>JAOSBL010000212.1:34119244-34153269 GCA_027568915.1 Erythroxylum roraimae
TTCCATAATGAAGAAGGGATGTTGCGTTACAAAAAGATTCAGTTTTTGTGCCTCTGTGATATTCAACCTCAACAAAGCAACCAGGCTTTTAGTGTTGATGAAGAAGCTAAAAGCAACAGAAATAGCTTATCATAGAGACTTGCTCTCAGCAATCATTGTGGGCAGACCTTCTTTTGGCTCTGCATACATGGAGGAATTCCCTTACAACCTTGAAGATTATGCCTCGCCTAACTGGTAAGATTATTTAAAATTCAAGTTGTTTGTTATTTCTCCTTTTCTTTTTGTTTGTCAATTTGCTTCTGTATATATGTGTGGCAATTGAATTATTTGCAGGTTTGCTACTATTTCTTTGGCAGCATATCTGGTGTCCTCAGTACGTGTAGGTCTACCTATTAATTTCCTCTCTTCTGAAACCCACGAGTCACCTTCCGTAGATGATATAGAAGTGCGGAATGTGATCAATTGCATATCGCCTTGCCCATTCGGTCGATCAGTAATCAATAGGGGATTGCTTCATTCACACTTTCTTGTGAAAAATGGAATGTTAAGGCTTCTTTTGGAGATGCTTAATTTGTTTGCGTCCTTCTTGAGGGCAATAGACCTTTCTTGTTCCAGGGAACAAAGGAAAGAAAAATGGAGATATCTTAAGCAGGAAATCCAGAATGAAATTCGGACTCGATTACCTGATCCACAAGTTTTGTTGAATCTACTTTCTTCATTAAGTAGCCATAACAGAACCTATCATCCATGCCTGAAAAGAATGGCAGATAAAGAGAATTTTGATGACTACCATAGCAACAAGTCAAAAAGATTGAAATCAAGCTTTATAAATAGTAGCACTGACATTGTTGTAGGTGGGATGTGCTCAGAATTAGACAGCGGTTGGCCTGGGGACACTGAAAAGATTGTGGACACAAATATGCCTGATGAGACGGATGTGGAAAAGGACTTTACAAATTCCATGTCAGATATCTGGGATTCTGACTTGACTTCTGTGCCTATTTCTACTTTAAAGGATGCAGAGATGTTCTTTCATTCAAAGCTACTTGATGCTCTCAAGATCTATCTTGTAAGTTTTAGTTTATTCTATTCTAGTCATGATGATGGATGTGATTGCAGGATTAATTTTCAAAAGAAATAGTGGGATATCAGTGTACTACTATGCTTTGGTACTTTATGTTATTATTTTATTTGAATTGGGAATCAGTTAGAGAAACAGTTCCTCATGCTTGACTCTTATGTAGCTTTTGTTACTTATTCTGCAGTTGACAATGCCTTTTGTCTTGGAGGGATCATTTGATTTTTTCATAAATCTTCTCAACAATCCTCTAGCATTTCCAATTTATCTGCAGGATTCTCTACTATCCCTTCTTGTTGAGTACATTAAATGGTCTCCAAGCAGTGGTCAAGCCATTAGAATCCCACCACTGATGTACAAGCATCTGCAGCCATTTATTAACTTGTTAATTTTTTCATCAATAGATGACATAAAAGTGAAAGCTTATGATCTAGCACGAGCAGCTATGTTGAGTACTGGTGCCTTTGACAGACACTTTCATGAAATTGGTGCCTGGCTGCTATATTTGCCTGGCTATGATGCGGTTAAGTCATCCTTGGAGGCTCAGGAAACAGAAGTTCTGTCGAACTTTTCACCAGTTGCTGTCTCATTTTTATGTGATGCAGTTTCTACAGTTGGGAACAACTTATTCAAATATTGGAATATTCTTAGGAACCATGTGTACAATTTGGAGGACTTTAAAGGTATGTGGTAGGCATGTGCTGTTTGATATTCAGAACTGAATTTGAACTGCTGATGTCCAACTATTTAGTTGTGCTATTCTTGCCCCTTTCTGCATGTTCATCTTAGGTACATTGTTTATCAATCCGCTAAGCTTTTCATTGATTATTAGATATATTAATGGCATTTGCATTAATATAAGGCAAATTTCAATCTTGTGTGGGGTCAGAAGATGATTTTCCCATTTGCATAGTTTTTATTGAATCATTGTCTTTTTCCTTGCAGATGTATCGCCTGAGTTCAGTCCTCTCATTATATGTGTCTTACAGAAGTGTTTAAGGTTACTCAAGTCTGAATCTGGAACCTTTACCTTACCTGAAAAGTCGATGATATCACTTTATGTTAGTAATACCTTGACGTACTTGTTGCAAATCCAGGTACATGTATTTACTTTTATTTTCAAAAAGAACTGACCGTACATGATATTAACTTAAAACTATTCTTTTATTCACAGAAAGATGCAGGCTTGCTAGCTGCTTTAGTTAGATTGATTTTGTTTGAGGAGCTTAAGAAGCAGTTTTCCCGAGCTAATGGCTCAATTGGTCTATTGTGTGAGTGGAAACCATTGCAGAATTTATTGCTCTTTGCTGAGAGAATATTAGATCAAAAAACTTGGAGCTTTGTCCTTGTGGAGCAGCAAGCTACGACTGTTGGTAGTTCTTTTAAGCTGATGCTTGGTGAAGTAAAAAGAAACATAGAGTGTGATTATGATGGTGAAAGGGCCGGAATAACAAAAGCTTTTTGTTCAGCTTTGATATGTGCCACATCTGACGAGGTTTTAGAAAATTTTCCTTTAGTTATGGAAATTTATCTACAACTTCGAGTTCCTATATCCTTATCATCAATAGTCTCTTATGACCAAAATTTTCTTGCTGGTGTTTTGAGGTTGTGGCCTAAAGTTTTCTTTTCCGGCCTAGAAATGGCTGTTTCTATGTACAATCCTCAAGGGAAAAATGTTGATATTTTAGCTAAAGATGTAGACCCTAATACCCAGTTTGAAGTAGGTGAATCTGCAGCTGCAGCTGCATTTGGTGTCTTTCTGAGGCAGGTTCCTTTTCATGTACTGTTTCCTGCAATTGTAGGCAGATATATTCCTACTTCATTGGATGGCTCAAAAATAAGAGACTTGCTTGTGGCTAAATTATCTGAGTGCAAAAGTGATATTCTCATTGCTTATCTGCACCTTATTCTATTTTGGTTTCATCAGATACGTTCGAATTATGAATCTAAGCAATTGGCTGAACCTAGTGAGCTTGCTGAAATTTGCTATATTTTTGCAAAGGTTCTACTTGCTCAGCTATTAGCTGCAAATCCTGATTCTGAACCTCCCATGAGTACCAACTTTCATCCTTCTGCAGGAAGTATTCTGCAAGTGGTTGAAACTATATTTTTTCACCCCGCAGTGACAGCTTCTTTGGCCTTTCCTTTGAGCTGCGATAAGGTTTTCAAACAGGAAAATTTGTGGGACAGTTTGAAGAAAATTATTGGTGTTGCAAGGCAGAGAGTTCACAGGATTGATCATCTTCTGTTGAATGTGTTGAAAGTATCTTTTGACCACTTGCTATCTTCATCTAATGAGACACTTTCGATACTTGAGGTGAAAAATAATGCCAACAAGCAACTTTTAACAGCCATCAACTCCTTTACTGAAAAGTTGATTCTGATATTAAGGGAGAAGATTAACCTATGCTTTAGGACTGACGACTTCTCACCCCTTCTTCCATCATTTAATGCTTTGCATACATTGATTCAATTCGTATCTCCATTTGACCTTCTTGAACTAGTGCATTGGATTTTTGGTAAGGTTGACTTGAATGAGTTAACAGATCGGGAATCTTGTTGGCTACCACTTCTCTCTGTTGGATTTTGCATTGCTGGTGATGCTTTCAAGAATTTGAGTACTTTTTTGCAGCAGCCTGTGACAAAGAAAGTGCCATTTTATTGGACAATGGAAGAACAGTCTTTCAATTTTGATCTTGTAGAGGAGATTTATCTTTTTGTGTGCAAGTCAGCTGTCAAATTTGAGCTGGATTCTGCTTATAGTTGTTTGCTAGACGCCATTAATGCTGTTTATATACTGAAAGTTATGCAACAAGGGATGCTTCATCCTTTAAGCTTGGTGTTGTCACGAGTTATTACGGGCACACCTTTGGAGATTCTTTCTTACTGCATGTCCAGGACTAGCATGACAAAAGCTAAATTATTGTTTCTTCTTGTTGAATCAAGTCCCCTGCATTTGTCAGTCTTTGGAAAGATTTATCTAAACTGTTTAAACAAAGATTCTCAGCTTAAAAGCAAGGTGGTCGAAGAGCATTGTTGTTTAACTCTATCACATGAGGAATCTATGATGCTTCTGCCTGCTGCTTTGTCATACATGAATTCTATTTTCACATCATGGGAAAAGCAACAATATGTGCATTTTGAAGTTATACCATCATTTTATTCAAAACTGATCTTAAGTAGTTTCCATCACTGGGAGAGTTTTGGCTCTAAATTTGTACTTCAGGAAGTTGCTAGCAGGTTTTTTCCATCTTCTGTTGAAGAGCTTACTGTTCTTGTGAATAATAGTCTTCTTGGAAAGGCAGTTCGTATGTTACAGTATCATTTTGTCTTTAATGGACACAAAAAAGTGAAGCAGCGATTGAAGCTTTTTAATTCCATTTTTGAGTGTTTTCTTGTACAAGATAATCTTCTAGATTGTGACAGTGAGATGGAAAATTATTCAGTTAACCAGTCGATGGAACTCATTAACAGAGTTATTGCCAAAATATTTTTCTGTCGACTACTTTTGTTCCCAGAGACTGACCAGGTTCTTTCTGTTCCAAAAGAAAAAGATGGGAAACTGGAGTTTTCTTTTGAAGAACTTTCTGATAAGGAGATTCAATGTAGATTGCACCTTATAAATGTTTTAGTTGGAACTTGGCAATCTGTGGTTAAGAAATTCTTATATATCTTGGAAGATCGTAGATCTGAAAAGAACTGCAGTTGTTTGCAACTTTACAGATACCTTGAATTATTCATTTTAAGAACCATTCTTGAATTAGTCACAAAGATTCGTGATGGGTTAACTGAATCCCACTCCATTTCCTTCCTTGAACAATTGATAAGATCATCCCTTCTTTACCGGTTTGATGATCCGGAAACATTGAAAATTCTTCGGACTATTGTGGCTTCACTTTCAGATGGAAAATTTCCATTTTCTCTATATTTTCATTTGTTAATTGCCCACTCTCAGTTTGCCTCTACCATTTGTGCAATTGCCAAACCATTTACATCTCAGACTGGTACTTTTGTCAGACCTATGTCCAGCATCCTTAGATCATTGGCCATCTGTCGTCCTGGGAACAATCTGCAAATGTGTGAGTTGGACTTGAAACAGCTGGAAATTGTTAAGTTACTCAGATTACTCCTTCATCTAACCTTCAACCAAAGTGGTTCTAGTTCTGGAAGAGATATTGACATAAATCTCAAAGAGTTGTATTTGTTGCTTTCATCTTCTTATGGTGGAACACTTACTGAAATTGACTTGGAGCTATACCATGTTATGCTTGAGATTGAATCTATTGATACGTCAATCAATGAAGTTCTTGCTGACATGGATTACCTTTGGGGAACTGCTGCTGGGAAAATAAGGCAAGAATGGGCTTTGGATCGAGATACATCTGATATTATGACTGACACAGAAGCAGTTGAAGAACGACGAAGAATTCAGTTTAGAGATAACTTGCCAATTGATCCAAAAGTGTGTGTGAGAACAGTGCTAAATTTTCCTTATGATAGAACTGTGAATGGAGACCTTCCATTCTTGAATGGGCCTCAGCATCATGAATTTGGAGAATGTTGTGAGGTATGGTCTTAATTGTCCTTTCATGTTGATCTGCATTTTTTTCATTTTCCATAGTCATGATCCTCTTGTGACTTCAATAGTTATGATGTACTTAATTGTTTTTTCATGCAGAGACGCGGACATCTATATGATCCTGTTTTCATCTTGCGCTTTGCAATTCATACTTTACCAAAGAACTATGTTGAAGCTGTGGAGTATGCTGCTTTGGGTGTTCTTGCACTTGCATTCATCAGCATATCTTCACTTGATGTTGGGATGAGAAAATTGGGATATGAATTTCTTAGTAGATATAAGGATGCAATTGAGGTAAAAGTGTCAAATACCACAGCCTTTTATATTGAATGCAAGTTTCTTAGTAGATATAAGGATGCAATAGCGGTAAAAGTGTCAAATGTCATATCCTTTTATATTGAATGCAAGTCATTAAATAAGTCCTGAAGTTTAATAAATGTCATCAAATAAACAACAACAAATTTGAAGGTGTTATTTCTCAGCAGTTGTTTACTCAATTTATATGGATTTCACTGACAAGATGACCTGGTCATTTGTTCTTGCTCAGCAGAATTTGTAGTAGTTCGTGGTTAGTCTGGAAGTTTATAATTTGGTTTTGATGAAACATGTGACTATTGCTCACATGGCATATGCATTTCTTTTAACATTTAATTATTGTTTTCTGTTATTTAATATGTTTAATGCAGAAGGGCCCAAAGAAAAAGGATATAATGCGACTTAGCCTTCTGTTAACATATGTGCAAAATGGTATAGAAGAGCCATGGCAAAGAATTCCTTCCGTTATGACTATTTTTGCTGCCGAGTCATCTTTCATACTGTTGGATCCTTCACATGATCATTATGCAACCTTAAATAAACATTTGTTGCATTCTTATAGGATGAGCTTAAAGGTAAATCACGTAAATCTTTCTTTAATATTTCTTAGTTGTATTCTCTTCTTTGATAGTGGTTCTGAATTTCCATTCCATGTATTGCTTTTGTAATGAACAAATCTTACTTTTTCTTCGTTTGGTGTTGCAGGGCATACCCTTGTTTCACGCTATGCTTAAAAGCAACTCCATTAACTTTAAAGCAGAGACATTATGGATGTTACGCCTAGCATGTGCAGGGTTAAATCTAGATGACGACGCTCGGATATATAGCAGAGACTCTGCTGTTGAGACCCTTTTAAGTTTTTATTCTTCCTTCCTTTCAGATAATGAGTCAAAGGAACTAATTCTTGAGGTAAATAACTGTGCACCATTGTAGATCTATGGATATTGTTATTGTGTTTCCCTATGATGTTTTCTTCAAAAAAAAAGTGTTTCCCTATGATGCTATCCAATCTAATGAAGTTTTGAGTGTATACTAAAGAACTAAAAAATCTGACTTTGTGTGCTAAAATTACCGGCTTTGGCTTCCTGAGATATTGTTTTTGCTTTCTTCATGCTTATGATTTGATGAACCTCTATTTTTATTTTTGTTTTATTTGTGCTTGTTTATAATTTGATGAACCATGCCTACCCCTCTATTTATTGTGCTCTAATGGTATACAAATGGGGCGTACTATTGACCAAGTGATTTTATTGGTCTCCCCTTCTGTACTGTGCTAATTGCAACAGATATTAGCATTTGTTGCACTCCTCTTGGTAATCTTTTTGTGTACTAGCCTTTTTGTTTTTCAGCCATCACTCCCCACCAACTGAATCTTGCTCCTGTTTATGTTTATGATGCAGTCTTCTATCTAGGCATTATATTTTAAAAATTCCTTGGGAAGAAGTGAAGTGGTATTGTTGTATAAGAGTGTGAAAAGCTTCAATGATTGTTTAATGTTGTTCTAAATCATGAATTTTTCACCTTTTCTTTAAAGGTTTTTCTAATAATGTGAAATCTTCCTGCCATCATTGTTTGATGGAGAATCCTCCATTGTTTGATGGAGAATCCTCCTTCCTTGAGAATGAGAAAACTAGTGATGAGCTGGATATAAGGTAGCTAGTATCCTGAGGAGTACATTACATTGCTATGGTTGTGGCTTTTGGACAGACATCCAAAGCTTAACCTTCACATGGGAGGAGGCATGTTGCAATTGTCACAACAGCTCCAAATCAACTTCTTTTGGGCGCTATATTTATCACTATGTATGTATGTGTTTGTGTTTGTGTTTGTGTATATGTATGTGTACGTGTGTATATATAGCATTGCTAGTCTAATTACTGTATTAAGGTTTAATGGTGGAATCTGAATTCACGTGGTCAAACAAAGGGCTTAGATGGTATAGAATTACAAATGAGAGATTATCGTATAGCCCATCTTTTGGTTGGCATGAGAATGAAGCCGAGTTCCTTGCCATTTTCTTTGTTGCAAATTCTGTAACTTCCTATGAAAGAATAATTATGAGGGCCTTAGTGGATGATTTAGACACTCTTTGTATTTGAATAGTTGAAATGTAAACCTCTATTTGAGCTTAGATAGTTGATCTTATGTTTATATAATCAACTCATCTGCTAGGATTTTGATGTGATAACATGATTAATGATTTTATTCTTTCTCTTGAACATTTTTAGCTAATGGTGTTTCTTGCATGATACTGTTGCTTAACAGCTTCTTCTGAAGCATAACGATATTCTCTTTTGCTTTTTAGACAGTGCAAAAGTCAGTTAAATTGCATAAGATGGCTCGTTATCTAGTTGAAAAGTGTGGCCTGCTCCAATGGTTGGCCTCTATTATATCAATCAGCTGCAAGATGCTCAATGGAAGTGAACAAATATTTTATTCACAGCATTTGGCTGTCGCCCTAAAGGTACTTTTTGTTGTAGTGCTAATAAAACTAAAAAGATTTTTGTGTTTTCTCGTTCTGTACTTATATATTCCTTCCTCATCGTCTTTATTGGATTTAGGTTGTTGCTGATGTTGTGTCATCGAGAAACATCAATGAGTGGTTGCAAAGTTATGCACTTGAGCAGCTAATGGGACTCACATCCCATCTCTTCAGGCTTTTATTTGATGGCTTAAAGTTGTCGAATGAAGATGTTGGATTGGCTGATGTGCTTCTACAGATAATCATGTCAACACTAAAGATATCTCAAAAGAGGAAAATATACCAATCGCATTATACTGTATCAATTGCTGGCTTATTTAAAATTTATCAGGCTTGTGATGTACCCGATGCTGCAAGTTCTTACTATAGTGCAGAGTCTGGACTTAAAGCCATACTTATGAGCACACCCCCAGTTGACATTTTATGCGAGGTCTCTCTCTCTTTTGTCTTCGTAGACATGCATGTGTGCAGGAAGTTAAAATAGTACAGCTCCAAAAAAATAGATGGATAAAGCAGAATAATATTAGATTTTGTGATTATCTTCTACTGCTAAGTTTTCGAGAACAATGACTTTTCTCAAAAGAAGATTGAGAACAGTGACGAAACACAATGGAAGTCATGTGAAAATAATGCATGCATGTATTGGTCTTTCTTGGGAACTTTTACTTCTCTACTGCTGGCCTCTAGGTAGGAATTTGTCTTTCAACTGTCGATACCTGATTAAGGAAATAAATTTTTTTAAATGTGCAGAATGAAGAAAAGCTTTCAAGTTTTCTCACGTGGTCTGTTTCTACTGCCTTGGTGTCAGACTCCAGACTAGAATCTCGCTTTGATTCCCTTTTCTTACAGGAATCAGCAGCTGAGGAGTCTTTGAAATCAAAACTTTTACGTTGGCTTGTTGCTTCTGTAATTCTTGGAATGCTTTCTTCAAACTTTGGTAGTGTTAATGTCAAGATTTCAAAAGGATCAAACTCGAGACATTTGGACTTCTTATTGGAGAATTTGGAAGTAGGCAGAGAAAGCAGTGAGAGTAGGTCTCATGGTAAAGGAGTTCTAGCTTGTACAATCCTTTACATTCAACAGCTTCTTGGAATGGATCATCCTGTGCTTCCTTCAGCTGTATCTGCATTATGTCTTCTTCTCTTTTCTGATGCTTCCAAATACCCAGGTGTGCTACTCTTCTTTAAATCTTGTTCAAGAAAAGTTGTTCTCATCTTCACTGGACTAAAAAGTGTTTGTGAACAAGTAATTAGGTTTCTAGTCATGAGAGCATTCAGTTTGCTTCTTTTGGGGTGGGTGACTATGCTCCAACTAACTTTGACAAACTATATGTGTCAGATTTCAAGCCTTGTTATCGAAATCTCATGGTGTCACTGTCATCAAGAGTTGGTTATCCAGCTGAAGCCAATCCTGGGTGGAGATGGTAAGACTGAGCTGAATTATTGGAGTTTTGATTTGGTTATACGTCACTATGACATGGCAAGACCTATGAGAACGTAGTATTATCTTGTCTGATGTTCTGCTGCTCATTATGCAGGTCATTTTACCAGCCCTGGAAGGATCTGTTATCTAATTTCATTGATTCAGAGAAGTTGGATCAACGCCATGCGTGTGAAACCCTTTTGGTTATAATTGCAAATATTCTTGGAAGTAAACCATTAGATTCACAACTCTTGACACCCCAAGATGTAGAGAAATCTGGTGTATTCGAATGGGAAAGAAGTATAATGGAATCTGGATCATAAGGGGGATAAAATTTGATCTTTCTAGTCGAAATACAAATAGAGTTTTGTCTGCATTATTCTTGCATTACAGGTATAGAAATGTGAAATGATCGAATAATTCCCGAAATTGGGGCAATTTTGTATTATTCATTGTACATTATTTTAGTTTGACCTTGATGGTGTTATGGCACAGGGATGATTCTTATTGTCAAGCTTTTATGTCTCCAATCACATGAATTAAGTCTGTTAGAAAATTTACGCTTATCACTTATGAAGTGAGATATCAAATGTACAAAGTTGGATGCAAATCTATGGGGGTGGGTCTAGCTTCAGTCACGTGTTATGCCTATTAATATAAATGAAAGAGCCTTGCACTTCGTAACCTCTAAAGCACTCTGCAAGTCCATAATCATGATATATTAGGCACATTAGGCCATTATAAACTTTCAAGTTGTGGTGGTGGTTCATTAAGAATTATAAGGTGAAAAGGTTTGTCATAACTAAAATCCTACTGGTCCTTGTACGATACACTAAAAGGAGATGTGAATGATACATTATCCTTTTAGGATTAACCCGAGTCAATGATCTGTGGGGAGCTCCCTTGGGTTACGTATGATGCATTTCTCCCACGCACTGGCTTTGCAATAATTCCAACTTATTCCAACAATTATGCAATCATTTTCCATGTAAGTTATTGACTAGCAAAGTATTTTCTCGTTATGGTACTTTCGTCGCTATTTAGTCCTTTATATATATTAGACTCCTCATTACTATAACGAGAAAATGACCTTTCTATCATTTCTCATAGACAATGCTCATTGATAGCCCTTCTTTCCTAAGATGGAATCTTCTCTTGGGTTGCTCCTCTCTAGGCTAGACTCTCTTCTTGGACTACTTCTTTCTTTGTGCATAAGGACTTCAAACTATTAAAAGGATCCCTCCAATGTAAAACCTCCAAAGCTTAAGTTAATTATAAGCCTAAATGTATCAAATGACAATTTTAAACAAACATACCTTAAATTATACTAGAGGTGATATGTTACGTATGTATGGAGAACAAGGATGTCCATAATGTAACTGCACCTTGCACTCTGAAGTAAAGGATGGGACTATGGCCAATAATGGGTTGTGTGTCAAGCCATGATTATAGGCGTGACAGAGTATAGAAAGGCCCATACAAAATAAGTTGGGCCATGAAATATAAGATAACATTGTAATGGTAACAACCCTATCATGTTTAATTATTGGTCTTCAAAATTGCCACCAATGAATAACTCGTATTATTAACCAAAACCATAATGTACACATCTGCATCATAAAATAATTAGAATATGGTCTTCTATTTTTATAGGAGAAGATAAAGGTGCAAGAGTAATTTTAAGGAATAATCTAATTGATCAAAGTCTACTTGTTTAAATCACTCCTCTCTTTATCCTTTTATGCTCCAATTTCAATCGTAAAACACACGCAAGCATAAATAAACTTTCCTTTTTTATAATACAAATAAAAACCTTTTGTTCTGAAAATTTGAGTGTATATGGAAAAAAAAGTGTGCGATATTTTATAACAATGGAAAACTAAAAAGAAAATACATAGAAATTTTAAGATGATTGATTTTGCAAAACTATTCTCCCAAGTTCTCAAAGAAAAGAAACTTATAGATTGAAATATAATTGAAGCTTTGATTATGGCTTTGTTAATGAAAGGAGTTTAAAGTTTATAAATGTAACGAAGCCATTATAATGTGATGCAATTAGTTAATGCATTGGTGATGAAGCAAAGTTTGTGAAAGACAAGAAGATATCAGGATAAATTGCATCGTAAACTTATAATTTTGCCTAATTTTTCAATATTAGTCAAAACTAACACGAGTAGCAATAAAATGCTAACTTTTAATTTGTTGTAAAACTAATCCACTATTAATCCTACCTACCATGTTTTAGCAGGACTCTTTAGCATATGAGCATCTATATGTAAATAATATTACATGTTAATATTTTTAGAAATTAAAAATAAAAATTCACTATTTATGCAAAACGACAACACCATTGATAAAGAAAAGTTTTCTCTTTTTTCAGCTTCTCTTCACATTTAGTTTCCTTCCCACATATTTCCCTCTGTCTTTAAAGGGATAAAGATAGAATGACAGGACTTTTTTTTTTGGTAAATCAGAAGAATTTATACGATATATAAAAGTTATGTACATGCTTGAGGCTACTTGAACAGTAGTCACTCTGCTACAAAAGGCTCAAAAAATTATTACATTTGAAAACCGTGCACAGCCTACACCAGTAAAGACTTGTTGAGCTAAAGTTCCTGTGCTACACAAGGCAACTACCTTCGGAAGCTGCATAACTTCCTTACATCTCAAACAAATTGACAACACGATAATCATCCCTCCAACCTACACCACCCGACTCCTCAACCAGCCAAAACCATGCAAGCCAGTCAACTACATGATTACATAAAAGGAATTCCCTGCTATGGATTGCTTGCGTCCACTTCATTGCTTCCTGTGAATTTGTCTGCCCTTCTTCGGTGCTGAGAATTAAGGAGGAGTGACTGCTAGTGTCCCTCCATTTTACTTGCCTGTCAAGAACCAAAGGTTGCTCCTTCCCTGCTATTTGGCTCACTGCTGATGCAGTTGATGGATCTGAGATGCTATTTACTTGTACACCTGAAAACAAATACTTAAGAAAAATTGTTAGTAGTAAATGCTCCTACCTTTACCTTCTCTCGGTGTTTGAACTGAGAAGCTCCATAACTTGGGAGAGCACTCTGGTGTTTAAACTTCCCACTTCCAAGGCTTCGTCTTTGAAGGTTCGGGTATTCCTTTCTTTCCAGAGGTTGTAAATAGTAGCAGAAAGAAGGCAAGGTAAGACAATAAGGGTAGGGGTAAGGATATTTGGTGCCTGGCTTAGCCAATTGGGAATGGCAAGGAGGTTGATCTGGTTAGGGAGGCTTAATTGGAAATGATTTAGGCAATGTTCCTAGACTGATTTGGAGAAAAGGCAATCAAAGAATAGATGTTCTGTAGATTCATTATCGTTGTAGCGTAGAGAACAATGATTTGGGGTGTGACGATAGAGTAGTCGATCCCTGGTTTGCAACTTCCTTAGAAATGCCAACCATAGTATAAAGGAACTTCTAGGGCTGTTCTTTTTATACCAGACCAGGTTATACCAAGGGACTTTCGGGATGGGTGGTCTCAAGGAGGTATAAGCTGAGACATTTGTGTATTATTTTGAGGGAGTGGCAATCCATTCCAAACAATCAGGATTAGAGGCGTTTGGCTGGTATAGTAGGGCCTCTAAACTGTCAAGGATCTCAACATTTGCTTCTTGCCAACACCACTCATTAAACTGTCAAGGATCTCAACATTTGCTTCTTGCCAACACCACTCATTATTGCTAGTAACTTCTGAAACCTTTAGTGCCATATTTAAAACCGATCCATTGATTACTCTCGGGGTGGAAAGGTACTGTAGGATCCCCTTGGGTGTCAAGGGTCCTGCCATAGGAGGGTAGATGTACCATTTCTAATCCTAAATCTGAATTGGTTCCCTATTTGATCTCTCACAGATAGAATTTTCCTCCAACTGCATGAACTATTGTAATTAGGTTTGGCATTCCAGAAATTATTCCTTCTCAGAATGATTGTATGAACCCACTTTACTCAAAGAGCTTCATTGTCATTGAAAAAAAACCAAATCCTATTTCCTAACGGTGCAATATTCTAAGTAGGTAAGTGTTTGATCCCTAAAACCCCCTCCCTTTTGGGTTTACAAATGTCTGACCATCTGACCTTGGCATTGGATTTTAAATCTACATTCCCAACCTAAAGAAAATTCCTAAGTTTTGCTCAATCTCCTTTAGAATGGAAGAACGAAGGATAAAGAAAGTAGACCAGTAAACTTGAAAGGTAGAAAGTACTGAAATGACCAATTGAAGCCTACCAGCATAGGATAGGTATTTATTGGTCCCTTTGTTAATCCTAGCATCTATCTTCTCTAGTAAAGGTAAGCAATCTCTTCTAGACAATCTTCCTATTAAGAGAGGGACTCCCAAATACTTAATAGGGAGATTCCCTCTCTTGAGACTCGAAATCCTTTTAATCGAATAAGTCAAATGGTCCATATCAGGGGATAAGAAGAAGTGGCTCTTAGAAGGGTTCATGTCTTTGGAAGAGGGAAGGACTCTACTAGTCCCTAAAGATCCCTGAAAGTGTTCCTGAAACTGGTCTTGAATCTCTGGGAGGTCTACAATTCTATTCCCATTACCCCCAATTAAAGAATGGATGGTGCTTCTATTTCGATTAACCAACAGGGACTTATGAAAAAATTTGGTGTTCCTATCCCCTTCTTTGAGCCATTTGATTTGGGAAGATTGTTTAAAGAAAGATTCCTGATCATCTAAGCCTCTACTGAGTTCATTAATGGCTTCAAATTCCCTAGCCTGCAGTTGGGAGGAATTAGGCTCAATTCTCATTTGGTCCTGAATATAATTGAGGATGGCATAACATCTCTTGACCCTGTCATTCACATCACCTACCTACTCAGCATTAAGAATTTTTAGGGCTGTTTTAACCAACTTGAGCTTTGACACCACACAAAACATTGGAGTTCCCCAAACCTGAGAGGACCAAGCATCCTCCACTGTCTGAAGGAAATTTGGTTGATCTACTAAAAAATTTGAAAACCTAAAGGGCGGGGGTCTCTTTTGTTGGCTTGTGAAAGACCTAACCACTATTGGGGAGTGATCTGAAATGTTTGGATTGTGAATGACACTATGAGAACTGGGAAAACTAGAGCTCCATGCTGAATTAATAAGAGTTCTATCAAGCTTCCTAGCAATAAAAAGATCTCCACATTGTTTGTTATTCCAAGTAAAACTTGGACCACTTGAGTCGAGATCGAATAAAGCACAATCCTTTACACAATTCCTAAAGTCACTCATTCCATTCATAGCCAAGGAACTCAGGGGTTCTGCCTCATGAGAGAACAGAATCACGTTGAAATCCCCAGCTATAAGCCAAGGATAATTCCCAACATACAGAGAGATGCTAGACAAACTAGACCAAAGGTTCTTCCTATGATTAAGATTATTAGAGCCATAGACACATGTCACAAAGAAGGAAGAGGAACAGTTTATAGGAGTCACCTCGAGGTGAATCAATTGGTCATTAGAGCTAAGCACTGAACATAAGAAATGATCTAGGTTCCAAACTAACACTATCCTAGCATTTGTAGCATGATCAATGTTACTATAATAAAGCCAACTAGGGAACATCAAGGAGCATATTTTATTCAGAAAAGCAGGGGCCCTTATTCTAGTTTCTATCAAGCAGACCACAGAAACTACTAGTCTCTTAAGATAATCCTTCACGGCTAATTGTTTCTTTGAGCTATTTAGCCCCCTAACATTCCAAAAAACAAAATTCATAGCTCATACAAAACCGGAACAACATCCTACTTCTGTTTCCTCCTAGATTTCCTACTAGTTCTTACTGAGGAATCCCCCTCTGCCCCTCCCTGAATACCAGGATTACTATGAACCAATTCAGAATTAGGAAGTGAAATAGTACCTACTGGATTATCAGCAGGAAGGTCCCCAAGCTCTGCACTCAATTCCATCCTCTTCATTTTGTTGCAACTTGCTTAGTATGATAGGACTGCATGAAGAAGTAGCTTCCTTGTCTCCATGTATTTCCTTATCAACCTCTTGGTCCTATTGTACTGGTCCTTGAATCTTATTTTGCTCAATTTGGAGCTTTGGGGTGTTGTCCACCTCTTGACCGTGAATTGTTTGCTCTGTGGATGACTCCTGCGCCTTACTTAACTGGTTGATACCTGGAGGACTCACCTCCTGCGGATTCATCAGTTCTTGATGGAGGCCTGTCTCAAACATCCTCCCTGTGGGTGCCCTTTCCTTCTTCTGGACTTGGTGTTCAGGTTTTCACTCATATTCGACCTTAATTTCCTTAAAGTCAATATTCCCTTCTTCAATGTAAGTTGCCAGTTGGAATGAGGAGGGCCAACTCCTCTGAATGTCTAACTCAACACACATTCTGGCATAAACTATCCTGGACATCCTAGCCGTCTGGGTGTCCATGAGGAGTGGATGTTCGACTGCACTGGCTATACATACAAGACTATTTTGTTTTAGGTTATATAGTAAATGCCTAACAATTTCGGAGCTTATTTATGATTTGTTCTCTTTGTTCTTGTTCATCTATTTTCTTTTTTTTCACTTTGATTTTATTGATAATTTTTCCTAAGAAGGACCTTTTAACTTAAATCCTTATCACATTCTCTATCAGCCATAAACATTTAGGGGGTTCCCTATTTGGTTGAAATACATTTAGGTCTCGCTTTATGAAATTTTCTTGTTTTAAAATACTTAAATTTAGAAAAAATAAAACTTTCAACTAATTAATTTATTTTTTCTTTAAATCATTGCTATCATTTTATTGTTGCAAATTGCAATCGAAAGGTTCATCAAAAAATTGTATTGATGATAAAAAATGAAAAAATATTTATATCAAAGGTGGTCTAATTATTCTCTCTCAAGTATGTTCTTTTGGTGTTGGAACCTAGAATTGTTATGCAATTTGTTTTCTTAGAAGTAAAAACACGCAGTATATTACCAAATAAGAAACTTCAACCAATTTATATTCCCTTTTGTAGATTGAAAATGAATATGGAGTAAAAAGTAAGGCTTTTGGAGATATTGGTTAAACATATATAAATTGGGCAGTCAATATGTTTATTGGATAAAATACTATAGTTTTATATCTAATGTGCCAATGAGGTTTAATAAGCATGGGGATTCAGAAGAAAGAGAAGCTTTGGCTTCTCTCTAAACTTTCCTTTGTGATTTCTGAAGCTCAAGCCTCGCCATTATCGCTTCTTCTCTTTAACTTGGTTCCTGTTTCTCCTCTTCTCTATTTGTCCCTTATTACCTATTCCTTGGTGTTCATTTTTAAGGTATTTGTACTCCCTTCTACTAAACCTTTTAGGGCTTTTTGGTCACTCCTATTTATCCTTTCTTATGGCTAGTGGATTCCTTCTAGGTCACCTTACTCTATTAGATAGCCTTTTTTCTCTCAGGCCTTTATTCCTTTAAAGACCTTGCTTCATCAATGTTCTCCCAACCACTCCTTAGTTTCTCTCAAGTTTCTTGCCTTAGTTTTTATTTTTTATTTTTAGTAACAACTTTTCAAAATATTTTGTTACCTATTAATTTTTTTCAAAATTATTATTAGTTCTAATTTTTAGTCTCTTACCAACCAGGTTCTACCTTTACCCTTTTAAATTCCTACCATTAGTTCCACAGTCCTCCATCTTTGGCATCCTTACCTTACCATCTCCTACCCACCCAACTCCTACTTTGGCTCCCTCTTCTTCAACTAAGGAGATCACTACTCAAAACCAGGAGCTTGAATATGAGCTTAATCTAAAAGCAGACCTCCTTCCTTTAGTCCCTATGGATTTGCTCCTATCCTTGCCTCTACTCAAACATTAGCCTCTAATAACCTAAGCTCTTTTTAAAGTGTGAGAATCATACTTAGCTAGAAGTAGGTGGTGAGTAAGTCACCACAAGAAAAGCTCCACTACTGCCTACCATCTAATTTGGTAGGCTCTTTGATTGCTACCCCTTTCCTTAAAGACCTTAAGGAAGGATCCAAAAAATGGAATGCAACTCTTATAGGATTTTTCTTGGGAAAAAGACATGCTTTCCTACTCATTCACTCTTGGGTGAAGCAGCTTTAAAAGGTTTAGGGTTTGAAGGAGATACTGATAACAAAAGATAATTTGTTTTTGTTCAGCTTCTTCTTGAGGGCTTCAGCTCAAAAAAAGAGGGACCTTGACACTTTAATAGAAGACACCTATATCTTTAACTTTGGTAGCCTAATATGAAATTTGAGACAATAAGTAGAAATAAGTGCCCTTAGGGATCATCATACACATCGTCCCTGTAGAATACTTGTCCACTAATAGACTTAGTTATTTAATAAACTACATTGGTACCCCAACTAACAGAGATAATTACACTAACTTTTGGGGTTGAAGGAGAATGAACAAGATAGGGAATTAAGGTGCAGGAAGGAACGTGATGAACCACTGGGACCTAGTGAGGTTAGAAATGAGGGATTAAATCTAGAGGTGGAAAGCCACTCAGATAACTTGTCAGAAGGAGTAAAAGCAACCCCTCATTTAAATTCTCCAAATGTTTTAAGGCTTGCAAAATTAGAGGACTCTTTAAGATAGTTAGAATCAATGGCTACTAGAACATCATTTCATAATAATCTAGAGTTTAATGTCTTAATCCCCTCCAAAGAAGAACATAAAAAACTAGCTAATGAAGGCCCTACGTAAGATTATGCCTACAACCAAGTTTTTAAAGAAATATGAAATCTATATAATCATTGGCAAAGATAAACAGGTGATAGAGGAGTGAAATATCAATTCTTCAACGTCTAAAGAGTGCAGATAGAAAAATAAAAGAAGCTCTAAGAGAATGAATAAGTTTAAAGGCTCTAAGAGACTCACCTAATGTCTATAATATCTTGAAACATAAAAGGGGTAAATTACTCTAAAAAGCACCTTTTGCTTCATAATCAATTAAAGAAATAAATCCTATCCTTATAGGCATGTTGGAGACTAAATTAAAGGAGAAAAAAAATGTAAGAAACCATAATTCATTGCAAGCCTTTAAAGCATAATCACTAACCACTAATTCACCATAATTGAAGGATAATAATTGCTTTTGAACCTAACAAAATCAAAGTATCCCTCTAGAAGTCATTGGTCAGATCAATCATCTTGTTGTAATTATAATTTCTAAGAAGAATGATTTTTAAATATCATTTGTTTATGAATCTAACCACTTTTTGAATCTATTGTCCTCATATTTTCCACCATTGTCAATTCTGAGCTTCTTTATCTTGAGATCCGTCTCATTTTCAACCATAGCCTTCTATGTTTTGAAAGCATCAAATACTTCTAAGTTGTGTCTTAGAAAGTAAACCCACACCTTACGAGAGTGATCATCAATAAATGTCACAAAGTAGTGCTTTCCACTAATGGATGGAGTAGTTGTTCGCCCCCAAACATCAAAATGCATGAGCTCAAGTTTCTCCTTCTTTGGCATTTTACCACCTGTTTGAAAACTGACTCTCTTTTGCTTTCCAAGAATGTAGTCTTCACACGTATCAAGTTATATTGATTGTAGACCTGATAGTTTTTCATAGGAATGCATTAACTTCATTGCTTTTTCACTCATGTGGCTAAGTCTCTGGTGCCACAAGTTGGAATTTCCACTCCCTTGTGCAACTGCAATTGAACAACATACTCCAGCTGTTAGGTAGAGAGTACCATTCTTCTTTCCTTGTGCTACAATCATTGCTCCCTTTGATACCTTCCATTCATCACTACAGAAAGTTGTGATGTAGCCTTCATTTGCTAATTGTCCCACTAAGATTAAGTTCTTTCTCAGATCAAGGATAAGTCTGACATCCTTCAGCTCCCAGATGGCTCCGTTCAGCTTGAGCTTAACTACACCTTTACCAACAATCTCGCAGGGTTGATCATTACCAAGATACACACTGCCAAGATTTCCAGGCACATACTTTTTTAGAAGACTTTTCTTCGAAGTTGCATGGAACGATGCTCCGGAGTCCAATATCCATGCCTTTTGCTTGTTGTCTAAGGCACATATCAAGGCATCATCTCCATCTGAGGTGGAAGCTATATTTGCCTCCTGATTGTTCGACTCCTGCTTCTTCGAACTATTCTTGCATTGATTTCTGTAGTGCCCAGTCTTTCCACAATTCCAACACTCAATATTTTTCGAGTTTTAAGAAGTAGTGGGATTCCGTGACTTGGACCTCCTGTCCTTTGATCTATCACGGTATCTTGATTTCCCACGTCTTCTACTTCTTCCTTTTGATTCTGCAGCAAGGGCGGAGGAGGATGGGGTTTCACCTACCTCTTTTCTTCAGGTTTCCTCGTTAATAATTAGGCCATTAACATCCTTAAACTTCAACTTATTGGTTCCCATTGAGTTACTCGCTGATGTGACTGTGGCACTCCAACTCTCTAGGAGGGATGACAAAAGTATTAAGGCCTGTATTTCATCATCAAGATCAATATTCACTGTACTCAACTGGTTCAAGACTTTGTTGAGTTCATTAATATGATGATCTACACAGGTGCCTTCCGCCATTTTTAAGTTGAACAAACGCCGCATCAAATGTACTTTGTTTATTGCCGATGGTTTTTCATAATACTCCGTCAGTTCCTCCATAAGGCCTTTTGTGGTTTTTGCTTTTACCACGTTAAAGGTTATATTCCGGGATAAGGTCATTCGAATTGCTCCAAGGGCCTACCTGCCAAGAATAACCCACTCTTCATCTGACATGTTTTCTGGCTTCTTTCCAAAGAACGGTAGAAACTGGTTCTTCTGATACAGATAATCCTCTATATGCATCTTCTAGTATTCGAAATCTGTGCCATCGAACTTATCGATTTTGTTGAGCATGTCATTTGGTGCCATCACTCCCACTGGCTTCTAGTTTCCTCTGACTATTGCACTGTGATTCGCAGTTATCAAGTCGATTCTTAGGAAAGATTAGGTGGGAAGATACAACAGGTCCCACTTAAGTTTCAATTTTCCTTAGATAGAACTTTAGCTAAAGTTTTCAGGAAAATTGGAGGGGTCACAATTGTTCCCACTTACTACCCAATCTCCTTAGACAAAACCTCCTTAATGACACCACTCAGTAGCCAAAAATACTTGAGGGAAGTTTTCTGATGCGGAGGATCCACTCTTGTGGCAACTGCAGAGCATACTAACTCTAAGCTTTAACATACCTAAGGAAAGTTTTCTGATGTAGAAGATCCACTACTGTAGCAACTACAGAGCATACTCACTTTTCTAAGGCTCTGATACCAATTGTTAGGAAATTCAACTATTTCTACACGACTAAAATATCAGTAGAACAACACAAAATTTGATGACAGAGTTCGGCCTAATTGTGCCTACGTCTCCGAAGCTACTACACACCCTTATTATTAAGGAGAAAAACAACACTTACAAGTGTTTACACTCAACACTCAACTCACTAGTATTATACACACACTCTCAAACCCTTACCCCAGTACACTCCAAAGTTACTCACAAAAAACTTTCTACTCTTAATATTTCTCTTACTCACAAAAGGAGAAGAAAACTAAAAGTTAATATTTTATTTTCCTTTTTGGATGATTTAAATGGAAGGGGGAGGGGGTTTATTTATACTTGTTGAGCCTCCCCCTCCCTCACTAACTTTCAATATGGGACAAAGTCCCTTACAAAACTAACATGTAACATGAATTTGCAATGATTAATAATCCTCGATCTTATACAATTAACAAAATCAATCTGTCAGTGAGTATATAATAACTTTTTGCAAGAAAATTGAAATGCCACAAATAAGAATGGTAAATGGATTTTCTTTTCTTTTTTGTTCTATTAATATTTTATTCTCTATTTTCTGGCCCATTCTTACGGAGACGAGACCAACCACCAGAACTGGACTTAATATTAGGCCCAACTCTGTAATAAATTTACCAAAAGGTCCAAAAACCTTTAAAATGAAAATAAAAAGAATTACACACAAAAACATCGAATGACGTCGTTTACTGGGGGTTGGCCTCTATATAATAAATACAGCAACCCTAGCTAGGGCAAGCTTGGAGCGCTTTTTCTTCAGGCTGCACAAATCGTGTCTGGAACATAAATCGCACCAAATGGTAATGCGAAGTAGTTGGTTTCATGTGACTTTGATTTCTTGAGATTCAGATTTTAGTATTTTGAATAATCGATTTGTTTGTATTTGGGTTTTTCTAGGCACCGAAGAAGGATAAGGCACCGCCGCCGTCGTCGAAGCCGGCGAAGTCGGGTGGAGGAAAACAGAAGAAGAAGAAGTGGAGCAAGGGGAAGCAAAAGGAGAAAGTCAACAACATGGTGCTCTTTGACCAAGGCACATATGATAAGCTTCTCTCTGAGGCCCCCAAGTACAAGCTTATCACTCCCTCCATTCTATCCGATCGTCTCAGGGTAATTGCCATTCACAATACTTCTGCTTTCTATTTTTAGTATTCTTTTGTCTTTGGATTTTGCGTTGTGGTTGTTTTCTTTTATTGGATTTCATTTTAGATTGTCTGTTTTTAGGAAACTCGTTTGGTTGAGTTTATAAGTTCCATGAATAGGTATTACTGCTTATTGTTTCAGATTTCTTGTTGTCATTATTTTCTTTGTTGGACTTGACTGGATCTTCATTGGGTCTGTTTTCTTTATGTGATTATGTGCTTAGGAATGCCTTTTTGTTGAGTTTGCAAAGAGGTCTTAGCTTTCGCGATGTAATTGCTGTGGTTATAGGTAGTTTTAGTGTGCCAATAAGGCGAGGTTGTGCTGTTGAATGTTTCTGTGTTTGTGTTTAAGTTACAATATATATCCTTGTGTAGCAGTGAAAGACTTTGTGTTTATGTTACATTATATATCCTTGTGTAGCAGTGAAGTGTTTTAGTTTTTAAGTTTTCAATCAGTTGTTAATGGCATTGGCTTTTAACATCTAGATATGGATACACTTTACACGTTACTGCCTTTCTATTAAACATAAGATTTGTAATTAAACATGAATTTGGGGATTTCTATAACATGTTCTATGAATCATTTCTCCTAACTAGCTCACTGTTACGTATTTTATTTTGTGTGTTGGAACTTCATATGTTCATGTTCTGTGATCAACAAGAAGACTGGTTTCATATTATCATCCTCAATAACTTTTTATTTGAAAATGAATTTGCAGATTAGCGGTTCTCTTGCGAGGAGGGCCATCAGGGAACTGATGGCAAGAGGGTTGATCAGGATGGTCTCAGCCCATGCAAGCCAGCAAATTTACACCAGGGCAACAAATACTTGAAAGAATATGTTTAGTCTTTGTTGGATTCTGTTGCTTTTACATTTTGTTTAACGAGATTGTCTACTAGTGTTGCTAAACTTGATAAATTACGATTCCAAGGCTATGACTTGTCATTTATGTTTAATGGATATTCTTCACGAGTTTTTTTTCCACAAATTTTCATTATAAAGGAATGCATTATAGTTTTTTCTTTGGGCATGCATTATGAATTTTTGGCCATCATGTAGAGAGATTATGTTTGGTAATACAATTGAGACCATGAGTTTATGATTATCTATTGAATGGCAAATGTACATTATTAAAGATGCTGTGAAGGTCATTGGAAACAATTGCATTAATTTTGCTCCTGAGCTCTTAGTCCTGGTATAAAATGGGAGGCACATGCCATGCTAGTGCAAGTTCACAAAAAGTCTGGATTAGTTGATTCGATGAGGGAGGCATGCTTGTTTGATTGGCTCTAAATTGAATCTGCTCTTAAATAATTTCCCTTGCAAACTAGACTCCAATCTAAATTGACACTAACAAAGAGATGCAATTGGAAAGATGTGAGGATTAATGTTTGTTTTGAGCTCATGGATAAGATGATCCTTTTACGATTACTCATTAATGGTTTGATGGATTCATCTTCCGAAACAAAATGTTACCTTGAAGGTATATTATCAATTATTCTTTATTCCCTATAATCTGAAAGAAGAGAAACCGGGATATTTGAGTACTGGCTTGACTTTGAATTCAATGATTTCAACTCGAGTGGATTAATTTTTTATTCAAGTTTTGATTTTTTTTTTAAGTTTTGAGTTTGTTCAATTATTTTTAAATTTAAATTAAAAAAAGTAATCAAACTTGATTTTGACCTAATTAAACTACAAGTTGCCGAAGTCTAATTGAACTTCAAGTCGGACCGGACTTACACATGAATTTTCATATTCGAGCTTAGCCTAAGCCAAATTGAGTATCCATTCATACAAGGTAATAAGTTTCATTTAAAGATTACGTTTATCAACTTATGACTATTTTCTGGAATATGTCATCCAACATGTTACATGGCCCCTAACTGACCTCTGATTTTAGTTCTATGTTTATATAAGTCTGGTATTTACAAGAAGAAAAATTACAGTAACAGCCTGACCTTAGCTCAGTTGGTAGAGCGCCTTAGGTCGCTGGTTCGAATCTGGCGGGTCGGAAGACTTTATCAAATTTGGATTTAATGTAAATGTAACCCAATCAACGTCACAAATGACTCGTTAACTTAAAATCATCTTTTGAGATATTGTACTATGCTCCTTTTCATAGCTCACTTTCTTTGTTCCTCAATTTCTTCTGAATCAATACTTTGAATTAAATATTAAATAAGGCAGTATTATATAAATATTTACTTGTAGTTTGTTTGTTAGCAAAATAGAATAAATGCAATCTGAAAAATGGAGGAATCCAACGTGTTTGGTTTTTGTGGGGAAAGATGCAAACCAAAAAGTCACATATTTACTTTACAACAATTAACAACATATGGCACCAAGAGTTTTAATCCAATATGAACGAATATATGATGAATCTATACCTCTCGTGTCATCTATTCAGCGTCCACTGCCGAGACACTCAAAATATCTGCAAAGAAGTAGAGAAGAAAAAAACTAAAATTTGAGGTAGACGAAGGAAAATAAAAGGAAGTTTGATGTCCCATCAACTTAAAAAGATCATTTAACCAAATGGTTTAAAACCAAGTAGGTAGGTATTAGTCTCTTTCACCTCTTAATCCAGGTAGGTTAAAGTGCAAACTTTAGTCCAGAAAGGCGTTATCAATTATACACAATTTTTTTTTTAATTTAGTACAGAAAGTCTTTCGGGTTGTCAATTATATACAACTTTAAAAAAAAAAATCAAGGTAAAAATTAATATTTTTAGTATATAAGATTTTCTGCTTTGCGAAGATCTGGAAAGAGTTATAATGTACGCAATCTTTCTTTTGTATTTTTATAAAAAGACTATTTCTGTAACTTCAACCTGTCATAAATGAGTAATTTTTTCAATTGCTCCAAGACTCACCTTCAGCCTTCCTTTTTTAAAAGGAATTGCTAGCAAACATAAGCAATTTGCATCAATAACATTAGATTCAGCCAACTTGATGTTTTCTCATATGATTAATTTATACAGAAATGTTAGTACTTAACAGTTTACCACTAAACCTAAACCCTAAGTAAATGAATAAAATTTCATTCGTGCATTAAGCATGTCGCAATGTTCAATTAAGTTGTGCATACTAACCAAAAAGGACTCCATAAATGGATTTGAATAAAAAAAATTTGTATTGAAAAGCAGCATCATTATTATAGATTATAATTTTTAATTTAGGCCCTTTTTCTCTTTTTGTTTGGTCACAATCTACTTAGTAAAGTTAATGGAGCCCAGAGATCTAGGCCCCGTTTTGTGTTAAAAGCCACTTCTGCTATTGCAGTTGTCTCCATCGTTTACAAGTGGATTGAACTGGAGTTCCTGTTTCTTTTCTTCTTCATGATAGTGCTCCTTTTGTTATTGTCGTTTTGAAGTGTATATAATACTTTAATTGTTACTTTCGAACTTATTTATGTGTCTCATTTTCATTTCTTGTGTAGGCTAACTCTTGTTCTAATCTTTTTGTGGCTTGTCCTTTCTTACTGTCCAAAGGCCACATATAGTATTGGAAAAATGATCAATAGCCCACTAATTCAAGGCTCGCATGAAGTTTCTTAATCAACCAAACATTGTTAAAAGGGGACAGCAAACAAAAGAAGTAAGGAGGTCAAATGAAAGATTATTAGGATAGAGGAACCAGACCTCTCATCTCAGCAGGCTCTCATTGGTACTTGTTGTTGTTGTTTAGGAAGAGGATTACTCAAGGAAGATTTTCCTGTCACACCTTAACCTAAGTTTTAAGTGAATATACTTGAGGTATCATATTCCAAATAACTATATCTGAGTTAATCAGTATCTGATACTGATTCTTGAGTGGTTCAAATTCAGAATGTTTCATTGATTGAAGTCTAAATTCACTAGAAAAGTAAAATTCTTTTTTTTTTTTTCAAGTTTTGAAGCTTAAAGAAAATATGCCTGTTTTCAGAAATACTGTCAATATATCTACTTATTGTTATTTCACTCTTTAGCTTTGCATGTATTGTATGAATCAATGGTCTTAAATCAAACAACTACATCTAAAACACAAACTCCTTTCGAGTTGATAGAGACTAGTAGACAGAAACAGGGTGCCATGAAAGACAATGGAAGTAGAATCAGAAAAGCATAGTGAAGAAACAGAGAAAGGCTGATCTATTATTAGTTGGTGGTGGTGGGCCTACAGCTAACAGAAAGAAAAAGACTAAATTTGAGTAAGTGAAAAGAATGAACAAGTGGTTACATGGGATTTTCTTAGTGAGTAAGAAATGGGAATATTTCCATTGATAGATATAATTTTGGATTTGCCATGGCATTAACGGTCTTGTATGGTGACTCTCTCAAGAACCCCACAAGATAACTTTTTAACTAAAGTAAGTTAGTAGTGTACGTTCCTGGCGATGGAACTGTTACAATTATTCAAAAATGAAAGCTTCAGGACAGGCTGAGGCTATGGAACAGCGAAAGCATTCACATGAAGAACAAGTGCTCTATTATTATATGGACAATGGATATTCTGAAAGAATGTAGGTACATTACATTTGGTGGAATATTTACTGAACAAAGGCTGAGGATAAGTCTCACTTGTCTAGGGAGTTTAGAGCAATATTTTGCTATTGGGACAAAGACCATTCTGCTTTGCTGTATCATGTAAACCCTAGTTCTTGGTGAACTGGATTTTGAGAGTGGTGGGAAATGGGAATAATAAAGCAAGATAAAAAGAGGATTAATGCTTGGAAAAATCCCACTACTGCACATTGGGAATAAAGTAAAAGGAAGGGAATATAATACCTTTCCTTGACAAAATAAAAATTAAAAAGAATATAAGGGAAATGAGGATTTGCTTAAGATTTTCCACTATCTATATATAGCATACCTGTGGTCTGCGGACCTTTAAGGTTTGGGAACAACAACATCATTTTGTAGTTGATAAAGCCTGATAAAAGCCACCGCTCTGCTCTGTTTCCTCTATATCAGTTTTCTTGTCTCTCTGTTTCCATGCTTCCAAGCAGAAAATTAACTTTGATATTTCCAGCTTTCATGGTGGCTTTAGTCATTTATCTATTTGGAGAAATGGCTGTTGCCAAGGCTTTCATTCCTTGCCATTCCTCTTTTGAGTGAGAGCCCAAATTCTTACATCTTTTCTGCCTACTCCCCGGTTGATCAGAGTTCTCAATTTTCTAGAGTAAATGGATTCTTTCAACTTCTGTAACATAAGGGTTGAGAAGGCAAATGCAATCAAGAAGCACCGCCAACTTCAAAAGATAGCAAATTTGTTCAGGGTTGTAGAAATATGCCTTGTTCTGGCTTTAGTTTCATGGTTTTCAATCCCGCTCCCAGTCGCTGTCAAAAACTCTGGAGGGTATTTCAAGGACTTAACAGTTTTCCTTGTGAGTCCTCAATTTGTGTTCGTGATAGGAAACGTTATAGTCATCACTCTTTTTGCAAAATCTGGTCGGTTTTCACGGCAAGATTCTAAAGGAAAGAGCTCAAGATTTGATCTTTATGAAGAATTCGTTGAGAAGAGTCAGGGCATGCATCGATGTGAGACTGGTCATACAGAAAAACAGAGTTCTTGTGTCAAGCACCTAGTGACTGAGAGCACTAATTCTTCCATGGAAATCAAGAACTATCGAAGAAGTCAATCGGAGACATTTCAGCGACCAAAATCTAGCAAGCCTTGCAAGGAATTGAGAAGGGCAGTGACTGAGACTTTAAGAACTTCTGATTCTCGAGAGGGACTTGTAGAAAAGTCATATGCTGAGGATAACATGAGCAACGAGGAGTTTAGATGTGCTGTTGAAGCTTTCATTGCTAGGCAAAAGCGGCTTCGTATAGATGAAGAGAAATATGTAATTTAGAGTTGATCTTCTGTATCAAGTTCAACTCTTATAGTTTTCCAATTTTTCATTTCTGTAAGGCTACATGGGTGTCTGTACTTTGTATATCAGAAATGCAATGTAAATTACCTGTTAGCTTTAGTCTGTTTTCCTTTTTAAAAAATTATCCAATTTTTCAGGTTACACTAGTTATGTTATGTAAGTACTAGATATTTTGGAAACTTTCAAAACTGCTTGAGTATAGACCAGAGACAAAAAGGCCAATTGGAGTTCTAAGGAATACACCTTTCTCAATGTTGGATATGAACTTTGCAGCTAAGGGAATTTTGGGAGATGGTATTTATGCTCTTGATGAGGTATGGATATGGCATGATTGCTGGAATTGTATTCTAAATGATTCTCATCCACAGAAACATATGCTTTGATTGTGAAATCTCTTCTCCTAGTCAGGTTTTGAATCTTGTAAGTTCAGAAGCAAAGTCTAAAGCCACGCCATGGACTGGTGTGACCCTTTTGTACATTTATGGGTGACCCATATTAGAACAGCATCTTTTATCCTTTTAAAACCATAAATAAAACTCTATATAGACAATGGAACTGGAAGTTGATTTATGTTCAGTTTAAAGTCCAAAATCAGCTGGTTGTTCGCTATACTGCAATTATGAATACCTCTCAGATGAGATCCATTGACACAGGTAAGAAGTGGTAATCTCATCTGCATTATTGCAGCCTTTTGTACCAACTAGGAAGTTATGTCTTAGTTAAACCTCTTGTTTATTATATAACCCAACATTCTTAAAAGTACAGTTCACTTATGCAATGTTTTAATGCATGTATTGTCATGTAAGGCTCTCACCATATTAGTTTTTAACATATCTCGTTGATATAGATACTGTTTAACTCCTGGCTCATACCAATCTCTGGAGGTTGGCAATGTTCAACCACATTATTCATCAAAATTCGGAAAATTTCCCCCTTCAAGTTAAGTTCAGGAATCAGATTTCAATTCATTGATGGACATTACACAAGAACAATCGGCTTCTTACCAACTTGGTTTTATGATAAAAACTAGACCTGCAAGGAAAGGTCTAGCTTAGCAAAGGCCCTAAGAGTAATAAAGAAATCTAAAACATGAGAATATAAAATCATCTATCAATCCCTTGAAAAGGCCGGTGGAGTTACCCAAAAATATACGTAAATTGAAATGGCTTCGTTAAAAATAGTCTGCTGCTATTTCTTGGCAATACACCAAACTCAAAAACACCGTGTAGTAAAAGTAAGAAGTATCCAAATTCCAATCCATATGGTATCCAAATTCCAATCCATATGCAAAGGTAGCGTATTAATATATTAAACATAGAAAAACGGAACCTGTAAATCAAGAAAACACAGGTATCCTAAATCGCCTTAGAACCACCAAGTCTTCGTGGAACTAAAGGATTCTCGCTACAACGTGCGAAACAGAACATGAAGTCCAACTAAAATTATGTTTATTTGGCATTACATGCGACACTACATCAAGAAAAGCCTCCAATCGCTGTGCCTGAAACATCAGATAAAATGAAACGGATCAAAACATATCTTCAGTAGCCTCTCTCACACGGGCTAAAAAAGAGATCATAGAGAATGTCACTTGCCTCAAATTACAACCAAATACTGTCTAGAGGAACCACAGCCTATGAGTTTGGCAAACTTCCAAGACAGGTCTACACTGCCATCTTCATTTCAATTTTGTTGTGAGGATCATAACCTATGAGTGTGAAATCAGCTGCTACAAAAGAATCTATGCTCTTTTTCTCTGGGTTTATAGTCAAAATCTGCATTTGAATCATGGGAGTCACTAGATGCATAAAAACAATCCGAATACTGACTGGAGACCACAAAGGACTATATGAAGGAAGAACTCCACCTACTTGCCAAGAATTCAGTATAAAAGAATGGAAAAAGGTTTCTCATTTTCTACTTACTGGAAAAGGCTTAGGTAATTTCTTAAGTTGATCTTCCAGAGGCCTGATATGAGTGCGATAAACATGGGCATCCCCAATCACGTGAATGAAATCACCTGGGATGAGATCTGCACAAGATAAAAGATGGTTAAATGACAATTCCGAACAAGCACACATGTTGTATTCAACTGATTACAAATCGTTTCCAATAAACATTCTTTGATTGGAAGCAAGCTCAAAAGATTCTTCAAACTAAGAACCAATCATGCAAGCAAGAGGAGTCATCATTACATCTTAAAAACCATACCACAAACATGGGCAATCATGCATGTCAAGAGGGCATAAGATGCAATGTTGAACGGCACACCAAGCCCCATGTCAGCAGACCGTTGATACATTTGACATGATAACTCCCCATTGGCTACATAGAACTGCAACACAAAATGTACTGATTAGTTGAAAACTGATCAACCCACAATGAAATGAAACCTGTATTACCAACCTGAGCAAACATGTGGCATGGTGGAAGTGCCATTAATTTGAGATCAGAAGGATTCCAAGCAGAGAGAACGATCCTCCGATCATTTGGTTTATTCTTTATCTTGTCAATAACATCTAACAACTGATCAAATCCTTGGCCAGTATAGTCAGCATGCATGTCAGTATACCTAGGCAATTAGAAACATAAGCAAATAAGAGCCAACTAATAAAGATGAAGTTCAATTTGACTGTCACCAAGTCGCTGATTTATATAGAGAAAGAAGAAGAGTCAATTAACCTAGCACCAAAATGTCTCCACTGGAACCCATATATTGGTCCCAAGTCACCTTCCTCCCTGTCCTTCAACCCGACACTGCATTGCAGAAATAAAAATTCAACAAAGAGTTCCAAAACGAAAAGGAAAGCTCACTATTCTTGTGAAAGCTGATGGCATCAAATGCTTGCCTATCAAGGTAATCTCTGGATGCATTGCCATCCCATATATGAATCCCTTTTTCCTGAAGGACCTTTGGAGACAGAAAAAAAAGGGCATCCTCTCAATATGATTCTCATCAATATCAAATATAAAGTATTTTCAAACCTGTGAAGTGAGATGCTTAAAAAGCTTGAACTACTTAAACCAGAATGAACAATTTTGAGTTCAGATAAAATTGTTTAAAATAGGCAAATTAAAAAATAGATCAGGGAAGGCATTATGCAATTATGCTCTTGGTCTTCCCAAACAAACTAAGGAGAGTAGAACAGATAGCATGCACTCCAGTTCTATAAGAACACAACATAAAGCTCAAAATTTCCAATTTGACACAATTTACCTTGGCATCTGTTGACCCACTGATGAACCAAAGGAGTTCTTCAACAACACCTCGCCAAAATACTTTCTACAGCCAATTACAGAAATACATGTCAATCTATCAGATAAATAGGCAGGATGTCATATGGTTGAATTAATCTTTCAATGAATCAAAAATATAAAAAAAATATTCAGAATTAAAGAATATGCAATCCAGAAAACCTAGCAGCAGCACCGATTAACAAGTATAAGCTAGCATAAAAAGTTTAATAATAAGGGGAAAGCATGCCTTAGTTGTAAGAAGAGGAAATGTTCTCCGCAGATTAAACCGCATCTGTGGATCAGGCGGAAAAAAAGAAAAGAAAAAGAACAAATGATACCATCAGCAACTAAAATGCTAACAGATAAATCAAACGAAAGTTAGGGTTCAAATCAAAGTATAAAAAGCAAATATTGATCAGAGATTCAGATTACCTGGCAACCAAATTTTGATAAAGTACCAGTTCCTGTTCTGTCATCTCTCGAAGTTCCATTGGCGATAATATCTTGGACCAAATGCAGGTACAAATACTCCTCGTGTCTCTCAAAAACCATCTTGGGGAGGAATGAGAACTTATTTACCTCAAATTTATTCTTATCCGAACTACCGTTTGAGCTCAAATCATTGTTTTGGCTGTGCGATTCAACATCAGAAGCCCTCACTCGAACATAAGTAGTAAAGCAATACCGTGTTTCATTTTCAACCACAGGAAAGGAAGAGTACCAAGGCTGAAACACGGAAGAATCTATAGGTGGGATAAAAGTATCGCAATCGATGCTTGTCTCAATTTCTGTAACGTGAACAGCATCACATCCAGGAGCATTAAGAGTTTCCCTGCAGTAAAAAGAAGTTGAGTAAAATGAAAGAAACACAGAAATGAACCAACTCACGAAAAGGGGAGACGCACACCTCAATATTTGACCACCTCCAATAACAAAAACTTTCTCAATTGACAGACAATAAGGTGATGCAGCCAACAGCTGCAAAGCAGAAGTCATGCTTCCACATATAACAACATTTTCAGCGGTAGCAATATCAAAACTCCCAGAACGTGTCAGTACAACATTCAGGCGACCAGGAAGGGGCCGGTGCTCAAGTGGAATGCTTTCCCATGTTTTTCTACCCATTATCACCGCATTCTTTTTCCCAGAATCAGCAGTAGTCAAAGTAACATCTTTGAAGAACTTGAGATCAGAAGGTAATCTCCAGGGCAATTTCCCATCTTTTCCAATACCCATATCTTTTGTCGCAGCCACAACGACTTGGTAAGTCCTCTGTGGGTCAGGCTGAGTATTGGTATTGCCATTTGAAAAGCTTGCAATGAGATCAGTAGCCATTCTCCCAATAAAACCCTGACGATATCCCAGACCTGATGATCCAAGATCAACTTTCTGGAAGTGCAATAGAACCTGAATTCGATAACAGGAATACAGAGAAATCAATGAAAACTATATGCACAGCTCCCAATCCAAAACTAAACACTCACTGAAACACTCAAACAACTGAAATCACAGTGTTTAACACAACATAGATTTTCTTTATGAATAATATAGCAAAAAGCTTAGCAATTAACATCAAATCCGCCATATATCCATCTAAGTACATATCTTTCTTTTCTTTTTTTGGTTTCCTTATCGTCAAATTGAAGAGACCCACATTTGCATATCCTTTTCCCTTTCTTTTCCAACATCAAGATAATTTACGGGACATAAATTACACTCTAATATCTAAACCATTATAAATTTAGAATACATTTGCATGTGATTAAACTACATTCTTTCAGTGTAAACTCGAAACGACAAGACATAATATGAACTCAAAGCTCTCTGATTAAAACGAAGACAAAGAGACATATATTAGTAAAAAGAAAAAAGCTAGACCAAACAAAGCAGTTATCAGAAAAATCATCGCCAAAAATTTAACTTAAACCCAAACAAAAAACAGTCCCAAATATTTTTACAGGACAGAGTCAAAAATGCTGAACTTTTAACTCACCGATCTAAGACCGAAACGCAAAATTTTGAGGTAAAACAGAAGGCACTCAATTGATCTAGGGATTTGGAAACGGAGAAGTAGATATTCAATGTGCGAAGTAAATTAAAAATGAAAAGTAGAGCCAGAGGATGAAACAAAAATCAGTATTCGTCTTCGCGGTTTCAGCTTTTTTTCTCTTTCTCGTTCTCGTTCTCGTTCTCGTTCTTTACAAGTGAAGACCGAGAGTGAGATAAAAAGAGAAGATGCGTGGAAAAATCCAAAAGCGCGGTTGACGCGGAATACCGCCAAGGTGGAGCGTGTACTTCAAAGCCGTGTGCGCCCGTGAAAGGGAATGTTCATATGTGCGGAGGTGGGATGCTTATTAAGTGGCCTTCTTTTTCTCACAAATTACGAGCTTCCCTCTCCTCTCCTCCCCGTCTTTTGTTGCGTGCAAGCTATTGTCTCTCTTTAAGTCTAAAAAGCATACCTACCTACCCCCATTCTTTACTTACCAATAGGTGATTTGACTTTTGTGCCCTTGAGACTTGAAAACGTGAGAACAAAAGGTAATTCAGTATTTGAATTATGATAGTCCAATTATTATTACGACTTTTCAAAGATTGCATAGTATGATTGAAATTCATG
>JAOSBL010000212.1:34159982-34187705 GCA_027568915.1 Erythroxylum roraimae
CCGTTGAGTTCGATTTGCTTTCGACCCTTCGATTTTCGTATTGTTTGATTCCGCTTTCGCTCTTTGTTATTCGTTTCACTTTGTCTCCGTTCTTTTAGTTCCGCTTTCCGTTCGTTTGCTTTGCTTCCGCTTTATGCTTCCGATTCGTTTTGCATCGATTTTGTTAAGAGGTTGGGTCTCGGAAACGGGATCCAACAAAATAAACTTGAAAATTCAACATAAATAAATATCATATGATAAAATAACAAAAATGAGCTATGACAATTGTATGTTATTTATGTAGCATATTCCTTCCATATACTATAATACCCATTACTAATACTAGATCTATCAATAATAATATAAACAAACTTTATAATGATCTATAATTATAACTGATAGAGTTTCCTATTAAATCATCAAAACATAAATGTGCACACTATTATAAAATAGAAAATCATCAATTAGAAACCCATAAATGAGATATTCTAGTATCATGATAAACAAATATCATTTGATAGTACAACCAAGATCAATTATATATACAAGTTCATGTTTATAGTTACAAATCTTCAGTTAATAAATGTACTATCTCATATTAGTATTAATATCTTCAACAGACACTCTTTGTCTTTAAACTTCTTCCCTAATGGTATAATACTTTAATTTTATATGTTTGACACCTTTTGAATTTTTGTTGTTTGAAAAAAAAACTATTACAAAGTTATTACAATACATTTTTAGTAGCTTAGTAACGGTGTTAATAATCCTAAGTCCTGAAACAAATTTCTACAACCACAATACATGAATTGTAGTTTCAAAGTATTCCACAAACTTTAATTATATAATGGATGAACTAGCGATAGATTATTTCGTACTCTTCTATGATATTACTTCGTATGCTAATTGAAGCATGTAACCAAATAAATAAGCATATGGTTGTTCATTCCTTACAAATATCTCATACTTTTTTTTACAACTTTTCACTGAACAATTTCAAGGTTACTTTGATATCTGTCTAACATTTCATCTATAAATTGATATCTTATTTTATACATATTGTAGGTACATTAAACTGCCTCCAACCAAAGCATAAGAAATTGATTCCTTCTCTTTTCATTTTGTATTATTCTTTTGGGATTGTATGAGATTAAATTTATCCCTTTTCTAAATAGAAACAATTCACGTGTAACACTATTCTATATTAATTCTCTCTAAAATCCTTTCTATATAAGCTTTTTGAGATAGTCTCAATAATCTTGGTGATCTATCACCAAAAAATTTATCACATAAGATGCAACTCTTATATCTTTTATTTCAAATTTATTAGAGAAAAAATCTTCTACTTTTTGTAACATTCCTAAGTCATTAGCAGCAAGTTAGATATTATCAACATATAGAACTAAGAAAATAAACTTACTCCCACTAGTCTTTCAATATATAAATCAATCAACATTATTTTTCTTAAAACTAAGAGAGGATATAGTATCATTGAACTTAAGATACTATTATTGAAAAACTTGTTTAAGATTATATATTCTTAAGTTTACAAACTATTTCACCTTTCATCGAGAAACTTTTAGGTTAGTCCATAAATACTTCCCCTTTAAGATCCCATTGAAAATGTTGCTTTCAAATATATTTAATGTAACTCTAAATCAGATTAAGCTATCAATGTCATTATAATCCTTAATGAGACTTTCTTTGAAATAAGTGAAAATGTCTTTTAATAATTGACACCACCTTTCTTAATATAACCTTAGGCAACAAGTCTGATATTATATTGTTTAACATTGTCATTTGAGTAATGTTTGGTTTTAAAAATCTATTTACACCTAACTCAAAAAGAACCTTATGGTTTAATAAGATCCTAAATTTTGTTATCTTTTATAGATTTTAATTGATCTTTCATGGCATCGATCCATTTTTTAGACTTTACACATTTTTATGGCTTGTAAAAATGATATTAGGTCTTTATTAATTCCAATATTAACATCTAATTCTTGTAAAGAAATCATATAATCATTTGAGATGGTTAACTTTATTTCTTTTTGAGATCTTATCAAAAGTGTTATTTATTATGGCTCATGTATAATAAGTAGTTACAATTTAGTTTCATGAGGGTGTGATCATTCAAATGTTGTTTAGTATTATCTAAACTTTGTTAATTATTAGAATAATATTTTGAATGAATATGGATGAAGAAGCCTTTACAAATAAAAAGAACTTTTATAGCATTTCCATTTTCCACTATTCTAAAACTATAATTTAGACAATAAAACATAATAACAACAACAGTAACAACAACATCGCAGTAGACGTCTCATGATACGCAGAGTCTGGGAAAGTCCAGAAATATGCAATCTTATCCTTACTGGTAGAGAGGATATTTTCGATTGACCCACATAAAAAATATAAATTAATAAAAGATATATATTAAAATAATAAAGTAATAATAATTAAAAATACAAATAAAATAGACATAAAGATAATAATAACAATACAATAATTAAATAAATAATTGTGTACAAATAAAAATATAAAATTAAATAATAAAATAAATACAAAATAAACTAAAGATTAAAAAAATAAGTAAATAAATAAACCATCAAGGAAAAAAGGCAAGTACATAAATAAAACAAACTAGTCATTGCAAGAAAATGTTTAGGCTAAGTAAGGAAATGCTTAGGCTAAATAACTAAGAGAAATATACTACATTATAAATGTTTAGACTAAAAACAAGTTATAAGACTTGAAGAAAAATATTTCTACTTATGAGAAAGATAAGGCCTCTCTGTGTGAGATTCTATATCTTAGTATATCAAAGTTTCCTATTAAAGGTCACATCCTCGATAAGTTCCAATAGAGCCATATCATTCTTGATTATCTCCTCCAGTTCTTCTTAATCCTTCCTTTTTTCCTTTTACAGTCCCAAGTATAATCTTCTCGCGTCTTCTCACTGGAGTATCAGGAAGTCTCCTTTTAACATGTACGAATCACCTAAGCCTTATCTTTTTTAGTTTTTTCATTAATATTAGTCACCTTTAATTTGTCTCATACTATTACATTCTTGACCTAATCTCATCTAATAAGGTTTCACATCTAACAAAGCATTATTATCTCTGTCACCATTAACTTTTGAATTTGCACCTATTCGATGGGCCAAGATTCCACCCTATAGATCATGGTCAGCCTAATAAAATTTACCTTTTAGCTTGAGTGGTATTTTCTTGTCACATAAAACTTCTGATGCACTTCTTCATTTAAGTCATCTAATTTGATACGATGAACAATATCCTCATTGTTCTCTCTATTGATTTAGATAATAGATCCTAGATATATAAAACACTATTTCTATAGTATAATATCTGAATCAATCTTTACTTCCACATCGGGAGCCACCATATGGCTTAGAAAGTTACATTTTAAGTACTTAGTCCTACTCAATATAAAACCCTTCGACTCTATCGTATTCCTCCAAAGTTCTAGCTTGACATTGAAATCATTTTTTGTTTCAACCATTAAAATAATATCATCAACAAACAACATATACTAAGGCACGTCCCCTTGGATTTTCTTGATGAGCTCATCCATCAATACTGAAAACAAAAAGGGGCTTAATAAGGAGCCTTAGTTTATCCCAATATTGATAGAAAAATACTATGTATCTCTTCTTATCATCATTACTCTATTTTTTACACCTTTATACATATCTCTAATAACATGTACATAGGTCATAGGAACTCCCTTAACTTCTATACATTTCCATATATTTTCCCTAAGTACCATGTCATAAGTCTTCTATAAGTCAATAAAAACCATGAGTAGGTTATGTTGTCTTTCCTTGTAATATTCTATTATTCTTCTAAGCAGATGTAAAGCTTATGTCTTAGACCTTCCTACCATAAGACCAAACTGGTTCTCCAAGATAGGTGCGTCCTTTCTCACTTTCTTCTCAATCATGTTCTCCCATAACTTCTTGACGTGACTAAATATTTTAATGCCTCTATAGTTGTTACAGCTTTGGATATCTCCTTTGTTCTTATATAGAGAAACTAGCATACTAAATCTCCACTCTCAACATTTTGGCAAACTTAAGGATTATATTAAAAACTTGACTAGCCAAGTAAAACTCTTTTCACCTAAGCTTTTCTACACTCTATGGGTATTTCATCAGGCCTTATTGTCCTTCCACTCCTCATCTCCCTTAAAGCTCTTTTAATTTCTACCCTTGATATATGTTGACAACAAGTAAAGTTACGATATCTGTTGAATATGCTAAGATCACCTAAAGAGATGTTATCCTCTATACCTTTATTAAAAATTCTATAGAAGTGTCTCTGCTATCTTGTCATAATATCATTTTTTTACCATGAGCACCTCCTTGCTTCATCTTTTATACAATGAACTTGATCCAAGACTCTCACTTTTTGTTTCCTTACTCTCGCCAACTTAAAATATCCTTTTCTCCATCTTTAATTTCTTATCATTGGCTACGCTCTACTTTTAGCTTCTGAGACTATCTTTTTCACCTCTTTCTTTGCCAGTTTAAAACTTTCTCTATTAACTACCCTCTTTACCTCTGTGATGCTATCTAATAAAGCTTCATAAGAAACCTTCTTGATCTTAACCTTTTCTTTTACAACTTTATTCTGCCACCAAGACTCCATTTGACTACTCCTAGGCCCTTTAGAAACACTCAAGATCTCTTTAGCTACTTTCCTTAAAAGAGTTGTTACTCTTTCAGACATTTGGTTAGAATCTCCTTCCAATTTTCATTCTTCTCCATATATTACTTTATCCCTAATTTGTTCCATCGTATCCCTTTTCAAGTTTCACCATTTGACTCAGGTATACATCCTAGGACTTCTTTTCTTCCTCTAACCCTTAATTATAAGATTTATAATAAATAATCTATGTTGAGTTGACAAGCAAGAGTTTGGTATCACCTTGCAATTCTTACAATTAGGTCAATCGCTTTGCCTAACAAAGAAGTGGTCAATTTTAATTTGCATGGTTCGACTCTTAAAAGTCACTAAGAGCTCCTCGTTTTTCTTAAAAAATGAATTGGCTATCACTAATTCAAATGCTATTACAAAATTCAACAAAGTAGTCTTACTACCATTCCTATCACCATACTTGAAACCCCTATGAATCCATGAATATTTTTCTAAGGTTGCACTTATATGACCATTAAAGTCTCCTCCTAGAATAACTCTCTCGTTATGAGGGATTTACTAAATCACCTCATCTAGCTCTTCCCAAAATTGGTGATTGAGTTGTTTGTCCAACCCTACTTGGGGTGCATAAGCACACACCTCGTTTAAAGCAACACCTTTCATCATAATCTTTAAGGATATAATCCTATCATTATTGCTCTTTACCCCCATAATAAGATGTATGAGTTCCTTGAAAACTAAGATACCTACCCTATTTTGTTGCTTCGAACACCCTGACTACCCAACTTCTAAACCCATTAATCACTTTCACTTTAGTCTAAAAAAAGAAGCCCAAATTTGACTTGAAGCCTAGTCAAACCAAGTCGAGCCTAAGCTTAATTATCAATCCTACTGATAAGAGAGAATTTAGATGATGGAGAGATAAAGCTTTATGATCATGTTTTATTAAATCATACAGATTCATCAAGTAGTTTTCAGGGTTCAACATTAGTAGACTCATTTCTTGATGATTTATTAAAGAAAACTAGAATGTGTATTCACACTTACACTATTAAGTGTCCAGCCAAATTTTTAAGACTTTTACTAATCGTAAACTCCTTTAAGGTTCGTGGGAATGACGAATAGGTAAAGATAAGATTGATGAAGCTCTTTTGAGGAGATACACAGCAGTGTAGAGTGCTACACACTAGTGTCTTAACTTACACAGCCATATGGATCAACCATGTAAGTCTCTAAAAATGCGTGAATAAATGTGTTAAGATTTCTTTCTTGTCATTGACATTTGGTTGATCTTTTGGAGAGTTGTGTTAGTAACTCCTAACAAATGGTATCAAAGCTATCGTAATGGAAAGTGGAAACAACTTTATGGTTAAGTTTACGTCATCAAATTACTCGATTTAGAGGACCTTCTGTATTACAAGGATCATTTTGATCCTATTGATCTAGACAAAAGTGTAAAGGATGATGTTCCTTTAAAACCTGAAGCGATGTCAGATAGAGAAAGGGAAAAGATGAAGCGAAAAACTCTAAGCACTATTAGACAATGGATTACTATCAACATATTCAGGTATGTGTCTCAAGAAATGGATCCTTTTGAGCTATTGAAGAAGCTAGAAGGTCTGTATGAGAGGAAAGTTGCTCATAACGAGGTCTCTCTGATTAAAAGGCTTGTGAACTTGAAGTTGAAACCTAGGAAATCAGTGTCGGAGCATCTAAGTGATTTCCAGGACATACTCAACAAGCTCACGACAATGAAGATCATTCTTGAAGATGAGTTTCAAGCTTTGTTCCTGTTGATTTTGTTACCAAATAGCTAGGAGACACTAGTGGTGATGATTAGCACCTCAGTTCTTAAAGGTGTATCGTTTTTGGATGTAATCAAAGGGAGTATATTTAATGAAGAAATTAGAAGAAAGAAGAGCTTTTATGACTCAAAGCAGGGGAAGGAATAAGAGTAGAAGTCCCAAAGGTCGTAACAAGTCTAACAATCGTTCAAATTCCAGAGGTGACAAAGATATGAAGACATGCCACTATTGCGACAAGTCGGGACACATTAAGAAGTTCTATTGTAAGTGGAATAGGGATAAAAAAAAGTAAGATCATCATAATGATGGTGGCTATAAAATTACAATAACAACAACTTCAAGCATGGATGATGAGGTGTCCCTAGTTTATGCAACTATTGAATTCTTCCATATTAGTAATTTTGGTTCCGTAAAGATGATTAACATAATAACAAGTTATCATTATGTTCCAAATATGGATTACTTCTCAAACTACTAGAGTAGAGATTTCGAGATTGTAAAGATGGGAAACTAAAGTTTCGTCAATATAGTTGATATGGGTGATATTCGAGTTTAAACAAATGTCAGATGACTATTGACCTTAAGAGATGTACGACACATCCTTGATCTAAGGTGCAGATTATCTAAAGGTGCAATGACGATTACCCGAGAAGAGTTATATTGCTTACTGTACAAGACACACTTAAAGGGTTTTTAGTGGTGGAGAAGTATACGAAGCCGAAAAGGAAACTTTACCAAATTTGTGGTATCGACAATTGAGACACATGAATGAGAAGAGATTAAAGTTATTGGCTAGTAAATTTCTTATTCCAGTTAAGAACTCACTACTGCTTAATCCTTGTGATCATTAGTTAGTTGGAAAGCGGTATAGAGTCTCTTTTAAGAAAAGATCTACAAGGAAGTCAGAGATATTAGAGTTGGTGTATTCGAATGTCTATGACCTTATTAAGGAGGAGTTACTAAAAGGTAACAAATATTTTGTTACATCATCGAAGGCTTAGTATACATGTTGAACTTTAAGAGTCAAGTATTTAAAACTATCCAAAAGTTTTATATTATGGTAGAAAGGAAAGCAAAAAGGAAGTTGGATTACTTGTGAACAGATAATAGAAAGGAGTATATTTCCAAGGTTTTTGAAGAATATTGTACATCAAATGACATTAGACATGATAAAATTGAACCAAAGACTTCACAACATAATAAGGTTACTAAGAGGATGAATATAACCATTGTGGAGAAGGTTCGTTGCATTCTTAGAATGTCTATGTTATCAAAAACATTTTGTGGAGAAGCAGTTGAAGTACAGTCTACCTGATTAATCCAGCTTCCTTAATTTTGTTAGTTTTTGATATTTCCAAGAGAGCATGAACTGGTAAAAATCTCACATATCATCATCTGAGAGCTTTTGATTGCAAGGTATTCAGACACGCACCCAAGGATCAGAGAAAGAATCTTGACTCAAAGTTGATACTTTGCATCTTTGACAGATATGGTGGTGATCAGTTTGGATTTAAATTGTATGACCTAGAGAAGTAAAAGGTAGTCAAGAGCAGGGATGTGGTGTTTTAGGAGAACAAAAGAGGTGCTATTCTTCTGATAGTAGATAAGTCACCATACTGCAGCTCATCATATGACATTGTTAGCTCTTCACCAATTCCTTCTACTACTGAGCAGTCTACAAGTAAAGAGGATGAAGTGTGTGACCAAACATACATTGGTGGTGATAAGATATAATATGATAATGATGAGCTCCATGAACCACATCCAAACAATGCTAAAAATGATTCCATTAAGGATAATGAGCAAGGGGAGCAATTGGATCCAACAACTAATGAAACACAGCTTTGAAGATCGACAAGGGAGAAAAGGCATTGTATAAGGTATCCAAGTTCTGAATACCTGTTACTTACTACCGAGGGGGAACTTGAGAATGCGTAAGAGGTTGCATCTTGTAAAACAAAAATCTTTAACTCACAAATATGAAGGAAGAGATGGATTCTCTAAAGAAGAATAATATTTACAAGCTTGTAAAGCTTTTAAAAGGTAAAAAGGAATTGAAGAATAAGTAGGTGCTCAGGAGAAAAAGAGATGGTAACAATCTGGTAAAGCACAAGGTAAGGTTGATAGTGAAAGGATTCGGTCAAAAGAAGGGTATAGAATTTAATGAAATCTTTTCACTTGTAGTTAAGATAACCTCAATTCCAATAGTTTTAGGTCTAACTATTTATTTAGTTCTTAAACTCGAACAACTAGATATTAAAATAGCCTTCTTCCATGGAGATTTAGAAGAGAAAATATTCATAGAGCAGCTAGAAGATTTCAAATCTAAAGACAAAAAAATCTAGTCTGCAAGTTGAAGAAAAGCCTATACGGCTCAAAACAATCTCTAAGGTAGTGGTATCAAAAGTTCGATTCCTTTATGACGGATTATGGTTACAAACAAACTTATGTTGATGGTTGCGTGTATTTCAAGTTCTCGGTCAAGATGTTGGTAAAATCCAAAAATTGAAGGAGGATTTGTCCAAATCTTTTGATGTGAAAGATTTAGTACCTGTAAAGCAAATTTTAGGCATGGAAATAACTCGAGATAGAAAGAACATGAGATTGTGGTTGTCTCAGGAGAGATATATTGAACAAATGCTAGAAATTTTCAATATAAAGCATGCCAGGCTAGTTAACATGCCATTGACATCTCACTTCAAGTTATGTAAGCGTACTTTATATACCTCATCAAAAAGGAGAAATATGGTATGTCCTTTGTTCCATACTTATTTACAGTAGGGTCTTTGATATATGTAATTGTGTGCGCAAGACCAGATATTGCTCAAGTTGTTAGGATGGTGAGTAGATTTCTTGTCAAATGTAGGGAAGGTTCACTGAAATAACTTGGGACAAGAAGAACATAAGATTGTGGTTATCTCAGGAGAGATATATTGAACAAGTGCTAGAAAGTTTCAATATAAAGTATGCCAAGCTAGTTAGCATGCCACTGACATCTCACTTCAAGTTAATTAAGCGTACTGTATGTACCTCAACAAAAAAGGAGAAATATGGTATGTACTTTGATCCATAGTTATTTACAATAGGGTCTTTGATATATGTAATTGTGTGTACAAAACTAGATATTGCTCAAGTTGTTAAGATGGTGAGCAGATTTCTTGTCAAATGTAGGGAAGGTTCACTGGGAAGTAGTATACTTGAGAGGCATGTCGAAGTGGAGTTTGCGCTTTGGTGATGGTGAGCCAACTCTAAAAGGCTTTACAGATGCAGATATGGCTGGAGATTTTGATGAAAGAAAATCCACTTTAGGTTTTCTGTTCAATTTTACAAGGGGAGCCATCTTATGACAATCTAAGATACAAAAGTGTGTGACTTTATCTAAGACTGAAATAGAGTATGTAGCTACGGTGGAAACTTGTAAGGATATGTTCTAGCTAAAAAAGTTACTTCAAGAGTTGAATGTGAAGTAAGGAGACTATGAAGTATTTTGTGATAGTAAAAGTGTTATTGATTTGAACAAAAATACTATGTTCATTTCCATACAAAGAACATAGACGTTACATAGTATTAGTTAAGATTCGTGATAGAACAACAATAATTAATGTTGAAGAAGGTTCATACGGATTTGAATAGTGTTGACATGTTGACTAAAGTGGTTTTTAGAAATAAGCATGAGCTTTGTATTCAGCTTGCCTAGATGTATCTCAAGTAGATGATGGAGAATAACATTTCTTCCCTATATTTGGACTGGAGGGAGAGATTGCTGAGTGTCCAACTATTTTTTAGACTTTCAGTGATCGTAAATGCCTTTATGGTTTGTGAGAATGACAAACAAGTGAAGACAAGATTGATGAAGCTCTTCTAAGGAGATATACGGCCATATAGATTGCTACACGCCCGTGTCTTAACTTACATAACGTTATGGATCAATCGTGTAAGTCTCCAAAAACACGTGAAGGAACATGTGAAGATTTATATCTTGTCGATGATATTTGGTTGTTCTTTTAAAAAGTTATGTCATTGTCTCCCAACACAAACTTGTAACCCTCTTGGTCCAAATGCAACTCATACGTATACACTTACATGTTACCATATGCAATTCAAGTTATTGCTTTACACATACACAAACATGTTACTATATGCATGTTCAAGTTATTGCTTCTAAAAAAGAAGATACATAGAATAAGGAGCGTTCCAATTCAAAAGCCAAAGGGCCATCAAAAAACAAAGAGGCCATGCAAATGTATGGAGAGAAAACAAGGCTAAACTATTTTTTTAAAGAGCAAGTTAAGAAAATGAGTTTATTGAATCACGTTCTGAGTGTTTAGGAACTATAATATATTTTTGTCTCAAAATTTTATTTTATTTTTAATTAAATTGGCATGTCATAATTAATAACACATGTGTTACTAATGCAACAAAAATATCAGTTGACATGGCACCGTTAATGGAGAATTTAATGGTGAACTATTTTTACAAAAAATAAAAATAAAAATTGGAACAAAAACTTGGACTAAGATTGTAAAGTTGAATAAAGTTCAATTTTTTTTTGTAATTAACCTTTTTATTAACATGTGTTATCTATCAAATCTTAATGAAAGTAATATACATACATACATACATACATACATATATATATGTATGTAGATGCTTCAATGTTATAACCTCATTAAAGTTATCCTTTGACTTATAAATGCATTTACTAAGAAAAATTTTGTACATTGATTGTATAAATATATTTATTTATAATTTTAAAAGATACTAATAAATTTATATTAATTATTTATCTTATAAATACATTATTCAAAAAATTAAAAATTGTCTCAATTTTTAAACAAATACACTTCTTAATTAGTAGTGAAAATTTATCTACTTTATATATTCTTAAATGCTTAAATGTATACAAACTTAAAAATGGATAAAATATCTTAAGAATTAAGAATTTTTTGATGTATTTAAATTTACTCTTTATTCATCTATGTACGATTTTACATAGTCTTTATTTTTACATATTTAAGTATTAAATGTATAATTTTAATATTATAGAATAATATTTAATATGCATAAATTTACTAATACGTAATTATTTTAAATATTTGTAAATAAATTTTAATTTTAAGTAGACATTTATTATTTTAAAGAAAATATTCATATATATCTAAAATTAGAATTAATTTTACTATAATATCATTTATTAAATTATGGTGAATGTAGCTTTATATATATATATTTTGGAAGAAAAGTTTAAACGTAGTTCATATTCTCATAATGTTTACACATTCTATTCAATATACATTGATAGTATTATTAAATATAACTAGCTATATACAAAGAGTTTAAAATAAAATTTAATTTTGGTATTAAATATAACTAGTCGTAATATATTCTATTTAGAGTTTTAATGAAATGTGAGTTTTATTCAGAGTTGAATTATAATTAAGTAATTTAGTTATTCTAGAGGACGTTTTTTGCAATATTAAAATAAAACAAATAACTTGAAACATCTGTAGATTATGATATAGGTAATTAATTATAGTATATGGTTACAAAGCAATATTCCTTAAAACTAGCTGACCAGGTCATAGTGATGCAATTTATGCTCTTGGATTAAGATATTGAAATGCTAATGTCCATATCTTTGTATTGATGCTCAAGTAAGATCATAATTCAGGAATATCCATTTCAAGTAATGTCATGCCTCTATTATTCATCACATTTTTTGAAATGGTTACAACCTTTAGGCTATGTTTAGTTAGACGTATAGTTTTTAATGGAATGGAATGGAATGTAGTAATTTATATTAGAATAGAATGTGAATATATGTAATATTAGAAAATTGTTATTTGAGAGGGATGGAAAGGTTCATAATATAATATTGTGAAATGTTATTTGGATGAAGGTTTATAATGTAATATAGTGTAAAGTTGTTTATTATTTTACATTCCATTCTAAACTTCCCAAATCAGAGGTTTTTTATTTTGACTGTTTAAGGTAGAATGAGATAAAATATTAAACCCTCATCTTCTATCTCATTATATTATAAAATCTCATCGTAATAATATTACATTCCATTAATAAACCTGAACCAAACTAGCTTTGAGGTCTTAATTCTTTCTTTTTTCTTTGATTCTATTTTGTCAGAGTTGCTGAAACTCATGTGATCAACCCAAACGAACATCGGTTTTTTCTAGATGAATAAACTTAAAGAAGATATCATTAAATTCTTTAATTTAATAAAGGAAACAAAACCAAAAGTTGATGGAGTACCACTAACAAACGCTTGACTTCTGCACTACACCCCAACTCCAAAGCCAGCTCAATCCATGTAAAGAATCCAATATGAAATCTTTCACCTACCAAATCGTTCAGACCACACACTCCATTGTTTCAATTATGATATTCTAAGTATCCAATTTTTCATGTTCCAAGTGCATGATAAAGTAATGGAACTATAAAACATCTTAACTGGTAATATCTAGGGAGTTGGGAGTTCTACAGTTATGAGGAAGGGGAGAGAGTCTTTGATATACTAACAAACAATACCTTATATTACAGAAAGGAACATCATATACAATATTGTAATATTGTATTTCTGTCGGGACAAAAAACTAAAAGGTGACAAAGATAGATTTAGATTCAAAGGTAGCATCTCGAACTGAAAGTCGTTGCAAATTTTGCCGGCAAAAGAAAGAGACGTTGCAATAGGTAGTTAAAGCTTTGTCCTCTGTTAAATGTTTTGCGAGTTTGTTTCATAAGAAAAGAGTGATCACAAGCAAGAATAGCTCATGTCCTAGTGCTATTTTAGACTTGTCAACATATATTCATGGAACAATCTGTTTGAGTCAACTACCAATCTTCTCTTTTCCAATCATTAATTAGGAGTGGATTCTTGTGATTAGCTCTCGGTATAGGAGTCGTTAAATAAAGCATCTCTTTTGTTTCTTTCTTGTACCTTCTTGCCATAAGGTAGTCCATTGTGTCCTTCTCTCTCCAGTCTGTTTTGATCTCTTCAATCTTCATTGAACATATGCTTGTTGTGCTCCCTTTTTTTTTTTTCCCTTCCCTGTTACGATATCCATAACTATCCTTTTCGGCGAAGTGTCCATTCGCTCTGAAAAGACCTGGAATTTCTATCTTGGTTTGTTGTTTCCTTTCTGGACTGATTCTGTTCCATTGATAATTCTAGGAGTGGTTATATTTGTGTTTTGCATGGTGTTATTGAATTTTTTTCGGTCTTCCCTTAAAAACATTATGTACTCATTTGGTTACTAGTTACGTCTAATTTTCTGTATATTTGTGAATTTTCTATGGAATTTTTCTTGCTTGAATATGTTTAATACCCTTTTCATATTTCGTGTTTCTGCTACATGTTTTTGATGATCAACATTTCGGAGCTTATGTATCTGCGATTCTAATCGTTAGTTGCTTGCATGCTTGAAAGTTTGTTTATGTACCATGGGGAATGTTGGGACAAAGTATGCAAATAGATAAAGCTCCTGTTCTTTCTCAGTTTCTTGTTTAAGACCTTAACGTGATTTATCCAGACTTTCCAGAATCAACCATGGAAGTTGTTCCAGGACGTCTTCCAAAAGCTGGTAAGTTTCTAACTATTTACTCTCTGTGGTACATGTGAATTCTGTATCAGAACATTGCCTTAACAAATATGTATAGGAACTCTCATTTCTTGCAATCACGTCCATTGAAATTTATTTTTAGAAACTGTTGGTTTTGAACCAGTGTCACTATATTTGGTTCTATTGTTGGAGGAGATCGTAATTTGTGGAAATTTTTCTAAAACTGAAATGTGGGATAGAAAATTTCCAATATGAATATGAGCAGCTTCTTCTATATCGTAGATTGGCTTTCAGATAGGCAAAAAATCAAAAAACATGTAGCGTCAGTATGTCGTAGAACTAATATTGTAATTCTTGGATTTGATCAACCTTCTTGATTAAGCAGGTCCTGAATGTGAAATCATTGAGGATGACAGGAAAACAAGACTTGGATCTCTGAAGAAGAAGGCAATTAATGCTTCAAACAAGTTGAGGCATTCTTTCACAAAGAAAAGCCGCAGAAACAGTAGAGTTGTTGCGATTGAAGACAACATCAGTGCTGAAGAATTGCAGGCAGTCGATTCATTCCGCCAGTCACTTATTCTTGAGGAACTCCTACCCGCTAAGCATGACGATAATCATACGATGCTCAGGTTATGAACTTCCCTTTATTCAGAAGAGTCTTCAAACAATAGATTCTGCTCTCTTTTGGTTCACCAATGACAGAAAACTACGAGAAAAGCAAATTCTTACTATTGCACTAGTTTTTTCTGGTCACATAAGTGGTTGTTCCGAGAAAGATTTAAGACATAGAAATCTCAGAGGAGATCACCAGGATTGAGTTGACCCAGAACACTCTTGCATTATAACCATATTAGTTTATAAAATCTAATGTTAGATAACACATGAAACTACCTGCCTGACATGACATGACATATTTCTTGTTGGTCCAGATTCTTGAAGGCCAGGAAGTTCGATGTCGAGAAGGCAAAGCAAATGTGGTCTGACATGCTCCAGTGGAGGAAGGAATTTGGTGCTGACACGATCGAGGTAAGTTGGAAGAAAAATGGGTTTCCTTGAACTTGGAAGTGTTGGGAAGTAAATCACCACATCTTCTCAAAGAAATGCCGTCTTGACTTCTGCATTTAGGAGTTCGAGTTTGCAGAGAAAGACGAAGTGCTGAAATATTATCCACAAGGATACCATGGTGTTGATAAGGAAGGAAGGCCTGTGTACATTGAAAGACTAGGTGAAGTTGACGCTAACAAGCTGGTCCAGGTCACAACATTGGATCGTTATGTGCAGTATCATGTGCAGGAGTTTGAGAAGACCTTTGCTCAAAAGTTTCCAGCCTGCTCAATTGTAGCAAAGAGGCACATTGATCAGAGCACCACTATCATGGATGTCTCAGGAGTGGTATGCATGATTGTTATATCAAAATGTGGACGGAAAGTAGATCTAGTTGATATTTGATCTCATAGTCCCTGAACGTGATATCTTCTTGTTAACTGTTCTTAAAATTTATTTTCTTCAGGGTCTTAAACACCTCTCAAAGACTGCCAGGGAACTCCTCATGCGCATTCAGAAGGTTGATGGTGACAATTACCCTGAGGTAGCTATTGAACTTGGATTTGCCTTTTCCACTCATGATTTTTATCAATATCTATTTTTAATTCATGCTGCTAATTAAACTTCCAAAATTTGTGTAGACCCTAAACCGCATGTTCATCATTAATGCTGGTTCTGGATTCAGGCTCTTGTGGAACACTGTCAAGTCGTTCCTTGACCCAAAGACTGCTGCAAAAATCCATGTACTTATTCGTTGTATATTTGTTTTCCTATACAAATCAGAAAGAAAGGGAAAATAAAAAAAATTCTCCGTCTGAATAATTTTATCTGTTTTGTGCTAGGTTCTTGGTAACAAATATCAGAGCAAGTTGCTTGAAATCATTGACGAAAGGTACCAGTTGCTATTGTACAACCTGAATTGTATAGATGTCCTGTTCCAAGTAGTTTTTGAGTATCTCCTGTTTGAATTTCGGTTCAAACTCGTGTCATAATGTTCTTGTCTGGACGATAACAGTGAGCTTCCAAGTTTCTTGGGCGGTACTTGTGCTTGCGCTGATAAGGGTGGATGCATGCGCTCCGATAAGGGTCCATGGAACAATCCAGAAATAATGAAGGTGAAGTTGATCTACGTGTGATTTGTTTTGGAGTCGTAAATTTGTTTTGGTCATGGAGCCCTGCACCTGTTGAATCTTTCATGATTTCCCTTTCATGATCCAGATGGTTCAAAATGGTGAAGCAAAGTGCCACAGAATTTTGTCAGGAATTGATGAGAGGTTGATCTCTGAAGATGATAGCGCACACGCAAAGGTATTTAATGATTCCTCAATTATCCAGCTTTCAGGGATTTACAGTCTTAACAATTTGTTTTTGATGGCTGCCAAATATGAAGAAAGGCGATTCTCCCAAGGCAGAAGCAGCTGTAGAGGAATCAAAAGCGTCTCCTGCTTTTGGAGTACGTTTTGTTTCTTGCATTTGATTATTAGTTACGATTCAAAAACTTGAGTTGCTGAAGTACTATCGCAGACTGACTTCAACAAAAAGAGCGCCAGCTCAGAGATTCCTTGGCCTGCCCCATTGCAGAATGGCAAATATGCCTTGTCTGAAGGTGCTTAATTTGCTTGTAATCGTTTATTCATGTGGCTGAAGTTCTTAGCCTGACCCATTCCCAAAATGGTGCAGAAACTTTGAGGATGAATGATACTTCCAAGGCTCTTGTGACCGCTGATGGACTAAGAAGCCCACTGGTCAATGGCGTCATGGCCTTGATAATGGGAGTTGTCACAATGGTCCGCTTAGCGCGGAATGTACCTAGAAGAGTAACTGAAGCTACTATCTATAGTAGTCAGGCTTTTTATGATGAAGAGCAGACACAAACAGCACCCACTATCTCTACTTCTGATTACAAGAAGATGATGGTGCGCATGTCTGAGATGGAAGAAAAGCTCAATCATCTTTGCTCAAGGCCTGCAATGCCACCTGAAAAAGAGGAAATGCTCAATGCTGCTGTGAGACGTGCAGAAACACTGGAACAGGAGCTTGCAGCCACCAAGAAGGTACGCAATCCATTTCCTTACTCCTGCTCCAACAAATTCTTGATTATATGAATTCTGAGAACCTTTTATTTTCTTGTCTTGCTATGCAGGCCCTTGAAGTTGCCCTTTCCAAACAGAATGAGCTTCTTGGTTACGTTGAAAAGAAGAAGAAGAGGAAGAAGAAGGTATGTCCCCTATCATTTTCAGTCCTACATATACCCTTTTGTTAGCTTACTTGGAACATTTTTCAACGTCAGCCCATATTGCAGTTCTTCGGATTCTAAACGAGGAATTCCTTGGCCTGGGAAGTGACAAGTACTACTACTTCTGCAGCCGTTTGCGGGACCATTGTTGATGACACACAGATCATTTTGGTTCCAGAAAAACTCTCTTTTGCTTTGTGTATTCCAACTTAAACCACCCACGCTATTATCATTTATATTTGTAAGCTACTGATTGAATATTTTGATTCTACTGGCGAAGCCAAGAGCCAGGGGACGATGCTAAAACTTGGGGACAAGTTTAAGCAAACTGATCATCTAGGTTACCAACTTCAAACAAGCATGAAAATTACGAGTTTAGAGAAATATAAATACCGTTTTTGTCAAATAAGTAATTTAGATTAACAAACACTGCCCGTATAGGTGAGGGAACACAGAGGAAACTAATTAATTACATTATATTTACTGTAAGGATTTCTTCTAAAGTGTCCAACTTATTTAAATATTTTCAATTTAGAGTCCAAGCTTTCAAAATTTTTAATAACTTTTTATAATATTAAAAACTCAGTTCAAAACATTAGTTCTATTAGTAGTTTATTAATTTTGTTAACTAAATACTTTTTGTTCATGCACGAAGGCATCATGTAAAACATTAATTGTAACGTGAACAATAACACCCAACCTAATGCGCGAAAGGTTCAAAGACAAAATCAAATGATCTTCCCATGGTAGCAAACCAGACACTAGAAATGTGTTATAATGCCAAACATCACTGTGATTGAAAAGTTGAAAGCCTAAATAATCACACATTGTTAAGCCAAAATAACATCTTTCCTTGGCAGGAAGACTACCGGTGATTGCATGTTAAGACCCTTGTATAAGTGATGATGAGCGCCAGCCAAGAAGTCATCTTTGGTCTCTCTCAGCAATGACAAGAAATATTACCAGCAAAACCTCTTCTTCTCCTATAGAGAGAACGACATTATCAGAAGTATGTTTCAATGATTCAATAAGTACGATTATCATGATATACAAATGAGCCAATGAGAAATCCCAACTGCATACCCGTAACTTCTCTTGTTCTTGCCTGTCAATATACGCAAGCAGGTCGTCTTGCCTCATCCAAGCTTCGTATAGAGCCTGATCAGCACGAAGCAAAAATGATAGATTGTTAAGTCTATAATATTGAAGTTGACAGCATAACAAATTCTTGTTTTAGTGTCCCAACAAAAAAGTACATAAGACACCAATAGCTGGTATAAGGAATGAAACACCAACGCAAGATGAGAAGCTTGGTGCATGATGATCAAAAGACAGGTTTCAAGTAGTTGAGAAAGCAATTTATTTGTGTGAGTAGATAACGTTTGTCTCAAAAACATATCTTTTTCCTTAAGAGATACAGTGGAAGATGAAGATGGAGCATGAAAAGAATATAATGCATTGAAAAATCGTCGTTGTTCAAGATCCGGCATGTTAAACCAAAATATCATTAGTATAACAACATTTGGGAAACATAAACAGAACCTGCCTAATGCTCATCCCTGAATGATGTCAACTGGTCAAAACCAAAATATATTGCAGCAAAAGGAACAAAGAATAATGTATCACAAAGCTTCAAATAAAGTGACCCATGCTCAAGACGATGTCCTGCTGTTTCTGATAATACAGACAACATTATTTACAAAATAAACAATACCTTTTTAGTAGCAATGAGCTCTGCTTCTAAGGCATCTACACGGCAAACAGCAGCATTAAGCAATTCCTCTTTCTCGTAAGGCATCTTTGATGGCTTCGCTTGTAGTGTATTTACTTTTTCCTCAAGCTCAGCTAGCCTTTTCAGTACAGGAGAGAGGATGCATGCATCCTTGAAACCAGGAGCTGATGAAGGAGGACAGAACTCCCCCTTAGGCACTGTATCTGGGTTAAGTTCAGAGAATGTTTGATCGCCGTCAGACAAATTGTTTGGAAGACTCTTTGTTATGCGCATTCCCAGTGTTCGGAAGAATGTAAAAATTGTCAACAAGAAGGCCATAAGTGCAGCAAAAATTTGACAATAAGTGCCTTCTGGAGTATTTTGAGTATCAGGCAAAGTAGGTGTCACTGCATTGGATATTTGGCCATCAATGCCCACAAAAATAAATCAGAAGGACAAGAAGAAAGAAGCAAAAAGAAATTAATATTTCAATGAATAGGATTTGTAGGTGTGCACCCGCACAGTGTGACTGTTCTATTCCTAAGGAGAGGTTCTACATCAATTGCATCATTCAAAAAATTCATCAGTAAGACAAAAGGTTATCTAGCATATAACCACCAATTTCAATACTTACGAGAATAAACAAATGACTCACAGTTTGGTGTTAGAGATACAGAGAACTGTTGTTGAAAAACTCATTGCATAATGCAGCATACCTCCATTTATCTAAATGTGGGATCAAGACAAGTATCCTTGGTAACACAGAAATCAGGACAGGATGATCCAACTGACATCACCCATTTACATGCCACAATTTTGAGCCCGATTTGAGGCCTTTCACCTAGATCTATGAGCTTGAGTGTAAATGAAGCTCCTATTTGGTAAACCTAAGAGACCATGTCAGGCATTCTTATTCTTGCCAATAGTCAAACAAAAAGTGTAACTTTAAGAACATAAGCATGTAATCACCAACATAAACCAACAGTGTGAGGAAACAACTGGCCAAATGTAACAGACTAAACATGAAACACACTCACTGACCTTTAGAAACAGGACTGTCAAGTGATGGTTGCTTTTTCCAACCAGAATCAACAGCCTTATCAATCATAGGGACATACTCATCATACCCAGATAAGTTACCAGCATAATTAACCTTTCCAACAATCTTAGTCTGCAAATGCGTGGATGAAGAAATGATCAGCCTAACAGAAACACAGTGCTCTAGATGACAAACACCACACAGCACCTTTATCCAATATCAACTTGCCAATAGATAGTTACGTTGTAAAAAAGATAAAGAATTTCACATAAATGAACCTTAATGTACGTATCATAAGAAAAAAAAAAGTGATCTATAATCCACTTCAAATACCAATGACTTAATACAGTAATCTTAATAGCAGAGGATCATCAAGTATGAACCTACTTCCTCACGGACAGGAGTAAGGCGAAGATGCGAGTAATTGTTGAGAGCTTTGGGGGAAGCAATATCTTCAACTTCAGATCCTGACTCGGCAGTGGATGTATCACTACCTCTGACCTGATTCAATATGCCCAGTACATTAAAGCTAAGCATAAGCATACAAAAAATATTGAATATTTTAGGTGAGGAGGATGATGAACTTTTACCAAAGGGTAATGTGGCTTTGCATAAGCAATAACCTTGCCATCATTGTCCAAAACTTTCACAACTTGTTTGGCACGCCTTGCTTCCCCATTAAGAACCATCTGCAATAACATATGCAATCTGTCACTTATTACAAGCATGAAAGAGCCTGGAAGGTCGGATGAAAAACAATTACACTAACCTTCAATATTTCTGGGTTTTTCCATGGACCTTTATCAGACAGAAGGCAACCTCCCTGATCTGCACAGGTACAAGTGCCACCAAAAAGATCCGGCAACTCACTGTATTTGGTACATTATTCTTGTAAGTACAAGTTCCACTAGATCAAGTTAGATGGTAACAAAGAAAAACAGATGAAGGAAGAATGATGGGATCAAAATTATACGATACAATCACAAACCAGCCAGAAAGCTCCAGTTACCTGGCATCAATTATCTCAAGCAATTTACCATGATACTTGTTTCCAAGAACCTAAATTGGCCCACCAAAAGAATATGAGTGCTCAGTAGATCATCCAACAACTAGACAAGAATATGCTTCTATGTGTAAAGAACAACAATTTTAACATACATGAATCTTGGAAGTGGTCTTTGGATCCAGAAAACTCTTCACAGTGTTCCACAAAAGCCTAAATCCTGGACCAGCATTGATGATGAACATTTGGTGGAGAGTCTGTATTAGTCAACTGTGAATATCCATCTCGACAAAAACCTCTAATTTGCAAATGATAAAAGCACATTTATCCCAGTGAAAGAGAATACATAATAACCAATAAATGAGATTGTAAACCTCAGGGTAGTTGTCACCATCAATCTTCTGCAGCCGCATAATAAGCTCCCTGGCAGACTTGGTAAAGTTCTTAAGGCCCTGAAAAGTTATCAAGAAAGAAGTAATTAGATATTGTAGAACCTCTAGTAGACAGTCTGGTAAATAGACCACACGTACCACACCCTGAACATCTAAAATTGTTGTGCTTGAATCTATATGCCTCTTTGCAGCAATTGTACAAGCTGGAAACTTTATTGCAAAGATTTTCTCGAACTCCCGCACATGGTATTTTACGTAACGATCCATAGTTGTAACGTGCATAAGTTTATGAGGATCAACCCTTCCCAGTCTTTCAATATACACAGGTCTTCCTTCCTTATCCAGACCATGATTGCCCTGGGGGTAATACTTCAACACTTCATTCAATTCTTTAAATTCAAATTCCTGTAACGAAGTGTGATGAATGCAAAGTCATCATAAGAAGTAACGGCCCCAGAAATCCTGAACAAGTAGTCAAAACATTATACCTCCATAATAGTATCCGCACCAAATTCCTTCCTCCACTGGAGCATATCAGCCCACATATGTTTTGCTTTTTCAATGTCAAACCTCCTTGCTTTCAAGAACCTTAAATAAAATAGTTAAATGGTCATCTGCAGAAAATGTAAAACCATTGCAATACTTTGAATACCAAAAACTAGTTAAAATGATAAAAATAGCACTATCAAATATGAAGTAACTCAAAGAGAAAATGACTACATAAATATCACTGTATCAATAGCACAATCAGCACAACCATAACAATTACAAGCTGGATCTTCCATTTAAAAAAAACATCATCCACAATCATTACAGCCTTCCAAGCTGCCCCAGCAATCATGATCTAAGCATAGCATGTTCATTTACCCTAGAAACTGGTCGAATCTGAGGAATAATTGAAAATTTTAAGAGAGGACCATAAGGTCAGATGATTACACCTCAACATCATATGATAATCATCATGCTTTTGTGGAAGTAGTTCATCCATCATCAATGCCTGTCGAAATGCATCCACAATCTGCAGTTCCTCAACATCCCGAACATCCTCGATAGAGACAGAGCTAACCCTGCCATCACTCTTCCTCCTACTGCTCTTTTTCTTGAGAGAATGTCTGAACTTAGTTGATGCATTGATAGCTTTCTTTTTCAAGGATCCAATTCTGGTTCGCCTCTCATCCTCAGAGTTCTCAAAATCAGACTTCCTCTCTCTCCTCTCTTCACCTCCTGAGAAGCCCTCAAAGCCTGCAACACAGAACCAAGAAAACAAAACAATATGAAAATCCCAATCGTCATTCAAAATTAACTAACACAAACTTCAAAAAGACCAGATATTTATGTTAGTAAAGAAAGCAAGCATCTCTAGAGCTCCCAGAGACAAAACAAACTTAAAACCCAAGAGGAATACTACTTTTCCTTTGAGGTCCCCAGATTTTCCTCAAGAAAACCCAAATTCCAACCAAGAAACAACACTGAAACCCAAGAACCAACTATAAACAGTAAAAACCATTTAAAAAAAAAAAAACAACACACACCCACAACCACAAAAACCAACGCCAAGACCAAAATCAAAGCAAACAAGAACTAAGAAGAAGACCATAAAGAGAGTTCCAAGAATTACTTACAAGGCCGCGCAAATCGATCAAGTGGGCCCGACATTTTCAGAACTCAAATCGACCCTCCAACTTTTTCTCTTTCACTTCCAATTTCAAACTCTACCAATCAACCAATCCACCAACTGAGACTACAATGCACCAACAATAAATCAAATAACAACCTCACATTACTATTAAAATCAAAATCACTTTAACCAAGTACTGGAAAGAACTCGAATTCCAACTAAATTTGCAGACACAAGATAACAACAACAGAAGCAGCAGCAGCGGTAGAAATCCCGCTGGAAAATGTCGGAACATTAAAAAACAAGCAATTATACCACAACAAGAGTCACCAAGATTTATCAGCACGGACAACGAGGAAGATCAAACGGTCACAAAATCACATGTGGCAAAGAAGATTGAAGGAAATTTTGACGAAATTAGGTAACGGATATAGAGAAAAAAAAAAACTACAGTTTGTTTTGCGAGAACACTTGTATTACTAAAATACGAAAATAAATTAAATAAATAAATTTATATTTTCGCCGACGGCGAAAGGAGCGCGTTTTTAGTGTGTGTGTGAGAGTGAGAGTGAGAGTGAGAGCGAGAGAGAGAGAAGGTGGTTGGCTTATATGTACAATAGGAGAGGTAACTTGGGGTTGAGTCTGGGGCCAATTTGACTTTTCCGGAGAATGCCACGTCCCCGTTGGCTGAAGGTCAATTAAAAGCGCCGGCTGCTGTGGGTGGCGGTGGCGGGGACGGTGGTAGTCAACCGTCGGAGGGAGGAGGATTGATGGAGTGAATTATTGGGGCAGATGGGTGACTCGAGAATTTGAATTTAAAGTTTAAATATTTTCGTTAATATCTATTTACCAAATAATTTAAAATATATAGGAATTAAAATTTAAAATTTTTACGAAAATATAAATGTGAAGCATCGAAACACTTGCCAATTGAAATACCAATTATGAGACTAAATGACAAAACAAAACTTGCGGAGGATATAGTCCAAGAATCATATGCCTCTAAAAAGATTTGGAAACTAACTAGCAAAATTTTTAAAACTGGTGGGTTTCAAAAGCTAATGGGGAATCATGAGAACGAAGACCTCAATGCACTTCACGATCATGGTGAGTTGAAATTGAGAATTCACAATTTTAAAGATGCCAAAAAGGACCCGCTAGAATGTAAAACAGTGAAGAAATGGAGGCCTTAATAAACCAGGAGTATGCACATAATTTAATACACAACCAAAAGGATCAATTACAAGAACTTAGGAGGCGATTGGTTTGTACGGGAGAATGGTAATAAAAATGGGAATGAATATACTGAGGAATGAGAATGGATGTTATCATTATAATTATGATGGTTGGTTACCATTGATAGTGGTTGGTTTGTAAAAAATAATGTAATTAATTAATTAAAATATTGTAATTAATTAGTTAGAGTATTTTAATTAATGAATATATTATATTTCAATTAATTATATTGCAACTAATTAATTATTTTAATTAATTATAATATTTTAATTAATTAATTAATTAATAACAATACTTTAATTAATTAATTAATAACAATATTTTAATTAATTATATTTTAATTAGTTATATTTTAATTAATAATAATATTTTGATTGATAATAATGTAATTAATTAATTAATATTAATAATTTAATTAATTACAATATTTTAATCAATGAATAATTATATTTTAATTAGTTATATTTTAATAAATAACAATATTTTAATTAATTAATTAATTACAGTATTTTAATTAATGAATGAATTATATTTTAACTAATTATAGTAATTAATTAATTATATTATTTTAATTAATTATATTTTAATTGATTAATTAATTAATTACTATATTTTAATTAATGAATAGATTATATTTTAATTAATTCTATTGTAATTAATTATGATGTACTTAATTAATTAATATTATTATTTTAATTAATTATATTACAATTAATTAGTATTAAAAATATTTTTAAAAAATTAGTCTCTACTAAGGAATGAGTTTCATTCCTCTACTAAATGGGGGGTATGGAGGATTTCCCTAAAGTGGGATATCAAACCATTACCCCTATAATCATAATCAATAACCAACCACTCACTTTTCATTCCTCACCCATCAACCCCTTCCCAAACCCATCAACCAAGCACCCCCTTACATGTGAATCTCCTAGCAAACAGTGAGCACAAGGGCATGGAAGTTGTAACAACAATGGTGAGTGTTGGAATCCGACCGTGATCAAATCACGGATGTAGTAGAAAACAAAAATTTTACAGATTCCGAGCAGATCCCGATAATTGAATACACTTGAATAAAACATAAAACGATTTAGAAATCGTACTTTGTTCACTTTTCTGTTGAAAAATCTTTGAAACTTTTTTTGATTGATTAATTACGAGTTGTTCAAGGGTCTAACCTCAGATGGTATCCACAGATCAATTCTCAAACTGATTTGAGAAGAAGAAGACAAAAAGTGTTAGTTTCTAAAAAGCTCTTCTTTTTAAATAGAAAAAATCATAAGTCTTTTATTAAAATTAAATCTCTTAATTATAATTAAAATCAAATTCTAATTCTAATTAATTTAATTTTAATAAAATCAAATATATCATATTTGATCCCCAAAGTTTCTCAAACTTTATAATTAAGTCTAACTTAATTAAATTGATTTTTCTTTCAGAAATTGCTCTTTGATGTGTGACTCATTAGGTTCCTAATAAATTAACAATGATTATAAATTATAATTTTAATTCACAATTAGAATTGGATAAATTAAAACTTTTTTTAATTTATCTTTAATTCTTCAATTAAATAATTCATAATCATAAACCATGATTGACGCCTAGCAACATGTCATGATTACCCAAATATTAGGAATGTTAAAGTGATTGACTTAACCTGTCCATGCATAGCTATAATGTATAATTTAATATTTTTGTCATTCAATATTCTAATTGAACAGAGTATAGATACAATATCTACTCTTATCATCTAATCATGTTCGTTCTTGTTAATTAATAATTGATTTATAATTGAAATTTGAAAACTCCTTTTCAAATTTCAATTCACTCTGACTAGAGAATTCCATAAATCATTACTAATCAAGAACAATAGAATATTCTCTCTAATTACTTTAGAGTGACGAATCCTATATTGACTTACTCAACTATCTACATATGGTTCATACTGTATCCAAAAACTACCGACTAAATTATCCTAGGACGATTTATAAGTAGCATCAAAACATAGTAATTCCCACACTAGATACCTTGGTAATTTCAAGTCTGAGGATCAATTATACAACCATCATTATGAGATAATCCATAGACACATAAGTAATATTCTATTCGAAATTCTCATAATCGGGTCAGTTTAGTGACTTATTTTCTAATAATCACCCGCACATTAGTTTAAGTATCTCTATACTTTAATTTATGAGATCAATTACTTTCTTCATAAGAAAGAAACATAATGTGTGCTAGTTTTACCATTTCAATAATATCTAATATTGATGAGACTACAACTAGAAACATTTAGGAATAACACATAAGTGTAAATTGAATCTCATAATTATAATCTCATCATCCAATTACACAGTAATTATTCCAAGGATTTTATCTTTAGTATTAAAACATAAAATATTAATTAAATTAATACATAAAGATAAATAAAGCCTTTTCATTAATTCAAAATAATGTCAAACATTAATTTACATCCAATTGATTGGCTGCAAGGGCATAAACTAACAATCTTTCACTTGCACTAAAGCCAATCCTCTATGAATCTAATGTCTTATCCATCCATATATCGATCATGTCTCTTTTGAAACAATGGCTTAGTAAGAGGATATGCTAGGTTCTCTTCAGTGGGAACTCGCTCCAATGTTATATCTTTCCGCTCCACTATCTCCCTGATCAAGTGAAACTTCCTTAGTATATTTTTGGACTGTTGATGAGACCTGGGTTCCTTTGCTTGTGCAATAGCACCATTGTTGTTGCAGTACACTACTATCGGATCAACAATGCTAGGAACCACTCCAAGTTCAGTGATGAACTTTTTAATCCAAACTACTTCCTTTGTTGCCTCAGAAACTGCAATATACTCAGCTTCAGATGTTGAATCTGCGATGGTTGGTTGTTTAGAACTCTTCCAACTAACCGCACCACTATAAAGAGTAAAAATATACCATGATTGTGATCTACTATCTTCTTGATCAGACTGGAAACTAGCATCGGAATGACCCTGAACTCTCAGCTCAATTCCTCCATAGACTAGACAAATATCTTTAGTCCTTCTCAAGTACTTCAAGATGTTTTTCACAACCGTCCAGTGACCCTCACCGGGATTAGCTTGACATCTGCTTGTTATGCTCAAAGCAAAAGCAACATCTGGTCTAGTATATAGCATGATTGATCCAATTATCGAAGCGTATGGAATACAATCTATTTTATCTCTCTCCTTTTGTGTCTTTGGACATATACTCTGTGAGAGAGAAATCTCATGCGATATGGGTAAGAATCTCCTCTTGGAATTCTCTATGCTAAACCTCTTTAGCATTTTATCTATGTACATGGATTGAGATAATCCAAGCAACCTTTTTGATCTATCTCGATAGATCTTTATACCTAGTATATAAGCTGCTTCTCCC
>JAOSBL010000212.1:34310761-34321922 GCA_027568915.1 Erythroxylum roraimae
AAACTCTGTATATGGGAAGAAAATTTGAAGAAGATGATGATGAAAAAGGAACTTAGACATATAGCTTCACCTTTCAAATCTCAGGGAACAGTAACCTACTTCTAGCAAAAGTACAAAAGTCTAAGTGACACTTGTCACTTTCCTATGGTCTAAGCTCTAACCAAGTTCCTTTTTAACTAAACTCGTTAACTCCCATCTTTACAAACCAATTGTCTCCAAATATCTTTTGATTTTTTGTTCCCTATTATATTATTTTATTTTTCTTTCACAATACTCCATAAATTTCAAAGGTAATTCCTAAATTCACCAACATTCTCAAATATGATATTTCCACTAATCACTAATATTTTCAATGTAAAAACATTCATAATTCTCAAAAATTCACAAATCAATCCAATTATACCCGAAATTATTAATGAATGCATGTATAATTATTTTCATGTGCAGATAAATTTACTATTCATGTATATGTGTATGACATATTATGCATGAACATGGAAATGCATTTCTAACTCTCATTAATCACTCACATTTACCATTTTAACCTTCCCACAAGTAATGAGATTTTACAAATATCACCAAAAGTAAATTATTTATATATTTTATTATCATCAAAAGATTGGGTTATGACCTCATTTGGTCTAATAATTAGTTTAAAACATTCTAAGATAGAGGGAAAAGGAAAAGTGTCAATGATATGGTTGAAATTTAAATAATCATGCTAAAATGTTTAGAAAAGGATAAAGAAAAGGTTATTCCAATAATAGAAGCACCATTGGACAAAAGGGTGTGATAATTTTGAGCAATATCACATGTTCATTCCTTTTCTCAACAAAAAGATGTAACCATGTTAATCAATTAAATTTATCTTCTTTACAATTTTTTTAATCATAAATGATATACTTTTAGTTTTTTATAATTACCAAAAAAATATTTTTTCACTTTAATGCTAATTCTTTTAAACTTTTCAATTAATTAACCAAACTTTTCGATTGAAAAATTTAGATTAAAACGTTATCTTCACTAATTTGTTATTAATGTGGTTAATAAACTCTATAAGACTTACCATATAAAGCTCCTTTGTGGCTATTCACATGCTACTTCCTCTCCGGTTAAAGAACCCATCAACTTTACTATATTGAGGACTCCTATTAAAATCTTCACAAATAGGACTCCTATTAAAATCTTCACAAATTGATCTTCACTTTGACAAATTGAGTTGTGAAAGAGTAATCATATAAAGTGTACATGCGTCATCCCTACTTTCGATTAGATTCAAATATATGCTCTTGTTAAAAGAAATTTCTTTGATCTTAAATTCACCCACCAAATCATATAACTCAAAGTGCACTCATAAACAAATATTAATCTTAATAGGAAATGATAACTAGGATTTCATGCATAACTAAAAGCAACATTGACTACTATGGCGTGTAAAAGACAATGTCATTATCAATAATTCTTTGAATTAAATAATGCTTTTTTTTCAAAGTACCATAAACATATGACACAAAAATAAAATTTACTAAAATGCTAAATGTGACCTGAAACTAATTTCATGAGAATCATAAACTCTTAAAAAGGGCTCTCAATTCTTGTAAAAAAAAGTGTTCTTACTCGCAAAGAAAAGTGAAATCAGAGGAATTGATAATGAGAGACATACTCGAATCAGGGGATTCTAAGCCTATACTATAGTACATTTTCTACAAATCATTATTCTCTAATTAAAAAGAATTGTTATAGTTCATGAGTAAGATAAAGGTAATGTGAAAGAATATAATGTTGGGAGAACTATTCAAAGCCTTGTTATGTCATTACGACTCAACCCAACTAACCCAAAATAATTAAGGTCAAAACTCAAAAAAAAGTCAAAATAAGATAAGATTAACATTTTTCAAATTACTTTACTACAAAACCAAGATTTAACAATTTATCATAGTCTAGTTGGTTAGGACACTTAGGCTCTCATTTGAGAGACCCAAGTTTAAGTCCCAGAAATAGAATCTATCCAATTATTTCCCTTCTAATATTCTTTAATTGTTTAATAGTTATCCTAATAATTAACCTATAATATGTGGTATATATATAAAAAAAAAAAGTAACGAAAACGACATAGTTCTTCATATGTTGGTTGTATTAGAAAAAAATGATGTGTATCAGGCAATACTTTTTCTTCCTCCTTACAATAACCCTACAGAAAAAGTTTCCTAAATTATGGAATCTCAATGATGGCTTCGTCAAAAAATATGATAAGAAGAAAATCGCTCGCACGAAATTAGTACAATGTAGTCATAATCCTATTTTATTTGGTTTTGGTTTTTTTTTTTTTTTGAATGATGGAAATTATGCATAAAGGTAAAAACAAATGAACCATAAGAATCCATGTACGAAGATCATGCTAAGATATGTAAAGAAGATCAAAATCCTGATCATGACCTTATAAAGTTAGGTTCTTCAATTGTTTAATTTCAATCTTTTATGAATATTTTAACTGCAGAGAGAAAGTATGAACAGTCATATAGGTTTTATGATCCACATGGCAAGTTTTATGGAATATGTCAATTACATTAGAAAAGAAAACGAAAATAACACTTTGACTTGAACTATTATGTTTTAAGGGATTAAATCATTTAATTGAAAGTTTAAAATATTGATAATAAAGTGAAAAAAATTAAAAATATTTGACACTTTTTAGGCTTTATCTTGTTTTGTCATGTTTAAAGGAATATTATTCATAAAATGTTACAATGTGGCTTTTAACTCTACATGACCACGAACTATATGGGACAGATAAAAATAGGGGTGTCTTAATGAGGGTTGGTGATCCACTTATTTGTGGATGGCATATGAATGAGGATACTAAAAAACTAAATTGCCCTTATAGTGTCTTTGATATTATCAATTTAGTCTACCTTTGGATGTAGTCTAACAGGGTGAGCAATTGGAATGTTACTCATCGGCATATCTTTCGAGAGGATAACAAATGTGCCGACTAGCTCGCGACTTATGCAGCGCATTTTGACTTAGGCATCCATTATTTAACTTTTACACTTATAGGGTGCCACCTCATCCTCCTTGAGGATTTGTCCGGGTTGTGTTTTCCAAGATTTACTTTGTAATTTCTTCGTTGTTTTTTCCTATTAAAAAAAATTATGCTTTCGAAGTGACGCAATTATTCTAAAATAATAAGAAAACTCACTTGAAACATAATATGCTTAATAGTGATGTAACTAATCTAGATAAGTGGGACAACTATCTTAATTGAGTGGCATAATTCACTTGGGACATGTAAGTATTGGCGCCTCTAAACATACTTTACTTAAAGCAACATATAATAAATTATATTTTAATAAAGAACCTAAATCATAAATAAATATTTCATCGATTCTTTTACAGAAAATATATGAGGTTAGAAACTCTATTTTTAATTTTAACAAACTACTTCAGTGCTGTCATGTAAATGATATGATGTTATATGCCTTAAGCATATTGTGTGTGATGAGTCAACCATGCAAGGAATGTAGTAGGGACTTGGTATAATTAGACTTTAGTATAATTAGACCGACCAATTATTGATTGGAGTAACCTCAAGTAAGAAGCTTTTCTATCACAACTTTGCATTATATCACTTTCTTTTTCAGAAGCAAGATAATGGTATTTAAAACCCAAGTGGGTTTCCTAGCTTTATTCTCCACCACTGTCCTCTCTTAGTTGTATTTGGTGGGTTGTCGTTGTCTTTAAGGATAATTGGAAGCACTACTCATCCACAAAACCTTTTTTAAGCACACCTAAGCATCCTCAAACATTCTAATCATCAAACCACACTTGCACTGGTTTCCACAACTACCCTGCTGAGATTATAGACAATTAATTGATCAAACCAAGTCATTAGCTAATCAAACATGCATTAGCCAGTAAACCAAGAAACATTATATTACAAAATTTACTTCAGAACCTGACCAACTTATACTCAGTTGTTATTAGCTAGCCTATTTATGTTCTCTATAATGGTAAGGATTAGCAAGAGTTTTTGGATATACAAAGGCTTTAGAAATTTCAGGTCTATAGAAGATGAAGATAAGACCAAAACTATGCCTTCCATTGTCAGCTAATTGGTCAAATATATAAGTTCTTAAAGTGTACTCTTACGTATATTGTCCATATTGCAAATTAAATTTATATAGAATTAAGTAATTTTATCATTATTTAACTTAAAAAATCACACTACGGCAATGTGAATATTTAATATTTTTCTACATTTTCTGAAAAAAGAATAATTTATTCGCTTATTATTATTATTATTATTATTATTATTATTATTATTGCTGCTGCTGCTGCTTTCGTTTAAACGTCAATAGGCGTTGCATTTAGAACTAGTAAACTTGTTTTTCCTTTGAGTACGTGTGAAGTTGAGGGGGATTTGAATAACTTCCACTGGTGTGGTCATATCAACGCAGTTATCTCGTTTAATTATTATATAAGCCCACTAACTTCATAGACCTAGTGCCCCAACAACAGAAAAGTGGTCTCATTCCACCTTTCTGCTTCGAATTTTAAACTAAAAAGCCAACTTTGGAACCCTTTACTTAATAAAGCATCAAATTATCAGCTTATCTCCAGGATTGCTCGCTCTATGCAATTTTAATTGTGCTTTAGAATATAGATAGAGCGCTTTTGTTTAGGTTATTCTCTTAAAAGAGCGACAAGAGGCTTTCAAAGATTCCAAGTTGCTTAAACATGGGCCTTATGCTTCTCAAGAAGATGACTCTTTTCTTCCTTCTGGTCTCTACATCATTTCTATCAGCTTCTGCAGGTGGGTTTTTGTTATTATTATCTATATGCAGTCTTAACTGGTGCACATTATCAGAATCTTTCACCACAGAGGCGACGGACTCGAAGCAGCTGCAGAGAACTAAACGTACCAAAACAGAATTAGCCAAAGTTCAAAAAAAGAATTGATCATCATCCGTCAGAGTTACAGCCACTCTACTATATGCTAAAGAAGATCACAGCCAAAGTCATATTGATCAATTTGTTTGTTTAATCGTCCCATTAGGAGAGGATCATTTAATATTCCTAAATAGCTATTGTTATTTTCTGCTTTAACAGGTCGACGATTCAAGCTCGTGAATAACTTGGTGGAGGAAGGTGACGAGGTTTGTTACCAATCATAGCACTCAGTTGTCCAGGTTGATCTCAACCTGGAGTTTGCTTCCTTGGCAAGATCAGTGTCTAACTCTTCCAAGATCTAAAATTTATAACATGTTGCAGTGTACATATAATCTCTAAAAGCATGGTGTTATTTTTCAGGAATTAGCAGTCGAGTTATCAGAAGATGGAGTGACTACAGTTCATGAAAGGCTTTTAAAAGCAAACACTAAAGACTACGGAAAATATGATTCAGCACCAGCTCTTGTTAGGCCTCCTTTCAAGCTCATCCCAAACTGATCATGATCGTCATCAACATGGCTTTTATATAACAGTCAAGTCCGACGGGTGCCCTAGTACGTAGCAGCTTAAGCTTATATATAACGTAACTAAATAAGAACAGATACTCTATTATGTATGTTTATACGTTCCAAGTCCTAGGATATATACCTCCGAGAGATGCATATACTAAGTTTTGAGTCCCAATTCCCTCGCGCCATCTACGTGTAAATTTCAGTGCTATAGGATAGCATATAGCTATATCAATGTTTGTATGTACGTATAAATTTCTTTACGTCTATATATATACCAGTGTGTGAGCTTGGTTATTTCGAGAGCATGAGACTTTGCGAAATATTCATGCACATGGAAATTGGTACACTAAGATTTGGAGAGCTTAAAAAACTATGGGATAAAACATATATGTACACACGATTGAACCTACTTAGTTTCTGACGACAAAAGCATGAACAATTCAGTAAGTTTCGCATATTAGGTTCTTTTTCTAAAGCATGAAAAGAAAGGAAGCACTAAAATTCTTAATGATAAGCACATATAATAAGTTTAAAAAATGAAAGATTATAATTGTAAAAGTCATAACTGATAGTTAATCATATATAAGATATGATTTATCAAAAAGTTTCCTCACTTACTTTTTATTTTATTCTCCCGCCTCCCTTCCCTACCCCCTCTTCTGCTACACAGCTTTCATTCCTTCTATATATAGGTTTCCTCTCACATCATGCTACATACAACATCCCACAACTCTGCTGAATTTCCATCATTGTCATCCAATCCATCCCACCCTTCTCCAACACCCCCTGTCCTGCCTCCTATAACTGCTACTGTTTCTAATACCCAGAAGACATGGAAACAAGTGGTTGGGGACACCATCGTCTCTACCCTTTCTTATAAATCACCTAGTGAAGTTGATGGAAAACTCATTGTCTATTCAGACCTTGCAATGCTCTAAGATGAAGCAAATCATTGAAAATCCACAGTAGTGGGATTTTTTTTATAACACAGACCAGCTTTTTCATTAATATTGTGATGGCCAAATAAGCTATGGAAAAGTAGAGGCCTTAACGATGTTTATCTATCTGAAGGTAGCCTTGTTCTTTTCTCTTTCTCCTCCATATCAGCAGCTCATAAAATTCTTGAGGAGGGTCCGAGGCATTTTGAAAGTCAACCTATTTTTTTACAAATCTAGCAGCCTGGACTGAAATTTGAAATCATCAAAATTCAAAACCTTCCTATATGGATAAACTTCCATAATGTTCCCCTAGAGTATTGGATCACTCAGGGTCTCAGCCAAATAGCTAGCTACATTGGAAACATTTATGTATGGATGAGAATACTGCCACTAAGAAAAGAATTGGATATGTCTGTATTTGTGTCAGTATAAAAGCATCAAAAGATCGTCCCAATGATGAATTCCCAATCATGTGGCTAGGGGATGGGAATCAATTATGGGAGAATAGCATTGCAATTTCCTACCATTGGAGGCCCCCTGCAAAAGCTCACAATGCCATTTGGAGACCCACTGGTAAAGTCTTCAAGACTAGAAACTACCAAGAGCTGATGGGTAATGAAGAAGAATTTCATGCAGAAGAAAATCAGGATTCTGAAAATTCGAGTGCTCCTTTGAATGATAACAAGGATGATGCAAACCGCTCTCCTGCAAATCTTGTAGTAGAATCTATGCAGAAAATGGATAGTTTTGTTCCTTATGTAGAGCTGATTAGCAAAAACAGAAAATCAGAAATACTGGAAAATTCTGCTGCAGAGGAGAATGATATGTCTGACAAGTCTTCTCCTTGTCTCATATCTAAACAAGCAGATAATTTAGTTATCTTACCCGACCAACATGGTGCAACTCGCAAAAATGAACCCCCTTATGTCACCCCTTCTACTTCCTTATGTTTCTCAATGGCTGAGGACATTTCTAATCCTTCTCAGGGAATTAATAAAGATGAAGACAGTGAGAATTCCCAATCTATGTCAAGAAGAAAATCTCAAGGGGGCAAGGGTAAAGGCCCCAAAAGCACCTCTATTTAACATAACTATTTTGACTTAGAATGTTAGAAGAATAAATTGCCCTTCAAAATTATTAGCTTTAAAGGATTTTGTTTGGAGAGAAAAACCTTTCTTACTTGGTTTACTTGAAACGAAAGTTAGGTTGGCAATTTTAAATAAGTTGAATATTTTGGGTCCTCAATGGAGACTACTATCTAATCACAGTTATCATGCCTATGGAAGGATAATAGTGTGCTTCAATTTAGATGAGATTAAGGTGGAATTACTGGAGGCAAATGAGTAGGTTATGCATCTTTAAATCCTACTGTTGCAAGGTAACATTGATTTGTATGTTTCCTTTGTTTATGCTAGCAACTTTGAATTCCAACGAAGAAATCTGTGGAACAACATTAGACAATATAGTAGTAATATCAACAAACCATGGCTCATATGTGGGGATTTCAACTCAACTCTTTATGCATCCGAAGCTCAAGGCAACACCAGTTTGAGAAACTACTCAAATGATCTGTGGGATTGTGTAGAACATATAAAGGTGACTGATCTCAAATATATTGGCCACTCATTCATGTGGTTAAACAAGAAAAAAAAAACAAGTTGGCTCATCAGGAAAAAATTACATAGAGCTCTTGTAAATGATCTTTGGTTGTAAAATTTCCCCAACAGTCTGGCTAATTTTATGGAACCTTTATTCTCGGATCACATGTCCATTTTTGTCTCAAATTTTTCCAAGCCTGCTGCTACTCACCATCCTTTTCGGTTTAACAATTACCTAGCTAAAGATCCTGGATTTAATGTTGCTTGTAGGAAGGGGGCTCTGTACAGACTTATTGGGACGAAGCAGTACTGTTGTATCCAAAAGCTGAAAATGATTAAACAAGAATTAAGCAGCTGAAATCTTCCAAAAATTCCACTGTCAATGCTATCAATAACACCATAATGGAGTTGGTCAGGGTGCAGAATATGTTATCCTCTAATCCAGATAATCATAATCAAATTATGATTGACAAAGAGAAGCTAGCTCTCACCAACTACCTTCAAGCAATAAGCAATCAGTCCTCTCTTTTGCAACAGAGAGCTCAAATACATCGGCTACAAAATGGGGACAGTTGTACTCAATTCTTTTCCACTCAATACTAGCCAGGAAGATTTTCAACAAAATCTATTCCATTTCTTCACATAATGGTACTGTCATCCAGAATTCGAAGGATATTCATGAAGAAGCGTTCAAATTCTTCAATTCTTCTCTTGATACTGGGGTGTTGACAAATGTTTTACATAAGGATCTAAAGAAACTCAACCTGCAGCAAATCCCACATTTTGATTTTAATCTTTTAACTAAACCAGTGGAAGATAGTGAGATTGAGAGGAGTGTTTTTGGTATGAACGGAAAGAAAGCTCAAGGGCCAGATGGATTAAATGGTTACTTTTATCAACATTTTTGGAACATAATTGGAAGTTTTGTCAAAGAGGTCATACATGAATTTTCAGAAATGGGGTACTACGCAGGGAAATCAACAAAACATTATTGTGCTTGATTCCTAAGGGTTCAAATCCAACAAGCTTTACTGATTATTGACCTATATCATGTCCAAACTTCCTATATAAAGTTAATTCTAAGATTCTGGCAACAAGATTGAAGAAAGTATTAGCTCCTTTGATTAATGAAAACCAAAGTGCCTTTTTGTTGGATAGGTATATTGGTGACAATATATTTATTGTACAAGAACTGATGAAGGGCTATTCCACTTCTAATAGCCCTCTAACTTCACAATGATGATTGATTTTCACAAAGCATTCGACAGTATTAGCTAGAAATTTTTAAGGTCTATGTTGACAACTTTTGGTTTTCCAGAACAGTTCATCAAATGGGTCATAGAATACATTACCTCAGCTTCCTTTTCTGTTCTAATTAATGGCTCCCCTTCTTAGTTTTTTAAAGCCGCAAGAGGCCTTAGATAGGGGGACCCCATTTTCCCCTATCTTTTCATTCTTGCTATAGAAATCTTTAATGCAATCATAAAGAAGGAGACACCCTCAAATCCCAATTTTAAACACCACATAAAGTGCAAAAAAATTGGCCTTACTAACCTTTGCTTTACAGATGACCTTCTCCTTTTTTGCAGGGCTGATCTGGAGTCAATCTACACTTACATGCATGCCCTTCATGTGTTCAAGAATTTTTTGGTAAGCAGATTAATTTAAACAAAAGTCATTTCGTACTGTCTAAAGGTGCTGGCAACTTCAAATCCCATATAGTTAGAGCAACAGACGTGAAATTGTAGTGTCCTCCTCTCCTCTACCTTGTTCTCCCAGTGTCAAAAAAGAGATTCAAACATTCTGATTGTCGCCCTCTCTTAGACAAGATACAGAAGAGAGTAAAGTCATGGGTGAATTCGCTTTCTTATGTGGGTAAACTAGAGCTTATTAAATCAGTTGTTAACTCGTTGCATGTGTATTGGAGCTCCTATATCTTCTTATCTCAAAGCATTATCAAAGCGATTGAAAGGATTCTTATATCCTTCTTATGAAGTCACTCAAATGGTAACCCTGGAGCAGCAAAGGTGAAGTGGGCTAACATATGTTTTCCGAAATAAGAAGGTGGCCTAAACATCCTCTCCATCAAAGCGACTAACCATTCTCTGATTCTCAAGAGGTTTTAGTAGGTATTGGAAGACAAGAAAATCCATTGGATTAAGTGGTTACATGTATACTTTCTTAAGGGAAACAGTATATGGGCTATCAAACCAAAAGATTCACACTCGTACTTCCTCACTCAGCTATTGAAACTAAGAGATGCAGTTCAACAAGAGGTTGCATGTAAAATAAAGGATGGATGTTTGGTTTCCTTATGGTTTGACAATTGGTCTAGCAGGGGCCCTTGATACATTTGACGCATCTTTCTAGAGTTTCCTCATTATTTCCACTAAAAACTCAATTGTGTTCTTTCATTGATGGGAATTCTTGGAATTTTCCTAGAAGTCTGATGCATCTTCAGCCTAGTTACCCTCCATCACCTCATGTATCTGACGCCTTCTTCTCGAAGGATAACCCCCTTGGCAAACTTACAAATAGAATCATTTGTGGTAATTTACGAAGGTGTCGATCCACGGTTCCTTAGACCATTACGGTTTGGAGTAAATCTATAACGCCGAGGATATCCTTCATCTTTTGGCTTGCCATCCAGAACAAACTATCTACAGCAGATAGGATACCATATGTGCAAGTGGACAAATATTGTCCCTTGTGCTCTATGCAGGTTGAATCACATAATTGCCTCCTTTTTAAATGCCACTTTAACAAAGCAATCTAGGATTACGTCACTGCTTTATGTTCTTGTACGGATCTAGGGATATCTCTTTTAGAGATTACTAATCGTCTCTCAACATAACAATCATCTTTAGACCAGATCACCAGATTCATATTATTGTTTTGGGAGTTTGTATCTACTCGCTTTGGAGCGAACGGAATCTTTGACGCTTTGCGAACAAATCCTCAACTAAAGAATGTCTGATTATATTAATCATCGCTGAAATTCGAGAGCTTGTCATGCTGAAGAAACTACAACTCAGTTGCAGCTTAATCAACTCTTGAAAATAAAATTGAAATAAAATAAAATAAAATAGAAAACGAATATTAAAACACTAAAATATTAATAATAACACTTGTATAACTTAATTCAAAGAAAGTTTCTTTGAAT
>JAOSBL010000212.1:34326852-34341958 GCA_027568915.1 Erythroxylum roraimae
AGTGAGATTGCATTATGTTTTGAAAACAATTAGAATCCTAAGAGTGTGATACTGCCATTTTGAATGAGATTATAAAGGTAATCAGGAGGAGGAGGAGGAGGAGAATAACAACAACAACAACAACAACAACAACAACAATAATAATAATAAGGATATTCTAGTATTTTTGTTAGTTATTCCTTGTCATTCCAAGCTATATTTTCAAACTAAATATTGGCATAGAAATTCTTTAACAGTAAACCAAACAAATATTCATGTCATCTTATTCCTTGTCTTTTGTATTCCTAAGAATAACTATTTTGTTCCTTATTTATTCCAAGTGTTAAACCAAACGGCCTGTAAGAGTCAATTATATAATCATCGTAATGAGGAAATCTACAAATACATAAGTAACATTTCATTTAGAATTCTCATAATTGGGCCAGATCAGTGAACTTATTTTTTATAAGCACCTACACATTTGTTTAAGTATGTTCATACTTTAATTATGAGATCGATTACTTTCTTCGTAAGAAAGAAACGTAATGTATACTAATTTTACCATTCTAGTAATATCAGTTTTTGATAAAACTATAACTAGCAATAATTTAAGAATAATGCATAAATATATTTGAATTTTATAATTATAATATCATCTTAATTTCAATTGCATAATAATTTTTTCAAGAATTACTTTTAGTATTAAAGCATCAAATATAATTAATAAAAATACATATACATAAAGAGTGCCTTTATTGATTAAAATAATAATGGCATACTTTAAATTGGAATCAACTTTTTAATTGTAAGGGTATAAACTAATAATTTATTGTTTATAAAGCAAGAATATTAATATTAATATTAATATATCAAATATTATTAATAAAAATACATGAAAATAAAGAATGCATATATTAATTAAAATAATAATTTAATGCATTAACTGGCAATCAATAGGTTGATTGTAATAGTAAACTAACAATGTATAGTCTATAAAAATAAAAATATTAGAATAATTAAGTTTCTATCTAATTTATGATCATTATGTATTATTGATGATATATGTATGTGGATCCTTTAAAAGTTATTTTAAATCATATATATGATATTGTGTTTCAACTTTTGATACAATATCTGTAATCTATTATGATTTTAGTATTAACTAAAACTAACTACTATTTACCTAAAAGTCTCATCATATGGGTAGGTATAATTCGCATAAAACCATCAACTTATATTAAACAAGATCTGAAAAAATTACAAAAATAGAAAACCATTTTGGACTTAAGCTTCTAAACCTAAAGATTTACAGTAAATCTAAAATTCATTCTTTAATGAAAACAAAAGTTTTAATTCCATAAATTCATTTTTGATGTATTCGCTTGTTTTATGTGTTTTAGAAGATCTGTATATATAGTTTTTGGACAATTTTCATAACTCGAATTAGTTTAACCAGATTATGTATCTTTTACTAATATTTAGTTTTGAACACGGGACAACAAGTACACGGCAAATCATCTTCCCGCATAGAGCTTTCAATCGAACCCAGTTCACTATAATTCATGAAATGTAACTTGTGGACAGAAGGTAAAACAACATTGCTGCCTTAAAAAGAACCGGCGAAGTTGAGTGCACGGTATTCCAAATCTAAACAACTAAACAAATATAATTAACTGATATTGTAACATCATAACAAAAGGATGATTTAGCATTTTGGGTATAGACACTTGTTCTTGGGTGACTCACCCTGATGTGAGATCAGTTTGTGATGATCTGGTTTCTCCAAATTACTCCACCACATGCATTGATGGAAACCCACCAAGGTCACCAAGGTCAAAGCATGGGGCCAGGTATAAAGAGGGGCATGTAGGTGTCTTGTTTTGACCGGACCATCTTTGTTCAAAATGAGAAGCCAACATTTGGTAGCCAAATACGCATAAAGTTCTTGCTGTAGCCATCAACTCCCTTTTGACCCCCATACATACACTATAGAGAGAGTTGAAGTTGCAGGCCACACCTCAACCACCCGCCTCTTCCAATTCCAACATTTGCTAAGTTATCTGCACTTCCTAAGTACTTTTTTTTTTATAAAACAAACTAGTTTTCATTAACTACACTACTAAAATTGTAAAGTGAAATCAATTTTAATCTAGTATTTATTGTATTTTAAAATGTCAAAGTGAAGGGGAATATTAACTTGGTACATTTTATTACTTTCTTGCAGTTGCAACGTGAAAAGTATGGAATGCGTACTACGCACTCCGCGTAACGCAGAAGCCACCAAGTCATTAAATTTAGCGCTTTTGTTTTCCATTTTCTTCATTTTTTGACTCACAAAAATTTGGAATTCTTTAAATCTCCACAAAACTCACTTTAATCTCTCACGAATTCGAAATATTTAATATTGTAAGTTTTGTCCCTTCAAATAAACTTGATTTACGTCATCCAACTCCGTCAAGGCGAACGGAGAACGTAAAACGTCCAAAATTCTAACGACGTTACATTTCACTTCCGTCTAAAACGACTTTCTCCGGTTCCCTCTCTCTTTTGCAGCAAAAGACCAGCAGTCTCCCAGTCTCGTTTCTCTTTCTAGAACAGCCTCTTAGTTCTCTCTCCAATACTTTTGTCGCCGTCCTATTGATAGGTACGATGTCGATCAATCCATTCCCTTGTTTTCCTACATAAAACTGATTTTTTGTGTCTTAATTTAATCGAATATGATCTTTGTAAGATTGTGCTTTAAAAAAAAAAGTGCCTTTTGGCGTTTCATTGTTTTGGACATGGGCTAAGTTTATTTTGGAGCTATAATAGGATCGCCATGGACTCGGGTAATTTAAATAAAAATTTTCATGTGTTTCTATTTTTAGGGTTTTTCAAGTTTGACTCTCTCATCAATCCCAAAGAAGTAGCAGGTGGATTCGATTTTAGGTTCTTATTAATTTTCTGAGTTGCGTTTTCATTTTCTTCGCTTTCTGGGTGTTCTCAGTGGTTTAGAGTCGTTTGGTGGGTCTTGGGTTGTGAGCTGTGGGAGTGACAGAGAACAAACTTTATTTCTTTTCTTTCTTGTTTGGTTATAATTGTTAAAATCAGCTGCTATGAACTATAGTGATGCTCTTTATTGACTATCGGTAAGGTTATTTGACTTGAGAAAATTTTGGCCCTTCTATTGTTTATGGAATTTTCATTGTTATCTCAAAACTGGGTAATTTATTTTGTTTATATGATTTGAATTTCTTGTGAAACTGGGCGGTCTGTGTAGGTTAAACTGAATTTGTTCTTGGGTTGCTCTAACTATTTCTAGTTTTAGAGGTTTTCAGGCAATGCTTATCTGCCTGTGTTGTAAATAGAGCAAAAGTTTACTTATTTTAGAAGGTCAAAGGAATTTGTTATTTTTTAAGTTATGCTGCATGGGATGGACATACGACTACTTTATTGCAAAGGTATTTACTGAATTGGTGTTCATCGTGTTGATGCTTGGCTGCAGAAGAACCACTTTACCCGGGTAATTTACATGTTAAAGAGTAGTCATACTGAATTCATGTAAGAACTTCATAGTTTGGAGCATGTGAGTGAGGATTGTGGATTCTGGTTAGAGCTCTGTGAGGTTCTGTATTTTATTATGGGGGGTGCCTGTTGTATTGCTGCTAGAGATAAAAACATAGTTGGTGGATCTGGAAGTGATATATTGCGTCGGAATGTTTGCCATTCACCGACATGGAGCCTTAGGTGGGATAATCGAGGTCGAGTAGCAGGTGAAGAGACTTCAATAAGTTGGTTTCCTGATGCAATTCACAGGAACCATGGAGGACCTGATCTTAAGTCTGAATCAACATATGTGTCAGATGGTGGAAGCCCATTGAATAGTTTTCAGAGGCATGCTTGGCATAAGTCCCCAAAATCTGAATGGACTGCAGAGCATGTGAGAACTCCTGCTTCAGGTGAGCAACTGTATGGATGTAGCTTTTGATGTTAATTTGTGTTTGAACTGTATTCTTCTTATAAACTCTTATTACTATGTGATTCGTGTTTTATGAAGATATATAAAATAATTGCGCACTAAAACTGCCTCTTCAACTTATGGACCACATAGACCTAACAGGTTTACATTATTGGGTTTATCGATTTCCAGTATATATTGTGGAAACCTTTCCAAGGCCATCACTTGTTATCTTATTGGTTGAACTCTTTATTTGGTGTTATTTAAGCTTTACAGTGGTGTATCTATATCTGCTGATTTGTGATGTTTGATTTAATGGATCTCATGAATGGCTCAACCTATGCCAAGTGATTTTGAGTGTGATTCCTGCTCGTAAAGTATTTGAACTTGGTCGAGCTGTGAAATAAAGGTGATTCTATACTTATCGTGATAGATTGGTGACAGGATGTACATATGCCTCTTTTGTTATAACAGAACTGTTGAGACCTCGACAAAATGGTCCTGTGAATAGTGTGGACTTGAGCCCCTTTGTAGGAACTGCTACTTCTGAAGAAGATTTGTCCTATTATATACAGATGTCATTGATAGAGTACAGTAGCGAAAAAAAGACCTTACTAACAATAATTAACCTAGTGACATTAAGCAATCTTGAGAATCAACTTAAATAAGGACATGATCCTTCACCAACTATTTTACTGTTGCCTTTCATTATCTTTAGAACTCTGACTTTATTTTTCATAGTCAAAGCAGAACTGTGGAATGTTTTTATCATTTAACTTTGTTTAACTTCTGCATTAAAAATTGCCGCCTATAATCCTTAGTCTTACTAAAAGTTTGTTCACTACTTTCTTCCTTGAACTCTCTTTTTTGTAATGTCTACCCTTCACAGGCTTGCTTTGGTTATTTAGGCCATCACCGGTTAACATAGCCTCTTAGAAATAAATGAGTTTACTGATATTGACTTCTTAAACTGAATGAGCTGACTGATATTTGACAAATTACTCTTTGGCAGATCAATCCATCTCAGGGAATATCTCAATTGATACAAATTTGGAACAGGTATAGTTTGTGTGAGAGAGACTATTCAAGTTTTCTGAGTTACCTTCCTCTTCCCCTTGATAGGACATATTTTTATAGTGAAAAAACATCTGTAGGTGAAGGAGATAATAGTATCCCCAGCAGTTACAAATCCATCGACCACAAAAGTGTCAATCTCACTTCAGTCAACTTCATCCCTGACTGCATCTCCATCGTCCTCTCAAAGTCATTTGCATCCTCCTGGCTCAACGACTCCAAGGTGGCTTCATAATTCACCTGGGAATCAGCTAATTGGGAAAGTATCTGATGCACGGATCCCACAATTGAAATCATCGAACAGCTTCTCTGTTACTGATGAGGGGCACACAATTGCCTCATGGAGCAATGATACAACTATGGAATCTTATGGCATGTCTTCGGATGGTTGGTCCATGAATGCCTTTCCTGAACTCATGACTTCAAATAAAGAAAGATGGTATTTTGACAATGAGTCCTTGGGTTTTAATCGTAGATCCAGTGGTCGAACATCAGCTTCTCCTTCTGTAGATCACCAGGCATGTGGTCTTTGCTTAAGGCTTTTAACCGATAAATCTTTGTGGAGCAGCCAGAAGCTTGGCACCAGTAATGAGCTGTCTGTTGTTGCTGTGTTAATTTGCGGCCATGTTTATCATGCTGAGTGTTTGGAGACTTTAACACCTGAATTGGATAAGTATGATCCTGCTTGCCCAGTTTGTACTTTGGGTGAGAAACAAGTTATTAAGCTATCACAAAAGGCTCTGAAGGCAGAGGTGGATTGGAAGGGAAAGAACAAGAGATCAAGGAACAGGGTCGTGGATAGTGATCTTGATGGTAATTCTGTTATGTTTGATCGTCTAAAAGCCAGTGGACATGAAGGGAAGGGTCCCAAAATGGCCTCCAGTTCCAGCATGAAAAGCTCCTTAGCAAAGCCTTTCCTGAGGCGGCATTTCTCATTTGGATCAAAGGGTAGTAGATCCTTGACAGATAGCATGACCAAAAAGGGGTTTTTCTGGACAAGATCTATGAGGGCATAAGGCTCTTCATTAATATTAAGAGGTGAGCATGTTCTGCGTGTATATTATGTAATGACAACCTGGGAAATTGTCTGCAGCATTATAAAATCCTGCGTATTTCTAACACGGCTATCACAGGCGTTAAAAAGTATACTAGTGTGAAACCAAACAAGTGATTACAAAATTTTCTAAATTAAGTTATATTCTTTGATCTCATTTCTGTACTGAAGATAAGACTGCGCAACTTCAATGGATGCAGATACCTATGCAGAACCTCTCTGCTTCAGAAAGAAGATTGTGAGGAGCGGCTGGATATCATCGTAGAAAATTCGTTGTAGAAACATTTACCTCTGCACACACGTTGACGTTAAAGGTTTAGCATGTGGAGTTATACTGTAAAAAATGTCGAAAATTTATAGAAGAAAGGTTACATTATTAAGAGAGATTTAGTAAAATGAGAGTGCATCTCAAGGATAATGATTGCAATTGATATTGTACATATTGGCCTAAACATGATTCATGAATTGGATCAAATGGGTACTATTATTATGGCGAATACACCCCATATGAATGAAAATGAATGAGGTTGTTGTTGAATCCGTATTTTTATGGGATGTGATGATGACTGATAATGAATGAAGCTGTCGTTGAGTCTTATTTTTATGGGATGTTGAGATGACTGATGAGCAGTGTCTTTGCTGTTGTAGCGTACTGGTTATGAGAATAACAGTGTTGACAATATGATTTGCTGTTTGCCTGCCAACCTTGCAAGCTGTAATGCTGGTCGTTTCGTTTGCAGTAAATATGGCCTCTTATGCCCAAGCCACCTGTGTATTCCCGTGAATGCTCTGGAAAACCTATGCGGTTCTGCCAACAGGGTCGTGGAAAGCTTGAAAGTTTGTTGTCACCTCAAATCAATCCTTAACGTGGCAAATAACTAATAGCCTTCGAGTCTCTTTTGGAGCCTTGTAACGCTTGTGGAAGCCTCGTTACATGCATCAGAGGCAGCCTGTTTTTACCTCTCTGTTCTTATTTTATCTCATAAATTTTTGCTAGTTATTTATGTAGGTCTTATATGGATTTTATATAAATAAATAGCTGAAATTTACGAAACAGGATAAGAACAGAGTAAAATAGACCGAGGATTTCGTTCCCTTTCACCGCCCCTAGTCATTTCCTTCTAAGTGTCGACTATATCCTGTACTGCTAACTGGAGCGGGCTTTGGAAATAATTTCTCAATCCAAAAAAAATTATTTAAAATCAATTCAAATTATATTTCTTACCACTTCGTATCAATTATAAAACGATGTTAATCTACATTCACGTACCAAATAGATCATGTTTTTAATTTGTAAGACACATGAATTACGACCCAAAAATCGTAAGTTTTTGGTCAAGCGTAGTTAGAAACAGACCTAAAAATCGTACTTACAATCGTAGGGGTGTTTTTTCTTAAGGTAGGTAAGTGTCGACTTTTAAGGCGACAACAAGAGCCGGTCTTTACAAAGAGTACGGTAAAAGTTCTAGTTTCTCTTGTGGATCTGGCCAACCAGTAGGTATGTCCTTTTTGTTTTGTAGTGCGATTCTAGTTACTTAATTTTTATGTGTGTCAGTTATTTAATTACTGCTTCTGTTATTCTGCATCATTTTTCACCTGTCACACTTGCATGTGAGTCCACCAAAAAACAGCTTCTTTATTTTGTAGGGTTAAAGCTGTGTATTATAAGACCTCCCTAAATTCCACCTCACTGCGAAACTTTAGACTGGATGTGATGATAATGATGATATGAATTACGACTTTAATCTAAATAAAGAATAAAATTTCAAATGTGTCGTTACTTTACAATGTAGTCTACATTGTCACTGTTTATACACAATAGGTTCTTTCCACACACACATATGATTGATCATTTGTAGCTTAACTTCAAGTGCATCTTCAGAGACTATGGATTCCTAGTTGATCACTTTCTTGACATGAGATGCTTCTCAGACAATTTGCAGGTGCAATTTTTTTTCCTCATACTGAAAATCTTATCAAGAGATTTAATTGAGTGGTTCATGTCCATCTGGTTTTGCTCGTACGAGGCTCGAGAGTATACTTTCGTTTAACATCGATTCTTTTTTCTTTCATCGTTCAAGTAAATGGGATAACCTTCCTTCTTTAGATTGTCCTATTTGAACCTAGAGCTTCAGGAACTTTGGATGTAAGAGTATGGATATGAATTTCTGACCTCTTAATATACCTTCTTCCATAAAAGTTTTATCCACTCTCACCTTCTTCCTTTCTTTATTCTTTTTAATGGTATAAGAACGTATATTTCTTTAATAACCATTAACTTACATTGACTTAAGGGAGAGAGAAGGGTTTTATTAATTATAATAAAATCCTAATGACTCTAATTTTATTTACAAGCTCAATAACTATTATTTTTGGCCCACTTTATATAGAATCAAATAAAATAATAAAGGTTCACTTTATGATTATTAAATTAATCTAACAAAGGTATCATATTTTGACGAAAAGTTTACTGTTAGCTTACCTTTTAAGACATGTCAATGTAAGTTATATTCATAACAAATTTTTTTGTAAGTATATAACGTATAAATTTTCACGAAGAATATTAATGATTATGTCAATTGTTTATATAAAAAAGATTATCATCTAAAGAGGTATTAATTATTAATGGAGCTAATTAGTGCGTCCAAATTGTGGCTCAAGATTGAGATCCTCCAACGGATGTTAAGGATGAAGAGTCAAGGAATTCCAATAAATTAAGCAAGAAAAGAGTTATTATGAGGTGTCAAAATTGTTAGGAATTAGGTCACAACAACAACAACAAAAAAAGTGTAAAAAATTGGATCAACATTCAAATAAACTTACTTATGTCAAGGTCAATAAAATGCATAAGTATTTATTGTAAAAGTTGCATCTTGTACGTTATGAATCGAAATTTTTTTAATGTTTTAACTAAATAAAAATTAGAATTTCAAATTTTCATCTTAAAATGTTAAAAATGGATCATCATTTAAATGATAAAACTACATATTGAATGTTAAAAGTTGATAATAACTTGTTTGATGTTAATAAAAAGAAGGAGACGTAACACATGAATTAATCCAACAAACATTGAAAGTTCAAAAGTAGATAGTTGGTATTTATAACCCATTAAAAACAGAGGAATGTCAATACTAGCATCATTATTGGTATTCTTATAAATTGGGATCTTTTAAGGGTTTAGAAATTTGTGATTTTAATTTTAAAATTTTAAAATTTTATCAATTTCACACATGGCAAAAATGTAGTACATGCCATAAAATGTTGCACATGCCATAAAATGGTTTGACAAAGAGAAAAAATTATACACTTAATAAATATATGAGAAGAATGATCAGTAATTCAAATCTACTATTAAATTTATAGAGTAGAGCTTTAAAAACAACGCTGTAAATAGATTTGCATATTTTTCTTTTTTTTTGAGATTTGGTATGGATGGAAACCAAGTTTAAAATATTTATATATATGAGTTGCCCTGTTGAAAAATAGACTTAAGGATAATCAACGATTATGTTATTAGGTACGCAGAGAAGTCTAAAGGATTTTATATTTTATTCTTTAAATACATTGAAGCTAGAAATATAAATTTTCTTAAGGATTTTGAATTTAATGGAAGCATTCCTCATTTAGTCAAAGTAGAGAAATTTTCAAGTTTTTACGAGAGAAACTAAACTTAGATAAATTGATTGTTTTTAAACACAATCATAAGAGTCATGTTAGAAGATTTGAAATCATAACTAATAATTAAGTTTAAAGTCTCATTCAATTATCATAAGGGTCGAAAGTCATTAACTGTAAACAAGTTTTCAAAATCAAAAAAGACTTTTCTTAAACTACTGAATGATATAGAGCGAAGATTATAAGCTTACAAGAGTTTTGTTAAAAAAGAATACATTCGAGTATTATGAAACAGTTTCTCTAGTGTCAAAAAAAAGGATTCCTTAATATGAAGGTTTGTTTCTAGTAATAGAAATTATTTTTTTATACTAAAAAGTCTATATATAGACTAAAATAAGCCACACCTTAGTTGCATATTGAGTTTCAAAATATTATAACCTATTATAAGTTTAAAGAAAATATTATTGAATAGGACATCTACGAAGCATACATTTATTTATAATTTTGTATGTGATGATATACTACTTATAACTTGTAATTGTTAAATTATTTTAACAATCATAAAGGTGTGACCTATATTACTTGACTTGATTATAATATAAAATAGGCCAAAGATAATAGTTATTGGGCTTGTAGAGAATATTAGAGTCACTAGAATTTTTTTATAATTAATAAGAACCCGTCTCTCTCCTTTTGATTAAGTTAATAGTTACCAACTTTTTTGCACCATTAGAAAAGAACGAAGAAAAAAGAAGGAGAGAGTGGATAAATTCCTTGCATAAAGAAGGGGTTTGCAACCAAAAAGAATAAAGATCTATCATTGTAGACACATATTAAATATGAACCAAGGTTAGTATTTCTTTCTGTCTCTTATAGTATGAATCTAATTGAATGGGTTGAATTGATTGTGTTATAGATTATCTTGGGAGAATTCTACACTTGAAATATTGTTTAAAATATTATAGTTTTAATTACATGTAGTATCAAAGCAAGATTATGACACTTTGATTTGCATCAAAGTTAATCTTAGGATTCATGGTAGCCATTAATATTGCTTATACTAAGAGCTGAGGCATTGACAGCAGACATGACCCTCTTGTAACACCCACATATCCCTGGGAGGATATGCAGATGCCACACAAAATAGAATCAAAATAATCTAAAACATACTAAACATTCTTTACATGCATTCCAGAAACTCAAGCAAACAAACATTACAATCCATGAGGAGTTATTTTATAAACAAAACATAATATACATCTTCCAAAACGAAACACATCCTTCTTTGGCCACTGTGGTTGTCCTTGGCCCAGACTTTAAACCTTCTTATCAGAACCTACACGGAGACAAAACTACTGTGCTAAGCATATAGCTTAGTGTGAAATAACTAAACAGGATACATAATGACGACTGTTCCTAACAGTCGTTTGACATTCACATGTTCATAATCAAATCATGTCATAAACAGTCTTTAGTTATTCATATTCAAGAGCAACCCAAACATTAAGTGTCTCATAACAGTTTATGATTCATCAATACAGAACAAAACATATAAATATCAGAACATAATGTCATTGCTCCATAACAGAATGCACAAATCTCAAAACAGAACATAATTGTGCCAAAATAGATTAGAACTTGTATCAAATCAGAATTCATCTTGTATCAGATCAGAATTTATCTTATTTCAGATCAAAACTTGTTTATAACATAATCAAACATGTATCAGAATACAAACCAGGTTAGTCTGCTAATCTTTTTTTACAGAAGTAGGTAACGGGACCAGAACAAAAGATACCATAATTGGTATCACAGAACAGAAGAGACTTATGTCTCAAAATTAACGGACACCGTAGTATCACTGGAGTAGTTGTAGACCTTTCTAGGCATGCCTATTTACCCACAACTAAGACTTAACAGTTTTAAAACAATCCATTTCAGATTTCAGAATCACAAGCAAATAATGTAGTGTATAACATATGTCTTTATTTCATTTTTCTCATATTGAACATATTCACTTCCTTTTTATCAAACTCAATATACCTTATAAACATAAGCACTTGCATCAATATATTAATGAAACATTAAGTCATTACATATTACATAACATCATAGAAATTTCCAAATCAAAAACATCCATATCCAACTCACATCACATAAAACTCTTAAAACGCATTTGTATTCTTAAGAACACATTCATCTTGAACATACCATACATTTTAACAGTAGACACATTATTAATTAATCACACATTCTTTAAGTTATTACCTCAATTAATAGTCCATAACTAGATTAACTTCTACTCAATTAATCTAACATCATCTAGGTTCATTTTCAACCTCAATTAAGTTCAATTAAACGATTACTAAGTGCCCTAACCTTATATATGTCAACAATTGCACAAAACCAAGTTTTTCACCTTCCTAACCCTTTTCGACGACCGTGGGATATATGCCTTATAATTCTCACGATGGTGGGATGAGTGAACCGAAGGTTCACTCACCCATAACCTTTAAACTGCTTCCAAAACTTAACTCCTCATACACCTTCAACACCCCTTCACCATAGTTCATCAATTCCACCTTATTCATGCCTCAATTCCACATCAAATTCATGTCCAAAACCATTTCAAAAATCATTCATTAAGCAAGAAATCAATATCTTCCACACTTCAAAACCAGACCAGAAGTTATCATACAAAGATCATTTTTTTTCCAGTATTCATTTATCATCATCTTAACACATATTCTATTCAATTCAAGTATCCAACATTTCATATTATAACATGAAATCAAGTTTATCATTCCCATACCTATTTAACTCCAAAGAACAAGCCAAACTAGCCTTCTAAACAACTAACACATGTTTAAAATCCAAGTGAAACTAGGATGCTCTTAACATCAAAAGATAGCAACATAGAAGATATCACGAGGTAGCTTTCTTGATGCAATATCTTGTAAGAATTCTAAGTGAAATTGAAGCAAAAATTCAGAGCTAAGAGGGTGAATGGTTTCGGTGGAGATGCTTCAATGAAAGCTACAGAAACTTCTTGCAAGTTTAACACCTTAGTTGCTAGGTGTCCTAATCTCGGAGGAGCACATGTCACCAACGCATGTATCACATTTGTCCTCCCTTTAAGCTACCAAATGTCACACATCTATTAGGCCATTTGTCATTTAATCAATGCTGCCAAATGTCATTCAATTATACTGCCATTTGTCCTTTATTTACTTATACCAAATGTTACTAAATGTATAGGCTTAATCATCCAATTTTCATGTACCAACTTATCTTGCCACTTGACATTTTCCTTGTCCAAATGTATATTTTAATACATTAATTTTCTAATGGTATCAATTAATTCAAAATCACTAAGTATGATCCATTAAACCAAAATTCAAGATCAAACCAAAATTTAAAATATATACAACTTACAATCATGTCACAATTTAACACCTATCACATATGCTTTCATGAACATGTAACATTTTAACTAGGGTATAATTTGGGCCCTTACACCTCCATTGTAGCTACCAATGAATGCTTCTTTTCTCCTGCTTGCTTGTTCCAAACCTTGATTTTCTTATCTGTTGGACTTGTATAAACAAGCCCTTCATTTGATAAAACTATGGCATTAATGGCATCGTCATATGCGTTTCTTACTGACTCCTAGCACTTGAAATCCAATGTTCGCTAAATTTTGAACATCCTATCACATGGACCAAAAGAATAGAAGCGAAGCATCTCTAGATATTGCTAGTGCTAATATAGCATCAACATGGTGCACCTATGTGCACTTCTTGTGTTTTCTATCCTGCACGTAATTCTTTACTAAAAAAAGCCTAAAAGAAATGATCATTTAATGTAGGAAGTGTAGCTATGCAATTGTAATTTTGGTGGTCAATGTAGTCCCTAACAATTTTTGGACTTTACAGTATGATCTTTCAACATTATAGTTAAATTCCTAAATTTATTTATAATTAATTAAATGTTTACTATGTAGAAGCTTGTTAGTTGCCAGGGTGATCTTGCTTGAAAAGATATTTATACATTTATTATGCATTCTTTCAATTGTTCATGTTGTATGATGCTAATAAATGACATAAAAGATTAACTGAATAATTAAGATTATTATTTATAATGTTAGGAGATCACCCAAAGGTGGATCATTGGCTATAATTAATAATATTAAAGAGACTTATCGACATATTTGGTGAATATGTTTGTATATCCAAAGATAACATGTATATTAGTTTGAGTATGATTGACTGTCTATTAAAGTGTGTCTATATATGTTGTTAGCATCATTATGGATTAAAGATATGAATTTAAGTATCATCTAAAATAGTTATCAACGTTTCTGCACTATTGGAAAAGAAGGAAGAAAAAAGAAGAAGAGAGGGGATAAATTCTTTAGGTAGAGAAAAGCGTATGCAACCAAAAAGAATAAAGATCTATCATTGTATATATATATTAAACATGGACCAAGGTTAGTCTCTCTCTTATAGTATGAATCCTAATTGAATGAGTTGAATTGATTGTGTTGTAGATGATCTTGGGAGAATTCTAGACTTAAAATATTGTTTAGAATATTGTAGTTTTAATTGTAGTAACTAATGATTTGAATTTGGTATATTAGATTAAAAATTTGAAATAAGAAATATGGTATCATTGTTAGAGATATTCATAAAGACATGTTCAATAGAAATCTTAAAAAGCTTACATTTGAAAAGGTTTAGGATGAACACATATTCATCATCGTTAACAATCATTAACCATTACATACCAAAGGAGAGATACTCGTTATGAGTTAGTTGGATCAATTTTAGAAATTGAAATAATAACTAAGTCACTATACTAAACCCTTCAAACACCATGTACTTGATGGTCTTGCTTTGATTTGTATGTGTTATGCAGGCTGTAGTATGAAGATAATGAACAAGGTGGAAGAAGAAAAAAGGGACTAAGGGTAGGACAGACAGAAAGAGGAGCGCGGCCACCGTGTATCAGGCTCCACTATCTCAACATCCCCAGGAACAGGAGAGATGGACTGCGATTGAGAAGATTTGCCTGACCACCGTAGCAACTACTAAATGACTCCAACTCCAAGTTCCAAGCACATATGTCACGTAATAATATTCCTTTGGTTATACATGGAGAACTTGAGATGGAATCAATGTTGTGAATACCGTACCGGGCTCGATATCGGATTGAGTTCTGGAACGAAACTGCACCGGTACCGGTTAGTACCGGGTACCGTTTCGAATTTTTTTTTAAATTTATGAAATAGCTCTTAAAATTTTTAAAAATTGCAAAATAGTTCATATTATACAGTTGTACTGTATACTTTACTAGTTTACAGTTTACATTAACTATGCTTTCAAAAATCTTAATAATAAATAATAATGACAATTAATATGAAATAACAATAATTTTTAAATATTTTA
>JAOSBL010000212.1:34462990-34477498 GCA_027568915.1 Erythroxylum roraimae
ATAACCACTGATTATAAAGAGCTTACTATGTCCTTTAATTTAAATGGGACACCTTTTACTCTAAATGGACTTCGGAAGAATTATATGGAGGCTTTGACTGAAAAGGAATCCCACCACCTAGCAAATGCTCCAGTGGGGTCTGCATATTTTATCCAGCTAATTTATGCCGACATCAATTGCACAAATCCCTCAACAGATCAAGTCAGTCTCTATAGAATCTTAGACGAGTTCCAATATGTCTTCAAGGCTCCAACGACATTACCCCCAATCCGAGAGCACGACTATAAAATCCCCTTCCTCCCAAACGCACAACCAATCAGTGTGCGCCCGTAAAGGTACCCTCATTACAAAAAAAATGAAATTGAGAGGCAAGTACGAGAACTCCTAGCATCTGGCTTAATCCGTCCCAGTACTAGTCCTTTTTCGTCTCCGATCCTATTAGTCAAGAAAGCTAACGGGAAGTGGAGGTTTTGCATAGATTATCGTGCCCTCAACGCCTTGACCATCAAAGATAAATTTTCAATTTCGGTGATCGACGAACTAATGGATGAGTTGTTTGAAGCTCGTTATTTCTCAAAATTGGATCTGCAACATGGGTATCACCAAATACGAGTGCACAAAGATGACATTCCGAAGAACGCTTTCCGTACTCACAAAGGACATTATGAGTTTGTAGTCATACCTTTTGGACTCACGAATGCACCATCCACCTTCCAAATTCTCATGAACAAGATTTTTTGGCCATATTTGCAAAATTTTGTCTTAGTCTTTTTTGACGACATTCTAATTTTTTCCAAATCTTGAGAGGATCACCTACAACATGTCCAAACTGTGCTAGTGGTATTGGATCAACATCAGCTGTTTGCAAAAAGGGAAAATTGTATTTTTGGCGTACAACAGATTGAGCATTTGGGTCATGTAATTTCGGCCAATGGGGTGTGACCTGATCCAGAGAAAATTTGGGTTGTCCAGGATTGGCCCACTCCTACCACCACACACCAAGTCTGGGGATTCCTAGGACTCGCTAGATATTACTGTAAATTTGTACGAAATTTTGGGATCATAGCTGCCCCTTTAAATAAATTATTAGAGAAGGACGGTTTTTTGTTGACACTAGAAACTGTTGAATCCTTCCTTCAACTTAAAGAGGCTTTGACATGTGCTCCATTACTTTAGCTTCCCGATTTCTCTCGACCATTTGAGATTGAGAGTGACGCTAGTGGAGCCGGAATTGATGCGGTTCTAATGCAGAGCCGACATCCAATTGCTTACTTCAGTGAGGCTTTGAAAGGAGCGGCACTAAAATTATCCACCTATGAGAAAGAGATGTTGGCCATAGTCAAATCACTTCAGAAATGGCAGCTATATTTATTGGGGAGTTCTTTCATCGTCAGGACGGATCAGCGGAGTCTCAAATATCTTCTGGGACAACGAGTTACTACCCCATCGCAGGCTCGTTGGCTTCCTAAGTTGATGGGATATGATTACAAGATTGAGTACAAAAAGAGGACCGAGAATCAAGCCGCGAACTCATTATCCCAAAAGGTGGAGGTCATGTTCATTGCGGTTTCACGTCCACAGGCCGATTGGTGGCGACAACTACAACGGGAGTGTGAACAGGACACATTCTACACCACTTTGGGAACTAACCCGCAAGCTCTACAAAAGGATGGGGTATGGTTCTTGAACGAGAAGGTAATTCTTAATCCCTCTTCTCCCATTATTCCTCTCATATTGGCCGAGCTTCATGAAACTCCCACGGGCGGCCATTTTGGATTTGCAAAAACTCTATCTAGGGTGCAGGCGAATTTTTCTTGGTCGAGAACGCGCCGTGGTGTTCAGGACTACATCAAGTGATGTGATGTTTTTCAACGTCGCAAAATAGATCACATGGCCCCTGTCGGGCTACTGTAGCCACTTCCCATTCCGGCTCGTATATGGAGTGATATCTCTATGGATTTTATAGGGAGCTTGCCCAATTCTGTGGGTAGTCAGGTTATTATGGTTGTCGTAGACTAATTATCTAAGTATGCACATTTCATTACGTTGGCGCATCTGTTTACTTCAATGGTGGTGGCAACGACATTTGATGCTAATGTCGTAAGATTGCGCGGCATCCCAACTAGTATTGTAAGTGATCGTGATCCCATTTTCATGAGTAATGTCTGGAAAGTTTTGTTCAAATTATAGGGAGCCCGTCTTAATATGAGCTCCAGTTATCATCCACAAACGAATGCCAAACGGTCTTAGAGCAATATTTGAAATGCTTCACCTTGGACCAACCAAAGAAGTGGCGTGAATGGCTTCCTTGGGTAGAGTCCAGTTACAATACCTCCTACCATTTTGCAACCCGAGTCACTCCATATGAAGTTGTTTATGGTATACCACCTCCTAATTTATTGAGGTATGTTCCCAGCACCTCTAAAGTGGCTGTGGTGGATAGCTACTTGTGGGATAGGGACAATATTCTTAAAGACCTCAAGAACGCCCTCCAACAAGCCCAGAATCATATGAAAACCATGGCTGACCAACATAGGCGTGATCTGGAATTTGAGATAGGGGATTTGGTTTATCTCCAATTGTAGCCTTATAGACAAACTTCTATTGCTTTTCGGTCCTCTCTCAAATTGTCCCCAAGGTTCTATGGCCCATATAAAGTCATTGAGAAAATAGGGAAGGTGGCCTGTCGTTTGGAGTTGCCGTTGGGTTCCCACATACACGATGTTTTCCATGTGAGTCAGTTGAAGAAAATTTTGGGTACGGTGCTGGTAACGTCGACTGCCTTACCATCTGTTTCCGAGAACTATACCGTGTTGCCACAACCTGAATGCGTGTTATAGGAACGGACAATTCAGAAGGGACGATACTGAAACGTCCGTCAGTAAATTTACCGACAGACATTCTGTTATTCATCGAAAATTATTACCTAAGGCCGTTTTTACGACACCTTTGTCCATAGGTAAATTATGTCGCCAATCTGATTTCTCTACGGAATCCTTAGATTTTTTGTCGGTAATATCTGCTACTAAACGACATTTTTCTTGTTGTGTGAGGGAGACATGTGAGAGCTCCAAGGACTTAATATGTGCTCAAATAAACAGACCATGACTAATGGACTTGACATGGGTAAACATTATATTAGATCAGTGTGCTATGAAAGGTTTTGGGCTTGAATGACTCATCATCAATGAATAGAGATCAAGGAGATATCTTGAATGATGTGGTGGATAAGATCATAGTAAATATACATTATCCCTAAAAGATAAAGACCATGTGGTTGGATCATCTGAAGATACATGAATGTATCATTCCTAGTTAAATGTAATTTCTTATCTTGTTGGTAGTGATGTAGATAAATCCTATAAGATAAAGTCCTACTTGGATGAGGATGTCATCCAATTGGTTAATGTAATGTAATCTAATAAGAATATAGATGATCTGGTTAGTTCAGTTCAATTAGGATTTTGAATTGTAAAGCCAGAAGTGCCAATAAATAACTTATTTAAGTCTTGCTTCAAAGGAGCGATAGAGAGGAAGGGAGTACATTGAGAGAGAACATTCTTTTGTATACTGTAGAATAAAAAAGGATAGTTTTTATCGTAGCTTTTGTATGTTTATTGTTGCCTATGATTAATTTAATACTTTTGTAGTATTCTTACCCGAGTATGAGAGTTAAACATTTTAAGGGTCGTAAAGTGTTTGGGAACAAGGTTTTATTGGTCAATAATCATGTGGGAAGCCCATGTTTTGCTTAAATAAACCTAAGTGAGATTGTCGTGTAAAGGAATACATGCGACTTTGGTATAAGTTTGGTGTCTAGAAAAACCTTTGTAACAACTAGTTTTCTCTTGCTTTGATATATTAGTTTGAAAATGAAATTAATCTAATAAATAGTTGATTGATGAATCATCATTAACCAATTTCTACAAATATTTAATCCAATAAGTATTTATTGGATTAAAGCAAGTATTTAATCCGATAAATACTTGCTTTTGTATGTTTATTGTTACCTATGATTAATTTAATATTTTCGTAGTATTCTTACTCGAGTGTGAGAGTTAAACATTTAAGGGTCGTAAAGTGTTCGGGAACAAGGTTTTATTGGTCAATAATCATGGGGAAAGCCTATATTTTGCTTAAATGGGCCTAAGTGAGATTGCCATGTAAAGGAGTACATGCGACTTCAGTATAAGTTTGGTGTCTAGAAAAACCTTTCTAACAACTAGTTTTCTCTTGCTTTGATAGATTAGTTTGAAAATGAAATTAATCCAATAAATACTTGATTGATGAATCATCATTAACCAATTTCTACAAATATACGAAGAATTTAATTTGATTATTATGAAGTTGATTAGTTTTTTAACTTTAATTATTTAATTTATTTATTATAATGTATCTACAAATTTGGCATTGACATATATTGTGTTTACTTTAGAATTAAAAAGAGATATGTTTATAATATATTAAATTTTTATGTATTTAATTAGTATAAAAATGAAATAAGCGTTTTAGATTTAAATTTTAACTTTCCTTTACATAGATAGATATATATATGTATGTATATGTATTACATATAAGAATAATGTGGTTATAAGATAAAGATATCACGTGTCATTAAAAGGCCTTATTATTTTGATTTTTTCTAATATTTCTTTCATAAGAGTGAACAATTACTTATAATCTTATATAATGTTAATTGATATGATTATGTAAATCTAAACAATTTAATTTCTTGATTTTTAATTATTTTGAATAGTTTGTCATTTAATTTACATCCATATCATAATTATTTCTGAAAATACGACTAACAACTATTAAATTATTTAATTATTTAAGAATTATCTTCACTTGACTATGCCAAACGTCATATTTTGTTAGGTAGTTCTTTTTTTTTTGGTTACATTTATATGGAGAACATCAATTATGCTTAACGTGTAAAAACTTATATTCCAGTAATAGTATGATAATGTAACAATCAACATATGAACATCAAATAAAAATATAACCGTTTTTAAAAAGATGTTGCATTGAAAAGTGCTTCAAAGAAAAGCTGGAAGATTCAGCCGTCTTTAGTCGTTATGGCTTTATAAGATAAAAAGAAGCTTATTTCATTTACATAAAACAAAGAAAAGAATTAAGATTATGAACACGAGTATAATTGTGTTTTCAGTTTCAGAATACGTTACACGGAAAAGTGCTTTAAAAGATATTTTATCAGGTTGTTTTGATCAACACTATACTTGTTGTAAGAACAAAAAGGCATTATCCATATATTTCATTTACATAATCAAAGAAAAGAATTAATAATGGATCTTAAAACATATGCCGACAAAATTATTTCTAAAAGAAGCAACTTCAATATTACTTTCTAATTTTTATTACCAAAGACAAATATATTATCATTATCAGATTGTAAAAATACTTTCATACTGTACACCCAACAATTCAGTAATTAAATGATTGTAGACAAACTAATTATTACACATGCAACTATTGTTTGTAAAAGAGCAAAAGTACGACACACTTAGTTTTATCATAAAAGTTAATAATGCCAAAGAAGGTTTATCAAAAAATATGGCAGATAAACTTACAAAAATTCCTTGTAAAATACATCAATGATATTTGTATCTTCTTTACGTAGAGATTATTAAGAATCTGAATAACGAATGCAGATCTTTTTTCCACAGCTATTTTTGATATTTTCTCATATATGCATTGCATGACTTATTGAGACGCGAATAACGCTTAACCAGGTTGGCAAAAAATGCTGAACATAAAAAATGCGTTGACTTTCTCCTTGTCCCTGTGGAATGTATAAAAAGAATCTACCGCATAGAATTTGGTTTAACTTGCCTTTGCTCTCTTCCATACAATGACGATGCCGTAAAGATCTGATGAAGCCAACAAGTTCTCTCCGTGGTTCCATGAGACGTCGACAACCGGGAATCTATGGCCCTGCATCCACAGATACTTGTCAAGTTGGGAGTCTTCATATAGGCAACGGATACAACCTCTAATACAGAACCAACCTGCAGCTTGTTTACACATGTATGTTTTGGACGAGTTAAGTCATAGAAGTATACGTTAGAGTCCTCACTTCCAGCCACTGCATATTAAGTGAGCAAAGATAAAAACTTGGAATCACTATGCACAATTGAACTCTTTTAAGTTCTAATATTCCCATTGGTCGAGCAACTTTTTGAGAAGTTAACACTTACAAACTATCTGAACTGAAAATTAGGTGGGTTGGCATGGTTTTGGTCAATCTAGGGTTCCCAGTAAGCACAGCAGAGAAAGTCGTGAGGAAAGTTTGATGAATGGAAAATCATACAGACCTATGTATTCTCCTTTTTCAAGGGAGAGAAGAGGACAGAAAGAAGCTCTTATCTTGTGCACTCGTGGAGCCAATTTGAGAGAGCAACGAAGAGTGAGATAACCATTTATTTCCAAGGCAACACTGCATGTAATCAAAGCATAGTTAAGCTAATTCAAGTTACTAATCGACTAAAAGTAGAAAATATGCCATTATGAAACACCTGAAGAAAGATAAGCTTCCATCTTGAGTACATGTCAGTAACACAGGTCCTCGTGCCAGTAGAGAGAAACTTCGGTATTGCACGGTAGTTACTGGATATTTGTTCTTGCTGCCACTTCGATGGCGATGTGACCGGGATATGGCACCTGTACGTGAGTCCATACTCACCGAGTAAACACAACCCTGCATGCATCATTCCACAAGTATTTGTCACATGTGACTTTATCAAACGGAAAAGATTATTTGGCAAATATATAGGAGGCTCACTTGTGCATCACCACAGAAAATAAGGTGACCAGTGTGATCGTGGTCCATGGACGTAACCTGGTCATCAAGGACCAATTTATGTATAATCCTTCCGGTGCTGAAGTTGAATACCTGTTATCTCAACAAAGAAATGCAAACAATAAAATGGGGTGAACTGAATTGTTTGGTTCTGTTGAAGCTAGAATTGGAGTTTCCAAATCAGCATCATTTGAACAAATAAATTCTCTGATGGCTTAATACTGTTGTAAACTTCCTAAAAGTTTTACTGCAGACTGTCATCATCAAAGGTGAACGTGCACTACTGAACAATTTTACAAAATAATTTCAATTGAATATTGCAACTTGCTTGTTCCACCATGACTCAGTGTAACATATTAATGAAAGCATGTTGTACCGTGATTTCTTTGTTAGCATTTCCAACTGAAAGAAAGTTGTTATTTACCTGCATTGAAGGAGTTAAGAGAGATGCATAAATTTAGATCATTTGTCAAGAAAGATGTGTAAGACAAAGGAAGTAAGTGACAAAATCCTCAGGGCAAAACAAGGTTTTGGCATCAAATAAAACAGTAATTCAGAAAGCAATTTAATTGACAGAAAAAAAAACCACGGAAAAAGAAAAAGAAGATAAGACAATAAAATAAGAAGAGAAGAAGGAAAGGAAATGAACTCTGGGTATAACATGGTAATAGTTTTGAAATATGTGTCCACTATAACTAGAAGGTAAATTGGAATGAAATTTGACAGTTGACAAGAAATGCATGCTAAATTTAAAGAAGTAGAAGAATGAAACTGAACTGTCACACTTACAGGATGAAAACGAATACAGAATTGTGAGGAAACTCCATATATCACTCGAATGCAGATGCCTCTTGATAACTCCCATACCCTCACAGTCTTATCCATGGATGACGATGCAATGTACTGATTGTTGGATGAAAAGTCAAAATCTGGTAATATATTATAGATCAGGAAGCTTCTAATTAAAACAATAACGTACATTAAAAAATCTCCCTTCATACCTAGCATAGTAGCATATCTTTTAGTAAGACAACTTTTATAAATCAATGGTATAACCACCAAAAACAGAACCACCAAAAACAGAACCAATATAGAATAATACTAGAAGACAAGACGTCATACAAAATATAATTTTGTGGTTCTCATTTTTCACACTACCCACAATGTGAGATGCGCGAAAAGGAAAAGTATACACAAGCCAAGTATGGACTACAGGAAAATTGTATGAAGCAAGGATTTCAGTGATCATTGCAAAATAGGGCCTTGGAGATTATGAATTTATAATGATGCATGCAATAGAGTTAACAAACAAGATAAACAAGGCAGGATTCGTATGATATAATGATTTATCAAGTTTTTTAGATATATCAGAAACAATACCAGTTAATCAAACCTGTAACATCTTGTGTGTGCCCTTTCAACTGTTTGAGGATTGAAGGTGGCTCAGAGACAGTGCATACTGTCAAGGTTCCATCCGATACCCCAAATGCAAGTAGATCAGAGCTCATGTGCCCAAACTTCAAAACTGTAACTGTATATAAGCCCAATCAGATAGCAGGCTCAAACAAATAAACATACTACCAACACTTCAAGAGACAGAAAAAGTTGTCTATGTTACTAGTTATGGTTACCAGCTGCTTTGCATTGATCAAAGATGCAATGCATGCCTACAAATGAATATGCAGGTTCAACTCCTCGATCCCGTTGGTGATCACTATCACTGACACTTGAGCTGAAGCTTGTTCTATGAGTTGAAGGCAGTTGTAAATCCTACAAGCAAATATCACAATCACATCGAAGAAAAATGACTAATAACTTCAGAAATATTTTATATTGTCATGAAACAACTTTCGATGATTGTATAAGTAAATCCATAATCAAAATTCTTGTTCCAGAATAACACCTAAACACAATAATGGCAAGCAGGAAAGAAGTGGTAATTTGAGATTTGAGGAAACCATCATCAAATCAGCTAATTAACTCCTCCTTTTTCATAACAAGGGGTAGATGCAAAAAATGAGCCAGAATTTATCATGGCAACAAGTATACAGTAAGCATATACATAAGATATGGACATCTTTTTGGTTAAGTATACATATGAGTTTATAGAGAAATGGAAAACAAAAGTTGTTAGTCTTTGTGAATATACTGGAACCTAACATACAAAAGATCTGTAGAAGGTGAATATGGAACCTTGAAGATGGATGATTAAAGTACAAATTGGAAAAAAGATTTCTCTCCTCATATGTTGCATATTATAAATCATACTAATGTGTGTGTGCTGTCCTTGGTCGTTTTGAGGAGACCTATGCAAATTCAGATAAAAACAAATTGAATAGCTGGACTGCAAATGCGTAAAATGCACAATGGCCACAGTAAAATCAACTTTCATCTTCAAAACATGTTACAATGTTTGAACTGTTGGGTCTGTTACGGAGATTATGAGAAGAGGTAGGCAATAGAGTGGAAAAGCTAATAAAAATCTTAGCTAACTTAACATACCCTGCTAGAGCTCCAGCTCTCCCCCTCATATAAATGGGAGAGTGGACTTGCAGATGGAAGCCATCGCCCACTGATGCATCAACCAGTAAATTAACCTGATGTCAGAATTGTGTGGAAAGATAATTTAAAAAAGACTCACAAGCCATAAATCGCACTGTCATAAATGTTCATCATGCTTCTGTAGATGAACAAAGAATATTAGGAGTTTTATGCATGGAAATACAAGGGAGAAGTAGAACTACATAAAAGAACACTCCATCATGACACATCCGCAACTAGTCTTCATAAATATGAGCATATTTGATGTAAGGATTCTCAACTCCCTAATAAAATTTCTAATGGATGGATCCTTCTGTACCAGTGAGTTTGTAACTGTTACTATACGACTGGAATAGCTTATGCTAGTTTCTCAATGCTAACCTGTCAAGATCTAGATGAGCATACGATTGCTTTGACCACTTCATTATGACTAATTCTGTAATTAATATAGTTCTGATGACAATACTTGAAACTTATACATAGACTTTCAGCAACCTGTTTCCTGGAGTGCTTTGCTGGCTTAGTATCTGCGTGCTCTCCCAATTTCTTGGCCTGCGAATGTAGTTACGGTAGCTAACATAACCTCTTCCATTGCATTTCCAGTCCTAAAAGAATTGAGAAATTTCCGGCATCAGCTTTAATGCCTTTAGGTTAACCAAAAAACACCAAACAATCTGAATCCATTTGTATAATCTTAACTAACGTGATCGGTGAACTTTCTATTTTATCAAAACGAAATTGAGTTCAACTAAACGCAGAATCTGTTCTCCTAAATAAACTTCCTCAAGTATCGACGAAGTAAAATCAGATTTGCTAATCTCCTTTATTTGCATTTCCCGAATCGGCGAGTTTCTTAATCTCTCACCAACTATACAATCAACATTCTTAAGCTATCATATAGTTCCATTTCTTCTCTAAGAATCAAAAATTAGCATCTAAAAACCCAGATCTATCAACTAAATTACTCGATTGACTTCTACGCTACGAAAGCGAAAAGTACAAAAATAAAAAACAAAAATCTAAAATATAGAGCTCACAAGACGGCGAAGAACACCGGACTCCGCTTTCCGATAGAGAAGAAAGCGGCGAAGGCCGACGTAATCAGGATCGGAATCAGTCCTCGCAGGCTGAAGCAAGCAGCTGAACAACTCAGGATCTACACTCTTCTTCTTCGTCTTCTCGTCGATTTCATCTGCATTTCTAGCACCGTTATTCTTATCAACCTTAGTTTCTCCAATGCACCTCTGGTTCTTGTCGATCGCTTCGTGCTCTGCCATTCTACGACAATTCCTCCGGCTGATTCTTCATCAGAGATCGCTCGAATCACTCGTCTGACCGATCAATCGCGAAGTTTCGCCGACGATAGAATTGATGAGGAGGAGAATACAGTTTGGAGAAGAATCTAGATTTGAAATTGGAGAGAGAGAAAAAGATGTACTCGAACGAAGTGTTTGGGTGCTGATTCGGAGGTATTTTATATGTTTGAACTTTGGTTCTTTTCTAGTGGGCAAGGAAGAGGCAGTGTTTTTGACTCCATATGCTTTTGTTTGACACTTTTGTTATGCCTTCATAATAAATATAATTGATATTTATTTATTTATGTCAATTTTATTAAGTTGTGAATTGATGTCAACTGTGCACATTATGTTTCTTTGGTAATAAGTTAATAACCTATAATTATTTGCAATAATGGTCTTGCAAATTGTTTTTATTCATGTTTGTGTAGATAAACAACTGTTTTTGGTACAAATCCATAAATAAGTCTTCTCTTTTTTGTCTTTTGTTGCCTTTTTTCTCATTTCCATAGTTCTTATTGTTGAGATAAAGAGTAGTTAACGTGCTTCGAGTTTCATTGGCAAACAAAAGCAACCTTTTCGTGCTTTTTCACTATTGTATATTATAATTATGTGTTGACGTCCCCTTCCTCAGATAATTAAAAGACACCAATTTTTAAAATTAAAGTTTCATTAATTTTACTAAAAATTTTATAAAAACTCTCTATTTTATTAAAATTTTGACACCCGTTAACTTCTTTAGATTTGATATTTTTAAAATACATAAAGTTTTACGTAGACGATCAAATTATATGAGGGTGATTAAGAATTAGCAAATTATAGAAGTTATATATTTATTTTTTATTCATTTATTTATTTATCATAATCAATGTATCATTACTTATATTAAAAATTATAATAATATTTCACATATAATATTAATAAATTAATTAAAAATAAAATTTTATATTTACTAATTTATATTTAATATATTACTATGATAGTAAATTAAGTTTTTGTTATTATATGATAATAAATAAAATGATCAATTTCTTATTTTATTTATAAATAATTGATGATTAACTTGATTGATTTTTGTTATTAAATAAAAATGTAAAAATATTATTATTTTGTTGATTTTTCTTATTCATATAGTGTTACTTATATGAAAGATGTAAAAATAATCATAACTACTATAAAGTTATTTTATTAATTATTAATAGTATAGTAATTTATCATATTTTATTAACAATTAATTTGTCATATTTTAGCAATAATTATAATATATTAATTTATCATATTTCATCAATAATTAATAAAATATTAGTCACTTTAAAATAATAGTATAATCAAGTCTTTATTAGAATTTTATTATATATATTAATATACATTAAATTAATATATTAGTAATAATTAATAACATAAATTAACATTATATGGTAATCATAATTTTATTTGTTAATACAAAAACTCAATCAAGTTAGTTATTTATTATTTATATATATTTATTATTGTTAATTAATGTTATTACATAACATATTACAAAATTAATAAAAAATTAATTTATTATCATGCTAAATTTTAGTTTACTTCGATCAATTTGATAATTCCAATGTTTGTCTCTTTTACTTTAAAATTTATTAGAACTATTTGAGTGGAATATTTCATTTAATTTAAACTTGTGATTTGAGATAAATTATTCAAAATACATAGTTAAAAATGTTGCGAAATCGAGGCAAGATCCAATCTCGCACTCTGCATAATAATTATGAAAATTTTTCAAAAGCTAAGTTCATTTAAAATTTTATAAAATGATTTTGACATATAAATCATAATAAAGAATAAATCATAATTAGTTCTTTATTCTAAAGCTTAATCTTTTTCTTGTCATATCTTTCAAACCATTTATAAAATTTGCTCATCTCAACCATTATAGTTGCATAAGTGTTTGACCTCTAACGACAGAACATGTTAAGAGAACTTTGTAACTATTACAAATAGAGTTAGATAAGGAACGCTAGCTCTCTTAGAGCTTAAACCTATTTATAATAAGTTTTGGATATTATAGTAATTTAATTAGAAATAGTTGGGCAAAGAGTGTTAGCTCCCTTAGAGATGGAGATTGGACATTATAGTAATTTAATTGAAATTAAATTTTAATTTTAATTACATCTTAATTAGAGTTATAAATAATTCTAATTAAATACCAATTATGTTCAAATAAGATCCAATATCTCATATTAATCTTTATTTAATGAATATTTCATATTTAGTTATAAAATTTCTCAAACTTTGCAATCAAGTTCAACTTGACTAAAATATCTTTTTTCTCTTTAACTCGTGTGTGATTCATTAGGTTCCTAAATATATTGGCAATGGATATAGATTATAACCCTAAATCATATTTAGGATTTGATAAATTAAACTCCTTTAAGTTATCTTTAATTATGTAATCAAACAATTTATATTTATAGATCAAGATTACCGTCTAACAATGCATCATGACCACCCAAATGTTTAGGAATTTCAAAGTATTTTTGCTGCTGAATCTTTTTATACATGATTTTACGATATAATTTTATCTTTTTATCATATGATGTTTCAATTAGATATAGAGCATGAAATTAATGTCTACTCTATTTGAATTCAATCATGTTAGTTCTCTACCACTAGCAATTAATTCAATTAATGTTGTTTGAAAATTATTTTTAAAGTGTCATTCCACCTTGGAAAAGGACTTCCCTAATCAATACTAATCGAGAACAATAGAACGCTCATCCTAATTACTTTAGAGTGATGAATCCTATATTGATCACTAAACCAGCTCTATATAGTTTATGCTACATCCAATGAATACCGAATGAGCTATCATTTACTAGAACAGTTCATAAATAGTATCAAAACATAGCAATCCCTATACAAGATACTTTAGAGATCTCAAGTCAAAAGATCATTTATATAATCATCACAATGAGAATTTTCATTGATATACAAATATTGTTCCAAATAGATTTCTCATATAGGGTCAAGTCAGCGAACTTTTTCTCTAACAAACACATATACGTTTGTTTAAGTGTTTTTATACTTTAGTCTATGAGATCAACTACTTCCTTCATAAACAAAACATAACATTAAGACTATAAACAATTTAAGGATAATGAATAAATTCAATATAAATTTCATAATTATAATATCACCGTAATTTCATTTGTAATGTATATTTATATTATGGACTTTATCATACATATTGGGGCCCGGTTCGCATTAAGCATATTTAAAGTATTTTGAGGTTTAATTAGATAATTTTTAATTTGGTTGGAATAAATTGAGGATTTTAATGTATAGGTCATGATTAGTATTTCTGATATATTATTAAAGAGAATTATATGATTTGATGGGGGATTAGAATTAATTGGAGAGCTTGTGTAAATTGTAGCAATTGATTGAAAGGATTTAGTTAAAATTTGAGTTTAAAATAATAAGTTGAATTTAAAGGGCCCATTAGGAAGATTATATATGTTATTAAGGCTTAATTTTAAATGAAGAAGAATAGAATTATTGGGCTTTGTAGTCCATAAAGTGCAATTAAATGAGATAAAGGAGAATGAAGTGTAATAAATGGGCTTGGGTCCATGTATTGTAATGTAATGTGTAAATGAGAACATAAAGAGAAAAGGGAGCAATTGGGCTCTAAGTCCATTAGGTTAAGTTAAATGAGAAAGAAGGAATTAGCATAGATGGTGGAAGCATTAAAAGAGAGGAAGCCCAAAGCATTAAAAGAGCAAGAAAGGAAAGAATTGGGCTTGGCCCACAAAATTGGTAGCTAATGCTTAGGGTTTTAGTTGTAAAGGAAAAATAAAAAGGGAATGAGGA
>JAOSBL010000212.1:34489483-34499900 GCA_027568915.1 Erythroxylum roraimae
GATAGATATATCAAACATATAAATAAAATATGCAACTTATGCACTCATAATCAAATTATAAGCATAAAATATCAAGGTTCGTTTGATTCTGGTTATTGATCTTCATAATCTAAAATAATATTTCCAACTCTTTGAAAAAATTAGATTAAACTCATTGATTCCTAAATGTACTAAATTCTTATTGTAAATAGAAATTTGATTTGATCTGAAAATAATTTTCAAATTCAATTGAAAACCATTTCCAATTATGTTGACTCTTTTAATAAAATTTAATTGAAAAAATTTCAATAAATTATACTTTTTACTTATTATATTTAGAAAACTCCTTTTTCAAAATTTAAGAAGTAAGATATTCTAATCCAATTAGAAAACTACTGCTAATATAATTATAAATTACTTTTCCTTAATTAGAAACTTTTTCTAATATTAAAAGTAAACTACTTTCAAAATTAAAAAAATAATCTTAGTTCTAGCAGAGTTAGAATTTTTTATTATGCTGTACTAATTAATAAAATGACAGCTAAAGTTTGTTGATTTTAGATCATAACTCAAATAAGAAATCTAGTGATTTCATAAGCATACAAGATCTTACGCATGTCAGTAAGAAGGGTAGGATAATATACTAACTTGAAACGTAGCGGAATAACTCCTTGTATGCTTGATGTTTTGCCTCCCTTGCGGAGATTCACTATGGCTTCTCCTTCTTCTTCAACTCGTGGTTGGAATGAATGGAGTAGATCAATCTCGTCACAACGCACTAAGGTCGGAAGAGTTGCTAACTTGTGAAAGTAGTAATCCTTATGGTTCACCCACAATGCTCGTAATAAGCTTAACAACTATTTTTATAGGAGAGTGCTTCAACGTATGGGGAGAAGAGTTTTCGACTCAAAGATAAGGAGTATTTTTGTAGCACTTAAGCTATAAAATTCCATTTGACGCATCAAGATATATTTGAAAGTGCTTGGGTTTCATGTAAGGAGCTAACCCTCAGCTCAATGGAGCTCAATGAAGCTCATATAAGCTATAAGTGGCTTGACATGACTTTCCCTTAACTCAAGTGTCTAAAGCTAGCCTAAGGTAAGCTTGTGGGAGCTCATTAAAACTAGTTAATAGCTAAAAAGTTGGGCATAAACTCAATTGGACTCAATTGAGATTACCCCAGCTCATCTTTGGTTTTTGGGCTATAAAATTCCAACAGAGTTAGGGTTGGGGTGCTCGTTCCTTATCTTATGCTGGTAGAATGGAATTGATTAGATATGTGCTTTATGATATTCAGAACTTTAAATGTTCTATCTTTTTCATTCCTAAGTTTGTGATTGCCAAGATTCAATCTATTTGTAGATCTTACTTGTGGAGCAGTGTTGATGTTAGCAGGAAAAGTCTTGGGAGTTAGCAAATTGTTACTCTTCTTAGAGAGATAGGTGAGCTGGGTTTTAAGGAATTGTTTGCTTGGAATAAAGATGCAATGATTCAATATTTAGATTCTGATTAAATTTGACAGAAATGGGCTTATACAAATTTAAAACTCTTTTAATTTAGTGTCCAATCATTCCTTACTTTAGGCTTAGGATTAATTTTTTTAATTTCATAAATATTAATAATTATATTGATTTTAATTTAAATTTTGAAAAAGTTGTTTATAAAATTAAAATTAATTATTTTCAATTAGATTGAAATTAATTAATTAGATTTTTTAAAATTAAAAAAGTATTTTAATAAATAATTAAAAAATAGTTATTAATTAAAATTTATTTACTTCACTGTGATTTAGATAAATTAAATTTATGACTTATTTGTTTAGAAAAGTATTATTCAATTTATTTAGAAATTTTTCATTTATTCTTTTTAATTATTTATGAAAATACTTTTTTAATTTTAAAAAATCTAATTAATTAATTTCAATCTAATTAAAAATAATTAATTTTAATTTATAAACAACTTTTTCAAAATTTAAATTTAAATTAATATAATTATTAATATTTATGAAATTAAAAAAATTAATCCTAGGCCTAAAGTAAGGAATGGTTGGACACTAAATTAAAAGAGTTTTCAATTTAAGGTCAATTCTAAAATTAAAATTAATTAAATTAAAAGAGTTTTAAATTTAAGGTCATCTTCTGACATGGATGAAGATCGACGACATCCACGATATCAAAAACCTAATCTAGAAGCTACAGTTGGCACTAGATCTCTCAAACCAACAACGCGTGGTCGTCCATCACATCAGTCTCATGTCCCTCAAAGCTGGCCAAAGGAGGAATAAAATTCTAAAGAATCTGATAATTGATTCAATTATCAAAAAGAAAGAGAACAGCTGTTTCAAAAGCATGTGAATTATTAGTAAGTGGAATAACCACTTAATTCTTGATAAGCTTGAGCTATTGTTTCTTCTTTTTGACTGAAAGGATGTTTTTCCTGTTTTTCTTCTTTCTTGATATCTTCTATTGTTTGCAATAGCTCTACTACTTCTTGTTGAAGCCTTATCACTTCTTGTTGATGATATTCCACAAAAGGGCCTTCTCGAGGTTCTTTTTCGATGAAAATTTCATCCTCAAGACTTACTCCATAATAAAATAGATACTCTAATGCTTCGTTAAAAGAATAGAATCCTTTGAACTTTGGTTTGGCTAACTGAGTAATTTCTTTGAGTAATGAGGAGTAAATCTTATTCAACTTTTAACGTTGACGTCAAATTTATTAAAACTGTTTCCCATGCTACAATACCTACCAAAAGAACAAAAGGAGCAACAGGATATGATTTATACAGTATTGAATGTATAGTCATACATCTTGAACAAAGAAAGACAATTTCAACAGGAATTAGAATGGAGATTGATTCAAAAAAGGAAATATACGGACGAATAGCAGGAAAATCATCAATCTCAAATAAAGGCATAGATGTTACCGCTGGAGTTATGGATTAAATTTAAAACTCTTTTAATTTAGTGTCCAACCATTCCTTAGGCCTAGGATACTCTTATCCACGTTAATAAACATTGTTCATTCCAATAAAAAAATGAGCTTAATTCCATTTACAAAAGTTTTTTTTTTTTGAAAAGCATGTCCAAACAAGTTATTCTATATGAAAACCCTATTTTGATAAAGATGAAACCCTAGCTTCCGAAATGAATAAGTTGTCGCCAACCAAAACTACCAGTCGTTGCCATCGTTGCTACTGCCGCTACTGCAGGAGAACCTCGTCGTCAACCACCAGCCCCCAGCTGCAGGTGATACCACTACCGAGTTTCTCCCGCCATCGACAGTGGCAGTGTTTGCAGCTCACCACCCTTCTTTAGCCGCAGCTCCACAATGGCGCCTCACAGAAGCGTCTTCTTGTCGGCCCCCATGCTGCCGTCAATTGCCAAGCCACCACCGTAATAACCTCTGTCTTCTCCAAGTCTAAATTATTCTAGCGTGTGCAATAGCCCATCTCATGGAGCTGTCAGTCACTCACCACCAACCGTAGAAATCCATACCAATGAACCATCTCCAGCACGTTTCCGATAGCAATAATGTCAGAACACAAAAGTTTCGTAAGCAAACAATCCCTAATTTCTAGATTCAACATCAATTTACTGCCATCGTCTTGTCCAACGCAAGTTTCGGCTTATGGGTTTTTACAAAGCCCGGATAATACTAAGGTTGGACTAAGTTTTATAAACCAATAAGTACCTGAAGGTTTCTAAGGTTTAACTTATTGAAATTTCTAGAATTCTCAATCCTGGATTTTTTATTTCGTAATACAGGATTCATAAGAAACTAATCTGAAACTATTTCAGATTTAAGTTGAATTCAATTTCGAGATTTAATTCAATTCTAAAATTATAATCAATAACAATCACATAATTTAATCAAATTATATAATTAAACTTGGCTTTAATATTACTATTAAAAAAATCAGAGGCAAGATCTGGTCTCATGTATAATAAAATATTTAATTATTCAAAAGCTAAGATTATTCAAAATTCTATAAAACAATTAACAAATAAATTATAATAAAACTAGAATCGTATTTTGCACTTTATTTCAAAATTTGATTTTTTTCTTATTGTATCTTTCGAAACTATTTGTAAAATCGGTTCATATCAAATATTATATTTACACAGATGTTCAACCTCTAATGATATTTATAAAATGTATTTAAAGAATTCTGTAACTATTACAGAGAAGGTTAAACAAGCTAGTTTTTAACAACATAGCAATATAATTGAAATTAAATTCTATTTTTAATTAAACTTTAATTAGAATTACAAATAGTTATAACTAAATATCAATTATGCCCAAATAACATCCAATATCTTATATTAGTTCCTATTTATTAAATATTTTATATTTAATCATAAAGTTATCAAATCTAACTTGATTAAAATATCTTTTTCCTTTTCAATATATTTTTTGTGTGTGACCTATTAAATTCTCAATTATATTAACAACAGATATAATTATAACCTAAATCATATTTAAGATTAGACATTAAACTCTTTTAATTAATCTTTAATTCTCTAATTAGACAATTTAAATCCCTTAATCAAGATTGATGTCTGCATCATAATTACCCAAATATTTAAAAATGTCAAACAATATTCCGATTCCATACATAATTTTACCTTATAATTCAATCATTTCATCATACAATATTTCGATTAAGCATAGAGTATGGAATTAATGTCTACTCTATTTAAATTCAATCATGCTATTTCTCTATCATTATCAATTGATTTAATTAATGACATTTGAAAATTATTTTTGAAATATCATTCAATCTTGACTAACCATTTTTTGAATCAATAATAATTAAGAACATTGAACATTCTCCCAAATTATTTTAGAGTGATGAATCATATATTGTTCACTCAACTATCTTCATATAATTCATATTACATCCAATAACTATCGACTGAACTATCTCTGATTAGAACAGTTCATAAGTAGTATCAAAATATAGCAATCCATATAAAGGATACTCTAAAGATCTCAATTCAAGTGATCACTTATGCAATTATTACAACGAGAATTCCCACAGACAAATAAGTAATATTCTAAATAGATTTCTCATATAGAATTAGTTTAGTGAATTTGTTCTTTAACAAATACCCACATGTTTGTTTAAGTATCTTTATACTTTAGTGTATAAAAACGACTACTTTCATAAGAAAAAAATATAACATATGCTATTTGTTTTACGTTTTATTAATATCCAGTCTTAATAAAATATTAATTATGAACAATTTAGGGATGATACATAAATACAATATGAATATTATAATTATAATTTTATAATATTTTTCTTTGCGATGTATATTTTTCTTATAGAATTTTTCTTATATATTTAAATTTTTACAAGATAAGGTATAACTTTAAATGTTATATCGTGATCTCATACTGAAATCGATCTATAATGGGATCCATATTAAATACATCCTCGGTAGACAAGACTTACATCCATTCACGGTGCAAAATACTTTCCACAATCCTATAAAAATTTTCAATATGGTCTCTGTAATATATACAACATAACAAATACCTCTTTGAGATTTACTTGCATTATGGTCTCATTGGCAGACGAAACAAGCAACTATGGTCATTCTAATATAATCATGCTTTGAATCGTGGTGGGTTCATATTGTATTTGGCTACTTTTATTCAGAGGATTAAGGAGGAGTAAAATTTGCCACATCATGAGTTGGCACTGGTGGAATCATCAACAGGGTGCCAGTATCTGTTGAAGAACCACATTGAATCAGCCTCCACAGCATAGCCATCCTGGTTGCGGTGCCAACTGTAGCGAGCATGAGTTCGGTTCTTGATGTCGAAAATGGCTTGACCAAAACTGGCCTCGCGGTAGGCCGAGTAAGATGGCTGTGGCTCAGTCATGCTGCACCAGAAAAGAAAGATCAAAACCCTGCATAAAAAGAATCCAAAATAGGAGCATATACTAGGAAAAGGGTATTTAACGGCCTTACTTGTTTGCCAAACCTTCAATATTCCCTCCATCACCGATCGTGATGTAAACTGGAGCAGACTGATCTTTCTTGGGAGTGCATTTTCCATTGATAATGTTGTATTCAACATTAGATATGCGTTCCTGAAGAGACGACAAATGAAAATTATGAGCAAAAATAAAGGAGCTCTGGATGATTGACGAAGAAATCTCTGAAATTCAAGAGTATCGAGTTTGCGTGGCATACAAAATGAATAGTTAAAGAGGTTTCATCTGAAATTTGCTTTGAGAGAGGCTCTCCTTGAACTAACTAAAGGTTCTGTAAGTAACCAAAATCAAAATTCTGTTCGGAACCTGTGTTGTTGTGGGAGAAATTCCACGAAATCACCACAAGAATTGATAAAAGACTTGAAAAAGTACGCAGGAACTAATCACAAAAGGTAAACTTACTGATCGCTCATAGGCATGAACATGGCCAGCAAACACCACATCTACCTTGTACTGTACAAACCATGGCTCGAACATTACTCTCATGGTTTCTCCTTCCATGTAATGGTAGTTATAGCTATTATACCATGGGGAATGCAAAAGGACAATCAACCATGGTGTCTCGCTTCTATTAACTTTTGGCAGCTCTGCTCCAAGCCAGTCATACTGTGGAGTGTATTTACCTAAGAAATGACAGAAATGGACAAGAATGAAATCTACAATGTATAGAAGTCAGCAGTAAAGTCACTAATATCAGATACATCTGGACATTGTCAGGGAATTAGATTCTATAGCTTAGATTCCATTATTTAGGAACCATGGCATGACAAGCACCATTGCACGTCATTTCCTAAGCAACAGCTTAGAGGAATTAAAATGCCTAAGATGGATTCAACTGTTATAAGGCATGCAATTTAATAATATTTGTTGCTTAGTATGTTAATCTATGAACTATTAACTCTTACCGTATGCTGAGTATGACGACAAGACAATTATGTATGCAGAAGCTCTCTTAATTGAGTACCAAAATGGAGCTGAACTGCCTGATGCCTTGTAAGGAGTATGATACCGGTGAGAAAAAGGCTTGAATGGTTTTGTCTCGCCCTGCAACAATAACACATGGGAGTTGACAAGCATAGATTAGATCCAAAAGCTTTAGCTGTCATCTTTTTTCTTTCGCCCATACACAGTGTAAGAATTAGTAATGATAGAAGATGAGGGATGTAACTTGGGGAGTGCTTACAATTTCAGGGGCAAAATCAATTTCATGATTTCCCACAGTCCATATCCAAGGTTGATAAGCAGCACTTCTCTCTACAAACCTTCCCCAGGTATCCCATCTCACGTTGTCATGGTTTGGATAATTATCTGCATACGAGAGGTCTCCAACAAACAAGACTGTTTGGCCTTTTTGTGGGCTATTTTCGTAGTGAGTGAGGGTTCTATTCGAATCAAAAGTCTGACCAAGGTCACCTGCAAGTACAATCCAATAGTGAGCCTATAACTACAAAGCTCATATGTAAGAATCCTTACATATAGAAAGATCAACCTGCCAGGCTGCCATATTCTCATAATCAAAGAAACTCCAAAAAAAAAAGTTGGCTAGACCGTTTTGTGGCATGAAACTTGTACAATTCATAGTGGGAATAAACTAGACTTCTCATAACCACGAAGCCAGTAATCTAAGCAAATCAGACATTAGCAAGATCATAACCTATAAGACCAAAGGTGTAGGGGACATCAGGGCCAACAGCAGCAGGGGTTGTGAACCAGAATTGCCGCTTAGTGTGAGAAACACCAACTTCATAGTAGTATTTGGTGTCGTGCTGTTAAAAAAAAAATTAAAGATGAACCAAATCAACCAAAAGTAAGCGCCTAAGTATGGTCCATATCAAAAAGCAACAGAGATCAACACAAAGCCAAATTAAAAAGAAGAAACAACAGAAAAGCAGGAGATGCAACAACTTTCTTAAAACTTTACCTTCAGATTTTTTACGGTGGCATGATGAATATAACCAGAAGTGTAATTGAAGAATTTATAGGTATAATGTTTGCCTTTGGCCGTTTTCTTATGGTTGCTACCTTCACTCCAGTAATGCACTTTACTTGAACCTGCTTTGTCCTGAGTCACCCATGACACTATCACTGCTTTCCCTTCGTGATCACCTTGTGTTATATGGACCTTAATTCAAAAGCACCGAATGCCAATAAACCAAGTAAGCATTAAAACACACCTAGACATTAGACACAGTTCTCAACACCAAAAAGAGAGGTATCAGCAGAGAATCTGAAAAAAGATCTTTACTACTGTTAGTAACTTGATTCACAAAATCCATCCTCAAAAATCAGAGAAATGTACGCAAGTACACCAGAAACTTCAGTACTGAAAGAGGCTAAAAGAGGAGCTAACAATAAGAAAACATTGGAAAAGAGACATATATACACACCTGTTGAGGAGCATTGTAGCCAGAAGGGACCCTGAAAACATCACTATCAAGTGGCATATCCACAGTTTTCCCCACTTTCCTAATATAACTGCTGGTTGTGCCTCCATTGCACAACACTGCCACCTTCAATACAAAGCCTAGGACAACAAAGAAAGATAACAAATAAGAAGCGCCCGGCTGAACCATCTTCAAGCCGTATCCACCTGTGTGCTCCACAGGCTCTTAAGCCTTCAGTTAATAGGCTATTATGGTAGCTTTCTATACATGTTATTGCTTCTTAAACCATTAAATATGGTGATTATTCAGGGACTAATTATGCCAATATATTGATGGGATTTCGACAGAGCTTAAAAACTTGGGAAGTATACTACCTTGGTTGGAAACATATGGCAGTCTAAGAAAATTAATGATGTGATCGTGTAAGATATTCAAAGCTGTTGATGAACATTGGTAATAAAATGAAGTTGACTCCCTTTCTTTTATTTCAATCCAAAGTGTCAACATGTTAAAACAGTATGAGGTATCTGTAGGACATTCAAATAAAATTACTACATAGATTTTATCGCATGTTATCCGAATTCTCTCAAGGTGCAAAAAAGAGTTGTCCTCCTTACTTTTGCAATAATCGAAATCCACACAAGGGTATCAAAATCACACAGAGATTACGTCTTCTTATCAACGATCTCCTTACTTGAACCATATCTTTTTGGTTTCTTTTCTGGCCCTTTTTGTCTTCTAAATTACGTGGGTTGCTACCCTGACTGGCCTGTTCTAAACGAGGCACAACGGGTGAGCAATTACTCTTTTCTTTCCTTTTTCACATGTATGGTGAATTGATGATACTACGTTTTAGCTTCTATTTTTCTAATAAAGTCACGTCAAGTTGGTAATCTAAAATCTTGCTGAGTGTGAGCATAACAAGCAATGCAGAGCAATTTCTTATCGGTGAATATTAAGCCTAAAGTTGAGAAACTGAGAGATAATTTTGAAAGTTAAATCAGTAATCACGTTACAACCAAAGTGTTGCTGTCCTACGTTGAACCTGTCGACACTTAAGTGCCTATTCTGCAAAGGTCGAAACTTCTAAGAGAGCTGTGATACATAGACGTCAACATCTAGTCTCCCGCCTGCCTGGATCAATCTTCCAAATTTCTGTTTTTATTCGAACCGATGAATTAATCATCCACAAGTTTGACTCCTACCCACATTTTATTTTATAACAGGAAAATTTACAATCTTTAATGAATACTGGAGAGTAGATTACATGCCTTAGGCAAACCATTTGATAAGTTAGAAATCCTTAACAGGAATTAATTTCATAACCACGTTGCAGATAATATATTAAAGCTATTCTAATTAGGGGTGTTCATGATAGGATAACCTAACCCGTTCATAAATAACCTGAACCTGAACCTGAATGTCAGGTTCGGTAATTTCACGAACCTGAACCTAAAGAACCTATAAGATCGGTTAACCTATTTTTCAGGTTCGGTTCTCAGGGTAACCAGAATCTATTCATATGAATATATATGACAAAAAATTATAAAGTAATTGGTAAAAACAAATACAAATTATTCATAAAAGTATGCATATAAAATCCATCAAAGATTAATCCAATATGTTAAACCTAAGCAAAGTAAAAATAAGTCAAACAATGTCTTATAAGAGATCTATACTAGAAAAAAAAGAGATAAATTATTAAACAATTATTCTTCGAATAGGATGGTAGGACGTTAGTTTGAGAGATAAGAGGTTGAGAAGTGACTGTAGGATGAAAGATTGATTGTAATTTTTTTTCTTTTTTGAACGCATAGAATGACCTTTAATTTTTCTTTGTATTTGTACAAGACAATATTATTATATGCTTATTATTTATTAGCAACTATATTATATATTTTTAAGAATCGGTATTACTTGCTTGTTTAATGTTTATAATATCTCATACATATCTAAGCTAATATATATGCCTTAAAAAACTAAAATTGTAGGATTTCTTAATAAATGTGTTTTATACTTATTAATTTCTTTAATTAATCTCTAA
>JAOSBL010000212.1:34517080-34545176 GCA_027568915.1 Erythroxylum roraimae
GTTTTTAAATGACATGGCCCCGATTGGATTAGTGATTTCCGCTTACGTGTTCCTTGTTTTAAAGAAACAAAAGTTTTTGAAATGAATTTTGACTGAATGATCGTTCTAGCATGCCACCCTTACGGGGTTTGTACTCAGATATCACCATAGATGTCGGGTACATGTCTTGTGAGAGTGGGGTGCTACACTTAAGGGGTTTTCTTCCATTTTTCATGCTCTGTAGATTTCCAATACCCGTTTCAACCAAAAATACTCCAAAACTCGAAAGCTTTTAATCCATTTCGGCCATTAACAAACCCCCAAAAACTTTAAAGAAATCTCACCCAAAAAAGGAGATTCAGTTGCCCAAAACAAAGTTAAAAGCCAATAACAATAATAAAAAAACAATTTCTACACCTTCAATGCATCATTTCGAAATTATTCATGCCAAAAACAGGTTTAGGAAAAAACGGGTTTATACCCAAATATAGGCCCTAAAATCAAATAACCATGAATCTCTGATACCAATTGTTATTCATAAATGCAGTGAGCAATAACCACAATATCAAGATCCACATTCTATTTAGAGCAATAACTAGACAGTAAATGAGCATACCTCCAATGTTATGCATAACATCTTGATTCATTTTATCCATTCAAAAGACCACAAACCTATCAAAACTCAACTAACATGTGTAAAAGAGAGCCTATGGTAGAAAACCCTTTCCAAATATCACCACACACATCCACCGAAAAACACATTCTTTCCCATATGTTATATTTATAACATACTCTGCCCTAAGGGGTACAATGAGGCTAATTGTATCATTTCAAATTTGTGATGAACTATGGTTTAATGGGCTAACTTATAGTTATTAAGGTACTACCATATGCCTCAAATGCAATTAGTAAATAATTAACCATCCCATTATGGTTATTAAACATACATTAGGCAATTCAATTAATAGTTGTGGATATGGAATTGATGTTGTGATTATATTAGTCTATATATTTCTAACATCTTTTTGTCGTCTCTTCTCCGATTTTCCATGTTTATTACCTTCCCATTTTATCACTTCAGTGATCTTTGTGGGAAATATTTTTATATTTTTAAAAGAAATAAGATAATCTTAATTTATAAAATATGATTAATTTATAAATATAATAAAAATTGGTTTTCATTTATGAGACTTCTTTGTGAAATTAATTATTAAAATGAATTATGACAAATCATTGTAATATTTGATATTTAAAACTTTTTACTTGAATAAATTAAGAAACATATACAAGTATATATCAAAAAGTATGTCAAGAGTGTTATCTCTTATAGAGCTTATTCTTAATTATAATATGATTTAAATTTTTTAGTAATTTAATTAAAATTAAAATTTATTCAAAAATTTAATACCGATCAAGTCTCAATAAAATTCAATATCTAATATTAAGTTATTATTCCTTATTCATCAAGAATTTTACATTTAATTCTAAAATTTTTCAAACTTTACAATGACATTTAACTTGTTTAAATTATTTTTCTCTATTTAACTTTTTTAATGTGATTCGTTACGTTCATAAATACGTTGAGAACAAATATACATTATAATCCTAAATATATGAAAAAATTCTAATTTATCTTCAAATTTCTAATTAAATAGTTTATATAAATATATTAAGATTAAAGTGTAACAAAGCATCATAACCACTCAAATATTAAAAATATCAAAGTGATTTGAATTAACCTTTCCAATTCATATTTTGACTAAACATAAAGTATAAAATTAATATATATTTTATTTGATTCCAATCATATTTTTCTCTAACATTAATATTTTATTCTTTTAATAAAATTTAAAAATTATTTTTAAATAGTCATTTTATCTTAACCAAGGAATTTTTAAGTTAATACTAATTAAGAATAATGAGTCATTATCTCTAATTACTTTAAAGTGGTAAATCATTTATTAGTCACTCTACTATTTTTATATAGTAATATAAGAAAATAACAATTCTTACACGTGATAGTTTAGAGATTATGTAAGACAAAAAAATTTAAGAAAAGGATTCATAGGATGAAATATGCATATATAAAACTTATCACTTACTTGGATGAGTTTCTAATTTCTACAAATTAAAGGATCTTTTGTCATCCTTTTGTTTTTTTCACAGAGAACACAAGAATTTTATTTGAATGTTGTATTACTTTATCTTCACACACTAATTGTAATCTTATCTTTAGAAAGTTTAAATGATAATTTTATATTATGTTTAAATCTTTAACTGCTCTTTAGCAATTAATATTAAATGTTGATCTCTAAGTCATCACGTGTGTCTAATAGTTATCATCTCTCACTTATACACATGATGGGTTTAGATGATCAATATTATGCGATTTCCCATACTTATCCTATAACCTATGCGACTAGCATACCACGAGAGCTCATAGTCCTATATATGTTGGGAATATATGATATCTTGATTAATAAATCAATTCTTGAATAGATTTTGTTTTGTATACCCGAGGTCATATCTTGCATTTTGATCTCATATATTTTATTGTGTCATAAATGTACTCAATTCTCTTACTAAGAGTCAGTGGCCACCTTTGAATACAAAATTTTTTATGTGATTTACTAATTAGAATGACCTTCTTCTATTCTAAATTCTCTTGAATTGAATTTAATTTACTTTCCTATAATTGTTTTATAAGATTTTGTACCAAACATGATTTTGTAGTGACATTTTAAGCTAGCAAGCATTAAATTTAATTCTTAAGAATTACACTAATCCCCTTTATGGTCATTTCTAGACACATAGTAAGAGTCACGTGCTACAATATTAACTCCTATTAATTTGGATCATATGTATTTTATAAATATAATATCATACAAATGTTGGATGGTACATACTTAATATATAACCTGAGTTCACTTATCTACTATTAACTTTATATTTGTGGCTCTCATTTGGTAACTTAAGACAAATACATTATCATATGATCACTCCAGATTAATTTTCTTTTGACTTATCATTTAAGTCGACATTCACAGTTTAAGTTTCTTACTTTAGCTCTTAGTTTTCACCTTGATAATAAGCTTAAATCTTGCCTCTTCTCTAGTCATCACAAATATTAGAGCTGATTGCCCGTGTGAGAAGACTAATCTTTTCTATGTCTGGCATACTCTTTGATTCATATAAAAGTATGTGAGACAAAGTAAACATATTTCATAATCAAGTAATTCTTATTATTTAATAAACAATGTCAACTTATAGATAATACATTAAATGAATATACATGGAAAAATGTTTACTAATTACATTTCAATATATACATAATCCCAATGACTTTACATGCCTAATGTATGTATCTAAGAAAATTGGTTTTGTCATTAGGTCCTCGTGTAAATATATGCTTTATATTCACTTCTCCTTATGCAATTATATCTTTTACATAATTGTATTTAATATCTATATGTTTGGTTTTACAATAAAATTTGGTGACTTTACTATAAACTATTGTTGCATGATTATCACAATTGTGCTAAATGTCTCACTTTGGGTGACCCCTAAATGCTATAAATTCAACTTCCATTATAGACAAAGTAACACACGGCTGTTTCCTACTTTTCTAGAATATAACATCATTGTTAGTTAAACATTTTATATCAATAGATTATGATATAGCATCATTGTTAATTAACGTTTTTAAATATTAGAAATGCTAAAGTAATTTGATTTAACATTTACAATTTATGTTTCGACTAAACATAAAGTATAAAATTAATATATAGTTTATTTGAGTATAGTTATTGATAAGAATAATTGATTTTTTTAATGGCAATTGAAAATTATTTTTAAAGTGACATTTACCTTGACCAACGATTATTCAAATTAATATTAATTGACAATAATGAGACATTATCTCTAATTACCTTAAAATGATGAATTATATATTAATCATTCTATATCTAATAATATGAAAAACAACAATTCCTATATGCTATACTTTTGCGATTATATATGGGAATTGTTCATGTCATGTGTAATGATCAACAATCGTTGACTAGAATGGATGATAAGTAATATTGATATTTTGGAGATCTTAAATAAAAAAGTCTATTATATAATTATCATAATAATTATTTTCATAAATATACTAATAATATTTTACATAAAATTTGTGTATTGAAGTGATTTTTAAACAATTCCAAACGTTAAAAGACTTTAGTGTGATTACAAACATTAAAATGCAAAACAAAGAAGATTAAACCTATCGTACAACTCCATTTATATATACAAATAAAACAAAACATGTGTCGCACAGTAATCCCCTCTCTTCGGTCTTCCCTCCTATCCTAATCGACCGTCCACATTCATCCCATTCCTACTCCGCGACAAAACCGCCTACCCAACCCAACTCTTACATAAGAAACCCCAATCCCGTCCAGTCCACCTATCATTCAAAACGTCCATTCAACCATCTCGACGTGGCATCGTCCCATTGGCTTCTCCCTTTCCCTTCCTTTAAGTAATTAACGCCAACAACGCTAGTAGCTTTGAAGACACCTCCAATGCCTTTATACGCATATCTATACGGACCTCTTTAGATCATTTATTTTATAATCTCATCTATTTAGATTAATTTTCTCATGTCGTTTCCATCTTTTTATTATATACAATAATTAAATATTTGCAATATTTTTTAGACATTATTTTGATAAATTTTTATGTTTACCCTCTTAATTTTAAGTATTATGTATGCTAATTTTGTTATTAAAAATAAGTATTAAAATATGATAAAAATTTATATTGAATTAATAAAAATTTTGAAATAAAGGAAATTAAAATAAATCAACAATAATAATAACAACGTCACCTAATAGAAATCTCACTGAGACGTGTAATATTCAATCTTATTTTTCAGTAATAAAGAGTTTATTTTTAAATGATTTATGTGAAAGAAAATTAAAATAAATTAATGAAATAAAAATAATATAAATACTTAAAATTGATTGTTAATTTATCGCAATGTTTAGTTGTTATATAAGTTTTATGCGTACACATTTTTCATAAAAATATAGGATCCTATTGCTTTATATATAACTCTGACCTTAGCATATAGGTTCATTCAACTACTACAGCAATGGCTCCAAGTGTCTCGCTACTCGTGATCTTCTCTCTCCTCTTGGTTTCCGCAATTTTGGGGGAGCCGTTGGCCTCTTCGGACCGCGAGGATACGCTTATCAGGCAGGTCGTCGACGGTGGCGAGGAATCTCCTCTCCTTGACGTCGAGCACCTCCACTTCGCGCTCTTCAAGAGAAAGTTCGGCAAGTCGTACGCTTCGCAGAAGGAGCACGACTATAGGTTCCGTGTCTTCAAGAGGAACCTGCGACGAGCGGCTGGTCACCAGAAGATGGACCCCACGGCGACGCACGGTGTCACACAGTTCTCCGATCTGACTCCGAGGGAGTTCAAGCGGCAATTTTTAGGATTGAGGAGGTTGCGGTTTCCTAAGGACGCGAATCAAGCTCCGATTTTGCCGACTAATGATTTGCCAGAGGATTTCGATTGGAGGGAGAAAGGAGCCGTTTCTGCTGTTAAAAATCAGGTTTGCGTTTTCTTTTAAATTTTCTCGTGATGAAATTACACAAGCGATTAAGTTATTTCTTAAAATAAAAAACTATGGTGTTGATAACTTGATATTAATATGGATTGTGTTTTCTTGGTGATTTAGGGCTCGTGTGGGTCGTGCTGGAGTTTTAGTACGACGGGAGCGTTGGAAGGAGCTCACTTCCTTGCTACTGGTGAACTTGTTAGCCTTAGCGAGCAACAACTTGTGGATTGTGATCATGAGGTCTGAATTGTTTTTTCTGTTAGCTTTGCGTGTGTAGTATATATACGTTTCTTGTTGGTGATTGGTAATCAATTTATTGTGTGGCGATGTCTTGAGTAGATTATGTTATCCAATAGACTGTGAAGGGGATGGATGGTAAAATCTCATTTTCATATTATCTGAGACACTGCGAACAATTGGTGAAAAATAGTTGAAGTAATGGGCGCTTGATGGTGTTGTAAGCTATATACCAGTTGGAATGTATCGGGTAACATATTTGGTAGAAGCTCATATAATGAGTGAGGCAGGTTAGGGTTATGCTTCGATGTTATTAGGATGATGGGTCATGCTTCGATGTTATCGATCTAAATGAGATTGATGTATTCGATGATGGGTGGATGAGTTATTTGCAATTCTTGATGTATTCGATGATGGCTATATGTGTAATGTAAATTGGTGACGTCATGGATGAATCTAAGAAGTTCTCAATGGTCGGTGTCTGATGCTACTGTGCGTTCTAATTTGTTAGTGTTATTTGGCTAACTTAGTGTGTTGCGTGTGTGTGCAGTGTGATCCAGAAGAGGCAGATTCATGCGATTCTGGGTGCAATGGAGGGCTGATGAACAGTGCCTTTGAGTATACTCTAAAAAATGGTGGCCTAATGCGCGAGGAGGACTACCCCTACACTGGTATTAATGGTAAGACTTGCAAATTTGACAAGGCTAAGGTGGCGGCTAGAGTAGCCAACTTCAGTGTTGTGTCCCTCGATGAGGATCAAATTGCGGCAAATCTTGTGAAAAATGGGCCTCTTGCAGGTACATGAGTTTGGGACCTAGCATCTGACTAAACAGAGACCATGCGTCTAACCTATAATCGCCATGACATTTGCTTTTGTGGAATTTGCAGTGGCTATCAATGCTGTATACATGCAGACATATATTGGTGGAGTTTCCTGCCCATACATTTGCTCAAAGAGGCTTGACCATGGTGTGCTGCTTGTGGGATATGGGTCGGCTGCCTATGCTCCTATCAGACTGAAGGACAAGCCATATTGGATTATCAAGAACTCATGGGGAGAAAGCTGGGGCGAGAGTGGATACTACAAAATCTGCAGGGGCCGGAACATTTGTGGAGTGGACTCCATGGTTTCTACCGTTGCTGCTGTTTCTACATCATCGACTTAATCTCAGTGATACGAATCACCTTGGGCCTTTGTATTTGTATATAGATTGTGTCATAATTGTAGGCCCTACTGGGTATTGGTCTTAGACTCAGTTACTGCCTCTCAAATTCAACCAAACCGTAGGGGATTGGAATTTCTTTAAGATGTCCTATCCTTTGCAATTGGTTTGTCAGAACAGTTTAGTTGTCTTATCTATATTGCAATATACTCTAGTTCACGAGTCCTGCAATTATATTCCTGTTTTAGGACACGTCAAGACAGTGACGTCCAGCCACATGGACATGGTGCTGAAAATAGAATCTGTTTCGTTGTAGTATGGTCGATCTTATTGTGTCGAAAATATGCCATGAGCTATTGCAAATGTGGAAGCAGTTGATCCGTCTGAATGCGGGAACACAATAGTCCTAATACAATTTCATTTCAGATTGTTAAAAATACTTCTGATTGACAAAAACTTGGTCAGCCCAGTATGTTCTAATCAGGTTCATCTTGTATTCTACCCAATATGTTCTAATCAGGTTCATCTTGTATTCTACGTAAATGATATTTTGTACAGAATACCTGCTTCTTCCTTGTGTTCCGCTGAACTCCCACCCGTATTTCTTATCTAGGAATTGCTATTCTTCGGATACAATTTATTAATTGGTTAATTATCAAAAAAAAGTTTAAACTTTTATCAATTTTTTAATTATAACCTAAACTTCAAAAAAATGTCAAAATTTTCAATTTTTTCAATTTTAGCATGAATTTTTTAAAAAGTAACAATAAAATGCTTAAATTTTTAATTTTTTTCAATTTTATCCCGACATTAGTGTTTCGGTTAATTTTGCTGACGTGGCTTATGTATTTCAGAAATCTTAACTATTAATAAACGTCAGCCAAAATTAATACAAAAAACGAAGATTAATGAAACGATGTCGTTTAATCACATAATTAAAATGACGTCGTTTAAAAATGACCTAAATATAATTAAGTAGCCCCGACGATCTTATAAATTGATTTTAGTTTTTCCCTTTGTTTTCAGTTTGTTCGCTCGATGTCCTCACCATTCTATTTTTAAATTATGCAATCTCGACGTCTTCATATTAAGGACATCAAGAGAACGAACTAAAAACGAAGAATTTATTAACGCAATATGCTATAGTATGAAAGTAGTTTAAGACGTTAGAAGAACAAATATAAAACAAAAGGCTGAGAGTATAAGGAGAACAACATAACGTTAGGCTAAAATTAAAGAAAATTAAAAATTTGAGCATTTTATTGCCATTTTTTTTTAGTTTGAGTTAGAATTAAAAAAATTTAAAAATTTAAAAATTTTATTATTACTTTTTAAAATTTGAATTATAATTAAAAAAATTAACAAAAATTTGAACTTTTTCTTTAGTCATTCAATAATTACGAATTCACTAATTTAAGTCAAGTGGTCGGTAAAGTCTCTTATCCAATCAACCTATGCCTCTAAACACATACTTGGGGAGTCCTTGTGAAAAAACTCAAATTCAAGACCTTCAATACTTGAAGCCCCTGCCACTTGACCCCACCTCCTACGAACCACATTATTTCTAACGTTGTACATACCGTACATGGCGGGGAGGATTTAGCAGACAAAACTAAGATTATAACCCCTTAATTTCCAATTTAGCTCACGAATATACGAATGAACTGGAAAATGTAACATATAACTGGAAAATGCAATTTACCATTTTTATATTTTCATAAATATGATGAACGTTGAACAAAACAAATGTACCAATTATTACATAGCCCATAACCTGCCACATACAAAACCACCTTGCCCAACTAAAGAACCACTTATTTCTCCCAAGAACAGATGAACAATGGGAAGGAGAGAGGAGCAGAGCCCTGATAGAGAGCATGCTCCCAGCAACTGTCCCACGAGATAAATACCAATCACGTTCTCATCTTAGTCCTAAAGGAAAAGGATTAACAAAAATCATACATAACGCAAGCCAGATTCAATAATCTCTCACAGCAGCTAAATTTGACTTGATGCATCATTCGTCTTCATCATCGATTAATGCAAATGAAAATGGAATGAATTTGTAACCATCTCCTTCGTAGAACTTGTTCTGGAATTCCACCCAGTGAAGTCGCAACGCGTGTAGGAAAGCACTGAGAGTTTCCATTACAAGCAATACACCAACGGTTGCAAAAATAAAGATAATAAAGCCAACGATAAGGATGATCACATTGTTGAACCTGTTGCAAATGGAAATCGCAAAATTATCATCTCTAAACATGCTAATGTATCCAAAAGATTTCCAAATTTATAACTTCTGAATTCCATGTCACAAAAGGCCAGAAGTCTTCTGTCTAAAATCCACGAAAGAAATGGATACGTTCTTTTCTATTCCTCCGTTATCTTTATATAAGCTTAACCAATCAGGAAGAGAACCTTGGGTTATCGATATCATAAAAGACATAACATTCCAATAAGAATTTAACGTACCCCCAAGCTAAAAGAAGAACCTTCTCATAGAATACACTGGACAACTCAGAGTGCGCAAGACTGCATAAAGAAAGAAACAGATAATATTTACATACTTATTGGTTAAAACATATGAAAATATAAGACAAGAAAGAAATTAATGAATCATATACGAGCGACTAATCAGAAACTAAGCATGCTCCCTTCCAAGAACATTGCACAGTTAATAGGAATTTAAAAACAAGGACATCTGTAAAGACAAGCGGGAAGCATATTTATGGCAGGGTTTTACAAAACTGTGCAAGGTTCAATATAATATTGAACTGACATTTATCAGGTTCAGAAACAAATCAATTTTTAGTATCGACCAATGAACGCCACCAGTTTTCTGCCGAGTTACCTTAGGGCCCATAGTCGAAGGTAAGAAGCTGTGTTTGAGACTGCTCCAAGTACAAACTCAATAGTGTGTATCATCTGGTGAACAAAAACTTCACTGAATTCGAATTCCTCATGATCATGGGAGTCATGATTCACTTCCAGTTGAAGAGACTCGTCAGTGCTCTCAATAGGTGTATACGACTGACCTTGGTGCCTCTGAATAAACAAGTCTGTCAGATCATGATAAAATCAAAACAAAATGCGTAGTTCTTGAACATATAACGAAAAGATCTGGGAACTGGGGATTGCAGCTTACATTTTCATGTTGTTTCTTTAGAAGAAAAGGCTTTGGAAGTAACATCCAGGGTACAGAAACAAGGGCAAGCAATAGTAACACAAGCTGAGAACATGGTACATTAGATTAAATCAGTGAAATGTCAACATCTCAACTAGCAGCAAGATTACGTGCACAAGGCAATGGAAAAGTTGTGCCAACCTGAACAGTCTTCTGCCCAGGAAAAAGCTGGTTTTCCCCCAACTCATCAGTTGGACTCAGGAACATATATATCATTACATGGTACAAGTCAGCTTGTGAACCAGTGCACCACTTCACAATGATGAGGAGTGATAAATAGCCAAATAAGGCATTTAGAAAGATCATTTGTGGAATAAATTGGAACCTTCCAAAAATGCAAAAGATAGTAATTTAGGGCGTGGACTAGAATACCAGCTTGACAACAGATAAGAAAAGTTGAAGCAGTTATCATCTACAAAATGCAACTTACCAGATATTCAAGCTGTTCCCAAAGTATGTTGCATTGAAATAACTTAATATAATTCCAAGATTCATTTGGGCAACTCCAATAAGAATTGACATCTTCATTTTCAGAGAGTTGAGGAAAGGCAGCTCACTTCGAGTACCATGCCATGCAGGATCCACACCAAATGGGTAAGTAGGGCGCACCTTAATCAGGCCATCTGTGGTAGCATCCCTGAGAGGAAGAAAGCAACAGAGTACCAGCCATTTGGAACTGACAAGTAAAGCTTCTAAAGAAAAATTTCTCAAACTATTTATGTCAAATACCTGCAAGAAAGATCGCGACACGCATATGCTGACAGACCAAATAGTTCAAAGGGTACAGAGAAAAATTCATTATAGATCAAGCCAGTGTAAATGGAGAAGAGTGCCATCATCATGATGACATAACGACCACCAAAGGTCATTTCAGTTATATCTCCCAGTTTCTGTAGTTCAGAATAAGTGCTGTATTAGGATGCTAGTGATAGACTAAGTAGCAAAAAGGACGAGGATTATGGCAATTATTTCCATACAAGTCCGCACCTATAAAAGAACTTATAAGTGAATATATTCATAACATCTCCTATCTATCTATAGAGGAAAAAGGAAAATTGTCACAATGAAGCTAGATATCCAATTGCGGTCAGCCTCAACAAAATAATACATACATTACCTGGCCAGAAAGTTTCTTTTCCCTTATTATAAAGAATAAAGTTGCAAGCAGTAAGCATATTCCATGTCCCCAATCACCAAACATGACAGCAAAAAGAAAAGGAAATGTAATAATTGTGTAAACTCCAGGATTTGCCTCTTGGTACTTGGCCACACTGCACCAATAAGAAATCACAGCAAATTGAATCAACTATCTATTAAATCCAACAAGAAAAATTAACATATGAGCACATTTAAGCACACGCAAAAATGTAAATGCACAACAAAAAATTGAGCTACTTTTAGCAATGAAAGTACACCGTCCACCTTATGAGATATGCTAAACAGATATCTCATGATTCAAATAGTGCACAATTACAGAAGGACGTATCATGATAATTTTTATTACGAGATGAAGAAGAATACAACACATAAACTCAGCAACATGCATCACAAGAATGTATAGAATTATTCCAGCCAATGCACAAAGGATAGCAGAGTTAAAAATGAGGTTTAAATAAGTTCATTTAATGATAAATGATGAAAAAATTGAAATAATTCATCATTCATTAAGAAAGTAAAAGCAGTGAGACCAATCTGAAGTGATACTCACCCATAAGCATCAACAATTTCCTGGAAGGCAGATGTGAATTTGTTTGTACAGAAATATGTAGGTGGAGACTCTCTTGCGTGCAAAACCTGGAAAATGGGTCCAACTTGCGAGTTGGAATCAAATGAAGCTCGCTGCAACGCATCCTGAATCTGCAAAGATCCAGTACTAAGATGCTTGTTTAAATCAAAAAGAATATTCAATACCAATATTCTAGAAACATGGAGATTTGAAATTTTACTATTAGCACGAGTCATTTTTAAAATCAGGCAAAATTTACCTGCTTTGTGGCAAAGACAGGACTCCATCCCTCAGCAACAAGACATTTCTTTGTCACATCAAGACTAAGCATGTTCAAAATATGGTAGATGGATTTCTCCTTCCGCACCTTGACGTGGCCAAAAAGCATAATTAAACATACTTAAAAAAAAGCAATGAATTATATATGAGAAATCAAATTGATCCTGAACTTCATTAGTCATAAGAAGCATAGTGTTTATCTTCACTATATGATCACACACATAAAATTGGAGAAAAATTCATGAAATAGATATATTCTCAACGAACCAAAGAGTTCCACTGCTCAAATTGATCACTTATTGTTTGTAGCAAATTGTTTCTCTGAAACAATCCTGCATCGATGGTAGTCTTCATCTCTGATAATCTTCCAGAGACCTGAGATTTTAAGTGAAAGACCACAAGCGTTATACTTTTAAAAGCCACTATAAAGACCATAAGGGTTATTGCATGCCAATGTAGAAATAGAAAAGTTTTGACATAAAAGTCCTTGATCTCGAGATTTGGCCAATAATTTTGGAGATTTCAATAAGCCAAGTAATAATAAAGCACAACATAATGTACATAAAAAAGCAGCAAAAAGGAACATGCAGATGGCATTGTGGGAGGACTTGAAAATAAAGACTATTCTGAGATCGTAAAGCAAATAATAAAGCACAACATAATGTACATAAAAAAGCAGCAAAAGGAACATGCAGATGGCATTGTGGGAGGACTTGAAAATAAAGACTATTCTGAGATCGTAAAGCAAATAACAGAATTTGAAAGAATGTATTGCACATACTTCAGTCATCATTTGAGCTTGTTTGCCAAGATCTTCACTGAAAGGATACCGATTTGCTCCAAATGCTTCACATATTTTGAGTATTTTAGTCTTTGCCCTTTCTCCAGAATAGAAAACAACAAAAACATTCTTCTCGGTCTGCATATCAACAAAACTCAGAAACAAACATTCCCTTGGTAGACGAAAACAAGTTCAGAAAAAAAATTCTAAACTGTAAGTACTTTGTATATCAAAGACCAAGTAAACAGGAATCAAACATCCATAATATATCTGCCTGCATGCGAACTGGCTTAACGAATCATACCACTAGATAATCAACTTCATTCATTCAGTGTAGAAGAAATACCAAGCAAGAATTAGGCCAAAATACCCATCTGTCTACACATTCAAGTTTTGCAGTGACAATCTACATTTGTGTTCTCACAAACATTTCTAGAAGATACAGAATACAGTAATAGAGAAGGCATACAAAATGGGAAGTATTCACTTAAACAAAGATCAAAATTCACAAGTCTCAAAAGTACGTGAATGTGAAGGTTTTTCCTGATATATATAGCAGGAAAGCTACAAATCAGAACAACTTCTCTTAAAATTATATATGATACAGTACTATTGCGTGCAATATACTGGGAGACTCTGCGCAAGTGCTTGCCTGTGTGGCATAAAGTCAGCTGTTTTCCACACAGATTTTATTTTGCATGAAACTCCGAAAACAAAAGAACGTTATTCTTTCACTTTTGTACAAATGTTTGAAATGAAAGGAAAAGAAACAAAACCTTTTCTCCAGAAACAGGATCAATAACAGGTTCATCCACGGCAGCCTGCCTGATAAACACATTACCCCTGGTGGCACGGAATATGATCCTTTCAAATGCCAAAGACTTCTCTTTCGGAACAAGGCCCGTAAGAAATCCCAATTTAACTTGTTTTGATGAATCAGCTTCCTAAACAGCATATCAAAAAAAATTTACTACGAGTTAAGTGGAAGAGTTAACAATACCACACATACATGACATGACATTCATACTTGGTCCTTCAATAACGGAGTGTTTAGTGATTCTTCACCACTGTGCTGGGATTCCATTTCCCTCTGCTGAGCAGTAGCACTGCTTAGAGCTGAACAAAAGAACCCACTAGCCTACAACGAAGAATATTTGCATCTGGGTAAATATTATTTCATTTCACAAAAGTAGGTATTCATCAATACCCAACATGTATTATATGCAGGAAGAAAACCCCAATAAACCATTAGACAATCATCACATTACCTTCTCAAGAACAATCTTATATTCTACCAGCTCATTATATGTCCGCTGCAACTTTTCATTATTTACATTCATTTCAACTAGCTCTGCCTCAAGCTCTCCAAGTTTCACCTGGCACATCCAGTAAAATAATAAGAACAAACAATCAATGAGTGAGGGAATCAGAGGATTTCATTGTTACAACAGTTCAGCCATTACTATCATCTTCTTTACATACCTCTAGGTCATCCTTATCTATGTCAGTTCGTGTGACAGACTTCTTTGGAGGTGACACTCCCGCCTTATCCATTTGCTCCCTAAAAAAGCGTAATTTGCGTGCCATCTCTCCAGATTTTTTTATCTTTAAATATGGGCACACGTCAACAGTTGCATCACTATTTATTCTTTCAAAATAATATTACATTCACAACCAGTGCTACATGACTCAATGAGACTTACACTACATCAAAAATTTAAAAGTAAGGGACAATGTTTATAACATATTCATAGCGTCTACTACATCTTCCTTTTTTGTGAACTTCGAAAACCCAAGTCATCAAAAATTTTCAAACGGAGAACTATTTTGTGTTTAAAATTTCCCCCTCTGCCTCAAAATTTAAAACTCTTTTCAATGTCAAAGAACCGATCGCGTCGACAGTGACAAATGGCAAATGGCAACTAACAAAATCATATCTTCATCAGTTCCGCTCGAGTTCAAAAACACTGAAGTATTGATTCAGATGCGATCTAAACTTCGGAAAAAACAAAGACAACAATTTTCGATAAACAAAAAACATCATCTTATTTCATACCATTATCAAACGAAGCCCAAAATTCTAGAAAAAAAAAATCGACAACCAAACAACACGTGGTAGCCTCACCTGAGCGGCATAAGTTCTCTGAAATGGACTCTTCTCCGCATTGAGCTGCAAAGTAACAACACAGACACAAAATTCGGATCAAATCACAAACATCGTACAGAAGCAGCAGGCTACTCCAAGAAAAGAAGAATCTGATAAACTAAACAGCGGACACGTGTGGGTAATTTGGGGAGTGTACGGACGTCTTTGAATTGAATGAGGCCTAGGTCGCCGATATAAGAGACGGTGAGATGAGAGGCCTCAACGGGGATGATGAGCTGGACCAATTGCATAGACTCCGAGCGGAATAGATCCATCGGCGGGCAGCATCCTCCACGCGCCTCCCCCATTTCTTCACGTTACACGCGCCGCCCCTAAACGGATACTAGTCTCCAAGACGAATCGATAGAGAAGAACTATTTGATCTCTAAAGCAAACGATTTGTAATTTTGTTTGATTTTATAATTTATTAACACATGAGATGATAAGAGAGAGAGAGAGAGAGAGCTGCGCCTCTGAGCCTGAGGACAAAGAGTGAAAGACTTGTCTATTAATTGAGGTTTTCTGATTTTTGCAGTTAATATTTACCATTCGCACGGCATCTGCTCTTCGTAAACGACGTCGTATATATTTTCAGTTTTACAATTAAAGTCCTTTTTTCATTTGGTCCTTTGGTTAAAATAAGAAATAACTATATTTTTATCTCTATTATTTTAAAAATTGGACTAAAAGTTAAATACAAGGGATTTAAAATTCAAAATTTTAATTCATATTAAATTATTATAAAAAATTTTGAAATTTAATTAAATAAAATTAATTTATAAAAATCTATTAATTTAAAATGTGAATTGATTAGTTATTAAGTTAATTAATTTTTAATTGTAAAAATTAAACTAGGAAAAATGGCAAGTTTAAAACTTGCACAATTAAAATTGGTTCAGTCGGATTTGGCCGGGGCTGATCATCGTTATTCGGATCCATGATTCTGATTGATTTTGGCTGCAGGATACTTGCAAAACAAATAAGGCACGCCGGAGGTTGGTTCCAGGAAGGCCCCTCCGACGTTCAAGTTAGTATTTTTATGAAGGTTTTGATAATTGAGAACAGAGACAAGTAGGGTTTTTTTCTCGCACCTGCGTCGTGAGGAGATAATCAACTTATATAGTAAATACCTGTTAGGTTTAGGTCATTGTATATGAGTGAGAGGTTGCCACTTGCAAATGGGCCGTGGATACGTGAACCTGTACTTGGGCCTAGAATAGCCGACCCAACCAAAAATGATTTGTTTTTTTAATTATTAGTTATATTGATTAGGAAATCCTAATCGTATATATATTTAAAACACGGTCGTATTAAATAATATAAATTATTAAATAATATAAATTAGTTATGGTACTCGTGTCAAAATTACAAACACTGGAGAACGTAACCTAAAACATGAATCAGCGAACAAAGCACGCGACTAAAACTCATCAAGAAAGAAGGGAAACATTACAATTGCGGGCAGCTGCGATGAGGCCGTGTTTGGAATTTTGGTTGGCCCTAGAAGCTATTAGCATTGTGGATGGACCTTCACTCTATCTCCTGGTCCGCGTACTGGCCCATGCATTGCAGGTTCATAACTTGCGACATTCGCCTTACAAAAGTGCACGTAATGCTGAGAATTTATAGCTTGCGACATTCGCCTTATAGAACGACAGATAATGAACAGAAAACAACTCAAACTAGCTAAGTTATATCACTTCTTGCATGGCTATAAGCCAACATTAGACCACTAAAGAATGGCTTTGTGCAAGAGAAACACATCCACCACCACCACAACGCACTATCAAAACCTGCTACTCCATTAATCAACTTGTGCAGTATTAATCTTAATACCTTGTAATTATCAAAAGAAAACAAAAATGAAGGAACAAATTCTAAATGACCGGCCAAGAACCTTCATGATATGTGAACTAAATCAATAAAGCTTATTCAAAGTTCACTACAATTCACGTTCATCTCATTAATTACCTCATATCTATCTCAGATTATCTACAGCTCAAACGTTGGAGATTGAATTAATGGAAAATTTACCATGGATACATGTGGTAATAATACCAGTTGCATGGTTGTTTTGAATAGTTAGAATTTGTTAAGACGCAACTGAGTTTCTCATCTAACCCAGATGAAAATACGAGTAAAGCCATACATCACAACTTAAATGAATTCACACAGTATATACGAAACATCAGGTTTGTTGGTCATTTAGTAACGTTGTTCTTGGAAAATTATCTAAGGGAGTGGGGGTTAGATTACTTCACATTTCGGTTAATGAATAATATGAGCTTTTTAATTAACTATTGCTCAACTTTGTAAGCAAAGCATCAACTTTTTTGTTGTATATTAATGATGCAAACTACTTTCTCAATGATTCAATCCACTAAAGAATACAAAGAATAACATCACTAAAGTAAAACTTTTTACGTCTGTTCTCCACAAGTTCGAACGAACAAAGGTTAATATAAGCTTAAACTCCACGAACTGCTTCTGCTTCCTGAAGCTACTCATTCAGTTTAGAGCTCTTAACAAAACTTTTTGTGGCTTTCCACATCCATGTATCAAAATTAAGAATCTGAGCTATTCTAAACTAGAAAGATGCAACTTAGTTTTATCTTGTAATTAAAAAAATTCATGATTGGATACATATATAAATATATCTACGTTGCATGAGTGCATTCAAGTATGCCTGCACGTTCTTCATATCTAAAGGCTACCATAGATTGGCCACGGAAAAGCAGAAGGACGACCTTCTAATCCTACTAAAGTTACAAAAGGACGTTGCAAAAGATTTTCATAGTGTACATCATGATAAATTGAGCATTAATTTAATCAACAAAGAAGAAAAAAGAAGAAAAGAATAACATTCTCCTTAGTCCTTAGGGGTGATTCCAAGGTTTCTTAATTATGATAGGTGATGCTGTGTCAAAGTTGTGGTCACTGGTCACCATATATTAGTTTTCTATAATCAATGTCCTTCCACTACACTTGGGGGCTAATGTAAGCTGATTGGTTGAACCATCTCATATTTTCGTGGTTGTTTCCAGGCTGATGCCAAGACTTCTTCAAAGAGAAGCCATTTCTTTAAATGTAAAAGACATCTAGCTAGAGGCCACTCCTGGAAGAGAGAATCCACAGTATTATTGATTTAAGTTCTTGGGGAGCTAGAAGGATTCTACTCTCTAGACGTATATAATAACTGAATAGAAAGGAATGCAACATACGAGTCTCTGTACTGCATGCTTCACTTTCCAAGTACGAAGGATATATTCGAGTGATTGTGTAATTGAGGGTATCAATCTTTTCCTATAGTGAGTGTGATTATGTCGTTAGAGTAACAAATTATTTAAGCATTCCAAGTATATGTCACTATATTTTAAATTCTTAAAAGATGCCCTCTTAATCTTTTTTTGTCTCTACCATAAAGTATCCAACCTAAGGTTTTAGCTTCTGCTTTCTAGTTATATAGGTTGATTCCCCAAGGCTTTATATATATCGACCTTGATTATATTAACCATAAAGTCGGTATTTAACAAGTATAGTACTATGGAATGTTTCAGAGAAGAAATTGTTAATTAACAGCCGGACATGCACCTAGGTTTATGAGGAAAACAAGTACATGTGCCAAGAACATGCAAGTAATAGTCAGGAGAAAACAAGGATATATATATATATATAAGGAAACTATTTTATGTATTTTGAAATATGAACAAAAGGGTAATTTGATTTCAATGCAAATTGTATTTGCAATTGAAAAAGACAAAACAAATATACAATACACATTATATTATTTCATCTTCATACCTTATCTCACTTGCATGTTTAGGAAATGTATTTTCTACTATTCCTAAATCTTTTGGGTCTAAGACACCATGCATTGGTGCAGTGAACATGCAAAAAGGTCTCTTTAAATCTTGTTGGCTTGTAAGAAAATACAATAACCAGATATACAGTCCAGGTTCAAGCCGGCAGGGCAACGGATAAACGGGAAAAGATGAGCTTCGAAGTTCATAAACAACGAAGGAAAACATAAACACTAATGGACTCGAGGAAGAATAGCATTAAATAAATGAACAAGAAGACAAGCCCATCAAACATCTATTGACATTATATCAGATTGAGTAAACTATTGTAAAAGACACGATCATATAATCGAGCCATGTCGATTTATTTATTTAACCATCAAAGAACTTGATATGATCTTCTTGTTAATTCACTTGTAGTTAATTTCCAGAACAAATATGGAGCAGAATTGGTTGAATTTATAATTAAAAAAGGGCAGGTGTAGAACAGGTTTCTTTTCAAACTGCTCCTCCATTTCCAAATTAACTAAATGGGATCGTCAGGACTAAGATTTTGGATGCAGGAAAAGTTGCGTACCAGACATAAAAGCACTGAGAGGAAATGGGTATTGAGGAGCATGAGATTGATGACCCGAGGTTGATGCTAATGCGGTATTAACAGTAGTTAGGGCATTAGCATTTGTGAGATTGTTAGGCTCTGGAAGCTGAGTAGAGGAGGTCTCGCCAATGCCATAACTAGCTGTTTCAGGGCCTTGATCATAAAGAATACCCTTGAAAATCCTGCCACCAATATTTACGCTTGTCTGGTATGCAAATTGATCGACTGCATCATCAACAGAACTCACCCGAAAACAACGAAAGTTCGCTATTGAGTTCACTTCAGCTGGAAAATGTCCCGCCTGTAAACCTAAAAGGTCCCAGCCCCATTATAAAGCCTTCATCTCTGGAAATTGTTAACACAAATTTATGCTATAACGAGAAGATGTATAAAGTCTATGCCTTGACTCTCGTATCTACGTTACTGTCCGAATTACACCCTTATTCACAGTAATAGCCACGAAAAAGAAGCTGCTAGGGTTACTATGTAGGTCATGTTCATTTCAAAGCAAAGATATGGTGCTGTTGAGCATTTATTTCACACTCCAATATTACATAATATATAGATCTACAGGCGTGACGAGAAAAAAATATATGTACCTGTTGATGTATTTTCTCTGAGCCTTTTAGGGTTGTGTCCTTGAGATTGCTGTTGATGAATAGCAGCAAGATTGTTGAGCCTCTGTCGCCTTCTGTAAGCGGGAACCCAGGTGCTCTTGACGTGTGTTGGGCACGGAAACCCTTTACTCTTACAACAAGTTCTGCATCTCATGTAAACACAGTCCTTCTTAGCTTGGTTTCCACAGTCCTGACATCTTGCTCCACCAAAACCTTGATGTCTCAACATCATTGCTATTAGTATTCATCATCACTGAAGACATTCGCAGCTCATTTTCGTTTATTAGCTGTCCACTTTTGCTAGAACAATTTCTCTGTGTTTCTTCTTCTATATCTTCCTTCTTGTTGTGTGTAAAAATCACCAGACTTTGACAAGGATTTTCTTCAGGAGAGTGGCTTTTTTTGGTTGTACTGGATAATATGATGGCGATGGTAGTGTGTTATATGGGTGGTTGGTTTCTAATTCTGAGCTTTGGAATCAACTTTTTGCTTCATATATTTTGTTAAAACCATCTTTCAATATTCATGTGACTTATTGGGGGCTCCATCTTTTGCAGACACTGCTTAAACTAGTGGGAATTTTCTTGTTTTAGCAGACTAATTAATAAAGGAGTGAAAGCATTCTGGGAAAAACAGATGTTGCCGCCATTAAAACATCATCATTTCAAGTTCTCAATATGGATCCGACATGGACTGTTTTGAAGCCTTAAACTAGCATAAGAAAGAGAAGCATAATTAAAGATTTAATAAATAACTAATAGCTAGCTTCAAACAGACAAGACAAAACAAAAAACTTTCCCCTTTAGTTCAACCATATCCCCTCTCACCTGCAATTGATTACATTGGCGACGATTTTAGGTGCTAAAGATTGCGGTGCGTAGCTGCTGTTTACTGATCAAAGCCCGTATCTCACCGTGACTTCAGCGGGGAAATTTCTCTTTGGAATGCCTGATGCCATGTGACAGATCTAACATGGCACTTTGCCTGTAGATTTACTATTCAAAGATCTCATAATCTAACACAGCAACGGTTGGATGACTTTAATGGAGTATTTCTACGGTGATGTATTGTTTACAAAAAGAAACTGTGAGTCAGACTGACAGCTTCCACAGATCTCTCCTTTCCCAGGCCTCTCGTATAGCTCCCAATTCCCAAAACCCCGAGTTCTAGTAGTCCCTTTCTTATGTGGATAGGTCTTGCGGTTTCAAATGTCTCTTTTCAACGTACTTTTTGGTACTATGTATATGAATGCTTCGAGTGATGGGATTGCATAGGTTTAGGAACTACTCATCAAGTCCTTTGGCTAATTTCACATCATTGATGTAGAAGCATATCAAGAACAGTAATTTGCCATTCTAAGTTAGTTTATATTTCTTCATCTTTCTAACTTTTAAGAGTGTCAAATCTTGATTATTGCATTTATGCATCTTCTGATAATCAAATAGGTTTTTGTATAAATTAAACTCTTTCTTTCATGAAATATTCTGGAAATCCTACATGTCTTAAGTAGGTTTATTATCATGCCACTTTTAGAAGCTTAGTCAAGAAAGCTAGGCATGCTTGTAAAACTTGAAATGTTGTAAGATTGTATATATAGCTTAACAATTTTTCGTTTTAGTTAATTATCCATGTTCTGAAAATAGAAACTTTAAGAATATAGAAATGATGCGATTTTCTTTTCTTTTTTCAGTTAAAGAGACCCACTTCTTAGACCTAAACAAAACGCAAAAGAGATTATTAAATTAATGATCCGTTGCCAAAAAGGGAGTTGTAAGAATATTTAATTTGTATATTTAAAAGGTTGTTTTCTTTAATCTTTTCTTTTCACAAATCATTCTCTTTTTTTTTTTTAAAGATAAACAAGCAAAACACAAAAACAAACTAAAGACATGAAAGGCAGAAAAACTAACCCAAGCCAACAGGCTTACCCCGTACACCCGGAACCTACAAGCCTTTCGCCCTCACCAACCAAAGAAAAAGAACTGTCTGAATGTAAAATAGAATCTAAACAAGAAGGAGGAACAGTCCATAATTGTGGGTTTGCATGTAATAAGGCTACCCTGGCTAGAGCATGAGCTGCCTTATTGGCAATCCTACGCGTCCATTGAAAGGACAAGTGAAGGAACTGTGGCTTGATTGAAAGACAATCAAGACCCAAAATTTCACTCTCAGATCGATTAGATGACGGAGCTGAAATTGTCTGGACAGCCGCCAAACAATCCGATTCCACAATAACCTTGTCAAGCTGTCGGTTTTTTTAACTAAGATAGAGCTTCCCGTATAGACATGATTTCAGCCAGAATTGGGTCATATAGGACAGGGAAAAAACCCGATATGGCAGTCACAAAATTCCCTCGTGCATCCCTTAGAACCGCAGCAAACCCCGTGGCGTTCTTTTCTTTGAATACCGCTACATCCACGTTACACTTTAGAAAACCTTCCGGAGGTTTAACCCAAGCTGAAGCAACTGCTCTGGATTCGCCAACCAGGGTATTGGCCTTCGCAAACAAATCCCGAGCCTCTTGCCAATCGTTTAAAAAGCCATCCGCAAAGTGAGCCACCATCCTAGGAGATACAGACTTGCTTTGCCACACTCTGAGATTTCGATGGTACCAAATACTCCATAACATCGTCATCATTCGTTCAAGGCATGGATACGAATGATTGTTTAAACTATGCGCTATCAGGGAGACGATCCCAGTATTTGGTTGTTGCCAGCCCATCGACGCCCAAACTGCTTTCGCTGAGGGACACTCCTTCAACACGTGATTCATATCTTCAGTGTTGCCGCAAACATCACAGGCAGTATCAAGTGCAATACCCTTACGCCTAAGGCGATCTTTGTATGGGATAAAATCACGTAGGCAACGCCAGATGAAATCCTTAATTTTTGGAGGCATGACCATGTTCCACAACCGATTCCAGAGGCCATCCATGAAGCAAGTGGCGATGTCAGTGAACAGAGATAAAGCCAGTTGGTATCCAGATTTTACCGAATATGAGCCATTCGAACTATGATGCCAAACTAATTGGTCAGATGGTTTAGAGAGAGCAAGTGGAATCCTGGATACCCGACCCATGTCATAAGGAGTAAGCAATCCATCCAACATTGACATATCCCAACCATTACCATCGTCTTTAAGCAGGTCACACACCTTTAAGGTATCCACATCCAAATTAAAAGGGGAAGAGACATAAAAATTATTAGCTTCGGGAATCCAGGGATCTTTAAAAACATTGATCGAAGCTCCATTGCCCACCCTCCATCTAACACCCTGACTCAAAATATCCTTGGCCGCAAAAATACTTTTCCAAATAAAACTTGAGTTAGGACGATCCCTTGCCTCCAAAAAATTACAAGAGGGAAAATATTTGGCTTTGAATATTTTACTCGGTAGGGAATCAGGAAACGTCAGAAATCGCCAGGCTTGTTTGCAAAGCATAGCTAAATTAAAACAATGAAGATCCTGAAACCCCATACCTCCAAATTTTTTAGGAACACAGAGCCGCTCCCAACTCGCCCAATGCATGGGCTTTCTAGTAGTAGACCCCGACCCCCACCAGTAAGAGTTCATCATCCGCTGTAGCTCATCACATGTACCTCGAGGAATAAGGAACACACTCATGCAATACGCAGGCAGAGCTTGTGCCACTGTCTTAATGACAATTTCCTTCCCTGGCCTGGATAGCATCTTGTTTTTCCAGCTCGCAATACGTTTGCACAAACGATCCTTGATGAAAGCAAAGACTTGTTTTTTCCTTCTACCAATAAGAGAGGGAAGGCCCAAATATCTCCCGTGATCAATAGGAGTACTAATCCCTAATAAAGTTTCCACTGCATTTCGGTCCGAAGGATGTGTGTTTGAGCTGAACATAATACCGGACTTCTGAAAGTTAACTGCCTGCCCTGAAGCCTCTTCATAAATAGCAAGAATTCTCTTAATATTCTGTCCTTCGGTCAAATTTGCTCTGAAGAAAAGGAAGCTGTCATCTGCAAAGAAAAGATGCGAAACACTAGGGCTACCTGGACAAATAGACACCCCATGAATATCCCCCCGAGCCTCATGTTTCCTCAATAACGCAGATAAACCCTCGGCACACAAAATGAATAAATACGGGGATAAGGGATCACCTTGCCTCAACTCGCGATTTGGAATGATAGGTCCTACTTCAGAGCCATTAAACGCCACTGAATACCTTACGGTAGTAACACATGCCATGATAAGCTCCACCCATTTACTATCAAAACCCAGCTTTAACAAGATGAAGCGAAGATATTTCCAATCAACCCTGTCGTACGCTTTACTTATATCAATCTTGAGAGCAGCTTCCCCATTCTTACCCTTCCCTTTATTCTTCATATAATGTATAATCTCAAAGGCTACCATTATGTTGTCAGTGATGAGTTGACCCGGGAGAAACGCAGATTGCATGGGAGATATTATCCTTGGGAGAAGAATTTTGAGACGATTCGCGATCACCTTAGCAATAAGTTTGTAAAGAACATTGCAAAGAGCTATAGGACGAAGGTCCTTCATACAAGTAGGCTTGTCCTTTTTAGGAATCAGGACTATCACTATATCATTAAGGGTAGTCGGGAACTCCCCTTGTTCCATCCAATTACGGCAATTTTCGAAAATATCCTGCCCCACTATATGCCAACACTTCTGGAAAAATGCCGGATTCATACCGTCGGGACCTGGAGCTTTATCCGGATGCATTTCAAAGATCGCTGTTTTAAATTCCTCAATCCGTACAGGCGCAAGAAGATGATCGTTGTCCTCTTGAGAAACCACCGAACTAACATTGCCAAAATGTGCAAAATCCAGGTTACCTAGCTCTGCGAATAGTTTCTTAAAGTAGTCCAGAATAATGTTACCGATGCCCTCGTCTTCCATGACCTGCTGCCCATTATCATCTACGAGAGAGGAGATGTGATTCACCCTTTTTCTTTTTGAAGCTTGTGCATGGAAGAATTTCGAGTTTGCCTCCCCATGTTGCAGCCAGAATATCTTCGACCGTTGTTTCCAGTATATGTCTTCCTGTGCTAGAAGACGATTCAGAGCAGCCCTCTGTTCTTTGAAGAGAGCAAACTGAAAGTTTTGGCGAGAAGACTCCATGTTCCGCTTAATAATGTTAATCTGATCAGAAAAATTGTTTTTGTGATGCTTCTGCCAGTTAAGTAAGCTAACCCCACATTCCTTCAGACGGTAGAGAATATTCACATCACTATTAGCCCTCCAAACACCAGATACGAACTCGACGAAACCGTCCTCCATCATCCATTTATTTTCGAACCTAAAACGCCGAATCCTCTTAGGTGGCAATCTACGGGCAGCCTCTAGCTTAATTGGGTTGTGATCCGAGCAAGGACTTACTAAGTTATAGAGCTTATGGAATGGAAATGCAGCCATCCACTCCTCATTAACAAGCGCACGGTCCAGCCTTTCCAAAATGATAGAGCCTGAGTTATCCCCTCTCTCCCACGTGTAGCCAAAACCAATTAAAGGGACATCCACCAACTTACAATCGATCAAACATTGCCGAAAACCTTCCATCAATGGGCTCGGGTAATCCGCTCCACCAACTTTATCATTAACCGACAGTAAATTATTAAAATCACCAACACAAGCCCACGGTAAATTATGCAACCGGGAAAGAGAACGCAGCAATTCCCAGCTAGCTCGCTTTCTATTCGACTCTGGGAACCCGTAAAAACCAGTAAGTCTCCATTTGGGATTAATCGAGTCGTCAATTATCAAATCTATGTGATTATTAGAATGACCAGCAACAGTAGCTGATACATCTTCCATCCAAAACATGGCCAGACCGCCACTGCGACGAAGCCGATCAACGCAAAAACAGAAATCATACTGCAAAAGAGATTTTATTTCTTCAATCTTAACTGAAAAAGCTAGAGTTTCACTTAAAAATAAAAAGCAAGGCTTATTAATCCTAACTATGTCCTTCAGAACACGAACTGTCTGGAGGTTGCCTACTCCACGACAGTTCCAAGCAATACAATTCATAACTCTCGGCGGGTCTGCTGAGCAAGACCGGCCGTTAATAAAAGTTGCGGTGAAGCGGGAAGGGGCAATTCATCTGTATTCATTTCTTCTGTTCCATCAGTATTGGTGTTTCCATTTCTGGGTCTTTTTTTACTTTCCTCCATAATATAGATCGGATCTTCGTTTGCATTGGCGAGTGAACTAGAGGCCCCCATGTCAGGTTTATCAACCATAAAATCATGCTGGATGCACTCCACTTGAGGACTAAAATTAGCATTTGATTTCAACGTTATCTTTTTGGGATAAAAAGAGAAGTGATTCCCAATTCTATGAGGATTCTTATCTGAAGATGCGGAAAATCTGGGCTCCTGATTTTTTGCCCCCAGATTTGCACCAATTTCGTTACCGAGATCCCGTTTCCATTGCACCGTGTTCCTTGCTTTGCGGGCTCTCACCTCCTCCTGAATTTCCTCCGGCCATTCCCGTACATGCTCCTCTTCTGGCCTTTCTAGCAATTTAAGACAGTTTGTTTCACTATGCCCGATTATGCCACATAGGTAACACACGAGTGGAAGGCGTTCGTAGCTGAACGTGATCTCTACTGGGCAAGAACCTTGTTTCCGTATAATCTTCTTCCTCATCAGGGGTTCTTCCACATTAATCCGAACTCGGACTCGTATGTAATTAATCCAAGAGGACCTTCTGTTAGTCGTATCATACTCCAGATAAGTACCTATCAAGTTCCCAATATTTCTTGCTAATGCCTCAGACGCAAAACCCAAGGGGAGTCCATGAAATTGAACCCAGACGTCCGTGTGAGTGAAGTCGATATTCTCTGGTATCTCACCTTCCTTCCATTGATGAACAAGCAGAATACACTTGTTAAAAGACCATGGTCCTCCAGCCAGCATTTTCTTCAAGTCAAAATGGTGATAAAACTGAATAAGATAGAGGTTGGTTGCTCCCATCGGCTTAATATACGCCCCTCGCATTGGACGCCACAAGCTCAGCAAAGTACGCTCTAAAGCCTCTGCATTTACAAAACGTTCTCCAATCAGTTTACCCAACAAACACAACTCATAGTTTATTTCTCCCGGCTGAATATCCTCTAGAGGGAGAATAAACTCGTCATCCTCCTTCTCCCGGATAGACAGCTTCCGCATCCCAGATTCCATGATTATTAAAGTTCTCTTTAATAATCAAGATTAGCATGTACCGCCTCCGCTATTTTTCCTACTCGAATTCTAGAACAATGTAGGATACTAGAAAGGGTTATGAGTATTATATGGTATTGTACTAGTCAAAAAATGAAAGAGTATCGAGTAATTTGTATCGTTATTTGGTATTGGTCACTACCAAAATACTGATCACTTATCAGATTGAATTGCAATTTTTAAAAATTTTTGGACTAAATTATAATTTTTGTTAAATTTAACCCAAAACCTACACGACCTACTCTTAGTCCTTTTCCTACTCGAATTCCATAACAATGTAGGATACTAGATAGGGTTACAAGTATCTTACCATTCCATACCAGTCAAAAAATGACAAAGTACTGAGTAATTTCATATCATTATTTGGTATCTGTTGATACCGGTCCGGTCAGTACCAAAATACTGATCACTTAACAGATTGAATTGCAATTTTAAAAAAAAATTAGACTAAATTATAATTTTTGAAAAATTAAAGCAAAACTTACACGACCTAGTCTTTCATCTCACCTCTCACTCTCAACCTCTCTCTCACATAGCAATCATCGTCCCCTCGCCAGCCAACTCACTCACCCTCTCTCGCTTTTGCAGTCACCTTGCCTCACCATCTATAACCTATGAAGTCCCCTCGCCTCTCCTTCTTTCTCTTATGCAGTGACCTCGTGTAACATCCCACCCTCTACTGGAAGGGTAAAATAGTAAATTTGACATAGGATGAGATGGATTGGAATGACTTAGGACTGTTCTTGCATAATA
>JAOSBL010000212.1:34545276-34562003 GCA_027568915.1 Erythroxylum roraimae
GGGCACGGGCTCGGATATCACCAATGATATCGGGTTCGGGTCACTCGGGAGTGGGGTGTTACACCTCGCCTCACCCTCTCTCACCTGTGCAATTGCCTCACCCCCTCTCGCAGTCTCACCTTCGCTACAGTTTCCTCAGCCTCACTCTCTCATAGTAAGCAGCCAGCCAACCACTCCTCCCATCCTCCTTCGCAATCGTTCCTCAGTCGCCTGACTCGCCTCATCAAGTCACCAATAGCATCCCAATCAAGCCTCACTAACACTAAGTGGAGCTACAAACTTTAAGCCTTAAGGTTGCAAAATGCAAATTATCCTTGAATAATTGAACTGTGTGCAGTATGCTTGAGCATTGATTAGTTGATTTGTGTTGTGTTGAATGTTGAATGTTGAATGTTGAGTATTGATTTACTTGTTTTAAGTGTAAGTGACTTATAGTTGTGAGTTTAGACTTTGCATTTTGGAAATTGAGGATAACTGGATATTGGAATGGATAGATGTGTTTGTTAATTTGTGTCTAAATTTTGGAAATTGAAAAATGATATTGATGATTATATCAGAATTACAATACTTGGAATTTTGGAATTTTGAATGTGTTTTGTCATTTGTGTTGTTTGGATTCTGAAAATTAGGGATTCAATCATTCAATATAAATTTGAAGTTTGTGTTGTTGTTTGATATTTGAGAAATATTAAATTAAATGTGGTCTTTATTATAAGTTAGGTTATATATATTATAAATTGAATTTTTGTAATATGCAAAATGGGTTAGTTAATTTAGGTTGAATTATGTGATTACACGAATTAAGTTAAAGATTTGAGTTTATGACACTTAGATATAATCATAGAAAATTAGTTAATCTTATGAGTTTATAGTTAAATTATGTAATCATACAAAACGAATTATAGTTAAAATTTTATGTAATCATACAAAATAGGTTACAGATGTGAGTTTAAGTTTGAATCATATAATCACACAAAATGAGTTAGGAATTATAGTTGTGAGTTATGGTTAAATTATATAATCATACAAAATTGTTATAATTGTGACTTTGTAGTAGAATTATGTAATTACACAAAATGAGTTATAGTTGTGAATTGTGACTTTATGTTTAAATTATGTAATCATACAAAATAGATTGTAGATGTGAAAGTGTAGCAATTAATGTATATATTTGAAGTTTAGGATAAGAAGCATGAGAATTTCTTAGATAGAATGTATTTAATCATCAAATTTTCTTAAGGAATCATTTATATAAGTATATGAAGGTCACTTGCATATATATATCATATGATTATTGAGAAACTGTTGTTAATCTATTTCTTCCTGTTATTATACATAACTTGATTTTGATACAAAGTGATTAAGTTAATTTTAATATATATCATCATTTATTTTTTCAGATAAATGGAGAGAATTTCAAGTACACCCGATAATTCAGTCCCTTGAGGTATATGAAGATTTGATGATCCATCTTAGGTTCATGTTAGATTAATTCTTGAAATAAAGAACCATACTATTTATTTGTATTGTAATAAGTATTTGAAAGGTGGGAGAATCGCTATATTAAAGAAGTATTTAGCTGGGATCAAAGGTGATGTGGAGCCTTGTAAGAAAGTGAATCATGATGTGAAATGGCTAATAAAGACTTTGCTTGAAGAGTATCAGTATGAGAAAGATGAAAGACAAAGATTGAATTCTGAAATTAGTTGTGGAAGTTCTTTTGTTGGTGTTTAGGATGATAATATGGATGCTGAAGATTGCATTCCTACCCAACAAGAAGGAAATCTTGCACCCAATGTTAGAAAAAGAAGAAGACATGTGTCTAATATTTTTGCACCATAAACAACTCCTAAAGCTCAGTTTTCAATTCGCAGTGCCTTACAATCTAGAGAATCGGCTCATAATGTAGACATGACAATGGCTAGATGGTGGTATGATTCAAATATAACATCTAATACTGCCAATCTTATTATTATTAGTCTATGGTGGAAGCTATTACCTCTTATGGCCCAAGATACAAAGCTTCGTTAATTCATGACTACAGAGGGAAACATCTGAGCAGCTATGTTTATGAAATAAAAAGTTATTTAGATGCAAGAAGAATGACTTAGGCTACTTAGAAATTTTCTGTCATGTGTGATGAATGAACAAATAAAAGATATAAGTCTATTATTATTTTTTGGTTTATTTTTTAAAATAGACAATATTTTTGAAATATATTGATGAATTTTGATACTTTTTTTTCAGATATTTAATGAAGTTGTGAATGAAGTTGGGCTAGAAAATATTGTTCAATTCATTATTGACAATCATTCTACTTATAAAACAGTTGGAAGAAGATTACAAAGCAATTATAATTCTTTTTAATGGACTCCTTGTGCTACAAATTGCTTTGACCTAATGTTGAAAAATATAGGAGATGTTAGGTATTTTTCTATTATTGATGAGACTATGCAAAAAGTAAAAAAGGTTACCAAGTTCATCTATATAAATCTTGAATTTAAAGATAAAAGATTTCACTAATTGTAGAAATTTGTATTGTCCTGCTATTATAAGATTTGCAACTATTTCTTATCACTTCAGTGTTTTATTATGTTGAAAAAGGAGTTAAAACAAATGTTTTTAAAGATAAGTGGGTTGTATCTCAGCATGCTATGTCTAATAATAGATTGAAGGTTTCTAGAATTATATTTAAAGATAACGAATTTTGTTCCCAATATCAATTTGCATCCTTTGATGAGGGTACTTTGTCTGGCTGATAGTGATAAGAAGGTAACAATAGGTTATTTTTATGATGTCATTGAGAGGACGAAGGAAGCAATAAAGGTAAATCTAAAAAATAGGCCTTCTTTATACATACCTTATCTTCCAATTATCAATAAGAGATAAGAAAAACATCTTTACTCTCTATTATTTGCAGTTGGAGTATTTTTGAATCCTTGTATCTATTTCAAACTGAGTTTTACAAAAAAAAAACTGAAGTTACAAGGAGAATGCTATTAATTATTACAATAATTGCTGCTCATAAGACGACGCAAGATCTCCGAAGTTCACAAATGAATATTTATAAGGATGCTTATGGTAATTTTAGGATGCCAATTGTTGTTCTTCAAAGAGAGAAACTTAATCCAGATTTTTTTTTTCACTTTTGTTATTTGTTGAAAATTATTCCTCGCTTTACTTTGTTTGTAATTCCACTTTTGTTATTTTACAGTTGCATGATGGGACAAATTTTGAGTCAATGTGTGAATACAACATGATTTGAAAAGAATCGGAGCATATTTGAGTTCACCAATTCCAAGAAAAAGAATAAATTAGAGTACAAAACATTGAACGACTTGATTTTTGTTCGATACAATTTAAAGTTTTGAAAAAAATATGTTATTATCATTATTAAGTTGGATATAGTTTCTTGTAATTTCTTAATAATTTAATTTTATTTGTTTTCTAGGACTCTTAATAGAACAAGTAGTTATGTACATCAAATTTGCCTTGATCATATCAATTTGTTGGCAGATTGAGTGTTTGAAGAACTATGTTTGATAGATGAGAGTGACTTGAAAGATAATCTTGAATAGAAAAGTATAGACATATCATTTGATATAATGAATTTAAATAATGGTGATGATAAGATTCCTCTCAATGATAAAAATTTTGTACCAAATGAGAACTTTGGTCAATGCGATTTGAATGAGTATTCAATTGAATGAAGTTCTAGGTTTTTAATTTTCTTCTTTTAATTTCAGTTATATTTTATGTATATGTTAAATTCTATATATGTAATATAAATATGACTGTAAATAATTTTGTTTCAGATTTCACTTCTAATTGATTGTTTCTTGGGTACAAACTCTCATTGTAAATTAAAATAGTTAGAGAGTTATAAATATTTATTATTCTTTTTATTTGTTGTTTTGAATTATGTAATTATTTATTACATGATGAAATTGTAAGATTTTAAATATTTTATATTGTCCTTAACTTTATATTTGTATGATAATTAAATGATTTTTTTATATTAATTGTGGCTATTATTTATACGTGAAAAATAATACTAATAAAAATAAATAAATTGTTATTTCAAATTGCTATTATTGTGATTTTTAGCGAGAAGCTTAATTAAAATTATAAATTATACAATACAATATATTAAGAGACCATTTAATAATTTAAAAAAATTGAATAACTATTTTATAAATTTTTTAAAAATACCCATTATTAATCAGTACCAATATAGTTCTATAATCAAATTTAATGCCAGTGAGTATGATATTCATAACATAGATACCGAAGCCTCAATCGTTGGAAAAGATAACCACAAGACAATTAAAATAAATTAGTACTTGGTGCCCATGTCAACAAGTCTTGATTTTTCTTTATTTTCATGATTTTGTTTGATATTAAACGAGTCACTTTTGCAAGGTTGAGGCTCGATTAGAATACCATATTTAATTAACGTCTAATCCTACTATTTCTCACGAAGTTCTAAGGACGAACTGATTATCCTACTACCAAAGCTTTAGCCACATTTAGTAAGTGGCCAAAGGGAAAGTCGATAGTGACGATGGCAAGCCCTTGATTTGCCCTTTCTTTCCATGTTTTAACTTCACTTCTCGAAATCCATTCTGTATTTTCGCATAGACCTTAGTTTGATGAGTGCGAGAAGAGCACTTCTTAAAGAGCCATCAACCTTTTGCTTCAGCAACTAAATTTGCGTTCGAGCTTTGCAGAGCTTAATCGCTAAATAAATGTACCAGATATTGATGAGCTCCACGGAAAGAAAAACAATGTGAGCGAGAGAGAAAAGGGTAGAGAAAGTAGTAGTATACCTTTTGAATGCCAAAGGGGACAAGAAAAGTTTTCTGCCAAATTGCCAACGGAGCGAAATAAGTGATTACTTAGTACTACAGAGCATTGTCGGTCCTGGTTGAGTCACGTTTGTTGTTGGGCTAAGGCCTAAAAAGGACAAGAAATTGTACAGCTCTGCTGGCTTCGGCCACAATGCAAAACTCCCATATTCACAAAACACCGAACAGGAGTATACGTGTCCGAAATTGTTCTTGTCCAATAACGAGTTTCCATAGTACATTCTTTGTTGAAAACAGGTAATAAAGAGCCCGATAAGAGAAATAAGCGCTCAGATAATAATTGGCTCGGTGTAAGCTCATCCTCCAAAAGACTGAATCATGATTGTACTCGTCAATGAGCTATTTGAATAAAAGAAGCACAACGGCCAGACTCATGAGCTTAGAAAATGAACTAATCTTCGCATCCTGATAATTAGAGAAGACAACTGGCAAAGCCACGAGAAGTTGATTGACACAGAGAATTCCAACCGAAAAATGAATATGATGTACATAAACACAAGAAGCGGTGTAATCCATAATTTCAAGGATAGTGCTGAACAATTCTTACTTTTGCCTGCCAACCAAAAGAATGAATTCACCACAGAAAGAAGCATGGCAAATAAATTCTTCACACATTGAGAAACTGTCCTGCCTATACCGATCACCTACATATAAAAAGGGCCCTTCATATGAACAGCTAACAAGAGTAGCCCAAGTCAAAATTCTCAAGTTGTTTACAACATCAAAAATCATATTCAACTAAATAAAAACCACAAAAAAGAGAGTAAGACAGCACAAACATATATTTGGAACTCAACTCTTCTATAATATCCCTTACCTTACACACTCGGAGGAACTAAGGCAATATGTTTTGCTGCAGCAAAGATGGGATGTAAGTTGGTGAAAAGTGCTTCCAGATGATCATTTTAATCATCGCATCTGAGTAGGAGAACAAAGCAGCCCTGATGCATCTGCACCTACCACTGCAAGATCACAGATGGTACACATTTGGCCTTCCTGGCTTGGCACAAACCGAGAAGTACAATAGGGGCAAGAGACATCTTTCTGTCCACGATAAATTGGGACATATGTTGCACCACATATTACAAATGGGTTTCTGAAATCATAGTTCAATTCGGAGGCATCTGTCATATTCTTCTCTGCAGCCTGTAACACTTGCCTAGCTGTTTTTGATTGGTTCTCAACCGTGGGGTTAGTCTCCAAAAACCGCCTAGCAAAGTTAGCCGCAGTTGCAAGGTTCTTGTGCTTGTAGCAAACCCTCATTGCATTTAGCAGGGCAAGCCTCAAGTGTGGCTTCTGAAGATTGCAATGGGTGAAGTAGGCAGCAAGCTCCATTTGGCGCACGGGGTCTTGTATTTCCTTTCTATTAAGCTCCATTTGTAAACCCAAAACATACTCCTTAACTATAACTATTAACTCTTTGACCTCATCTACCTCCTTTCTTGAATCTACAATAATCAAAGGAACTGTATGAAGAATGCTGAGAAAGATTCGAAGTGCCTCACTAAATTTCCCAGCAGTAGTGGCTTTGTAACCAGCATTGACCTTCTCGTCCAACTGAGTAAAACTGAACACTAATGCTGGAGGGCCTCTCACATTAGGACTCGCAGACTCATTCCATCCTCTTTCAACAGCTAATGATATCACAGGAAGAGACGCAGAGGCACGTAAATAGGTATGGCTACCTGAATGTAAATCAAGAAACATGGATTTCAATGGTGCAAAATTTCTAATTCCAAGTTGCCTGTTGAGCAACCGCATAGCTGTATCAAAATTGCCAGCTGCAGCGTGTTCAGCAGCAAGTGAAGATCTCTGGGTCCAAATCTGGCTCACAGGCATACCAGGACTTGGCGCCACAAATACAGAAGATCGGGTACTGACAGAAGCTCGTGGCGTGTCTGCCTCAGGAGGAAGCTCCAAGTCTTCAAGGTCCCATCCACCCTCTTCATTTTCTTCAGCCACTTCCTCATCGTCCAAAATTGTTATTACTTCCCCATTTGGCAAGCCCTCTGCATCAACCACATCAAGTTCCTCACCCCAGTCAGCTTCCTCATCCTCCTCTGCAGCACCTCTGCCCACGTTATCAAGCCCACCTTCCAATATGCCTTTCATAACTCTCAGAAGTGGCCAATCCCCAGCACACAAAATGGGAGCAGGTGGCATAAGAAGAGAAGGCTTTTTACCCTCTGGTACAGACGGGACATTATCTCCCAACTCTTTTGCTAGACGGTCAGCGATATCCTGTAGTCCATGGACTTTAGCCATGATATATGCAAGTGGTAAATGACCAGCACTTTCCATAATTTTAACACGTTCTTGCACATCACCCAAATATAGCGCATTGTGAAACTGGCCCATGACATCATTCTTAACTTCTGCAATCCTAAGCATCTTGGAAAGCTTTTCCAAATTGCCAGTTATGAGATAAAGGAATGATAACCTCTCAAAATTCTTTGTCCTCTGATAGGCATATTCAACAATGCCTGCATTGCCTTGGCGAAGAGCTTCCACCCCAAGTCTGTACCAATGATCTTTCTCATCAATTTCCTTGGCTGAAGCAACAGCAATTTGAATGTTCCCACTCTCTAGAGCTAAATTAAAACGAGTTCTCTCATCCCTCACAAAATGTAGAGCAACCTCAGGGAACCCCTTCTGCTGCAAATAAGCAATCATTGCCTGCCCACAGAGCTGAGAGTTCCTAATCATGCTCATGACATGGTCATATCTTTTTCTTAAAAGGGACAGTTTGAAGATATACTCAGTTGCATCAATGACAAAAGCCCTACTCTTTCCATCTCGATCCAAGCAAAAGATCGTATCGCCAGATACCTTGGTAATGTATATTGGGACATCAAGGGTTCTAATTATGCCACTATCACCATTTGGGAGGCAGTATTTGATGTGATTAAGTGTGGTATAGATGAAAACACCATTATCATCCCAGGCCCCACTCTTTACACGAATTGTCTCATGAAGAGTACACTGATGCACAAGTTTCTTGCTAGCAATGATGATGGCGTGTTTGCTGAGCAATGCAACAGTTTCCATGTCATTAGACCAAACAACATATTTGACAAAAGGTGTTTGGAGATCTCCAAGAACAATCCTTTGCTGAAGATCAAATATAACCACTCTATCCTCAGCCCTGCAAAGTAAGTTACCTGTTCCGGCATAAAATATTGCATCAGTAGCCATGGGGAGACCACTCTTTTTAACAACCTCATTCTTTAGGTTCCTGACCAAGACCTGATTGCTGCTTTTCTCAAGAACAGCAAACCTATTCCGGGCGACAAAGACAGCAAAGGCTCCAGCACCTCTCTTTGCGTCCTGAACAGTATCACCCCTACTAATGCTGTCTTTAGGTATTACATACAACTCATATGAGCCTCCATCAACATCTGAGCAAACAAGAACAGCATTTTCTGTAGGGCTATACGAGAGAGTTCTAGGGCTTTGATTCAAGCTGGTCATACCAGGACGTCGAATGGGAATCATTTGTGTGTCTTTTTTAGTTGAAAACTCAAAAAATCGCAAGAAGCGATCTTTTGTATAAAAAAGAGAATCGCCACTGACCGCAAAGGCAGGCCTTTCTCTCTCCAACTTAAAAACAATCATGCCACTATCATGGCCTGCAGCCAGAAGATTCATCTCAGGGTGAGATGCAAGTATCCAAAACCGGTCATGCTCCCTACGGAAAGTTTGAAGTCCAGTCCGCTTAGTTACATCCCACACACGAATGCTTTTATCCTCTGAATTAGATACAATTATATCCTGTTTGGCATGGAACATAACACATGACACATTATTCATATGCCCTCTCAATGTGTCCACTTCCCAAGCCTTTGTATCTGAAAGCAAAGCAAGAATAGCTTATTCTAAATTTATGCCAATCACAATTAATCAGTGCATAGAAAAATGAGTGTCTCAGGAGCTATTAAGTGCTGGATAGTACGAAAAAAAGGAACTTCAACTCAAAAACAACATAATAACAAACAACTACAATATCGGAATTAAAAGTCACTCAAATCACTAACCATTCATGCGCCACAATTTTACTTGGCGATCATCAGCTCCCGAAACAATCAAAGGAAGGGTAGGATGGAAAGCAGCCCAGTTGACTCCTCGATCATGGCCTTCCAAGACATACTTAACAACTGCATCCACACCACCAAAAAGATCTGTGTTCATCTGACTCAATCGCAGAATGTCATCAGCAGGGGATACAGTCTTCCTTTTCAGTGACCCAATATCCCATACACGAACAGTTTGATCTAGAGATGCTGACACAACAAGATCTTCTTTAGGGTGGAATGAGGCACACATAACATAATGATTGTGACCTGTCAACACAGAAATGCAAGTCCGAGACTGCCAGTTCCAAATGCGAATGGTCTGGTCATCACTGGCACTAACAATCCATGGGTTTTCATGATGAAATTGGACACTACGAATGTAATCAAGATGCCCGAGAAGAGTGAACAGACATCTATGCAACTTGTAATTCCAAACCTTAATTTTGTAATCATCTCCTGCAAACCACCAAGCCATATGATAAATGAGTATTATACAAGAGAAAATAACTAGCATGTATATACATTCAGAACTACTTTGTGCAAAAAAGTAAAGCCAATAGGAAACTATCAGCAAACTTATATTTTGGTAACCATCATTTCACACGAGACGAGTAATACTGGACATAAAGAGCAGAAGAGAGGAAGTATTAAATTCAGTCATATGCTGAAATTTCTTCAAAGATGCCACAGCTATTTCAAAAGGTTGGTCATCTAAAATACAAAATTAATTTTTATTAGTCTAAAATATCAATAGTTAAGTCAATAATCAGTCATTCCCGATAATAATGAATTGGGAAACACCCTATCTTGATCCAGATGACATGTCAATCTGAAAGCAACTTCTATCCATTCAAATCCATATCTTCAACTACCGTGTAATGTATGCAAACCCATGTACTCAATTTACTCTTATGCATTCATCCATATCTAGACCCATAAACCTGTACTTAGACAATTTTATACCTTCACCACTAAGAATGCTATTGCTAAAGTATAAGACCATCATGACATTTTTATTTTCAGCAAATCCCGATGCGAAGTGCAAGGAACCAAATCTGAAAGTGAGAGAATCATCTCTTTTACGTGAATCTGAATTCCACCTTTCCATCAAAAAGCTAAAAGTTCTCAATCTTTCATATCTGCCTCAATAAATCATCCTGGAGTAACTCCACAAATATAGAAGAATATAAGCAAATACCAATATTTTAAAAACTGAAACGAAAGTTAAACTAATAAGACAAAAAGTTCAAGGTTTAAAAAGTTCAACTAGTATTAGAGCATCATAAAATGGGTAAAGATTAAATAAAATTTTAAAATTTAAAATATAATTGAAAAAGATTATCCTTGTTTATGGAAAAATTTGTAGTTTAATTGAAAAAAGAAATTGTTAAATAAAAATTAATTGATTTATTTTGGTTTATAAAAATTTATTAATTTATAAAAATTGACTGATTAATTAATAAATTGATCAGTTTTTGACAGCAAGAGCTATTAAAGTAAATCAAATTAAAAAGTTAAAATTCGAATTGAAAAGTTAGACGGCTCAAGATTATTATGGTTGGACCGGCCGAATCGATTAAGTTTTCAATCGTTGGCAAATATACAGAGAAACTCAACTAGGTACACATTCCCTAGATATAATCAGAACACAATTTCGGAGACAACCAAAATTCAATTCTGTCTATTCTCCATACCCGTAAGAGTCAGGAAATAAACCTACCAAGCATTTTAAAATGCACAAAAGAATGATTTAATTGGAAGCAGTACATATAAGATAACCAACTTCCAGCATACTATAAAATTTACGATCATCTAAACAAGAACGAACACAAACAAGCACAATTGAAACAACAGTTCAGAACAGAAACGCAAGCAAAACTCGCAATTACCTCCAGATACAAAAAGAGGTTGAGATTTGTGAAAATGAACGCCGCGAACAGGACCATCGTGCTCGTCGAACCTATCAATCAAAGTCCCCATGCGATAGTCCCATAGCTGGATCACACCACTGTGAAGACTCGCGAGGATCCACGGTCTTTTGCTATGAAAACTCAGTCCTTTCACTCTATTACTCTTGGTCTCGAACTTCGTCAACATCTTCTATTATCCAAACACTAAACACACACAAACAAACAAACAAAACAACGAATAGAATAAAAAAGAATACAAAATCACATGTCAAAACCTAAGCATTGGCTTAAACGAAACGCTTAATCGAAAAGAAAACAGATCTAAGAGAAACCGCTAATACAGAAATGAGAAATAAAGGGAGCAAAGACATGGAATTTACCTTAGATCTGATCCGTAAAGCACAAATCAATATATAAGAGATCCTGTGTATGAATAGATTTGCATAGATATAGAGAGAGAAAGTGTATGTGAAGGTGCTGTAGAGAGAGAAAGTGTCGTACTAGACAGAGAGAGAGAGTATAGTTTCAATTTCTCATTTTAGATCCAAGGCTATACGAGAAGTTAAGAAGAGGACATAAAGGAGATTTTACGATTTTCACAAGGGTAAAAGAGTATTTTAAATATAAGTACATTTTGCGTTCAAATGAAGATGACTTTGTACTTCGCCGGTAGTGGTTATGAGGATTAAAAATTTATAATAATTTTTATTTATTAATGGGTGATAAATAACAAGTATGCTAATTTTGCTGATGTTTGAAATTAGAAATATTTATCTTCAATTTACAACACAAATTTATGACATTTTTTGTTCATTTTATTATTACCCTCTATTATCAATTATTATTTTTATGTTATTTGCAAAAGAAGCATGCAAATACGATTTCAAACACCTATTTTCATGTCATTTGCGGTTTTTTTTTGGTCCGTGAGTTTGGCCCAAGAGGTGTCTGCTAGGCCGAAGCCGGTAACTAATCCCCCTTCGCTGCATGATACATCTCCTGATGGGGGGCCACAACTGGCCTAGGAGTTTACTACATTCCCAAAGGCAGGGATCGAATCCGGAACCACTTGGTTAAGCGACAAAGGTATGCGTCACCTACGCCAATCCACTGGGTTTAAGTAACAAAGGTATGTCATTTGCGGTATTAAGTAACCATTTCTCGCTTGGAATACTGTAATTCGAGTAAAGTGCCTTGTCAAATTTGTACACATTTGCATTTAGGGTGAAAGTTGGCTTAGCAAAGAGAGAAAAAGGGTTTGAAAAGAAGAACATTGAAGAAAATCTAGTGTCCTTATTCCAACATTGAATTATATTTTAGAGCTTGTCCATTTGGTGTGTAATTTATTTTGACATGTGTGCTTATAACTATTTAACATATATTGGTATATATTGTATTATCTAGTGGAATATTTTAGATAATACAATGATATTTGTTTAATAATATTGTGGCATTTGTGGTATAATATAACAAAGAGCAATTAACATAAGTAATAAAATGGAGAAGGAGAATAATTTTTTAGATGCAACGAGCTCACGTAGTGAGGCAGAGGACATTGAGATAGAAATGGTGCTTTAAGTGAGAATGAAGTTTGAAAGTTCAAAAAACAACTTTTAATTTGTATCAAAAGTATACAAAATGCCACAAATTTGTTGTTGTTATAAAGAAAGGAAAGAAACATGAGAATCAAAACTTCAATAACAAAATATTAATATATTATAAAGGTCAATCGCATAAACAATGAGGGTTGAATAAAATTAAATCTAGAAGTAGTGGATGAATTGGGTGCAATGCTTTAGTATATAGAACATAATCAAGTTTGAAGATATGCATAACCATAAACTAATCCCAAGTGATGTGAGGTTTATGAGGCAACATAAGATTATAGATAGTCAAGTTAGATATAGATTAAACATGAATGATGATTGTAGCATTAGGTCGTACATAAATATATGATTTGTTCTTACAGCTTCAGTTGGTATAAGAACATAATATATTTATGTAAGGACTATCTTAATCGTATAGGCAGGTTGAGAAGAGTGAGGTTAGAAAAAGGGGATGTGGAAGTGGTTTATAAGGTGCCTATTAGAATAAAGGAAAAGGATAGTAAATTCTTCTACATAGTTGATTATGATGAAGAAGGAAGGTTAAGGAATAATTTATGGGTTGATGTGAGGAGTTAAGTACCATATGTTAAATTTAGTGATGTGGTAACTTTTGATACCATTTATCTCATTAACAAAATCAAATTTAGTTTACACAATATGACAATATAAACTTTCACAGGTAATCTATATTGCTTATTTGTACACTTTTAGGAAGTGAGACTGCCTATAGTTTTTATTGACTTTTCTATGCATGACGCTATAATTACATACAATTGCAAAAGTATAGGTACACCATTAAGGTGATATTCCCTGTTATAAGGCAAAGACCATGTTTGTGGCACATACTAAAGAAATTACTTAAGAAATTTAAAGCTCATAAAAGATATATTTATCGTTCGGATATGTTACTATCACTTGTATAAGCTTCATATATATTAAGCAAATAAACAACAACAATAACAATAACAACAACTGGTAGAAATTCTATTGAAACACAGGGTCTGAAGAGGTTCAAAAGTACACAGTCTTACCCCTAACTAATAGAGAGATTATTTTCGATAAACCCACAGGAAAAGCAGAAAAAAGGAAAAAGAAGAAATTTTTAAGAATTATTTAAAGAAAACAAAAGCTAAAGATATAAATAAATGACTATATAAGAAATAACAATAAAATAAAATAAAAATAAAGAAATTTAGAATCAAATTTAAAAAGAAAAAAGTAAAAGAATAAAAATAAATAATGATAATAATAACAAAATATAATAAACAATTAAACAATATAAATATACATATAAATAATAAAATAAAGATAAAAAGGTATATGATAAAAATAAAAGATAAAATAAATAAACATACAACAAAGACAAAAATTAAATAAATAAAACAAATTAAAAATTGAAAGAGAAAAAAAACTTAACTAAAATGACTTAGGAGCAACTGCTGCAAATAAATGTATTTAAGCTAAATACAAGACAGGAATCAAAGGATCAAGTGCTACACCCAAACCCCACTTTATTGCGGGATTTCGGACTGGGTGTGATGATGATGACAAGACAGGAATCAAAGGAAAATGTTCAAAAGACCTATGACAAAGAGAAGAACCTCTTTATAAAAGACCCTTTACTCCTATCTTATTTCGCCAAAGTTTCCCATTGAGAGCCAAGTCCTCGGTAAGTTTTAGTAGAGTCATATCATTCTTGATCACCTCCCTCATTTCTTCTTAGGTCTTTCTCTTTTGCTCTTACAGTTCCTAAGTATAATCTTATCATTAGGACATTAGTATTTCTCCTTTTAACATGTCTGAATCACCTAAGCATTATCTCCCTTAATTTACCATCAGTGTTAGTCACCCTCATTTTATCTTTTAACACTATATTCCTGACTTTATCTCTTCTTGTAAGGTTACGCATCTAACGGAGCATCCTCATCTTCATCACTATTAACTTGTAACTATGCATCTATTTGATGGGTTAATACTCTGCTCCTTAAAGTATGACCGACCTAATTATTAAATGGTAGAATTTAACTTTTAGCTTGAGTGATATCTTCTTGTCACCTAAAATTCCTTATGCACCTTTCCGTTTAAGCCACCTAATTTGATACGATAAACTATGTCTTTATCTATCTCACCATTACTTTGGATGATGGATCCAACGTACTTAAAACAATCTTTCTGCAGTATAATATATAAACCAATCTTTATGTCCACCTTTAATGCCACCTTATGACCCAAAAGGTTACATTCTAAGTTATCTATCTTAGTCTTTCTCAATTTAAAACCCTTTTACTCTAGCATATCTCATCAAAGTTCTAGTTTAACATTGACACCCTCCTTTATCTCATCTATTAAAATAATTTCATCAACAAACAACATACACCAAGGTACATTTCCTTGAATATTTTTGGTGAGCTCATCCATCATTACTACAAACAGAAAGGAGCGTAACGAGGATATTTGGTATAGCCCGATATTGATAGAGAAATACTCTGAATCTCTTTCGTGGTCCTGACTTTAGTTCTAATACCTTTGTACATATTTTTAATAACTCGTATATAGGTCAAAAAACTCTTTTAACTTCTAAACACTTCCAAATAACTTCCCTAGGTACTCGGTCATAAGCCTTCTCTAAGTTAATGAAAATCATGTGTAGGTCCCACTGTCTTTTCATATAATATTCTATTAATCTTTTAAGGAGATGTATAACTTCTATCGCAAACCTTCCTAGCATGAAACCAAATTAGTTCTCTGAGATAGGTATACCCTTTCTTCCTCTCTTCTCAATCACACTCTCCCATAACTTCATCGTATGACTGAGTAGTTTTATGCCTCTATAGTGTTACAATTTTGGATGTCTTGTTTGTTTTCGTATAGAGGAATTAGAGTACTAAGTCTCTACTCATCATCATTTTGGCAGACTTCAAAATCACATTAAAAAACTCAACTAACCAAGTAACACCCTCTTCTTCTAGGCTCTTCCACACCTCTATGAGTAGCTCATCAAGTCCTACTGCCCTTCCACTCTTTATCTCCCTTAAAACTCCTTTAATTTTTCATCTTATGATAAATCGGTAACAAGTAAAGTTACGATATTTATCGGACATGCTTAGATCACCCAAGGAGATATTGTCATCTCCACCTTTATTAAAAAAGGCTACAGAAGTATCTCTACAAGATTATAAATTGTTTGTTAAGCCCATTCCTAAATATAAGTGCCTGAGTAATAGACAATGTCTATAGATGCCATAAGAAGTGGAAGAGATGCACTAAGTTATGTACAAATAAACACATTGGAAAGTAGTAGAAACAACATATAGGTACACTAAGGATCCTAAGTATCATTGCAAAACCACATACATAGATACGAAATATAATTTTGTCAAAGACATAGTAGTTTAAGGATAAGCAAATATGGATATTCTTACGAGATAATTGATTGCAAATCGTATGAATAAATCAATTCCTAGAGATGTGTTCTTTATGCTTATTAAGTCATTAGGATTATATAAGAATTGAAGTTCAGTTTTATTTTTTTTATGTAAGTATTCACAACACTTATTATCAATGGTGATGTTTTGTTTTTCATTAAGTATTAGATGTAACATATATTTAATTGAGTATTAAATGTCAATTTTTATAATAAAAATTAAACAAAAATTCAATAGTAATAATATAGGATTACTTTATTTTGAGTTGAGTGTTTGATGATTGTTTGAGTGGATATTAAACGTTCAATTTTAAATAAAAGAAGTATGTCAAATAGATAAAAGATACCTTCTCATGTAGGTAATAGCCTCCATTACTTTGAAGAAATAAAGATGAGGTAAGTTTTATGTGGTTTATTTTGGCGATAAATACGAGCTTAAGCCATAATACACTAATATCAATATAAAGGATATTAAAAGGTGAAAGCGTTATTAGTAATAGTATACCTAAGAAAATGATATGTCCACCCAATATGAATTAACATGTCAAATATGAGTTTTGAAAAGTGAATTTACTGGGTAAGCAAGTGGACTCAAGTTAGGCATTATTTAGATCATGTAGAAAATTTTCAATCATCGACAACTAGTAAAAACCTGCAATGGCTGCCGCTGATGTGTAGTGGCAATCATTATAAGAGATGTTCGGTTATTTTCGATGATGCATGACATAAATAAGTGTGTTTTAATGGGATTTTATAGCAATTTTGTATTTTTTGTTAATTAATTTAGTTATTAAAGTCTATTAAAACACTATATAAATATATATAATTGAGCTTAAATGGATCCA
>JAOSBL010000212.1:34570147-34580453 GCA_027568915.1 Erythroxylum roraimae
ATTTAATTTATAATTATTATTAGTAATAAAATATTTATTATTATTTTAAAAACTTTGAAAAAAAGGGGGAAGGAGAGATAAGAGGGAGGGACGGAAATTTTGAATACCGGTCGGTATTTTGAATACCGGCCGGTACAGCCGAAATTGGTCGATATCAACCGGTATTTAAATTCGATACCAAAATTTAAAATTCAGTACCGAATTTAGGTCGGTATGATCCGTTCAGACTGGTACCGGCCGAAACGAAACGGATTTTGTAACAATGGGTGGCAGTCATTTCATTTCAGTGAGGGTACTTAAATGAATGACAATAGAGGCATCAGTTGAAAAGAAAGATTGCATTTTTTAAAAAAATTTTGATGTAATCCTGATAGATACTATACGACGGTTTTAAAACGACGGCTTATGAGATTGGTCTTTTGTAATGCATTTATTGACCTAGTAATTAGGATTAATAATTGATCAAAAGAAACAGTCAAATGCAATGTCGCCCATTTATTAGTAAAATACAATATATGACATATTGTAGTAGTTAACGATAATAACAATAACACTCGGTGGGAGTTCTACTAAAGTGTGAGATTTTGAGAGGTCCAGTAGTATACAGCTTTATCCCTACCTAATAAAGAGGTTGTTTCCAATGATTATAATAGCCATTTAACAAAAATACTACTGTGACGTAACTCATTATGTTATTTATATTAACAAAAAATTTAATATTGAACAATTTTCCTAAAAATTAAAAGTTGGGGTACTTCAGTGTCACTTTTTAAAATTCGAGTTAATATTACAAAATTAGGTAAAATTTAAATTTTTTATATTAACCTTTGAATGTAAGTAAACCTTTTTTTAATCAAAATTAACAACATTTTATGCAAAAAAGGGAATAAAATATTCTTTTTACCTACAAAATCACTACTATGATGTTGCTAAAATTATCCCTTATTAGACTACAATCATGTTTAGTAGATTTAATTCACATACGAAGATTTGTAAAATAAGGTTGAAGATCCTGCTGTTCAGAACATTTAAAGAAAAGGACGGCTCATCCATACGGAGAAGCTATTTTTCGTGTGGTCCAAACAAGCATGTCTCTAGGGTTTTAAGCTATTAGATAGCATATATATGTTCCAATAAGATTCATTTGTATCTACGTGATTAATAAATAGTATGTATGTAAACTCAAATTTTACAGATTATTTTTGAATTAAATAAATTTTGAAATGAATTCCAATTTAAAAACTATTTAAAACGATTCGAAATTTTATTCCAAAATGAGGCATTCTATCATGTCCTTTCAATCCTCTCTCAATGGTTATTTCTTTGGCATACAAATGATTGTGCAAGCAAATCATCTTCTGCTAATTTAAACTTAGTACCGTAGGCCTTAATATCGAGTGAAGAGTATGTAATTACCTTAATTTTTATATGTAATCATAATTTTAAATTTTAACTTGATTTTAAATCATTTTTTGCGACTTATCATGTGCATGAGTATTATTTTTTTAGTCCTCCTGACAAATTTAATCAAAAGACCTGCAAGTTACTAAACCAGCGGAAAACATAAAAGAAGCTTTTCTTCTTCATTGAATCTCAAATCATAATGAAGTTTTTGGTTGCAAATGGTCTAAACTCTTGGCTTAGAACCTTTGTGATATTGACACCTGGTGTTGCTTGAGATGAGGTGGTACGATAGAGATGAGACCACTAAGTGGGAGATGCATTTTTAACCTGTAAAGGATTTCATCATAGGGCCTTCTGTAGAATCTCAGGAACGATAAAAAAGATTGACGAGCCTTATTAGTCTTCCAGTTCTTTTTGATAAACATGGCTGGTGATTGGAGGAAAGAAGGCCATGGAGTCCACAATTGGCTAATCTTAAGTGGCTCACTTATGGTCACATGGTGTGGCATTGGAGTCGAGGGAAACAAGGTTTTGTTGATGGGCCTTATGTAACCGTTGATGCTTCGACATGATGTTGTAGCCATCAATGATGCAAAAGGGATGGACCTCGCATTGAGTGGGCAGATTTGTGTCAATCCTAAAAAAGATTTACTAAAGTATGTCAGGTTTACCATACTTTTGTATTTACTGGTTTTTTTTTCTTGAGTGTCTTTTTGTCTGTGAAGGTTCAACGTTTAATAAATAACCATCGGTAAAATTTTACTGCATTGAATGATTTAGTAAGTGGGGTTGATAAAAGATCTAAAGAAAAAGTAAAATGCAGGTATGTTTGGTTATCATCTTCAGTATGCAGAGATGAAACGAGACAAAAATTGGAAGACAGAACAGAACAAAAATTGGAGACAATGAGGTGTTTAGTTGTGATGGACATAACAGAAAAAAAAACTGTCTCCTTCTTGAGGACAAAAATGTGTTTAGTTGCAGTGGACAGAACAAAAAAATAGTGTCAATGACAAAAATACCCCTGCAGTATAATATGATTGGAAAGATATAATTCATTGATTATTTTATAATTGTATCAATCTTTATTTGAAGTGTATTTGTAATTTTTTAATTGTATCAATAATAAGAAAATTAATTTTGTATAAATCATAATAATAATAATAATTGTTATAACAAAATTTATAATAATAATTAATATTAAAAATAATAATAAGAAGAAGAAAATTTATAACAATAATTAATAATAATAAGAAGAAGAAGAAGAACTTTAAAATTTATAATTATAATAAATAATAATAATAAAAATAATTAATAATAATAATAAGATAATTAATTTCGTATAATAATAATAATAATGATAATAACAATAAGATAATTAATTTTGTATAATAAAATTAATAATAATAATAATAATAATAATAATAATAAGTACAAAATTTATAATAATAATTAATAATAACAGCAATAGCAATAATTAATAATAATAATAATAATTATTATTGTTATTACAAAATTTGTAATAATAATTAATAATAATAATAATAATAATAAGATAATTAATTTGGTATAATAAAATAAATAATAATAATAATAGGTACAAAATTAATAATAATAATAATAATAATAATAATAATAATAAGATAATTAATTTTGCATAATAAAATTAGTAAAAATAATATAATTAATAATAATAATTAGTTTAAAATTTATAATAATAATAATAAATAATAATAAATAATACGATAATTAATTTCGTATAATAAAATAATAATAATAATAATGATAATAATGATGATGATGATGATGATGATGATGATGATGATGATAATAATAATAATAATAATAATAATAAACAACAACAACAACAACAACAACAATAATTAATAATAATAATAATAATGATTATGATGATGATGATGATGATGAGTTTAATAATATAATTAAGAATAAAAAATTGCTTATATGGGGAGGGGTATTTCTAACATTTCCTTATGTGTTTTGTTCTTGTCCTTAGGACAAGAATTCTTGTACCATAGTTTTAGAAGGCACAAAAATTTCTGTCCTTGTTCTCTGAAGACGTACAAAAATGAGTGAGGATAGCAAGCAAACAGCACAGAGGATAGAACTTTTGTGTCCCTATCCACTGTCCTCACCCACGAGGGCAGCAACCAAAACGCAGGGTAAGGGCCCGTTAAATGAATGATAATTGAGGCATCAGTTGAAAAGAAAGAGTGCATTTAAATAATAAAAAATTGATGTAATCCTGACAGCTACTATACGAAGGTTTTAAAACGACGACTTACGAGATTGGTCTTTTGCAATGCATTTATTGACTTAGTAATTAGGATTAATAATTGGTCAAAAGAAACAGTCAAATGCAATGTCCCCAGTCATTTCATTTCATTTCATTAAGTCCTTTAAATGAATAATAATGAAGGCATGCGAGTATTTGGTGTGGTCGTCCTAAAGAATGCATTTATATTCAAGTTGAAACTAACGAGGGTCATGTTGAAGTTATATAAATATAGTATCCTAGAAAGTAAGTGTATTTATATGTAACTTAATCTTCTTCAGTTACAGTTTTGTAATAAAAAAAATATTTATTATTAATAAAACAAAAGAGTTTGGTTTTAATGAGCATTATACATCTAGTCATAAGGTACCGAGATTTTTTTGTAAGTAATACAGGTATACATAGAGATGTATGAGAAACATATATATTATAAGAATCTAAAATAATGGTTTTACAGTTGAATAATCAAGTTGGTCGATTGATTATAGTTTAGAATGTAATGTTGCGATTTATCTCCATGTAAGTAAAAGAGTTTACTTCAAGGGAATAATGAGTTTCATATCATGATAGTATTCGACTATCGATAATGACACTATTAAATGAATTTGGAATCAAGTATGTTTTCAAGAATAAAGTAGGTCATTACTTTAGTCTCAAAACATACATTTTAGCATTTGCTTATTATGGACCACAATCTTGATGAGTGGTGAACTCATATGTGTTTTAGTATAATTCTTGATATAATCGGAATAGATTTTTACAGAGTATTAATCTAGTGTCTGCATGTTGGAATTGTTAATTGAAATATGTATCAGAGAATATTCACTCAAATAAAGAGTTTATAGTGATATCATCACTTCTGGATGTTTTATGGAGATTGGTGATTAAACTGGTGCCAGGTGTTTGATGGACTAGCTACCCATAAAGTCTTAACACCAAAATAAGATCTTGTGTGTTAATCACCATATAGAGTAAAATGGGAGATCTAGAAGGAAAAACCAACATAAAGGCAAAACGGTAATTTTACCCTTTGTTGTGCGGACGACTACAATAAGGTTTATAATAGGGTTTGCAATTGGACATATTATTTGAAATATGTGTTCTCATAATATTTAGTAATTCAAAAGTTCAACTAATTGTCTTTAGTAGAATGACATTTACTTAATAAGCCAGAATTAATTCTAATGAGATTAAATCAATTCTGGGCTTATTGAAGCTTGAATTATCTAAGTCTAATAAGATTCCCCACTTGGCTTCAAGAAAGGTTATCAAGCAAAGTAAGAAATATAAATGGAGGTTTTAAAGCCTATGATTGAATATTAGGCTTGTACTAATTAATGGTTAATTAGAAGCCCAAATGAACATTTAGAAATAGGCTAGACTTTGTTTTAATTTAATTAATTAGATTAATTATGTTAAAACAAAATTCTTAAAGAAATGAAAGAGAATTTTGATTTTTAATGGTTGAATGTCCAACTGCACATTTAGCATTGAATTGCTAAATAAAGATGGTATTTATCATGCATTATCATTAAATGGAGTAATGATCTTACCATTAAATGGTTCAATGGTTGTCTTTTAATGATGGTATGTAATGTAACCTTTTTAGCATTCATTTGATTAAAGATGAAAGAGGTGTATTTGATAGATGATCTTCCTTCTTTTATCACTAAAAACTGAAATTGACATGTCATTTTAGGTTATTGGTCTTTTCATATAGCCATCTTAAAACAAATGAGAAGAGTCTCAATTTAATGGCTTCTTTATGTTTGATTAAAGAAAAGAAAGGTGTGATGCATTGGATGCTCCTCTCTTCTTTCTTTTCATGCATAACCAAAATTGACAAGGTGAAAGAGAGGTGTTATTGCATTTTTTAACTCTCTCTCCTTTCTTGCATGTGTGAGTCGAAATTTGCATTAGAAGTGTCTCATATTTGGCTTCTTTCTTCTAAGAAAAATCTCTTTCAAAGTTTTCTTCTCCTTTCCCACCAAAGGATCTTGTTAACCAAATTGTCCAAGAAGAACAAGTTGTAGATATGATTGGTCGAGGATACAATATCTAGAAGAGGAAACAATAACAAAAAGAAGAGGATACATCATCTTGGAGAGGATACATTGTCCACGATAGGATAGCACAGTGAGGAGTGCTGTAGGGAAGGAGTCGGTAATATAATCTCCATCTTGTTCTCATGTTAAATATTTTCCTTATATCGTATCATGTATGGTGGCATGTTGATTTGGTTATCTTGCTTCTGCTATGTTATGATTTCTAAAAAAAGTTTTGAAATCTACCGTTTAACCAAATCTTGCATGTTTTCTTTTTCGATCTAACAATTGGTATCAGAGCAATTTTTATTATGCACGATTTCGATTCCTATATGTGTAATGCATGCGTTGGCAATTTTTTTTGTATGCTGCATATTTTTATGTGATAAAAATATATATGGTGTATGTTTTGCTCTTTTGGTTGTCCATAGAATTTATATTTACCATGTAAGATTTCTTCATTTGGTTTGTAACAAGGAGTGTGGTCTATCATCATCATGTTTCTCCTTGGCTTCATTTTTCTGTTTTCATTGATTTTTTAATGTGCAAATTGATGTAATGATGAAGATGAAGCAGCCATGGATTGAAGAAATGAAGAGGTAATAGTTTCGGGGTATCCTTTTGTGTATTGGCATAGTTTCGGTTTTGTGAAAACCAAGATGTTGGATTTTTGTTTCAATTAATCAAGTTCGGTTTTTATGTCAAAACAAGTGCTGGATTTTGGTTTCAATGAATCAAATTTCGGTCTTGATAAAAAAACATAGTGCTGGTTTTTATTTTAATGGAACAAATTTCGGTTTTAATGAAAACAAGTGCTGGAATTTTTTGTTATGACAAAGATTCAATTTTGTGAAAATCTAGTGCTAGATTTTTTGTTTTCAAAGTAACAAAATTCGGTTTTATAAAATGCCGTTACATTTTTTTACCAAATGGGCCTGGTCATGTGAGCAAAGAGTTCGAAGCAGAAGATCCAAGTCCAAGAAGAATATTTTGGTCCTAAAATGCTTGTAATTATTTTTGTGTTCTAGGATGGACAATCAAAAGTAGCTTATTAGTTCATGTGATGAATGGATAAACGAATGCAAATAATATGTGATATTATGTGATTACATGTCATTTAGAAAATTGCCAACCCTAGGCCTTGCTATGCATTCATTATATATGAGATATATAATGAAACAATATAGGACGGATAATAAATTGCATCTAGACAAGATGGTATTTATTAAAACTTAAAGCCTAAAAAGATTGAGTGGGAGAGGATGCTTATGTGAGAGTCCACGGTCTCCAATTGATGGCCCATTTGCATGTGGTGAAGTGTTACTCCCCACTGGAGGGCATGAATCCTAGATCTTGCATGGTTTGGGTCTCCTTAAGGATGAGTCCACTCATTGGTAGCAAATGTGACCTCCTATTGAGACATGGTTTGCAAGCACCTTCAGTGAATGAATCAAATGGTTAAACACTCAACATATTTTATCAATAACCTGCCTACCATAGCTCTATTGGTAAAAGTATGGACCAAATTATGACACTTCTCAAAAAGTTAGCCATGAAGATGCTTGGTAGTTTTTTGAGTGGGAGGGTCCCAGTTTTTCTTTTAATGGATAAGATGGCCCACTGTCACTTAATCTGTTATAGATAATAAAAATAACAGTCGCATAAAGTTTTAAATTTTTTAATTTTTGTTAAATCTATCATCATGCATACATGCATCATGATTTTATACAAAGTTCCAATATCATTGACTAGTATGCTCATGTTTTAATAATTTAAATTTTCAGACATAATCAACCACAATGAATCCACTCACTTTGCTCTTGACAAATAACAAATTGGAAAACAGAGAGAATCTTAATGAATGGAGACGTAACCTTGACATTGTTCTTCAATATGAAAGTATTTCATGGGTATTAACTGAAAATGAGCCGGCACCTTTAGGTGGAGATTCAACTCCTGAGCTAGTCCAACAACATGAGCGTTGGCAGAATGCTTACAAGACTACTAAGTGTTATATTCTAGCTTTTGTCAGCGGCATGTTGCAAAAGCAAATTGCTTGTATGAAAATAGCTAGTGCAATGGTCCATCACCTAAATGAGATATTTGGTGTGAGGACCAGGTTTGCAAGAGTGAAAGCTATCCGAACCTTTCATAATCTCAGATAAAAACCTGGTGAACCGGTACGGAATTACATGCTTAAGGTAATCTCTACAGTTACTGAGGCTAAGATGCTTGGGGCAGATATGGGGCGGATACGCAAATGAGAACACCAAGGGAAAGTGTTTCCACGGTGATGAGATGGGCTACTGGAAAAGAAACCGTCTAGTCTACCTTGATTCCCTCAAAAGCAAAAGCAAACAAGTTATGGACTTCCTAAGTTTGTTAGGAACTAGAAATGTGGTAGATTTATCAGATTCTTCGATATTAGATTCAGGAGCCACTAACCATGTTTGCAATTCTTTACAGGGGTTCCAGCAAAGGAAAAGACTACCTAAAATCCAGTTTCAAGTCAAGATAGTAGATGGATCCTATGTTTCAGTAGAATCAGTGGATGTAGTTATCTTGAACCTTCCTAGTGGTCATAGGTTATATTTGGAGGATGTTTATTACATGCCAATGATTGTAAGGAACATGATTTCTATTTTTTGTCTAATAAAATCTGGTTATTCCTTATTTTTGAAAATGTTGTTTCAATATATGAGAATAAGGATTTTATTTGTAATGTGATAATTAAGCAGGGATTATTCTTTATAGAACCTATGACAGGCTCACTAAACACTACAAAATTGATGAAACCAAAACAATCCAATGTCTCTAGCATTAATTCAAAAAATTTGTGGCACTATAGAATGGGTCATATCAATCAGAAAAGACTTGATAGGTTAATGAAGGATGGGATCCTTACGGGCTTGGATAATGATCCATTACCTACCTGTGAATCTTGTATTGAAGAAAAAATGACCAGGGCCTCATTTCCTTCCAAAGGAAACAGAACTGAATCCACATTGGACCTGGTATATACTGATTTGTATGGGCCCATGAACATACAAGCTAGAGGAGGTTATGAATATTTCATAACCTTTATGATGATTACTCTAGACTTGGCTATTTGTATTTGATGCATAAAAAGAGTGAATTCTTTGAAAAGTTCAAAGAATTCAAAGCTGAAGCTGAGAAGCAGCTAAGTAGCCATTAAAACAACTTTGATCAGATCGAGGTGGTGAGTATCTATCTGGAGAGTTCCAACACTATTTAATTGACAATGGAATAGTTTCTAATTTGTCAGCTCCTTGAACACCTCAACAAAATGGTGTAGCTGAGAGGAGAAATAGGACTCTATTGGAAATGGTAAGATCAATGATGTCCTATGCTAGTCTTCTAGAATCGTTCTGGGGATATGCCATACAAACGGCAACATATCTTCTTAACTTTGCTCCATCAAAATCGGTGCTTAAAACACCTAGGGAGTTGTGGACTGGGTGAGTGTCTTCATTGCGGCACTTAAGGACTTGAGGCTGCCCAGCCCATGTTCTAAGGCCTGAATCCACAAAGATGGAACCAAGGTTAGAAGTATGCTTGTTTGTAGGATATCCTATGTGTGAGATCCCACATTGGATGGAGAGGAGAACGATGTATGCCTTATAAGGATATGGATACCTCTCCCCCTCAGACGTGTTTTCCCAAAGGTGGGAAGAGCAAAACCGTGAGGGGTTTGGCACTAAGGGCAACCTAAAGCGGACAATATCTGTAGGCGGGTGATCTGGGCTGTTACAAATAGTATCAGAGTTGGTACCCGAACCGTTGTGCCAGCTAGGCTGGGCCATAAAGAGAGTTGGGCCCTAAGGGGGGTGGAAAGTGTGAGATCTCACATCGGCTGGAGAGGAGAACGAAGTATGCCTTATAAGAGTATGGATACCTCTCCCCCTTAGACGCATTTTTTCAAGGGTGGGAAGAGCAAAACTGTGAGGGATTTGGCCCTAGGGGCAACCCAAAGCGGACAATATCTGTGGGCAGGTAATCTGGGCTGTTACACTATGGGTACTTGAGGGTACTATTTTTACAGTCCTCAAGACAGGAAGGTATTTGTGTCGACAAATGCAACCTTAATAGAGGAAGAGTTTGTGAGAAATCAAAAAGGAAGAGTGAAGTAGTACTAAAAGAGTTAGCGATTTCATCTAAACCAAGAGTTGATTTGGATATGACAAAACAAGATGTCAAAATGGATTAAAGAGTTAAATCAGAAGAGCAACCTGAACATCAAGTAGTACCTAGACGTAGTGGGAGGGTTGTGAGACAGCCAGATAGGTATCCAGTTCTAGGAGAAGGCTTAATAGCCATCTCAGACCAAGAAGAAACGGATCCCAATATGTATACACAGGCTATTAATGATGTTGATGCAAAAAAAATGGCTCAAGACGGTGGAATCGGAAATAGATTCCATGTACACTAATGAAGCCTGGGTCCTTGTAGATCTACCACCAGTATAAAAGCCATAGGGTGTAAATGGATCTACAAAAGGACAAGGGGATCGGATGGAAAGGTAGATACCTTTAAAGCTAGA
>JAOSBL010000212.1:34583191-34596523 GCA_027568915.1 Erythroxylum roraimae
GCAACTTTTCATTTAACTTTTCACTTAATCTATATATATATATAGATATATCAGTATGGAATGAGTCAATCATCCACCCATCTTCTTCTAACTTTTGAGGCACCACTTAGACCCACCAAATCTTCTGTCCAATTTTTATGGTGTCTTATTGTGTTCAGTGAATCTCAGCCATTTATTTATACGGACCCTACATAAATAAACGTGAGACTCACATAAATAAATGGCTGAGATTTATTGGACACAATAAGACACCATAAAATTAGACAGAGAAATTGGACTCCCACTGAGAACAAGGGGGAGATGAAAACTGTAAACTTTAACCTCTAAGCTTTTCAATATATTTTAATAATAGCCCGAAAGCCAACTTGCTCTTCCCTTCTTTAATGGAGAGAGAGAGTGTGTGTGAGATATGGTATCCAGCCAGAGGTTTCTCTAGAGTCAGATACAATCAAGAACCTTGAGCTTAGTTGTTTATCCATAGCCCCTGTTGCCCATATGCCCATAAAAACTTTGTCACTATCCTTTTGTTCACTCACATTCAATACATCTTTTCTATTACGCAGCACAGCCATAGAAGACATTTCAGTTTCAGAGAGAGGAAAGAGAGTTAAAGAGAAAAGAACTATGAAGATCGAGTGTGACCTGTGTGACAACGCAGAAGCCTCAGTGTTTTGTTCTGCTGATGAAGCTGCTCTCTGTGAGGATTGCGATTATCGTGTTCATTATGCAAACAAGCTTGCAAGAAAACATTTGCGCTTTTCTTTACTCCATCCTTCTTTCAAAGAATCCCCTCTTTGTGATATATGTCAGGTGCTAAGATCCTTCATTCCCTTGTTTTATCTCCTTCAGTATTTTCTGGATCTGTCTATAATAGCTTCAACAATCAATGGATTCAAGATGGTATCAAAAAAACCTAAGATCTTGGAATCTCCCTTCGTCTTAATGTGTCAGATTCATTGAGTGGTAGTATCTAATCTTGGTGATGCGTTTTTTTTAACTCAGGAAAAAAGGGCTATTCTTTTCTGTCAAGAAGATCGAGCAATTCTATGCAGAGAATGTGACCTTCCCATTCACAAAGCAAATGAACATACCCAGAAACACAATAGGTTTCTTCTTACAGGAGTCAAACTCTCAGCTTCTTCTTCTTCATACCCAACATCATCTTCCTGCAATGACTTGGATGCTAACGTTAAAAGCAACAGTAAAAGCTCGCAGCCATCTTCAAACAAGCAAGGGTCAGTTTCTAACGAGTTTTCCAGTTCTCCATCCATTGACAGATCATCATCACCTTCAGTAGGATACAAAGTTGACTATAACAGTACTTGTGAGAATGCTTCAATCTCCACAAGCAGCATATCAGAGTATTTGGAGACGCTACCTAGTTGGATTGTGGACGATTTTCTTGACCCTTCGTTGCCTACTGTTGGCTTCCCAAAGGTTTGGAGCACTCCCTATATCTAAAGACACAAACTCTGTTTTTGAGAGTGTTCATTTTTAGGACATACGTCAAGATTCGAACAACCATTTCCCTGACGATGTTCGTGCGGTTTTGATGCAGAATTTCGATAACCTCTGGCCATTGGCGGATCAAGATCTTGATACCTACGTGAGTTGTTTTCCGGCAGAACCTACCACATTCTGTGCCCCTTTTCGCAGACCTCTCAACAATGGCTTACTTGGTGATGAATGCAGAGAATCAAAAGTAGCATACAATAAGAACCGGTGTGATGATTGTTTTACAGTTCCAGAAATCACACCACGTAGCAAGAACACCAAACACTGCCCGTGAAGGAAATGTTTAACGTTCTGATCAATCGGATTTTGTATGCATGGTCCATTCTTACTTGTTCATATTCGTGATCGATTTCTGCTTTGTCGTTTCACATTTCGGCTTGATATTTTCTAAGCACTACACGGTCACTGTACACACCCGACTCAAATAGGTGCACAAGGCACGGTAAAGCTCATGTTTTAAAATTCAAAATCTTTAAGCGATCCATCGGAATCACCGTAATCTACTTTAAATACGTACTTTATAGATCAGTAGAAGAATTCGTTACTGTTAAAAGATAAAGAATTTGAGAGCAGATGAAAGATTACAATACAACCTCTACACTTGAGCTCTAACCCCAAGGCAGGAAAGATGAAATCCAGAACCCAATAATCGCTTGAATAGATGGCAGTAACCTTGAAGAGGTTCTCAAGTCTAGCAGAGCCCAATAGTTTCATTATTTTATTATTTTAAAACCAATGGCTAATGTGTTTGGTTAGATTTATACTGATAGAATTTTTGTTAACAAAGTTTTTTTCTGAAGATTTTTTTCTAAGATAAATTTTTCTAAAATGTTACTTGATTATCATTTAAAAAAGATTTTTTTGAAAAAATTTCATATAATAAATTATTTGACAATATAAAAATTAAAAGTATCTTTTAATTTTAAATATATTTTATTTTATAATAAAAATTATTTATGCATGTATATATTATTTAAAATATACAAAACACAATAAATTAATTATTATATAATTTTAAACTATATAAAATATAAATAAAAATATATATAACTAAATCTTTTATATGAATTATAACTAATATTAAAAATAAATATAAAAAATTAAATAATTAAATAATATTATATAAATCTCAAAATAAATATTCAAATTAAGTAAATAGTTAAATACATAAAAAACGAAAAGATAAGTTTGTGAATATTGTAAAAATTATGTATAAAATATAAGAACAAAATGAACTAAAAAATAGATTTATTAATTAATATAAAAAATTTACCTTAAAAAGTCATTTTAGAGGTTTTTTTAAGAAACTTTAAATTTGAACTTTTTAAAAAACTATATTTTGAAGAAAAAAAGTTATATCTATCAAAAATATACTTTTTTATTTTACACCAAAACACTCATTTTTCTTTAAAAAACCTTTTGTAATAAAAGAAAGTACTTATTAACTTCCGAAAATCACATCCAAATAGGCAAGTAATGCAGACACAAATCTAGTAAACGAAAGAGATTGAAGCGGTTATGCAAATAAAGCCTGAGACATGTACCTAGTAAAGATGAGAGCAAAGAAGTAAGGTGACAAGGAACCGATGAACCCTTGTAACATTACCAAAGACCATAGGAAGGGCATGAGTTTCAACTTTCTATACATGTATTAAAAACGGATCGCACAATTGTGCCACATGCTCGAGAAAAGAGCCAAATTTTATATCTGAATCTAGAGGTTTTTTGTTCCTCATAATGTCTTATTTTACAGCCCACAAGGGAGACGAAAAGAGGAAAAATATAGGGATATACCTTTTAGACAATTACATACAGCAAACCAATAAAAGAATTGCATTCGGTATTGCATTGAAAGTGCAAACAATTTAGTGACGACAAGCCCTGCAGATAAGAGGGGGAAAACAATCACAAACGGGTCAAATGTTAGTTTCCCAGATTGGAACATCAGAAAATGTCAACTTCCTCTTCCAAGTTTATGTCAATGGCACAAAATGCAACAGATATCTCCCTTGCTCACTTGTCTATCAATGCAAAAGACATATATGGATAAAAGCACTTGGTCCATTAAAAAGCAATAAAAAAAAATGCCATGAATGACCTTCATTTTGGAGGGTATCCGCTGCAGTGTCAAGATGCAAATGCAAAAACCCTATCTGCAATCTTTGTGCGACAAATTGGACATTCAGAACAAGCAAGCGAACAAGATTTACACACTGCAAAGATACATGAGAGAAAGTTATAACAGTGAAAATAATAGCTCTACTCACAAAAAAGAGAAACTGCAGTGACTTACAACAAAAATGTCGACAAGGTAGAAGAATTGCTGCTGTTGGTGATTCAAAACAAACTTTACACATATGGAAATTGGCATCCCCATTTCCTTGGCTTTTTAGTTCTTTTTCCTTCATTTCTTGCATCCGTGCCTGAAAGAACAAAAATTAGAATCTATATGGGCACCTCAAAAAATCAACTAAAATCATTCAAATCACTTCAATATAAATTTCGCAATCATTTGGCATCTACTTATACAAGAAATTTGCGAGCCTTGAGAACGATGGACATAATTAAGTGTAATAGGAAGACGAAAGCATCAACTTAAGCTATTACCTATAATGAAAATACAGATCAGCAGTCATCCACATAAGAAACTTTCCAAAGATTGGAGATATGGACAACTAGAAAAGTTAGACTAGGTCAATACCATTTGAAGCCCAAAGAACATATGCATTTTATACAAGTTAGCTTTCAAACAAATAAAAAGAAAACATGCCTTGCACAGATATGTCTTAGACAGACCGTTTGAACATGGCAAAAACATCAGACACAAGTAACTACAGATGCCTCTGCAACAATATTTACCTTCAAGCGCATGACTAGAGGCTCTTCTCTTGGAGTTTCATCAGCTGGTTTCGATGTATCCAATGCTTGTGCCTCTCTTAGATCAACACTATGGTCAAAGCCATTGGTTTTCTTATCACAAGGGTGATCAATCCCATCAGCACTCAAGTCAGGGGTAGTTCCCCCTTCTTTCTTTAACCTAGCAACAAGCACCCACATGTTGGCTAAATCATTTTCTAAAGCCTGTTCCCTTTTCTTCGCCTCTTCAGCTTTTTTCCTATACTCATCTTCAATGAATGACTTTTCAGTTAAGGCTGCCTCAAGAACTGCCTCCCGCTGTTTCCATGCCTGCAGTTCCATCTTAAGGTCATCAGGACCAAGATCCCGTGATTCAAAGTCAGCAGAATGCATTCCGAAAGTATCATTTCCTCTGCCAGAAAACCTCCCTTTCCTCCCCAGCCTTGTACCATCACTATACTTCCTGTTCACACCATTCACAGATTGCATGCCTCCATTTCTGGAATGTGCCGAATCTCGAGTAGCAACCAGTTCTTTTTCTAACTTTGCATTCTGTATCGATAGCTTGGTGACTTCACTCGCCAAATTCTTCAGTTCAACTGCAGCGGCAGAGGCAAGTTCCTTTGCGTAGGAGGCCTCTTCTGCTAGTTTCTGATTTTGAACATGTAACCCACTATTTTCCTCGGAAAGCTGAACCTGTTCTAGCTTCAACTTTTCATTCTCTATCTCCTGTTCAAGTAAGAAATTCATAATCAATACATTGTTCACGACGTAACCATTGGAAAAATCTTAAATATGGATGGCATGTGGCCTATCACAAGAATCTCAATCTAAATATTCCCCAGTAATGCCACTTTCAGGATTTCTTTCCAAAGCAGTACCACTATATTATGTGAATGATTACAAGACATTACATGAACCAAATGCTAAGCAGTTTCAGATCATAGTGGAAATTCAGACCAAAAGGTGCAGTTCTTAAATTTATCAACCAGAAAGTTGCTCAGTCCTGTACTGATAAATTCACGGCAAGATTTACCTGTAACTGAACTTTCTTTTTCAATTCATCAACAAAGTCATCAGCAACAGATTGCTCGGAAGTAAATGATAATTTATTGCCAGAAAATGTTGCCAATTGCTGTTCCAGGACACTAACTTTTTCTTGTAATTCCTTGTTCTCAGAGCACTGCCAATAATAAATAATATTTAACAGTAAGAACAGGATCCACCATCAGTGACATGGCCAGCAGCATCCTTAACCAAGGGGACAGAAACCACGTAATGTTTGTCAAACCTTAGTTTGCAGTTGTTCCTGAAGGATACGGTTGTCTGCTGATTTTATCTGCAGAACAAATAAACAGATTTACATAAGCCAGAATTTCACCATCCACCAACACAAACAGAATAAGGTAAGCTATATCAGTCATAAGATTCTCACAAGAAACATGCTGTAAGTCAGCAAGACAAAGTAAATAGCTTCTACTAAATTCCAAAGGAAATAAAGTTGTTACTAACAAGGATATTCGATTTTTTAAATTCATTTTTGGCTGTTAGCAAGAGAATAATTGAGTAAAAGAGAAAAAAACAGTAATCAGCTAAATGATATGGAGTTCTTTTATTTTCAAGTATTCATGCAAAAGTACTTTTCCATCCTCATCCACCACTATGACAGTCATCTGTTGTAAATCCAAGCCATGTTAACCATCCAAGACACAGAGTTTGCAATGCAATTTCAGACAGTCAAATGTCAAGAGACAAGATGCTCACCTCCAGTTCAAAAGCCTTTTCATTACATTGGGTCATCAGTCTCATAACTGTCTGTTGCACACAAATTTAATTGGCAAACTAAGCATCCACTATAAGAAAGTCATAAATGAGTATGGCAAGATGTAAATGAATCTACCTGCTGCATATCCACCAATGATGCATTGGCAATCGAAGCCTCCCCATTCTCAATGATTCGTTGTTCTAATACTCCCATTTGCCTTCTCTTTTCATGAATCTCACGTTCCAAGTTCTGGATCTGTATTTAAGACATGTATCTCTTAATCAAGGGAAAAATAAGCAAAAAGCAAAGCATTTGAGTTGTTGAGAGCTAGACTCAATGCATTTCACTGTTCACTGAAAACCAAACCCAAGAATGTGTAAATGTCATAGGAAAGGATCATGTAAAGTTGTGTAATTCATCATCACATGAACCATAAAAACTAAAATCCCATAAGTTGGCTGGCAACCATAGCAAATATATTGACAAAATTAGGAGGTACAAAAGATTGTAGATAAATTCAGAGGATTCCCCTCGTTACTGAAAATGAAGCTCCTACCCTTTAGGATAAGAAGACAGAAGGAAAGAGATGATAACCAACTCTTTTGACATCATGATATTGACAACCAATTCCCCAAACTTTTCTTTACATTTCAAACTAATTTTATGATTCCAATAAGGATGCTTCTTTATGGAAAGGAGAGGATTACTTGAGCTTTTGAACCATCTGGATCATTTACCGACTGCTCCACCTGGCGCTTCAAGGTACTGGTGCTAAATGCTATCTCTCCAGCAAGCATCTTAACCTGCTCAACAAGAAGGTCCATCTGGTCCTGCGTCATTACCCCCTGCATCAAAGCACTAAGCAATCATTCACATTACTTTGAAAGACCAATAATATGCACATGTAGTGAAAACCAAAACAAAAGCAAAATGAAACTTTTAAGTTCTCAAAAACAGAAAATTTCCAATAATTCTTCCAATAAGTAACACTTAATACGAAACAATAGCAAAAATGAAACAATGAATCATACTTATGATGGTTTAATCAAATATCATCACTACTTTTCAAAGACAAAAACCGAGTGTTCATGCTCTTTGACATGAAGATTCAGAGGATTATTGAATAATCAACCATGAAGATTCAGAGAGCATTACACATGGAACCTTAAAAATATTATTGCATCGGGACTTCTCATCCCATAAAATTGACAATTTTTTTACAAGCTTGACCAAAGCAATCTATTCAGCGTTAAGATAAACACATCAAATTACAGTTAGACGAAACTGATAACAACTAAATTATCAGTGTGAGCCAAATGAAAAGCAATCAACGCAAAGAAAGAAGTTTGGAACATTATGAGGCTTGTGTTCACAAGCTACTAGGCAAGCAAGACTAGAGGAGAAACTTTTGCCTTTAGCAATGAAAAAATGTTGCCAAACATGAGCATTTCTTGGATTTATTACTAGGTAGCCAATTAAAAACATAAAGTAGCAGAAATTGGTAGAACGTACAGCTGTCAGTTTAGAAGCAGTTATAAGTTCACCAGCTTGAGTTGATTCAGTAATTGTACTGCTACCCGGTGAGAGTTCATCATTCCACTGGCTAGAAGATCTTTTGTGTTTAAATTCATGAGATCTATTTGATGGCTCTGTAGATGGGGATGTAGAGTCTCTGGCACTCTCGCTTGCACCCTCTCTCACAACTTCAGGCTTCAGAAAAAAGCGATAACAAAATATGAACATCAACCAACATCTGAACAAATACAAATCAAATTTAAATGTAAAGAGTAGCTCAAATGTAATACATGCTTGTGCAAATAAAGGATAATCAGCAGTCAACAGAAAACAAAAGTAATTACTGGATAATCGGCCACATTGGAGACTACTGAAAAGAGAAAAAGATCAAAACTACTTAAGTTAATAAAATTGAGCAACCAAAAATTTCAACAAGAAGGGGGTGGGACAACAAACAATTACAACTTCATAACACACAATTTGATACAACAGAACAACGCTGTTGCAGCCATGACTTTGTTATAAAGGATATGTCTTGGTATCTGAGACATCACCAGCCATACCCCAATGGCAATAACAACTTGTATGAGAAGCATAAATTAAAAAAAGAAAAAGAAACGTAAACAAAAGCAAGCCCTAGTCCTCAAGACACAATCAGTAACTTCCTCAGACTGAGGCTTACCACTCAAAGAAGAAAAAGAATTGATCTATTCATATTATTCAACATTTTATCCTATATAAAGATGGAAACAGAACTCACATCATCCTCAGTAGAGTGACTCCGGTGATGACCTGCAGCACCACTCAAACCAGGAATGGTATCCTTTGTGGAAACAAGTATAAGCTTAGTTAGCCTCTGGATTCTACTCATAAGAGCAGCTTTGGCTTCCTCTTCTTCCTCCAATCTTGACTGCATCTTGACTTGACCCTCTTCCAACTGTTTAATAGAAGAAAAGGTTTAACTTCAAAGGCATGACAAAATACAATAAGAGCACCGACGCATGTAACCATACAATAGACTTGAGGGAAAGACGCGCAAAAACAAAAACAAAATCAATTGACCTGTTGTCGTAAGCTAATAATCTCTTCATGACTGACACCTGCAAGCATCCCTTGCTTTAGCTGATCAAGTTCCTGTTTGAGGGTTGATATTTCTTTCTGGTATTTCTTAATCAAAGATTTCTCATCAATAATCTGTAAGTATTTTTCAAAGCCAGTATTAGAATAGACTTCAAGCAGTAATTTCTATTAATTACCATTGGAAAATCGTATCAAGTGGCGAGATCATGCCCTACCTTGTTACGTGAAGCATAAATCTCAACTCGCTTCGCCCTGCTAGCAAACTTCAGTGTATTATGAGTTTCCTCCAAATTACTAGATGCAGGAGTAACCGTGCAAATAAGCTGTACACCAACATGACTTTCAGTAGAACATACAAAACTTTTGCTTCCTGTTAAAAAATAACAAATTGTTGACAGTCCAAAAACTCACTGAAACATGTCCATGTCCACTCAGTGAGGACTGCAGCAACCGAGTGAGTTTGGAGTCTCGATATGGAACATGAGATGCCCTCCCTTCACTCAACTTTCCAATTACCTTTCAATGAGAATCACAGTGTCAATAGATTTTCCAAGTTTCCAATTACAAACAAGCCAATAAACTCATTTTAAGGGCTTCACATCAAACAAGTAAAACGCATAATCTGACTGATGCTATATTTAAAACATCCATTAGTTATAAGAAACATTAGCAGCTATTATCAGGTTTCTCTTAAAAATCCATCATCCAACCAAGAAAAGAATGTCCAGACTAATGACTCAGGAAACATATCAAATTGTCCCCGTAACACACTCTCAGCATATGTTCCGCGCTTTTAAAGGAACAAATAATGACTGGACAAGAAAATGTAAACAAAAAAAATAGAGATGCTTACAGTTCCAAGAGTTAGAAGACTTTTGTTTATGTAAGATCCTTCCTTTCTCCTTAGTCCAGTTGTCTCAGTTTTAGAACTCTCAGACCCGGCTAGATCAATCAGATTCTAAAACATAAGACAGAAGAAGGCAATAAATGAGCCATAAAGTTATAAAAATGTTCAAATTTATGCAATGCGAGCAGCTTATAACTTACAAGTTGAGAGAAAATCACTCCATCATACTCGTCACCATGTGCGCTACTCTCAATCATCTACAAACAAAGAATCAGATCAATTTAAAATCCAATTGAAATAACAATCACTGTTTCATATAATTGAGTAATCCACAAAGCCCACAGTAGGTACAAATGGTTAGATGACAGGATGAGAAAATAATAGCATGCATCAAACGTAAATGTGGCAGGAATCAGCTTGACTTGAACCCAGATCCAAAAAGTGTATCCAGGTCAGTAATGGAGAGTCCAACCAAAGACAAAGGTTTTAGTTTAAACACACTGATTTATTTAAAGCATTGGGAAAATGCAATGGTAATTGTCTGAAATCATTACCTCATATCATTAGCAGAGAAACATGAGATCACTTGCATACAGATAGGGGGAAAGAACATTGGATTTTACGGTTCAACAAGTGCAACTACAACCATAGACAGCCACTTTGTATTGATGAAGAAGGTTATTTTAACTTTATTTACACATAGGGTTATTCCTTTCACAACATGAACTAAGGAAGTTGGGCAACAAAGTTAAGATGTTAAGAAAAATATGACCAAATCGATAGTTGGCCACTCAGCTAGGAGCTACATGTGTCAAAGCATTAAGTGGACTTATAAGACAGCTCACATTTATGGCCAGGAATGATGTATATAGTACAGGTTATATCTTCTATACCATAAAAGGGCAAGAAAGCAAAGAAAAATGCTGCAGTCGCTGTATTGGTTAATGCATTCAAAATTGTGTAAATAAACGTACTAGATTGGGTGATCAAAGTGGCCAACTATATACCAGGATTAAATTGGTTATTAATGTAATAACTGATAGCAACAGCAGAAAAAACACCAGTGAACTTTGAGTAATAAATTGTAGACTCACATGTGAGTTTAGACAATTAGTTATTACACAGCACAGCACCAATAGCTTACCAGCGTGAATATTGTGTGGCTTCGGCTACTGAGCAGATTAAAATTATTTGAACCAACATGCCGATGTTCTGCCAATATCAAGCATCAATTGACAACTTTGTGGTCAAGGCCCCTTCCAGATATAGAAAACATACAAGGAGAAAGGCAAACAGAGTTCCCTAGATAACTACCTTCTCCAGCAGCAATAAAAGAAAGTGCATGCCCAGGAGACAAAACCACTTCTTCCTTTATACCCTCCACGTAAGTGCCCTGGAAAAGTGGCACAATAGTAAGCATGAGATCAATGTACAAGATACAAAAGTTTATATCAAAAGAAATTAAAACTTGTCAGTATTATGCATAGGAAATAAATAGTTAGGATTTTATGGGATAAGATTATTAGTTAGCTGTATATTTATGTATATCCTATAATTGTATGATTATGATTATGTATGTCCGTAATTTATAGGATATATTTTAGGGATATTTCCTGTACATATTCTTGTAAACTATTCAAGTAAAAACAAAATAGAATTATTCTACTTTTCAAGGTATCAAAGCCACCAGCTTTTATTTTTAGAAACTTCTGCCCAAAATTTTGTTCTTCTGCAAGGCACGGTAGCTACCTGACCAAGGAGCCATTTCAGAAGTCACTGCTACCAGTGGGGTCTCTCCATTAGACAGTGCTGAGAAGGAGAAATCAGCAGCAGCAGAATCAAGGGGCTGCTAATTAGAAGGAAATCTGTTCCTAACAGATTGGGAGAGAAATTAGGGGAGATTTAGTCAAAGTAAATAAATTAGGATATTTAATTTGTCTAGAATTTTTTCCTAGTATAGATACTATTGTACTCCTATTTATATGTAACCTAAACAAAGGAAAAACATATGGCAGTCATACTTTTTTCCATATGGTATTATAGCTCTAGGCAGAAATTAAACCCTAGTCGTATCCTACAACCCTACCAGAAATTAAAACTCTAGCCATCTGTCAACCCTAATTGTCCATAATCAAGTCTGATTATGTATCAGAATCCACCACCATCCCTACCAATCAACTAAGCTCTTCTGCAATTCACAAACCCACCAAAAAAAACAATACATCCCATCTACCTACTTCAAATTCTCCTTCTCTCCAAATTACAACTATACTGTTGATTGGAGAGAATTTTCTGCATTGGTCTCAATTAGTGCCGATGTACATTCAAGGGAGAGGAAAAATTGGCTACTTCATAGGAGAAAAGAAGGAAACTACCACTAAGCATCCAGTTACTCCACTTGGGATTCTGGAAATGCCATGGTGATGACTTGGTTGATAAATTCAATGGAGGAGGAAATCAGCTCCAATTATATGTGTTACCACACAACCAAGGAGCTGTGGGACAACATCAATCTCATGTATTCAGACTTAGGCAATCAGTCTCAAGTGTTTGAGTTGACACTAAAACCTGGAGAAATCCGCCAAGGTGAGGAAAGTATTACCAAATACTCTAATACTTTGAAACGTTTGTCACAAGATTTAGACTTATTCAGTGATGGTTATGAGTGGAAATCATCAGAAGATTACCACCACTATAAGAAAAAGGTGGAGGATAATCGTGTATTTAAATTTCTTATTGGAGTAAATGTTAATTTTGATGAAGTTAGAGGCAGAATTATTGGCAGACAACCCCTTCCCTCCATTGGAGAAGTGTTTTTTGAAATCCAGAGGTAAGAAAGCCGCATTATTGTTATGTTAAGGAAGAAAAAACCAAACAAAACAATGGAGAATTCTACCCTTTCACTTGGTGTGACTATTGCAATAAGTCAAAGCACACAAGTGAAACCTGCTGGAAGTTGCATGGAAAACTTGCAAATTGGAAGGGGAAAATGAAAGAAAGGGTTGGCCAATCTCTACTCATGAACCCAAAACTGCCCCTTTCAGCAAAGAGCAACTAGATCACATCCTAAAGCTGCTAAAATCTAATTCTGCATTGTTGGGTGCACCTAATGCTTCTTTGGCACATTCGGGTAGTAATCCTAATGCCCTAGTATGTCATTCTTTTTCTACTCCTAGGGTCATTGATTCAGGAGCCTCTAATCATATGACAAGTCTTTCAAATTTGTTTTATACTTATAACCCTTGCTCTGGTTATGAAAAAGTCCGTATAGCAAATGGATCATATTCTCCTATTGTTGGTAAAGGTTTGGTAACCTTATCTAACACATTGTCCCTTAAATTTGTTCTCCATATACCTAAACTTGTAATCTCCTATCTGTTAGTAAACTGTCTAAAGATTCTAACTGTCAGGTTACTTTCTTTGACTCTCATTGAGTGTTTCAAGACCAAAATTCAAGGAGGATGATTGGTAATGCTAGGATGATAGATGGTCTCTACTATTTTGATGATGAAGATTCCAAGGGTAAAAAATCTCAAAGCTTGAGTCGCATCAATTATGCTTTGGCACTATAGGTTAGGACATCCTAGTTTTCTATACTTGAAAAGACTTTTTCCTATGTCATTTCGAGGATTGGTGATAGAGATCTACATCCACCTCTGAAGACCTATGCGAGAAGAAAGACACGTGGAAGACAACCATCTTTTGACCAAGTCTCAATTTGCCAGCTGTTGGGAATAGGATTAGCAACTGAAGA
>JAOSBL010000212.1:34603361-34621561 GCA_027568915.1 Erythroxylum roraimae
GCTGCTAATAAGAAATTCCCTTTTCCTTTACATTTCATTGTTTGATTACAAGTTACCGAGAGTCTCTGTTTATATCAATTGGATTGTTCAACATTTCATTGAGAAAGTTGCATTTTGCCAAAACATCATGTCCTTTTATCCCTTACAACCTTATAAACCTTTGAAACCATTTTATCTTATCCATAATGATGTTTGGGGTCCTTCGCAAATCAACACAGTTTCAGGAAGAAAAATGGTTTGTGACATTTATTGATGATCATACTCATATGTGTTGGGTTTACTTAATGAGTGAAAAATCAGAAGTTAAAACCATATTTAAAAACTTTTATACTATGATTGAAACCAATTTCAACAAAAACTTGGCATTTTCCAAATTGATAATGTCGCTGAATATTTTAATGAGATTCTTGGCAATTTTTTATAACAAAAGGGTATTCAACATCAATCTACTTATGTCGATACTCCCTAACAAAACAGGATTACTAAAAGGAAAAACAAAAATTTGCTAGAAATGTTTCATGTCATTATGTTTTCTAAAAATGTTCCAAAATTTCTTCGGGGGTAAGTTGTTTTAACGGCTTAACTATAGTACACCCCTTGAGTGTTTTAAAAAAAAATTTCCTGAAGCTTGAATTTATTCCAATTTACCCCTAAGAGTTTTTGGGTGTACTACTTACGTCCATTTACCTACTAGGCAGCATTTGAAACTAGATCCCAAGGCAAAAAAATGTGTCTTTATAGTCTTTTCCCCAAACAAACAAGGGTATAAATGTTTTAATCCCAGAACCTGAAAAGTTTTTGTCACAATGGATGTCTACTTCCTTGAAAATCAACCTTTTTTAAGGAAAATTTTCTTCGAGGGAAGAAATGAAGCGAACAAAATTTTTGAGAAGTTAATCCCACTCCCTTGTTGAAAATTGTAGACTCCCCTAAAATCTACAAAAGCTAGTTGTTCCTAATATTATAAAGCTAAAAAATGTTGAAAATCCGACAGGAGTAGAAATACTACCAAATGACCCTAAAGGACAAGAACCTGAGTTTAGAGTTTACACAATGAGGAAGAATCATCAAAAAAGTAGAGAGCCTACTGTTCCCAAGGCAAAACATCAATCAGAAATCCCGAATGATGAGCCTATAGACATGCAAGGTACTCTAAACCCTCTACTATCCAATATTGATCCTATTCTTGATACTTGCTATGATCTTGACATTCCCATAGCACTCAGAAAAGGTACCTAGTCTTGTACTAGCCATCCTGTTGCAAAATATCTCTCATATAATAAACTATCTCAGAGTCATAGAGCATTCACATCAAAAATCTCTAATTTGTTTCTTCCAAGAAACATTCAGGAAGCACTTGATGACCCAAAATAGAAATCAACAACAATGGAGGAGATACGTGCTCTAGTGAAAAATGGGACGTGCGAAGTTGTGTAGAGTTACCCAGAGACCAAAAAACAGTTGGTTGTAAATGGTCGTATATGGTGAAATGCAAGGCTAATCGAAGTGTAGAAAGATACAAAGCGAAACTTGTTGCTAAGGAGTTTGCTCAAACCTATGGCATTGATTACCAAGAGACTTTTGCCTCGTTAGCTAAAATTAACTCTATTCAAGTTTTATTGTTTCTTGCAGTTAACTTCAACTAGATATTACATTAACTAGATGTGAAGAATGCTTTTTTGAATGGTGATTTGGAAGAATAAGTGTTTATGTGCCAAAATAGAGTGTTTAGACTCAAGAAGTCTTTATATGGCCTAAAACAATCTCCACAGGCATGATTTGGAAGGTTTGGGAAGGCAGTGAAAAGTTGTCTTTCATCAAAGTCAAGCACATCACACTCTATTTTATAAGCATTCTAAGATGAGAAAAATTGCAATTTTAATTGTCTATGTGGATGATATAATCTTAATAGGAGATGACTATAAAGAACTTGCAAGGTTAAAAAGGAAGCTAGCAAAGGAGTTTGAAATTAAAGACTTGGGAGCATTGAAATATTTTCTTGGAATGGAATTTGCAAGTCAAAAGAAGGAACATTTGTAAATCAGAGGAAGTATATCCCTAATTTACTTGGAGAAATCGAGCTATTGGTATGCAAGGTGGCTGAAACTACAACTGAGGCTAACCTAAAACTCAGTCCAACTAAGGATGAAGTTGCGATTGATAAGGAAAAATTTTAGCGACTGGTGGGAAGATTGATATATATATCACACACTCGGCCTAACATAGCATTTGTGTAAGCATGATAAGTCAGTTTATGCACTCACCAGGTCAAAAATGCCTTGAAGATGCCTACAGAATACAAAGTATCTGAAAGGGACACCTAGAAGAGGCTTGATGTTTAAAAAATGTGACAATATATAGTTTAAATCTATATAGATGCTAATTGGGCATGTAGCATTTATGATAGAAGATCAACAACAGGATACTTTACTTTTGTTGGGGGAAATCTAGTCACCTAGCAGAGTAAGAAACAAAATGTAGTAGCACGAAGTAATGTGATAGACCCACGGCAACTCAGAATAAATTTACAGATATAGTAAATATATATATATATATATATACATATATGATGTTAGTTACGGGGAGGGGGCTGACAACCTTATGATGGGTTGTCAGCTAACCAAATCGGTTATTCCTAACAGATTCTTAGTATAAATAAGCCTTAGACATGAGGAGAAAGGGGCACTGCGTATACTGTGAGTGTGTGAGCCATAGGCTGGAGGTTGCTGGTCCTCGAAACCAGATTATCCTTTGTATTCGTTTACTGAAATCTATAGCAAACTACATATTTCCATACCTGTTTTCCTGGATCCTATCATAATGCTGAAGCTAAGTTTAGGTCTCTCGCACATGGGATTTGTGAAAGAATGTAGATCAAGATGTTATTAGAAGATCTGAAGATTTTTGTGTCACTTCCTATGAAAGTCTATTGTGACAACACGACTGCCATTTCAATTGCACACAACCCAATTCAACATGACAGAACCAAGCACATCGAAGTGGGCAAACATGTTATCAAAGAGAAACTTGAGAGTGGCTTAATCTGTGTTCCTTATATACCAACCACAAAACAAACAGCTTATATACTTACTAAGGGACTACAAAAGAAACAGTTTGATCTCCTAGTAAGCAAGCTAGCTATGGAAGACATTTACAAGCCATCTTGAGGGGGAGTGATGACAAGGAGAAATCAGTGGCAACAAAATTAAGTGGCTACTAATTAGGAGGGAATTTGTTCCTAACAAATTAGGGGAGAAATTAGCGGAGATTTGGTCAAAGTAAATAAATTAGGAGATAATTAGAATATTTGATTTATATAGAATTCTTTACTAGTATAGATACTATTGTACTCCTATTTATATGTAACTTAAAACATAGGAAAAACATATGGCAGTCACACTTTTTTCCATAGACAGCACTACTATAACCCACACAAGGGAATTATCAAACATTCAAGCAACCTATCATCTGAATGGAAAGAATTATCTAAAGTGGTCTCAAGTTATTCGAACATTCTTAAAGGAAAAGGCAAGCTGAGCCATTTGTTGGAGACTGGACTAGTCGAAACTGATTCTAAATTTAACGCATGGGATGAGCAAGATTCGATGGTTATGTCAAGGTCGTTGAACTTAACAAATCTTGAGATAGGTAAGGAGATTGGGAAACAATTCAACAAACTTGCTCTAATATTAATGATGTTGCTCGAGTTTATGAGATCAAAACTCAAATATCAACAACTAAGCAAAGGACTCGCTCAATAACCGAGTATGCAAATCTCTTGCAAAGTCTATCGCAAGAATTATAACATTATCAATGTATCAAAATGCAAAGTGCAGAAGATGCTGGAATGTTGAAACAATTTATAGAAAAAGATTGAATATATTAGTTCCTTGCTAGACTTAACACAGAATTCAATGTTGTGGGAGTCCAAAATTTGGGAAGAGATGATCTTCCATCCTTGAATGAGGTCATTGCTATGATTAGAACTGAGGAAGGGAGAAGCGTGAAGCTAGAAATACATCCAGCAACAACTAAAGAATCTACCCTAGTAACTAGATCCATAAATTTGAAGGAGGTAAATGTTGCACAAGCCATAGAAGACAATAGGCAGTCTCCTCCAACCAAGTCATTCAATAAAGATACACTCTATTGCACATACTGTAAAAGGCACCGCCACACAAGGGAATAGTGCTACAAACTAAATGGCAAGACTAATATTTAGAGGAAAGGTGGAGGGAAACAAGCACATATTTTGAGCTCATATAGATAATACGGAAATAACTCAAGATGGGGCCCAAGAGTTTAACAAAGCATATATTGAAAAATTAAGACTCCTCTTGAATACACTTGAGAAACCATCATCTACAAGTACAGGTTCATATTCATTAACCATTTCAAGTATTTTATCCATCTCTTGTATTTCTAGTGCCTTACAAAATAAATCTTCAACTATGTAGATAATTGACTTAGGAGCCACTAATCATATGACATATTGCTCTATATTTTTTATCTCATATACACCTAACTCTAGTCATAAAAAGATAACTATAGTAGATGGATCAGTTGTCACTATAGCTGGACAAGTAGATGTTCAATTAAATAACTCTCTTATCATAAAAGATATCCTCCATGTTCCTAAATTATCTGCCACCATAATTTCAACGCATAAACTCGCCAAAGACTCTAAATGCCAGGCTTTTTTTCTCCTTCCTCTTGCATGTTTCAGGACTAGGGCACGAAGGGGACGATTGGACACGCTAGTTAGAAGAATGGCCTTTACTACCTAAAGAATGAAAAGGGGCACAGAAAATTCTAGGTTTTTCTTCCAAAGTTGGTCATGTCTAGTAAAGAAAAAGTATGGCTTTATCATCAACATTTAGGACATCCTTCTTTTCATGTAATAAAGTCAATGTTTTCATCATTCTTTGATAAAATAGATGTTATCTTTCTATTGTGATGAATGTGACTTTGCAAAGCAAAAATGTGCACTTTTCCAATAAGTGATAAAGAAGTCATACCCCCTTTTCTTTCATTCATAGTGACACTTGGGGTCACTCACCAATTCATAATGTTACTAGGACAAAATGGTTCATATCCTTCATTAATGATTGCACCCGAATTAGTTGGATCTATTTGTTGAAACATAAGTTAAATGTTAGTACTCTTATTCCCAAATTTTTATAATATGATCAAAAGTCAATTTCTTTTGATTCTGACAATGCCAAAGATTATTCCAATCAAACTCTACCAAATTTCCTTCATGAAAAAGGGATCATCCATGAATCCTCATGTGTTAATACTCCTCAAAAAAATGGAGTTACAAAACAAAAAAATGGTCATTTGTTGAACATCACAAAGGCTCTCTCTTATATAAAAACGTTCCTAGAAATTTTTGGGGTGAAGTTGTCCTAACTTCGGCCTACTTACACAGCAAATTGTTAGCTAGAGTTCTTAATTTTCAACCACAGGTAAATGTTCTTACACAATTCTATCTAAATCTAAGTTTCTCCAGTACTTTTGTTCCTAGAGTTTTTGAAAGGATAACCTATGTTCATATTCACTCTCAAAATAGAGGAAAACTTAATCCTCATGCTCTTAAATGTGTTTTTGTTAGTTACTCTTCCACCCAAAAGGGATACAAGTGTTTCCATCCCAAAAATCACAAATGTTTTGTGTCCACTGATGTTAAATTTGATGAAACTAGACCTTTCTTTACTCAACCTTATCTTCAAAGGGGGAATTTGAATGAAGATAGGTCAAGGGGCTTATTTTTCTTTGATTTTTCCACTCAAATAGAGTCTGAACCACATTTTTCAAATAAGTTTGTTGAACTTAAGAAGCTCTAAGGAAAGAAAATGAAGGAAAAACCACTTCAAAATTGCAGGTTTACACTAGGAAGAGATTTGCCTCTCACCAACAGCAGGTCCAAGCCCCTTCACAACCTACTGTTCCAACATTCCGAACAAATTTGGAACCAAATAAACCAACCACAAGCTTATCCGACCCTGATCCACAGATTCATGACAAGCTTAACTTCAACCCACATATTGAACGTAGTGATTCAGACCTACCTATTGCCCTCAAAAAAGGTATTAGAACATGCACTCAACATCCACTATATTTGTTCATGACATATCAAAACCTGTTCAAAAAACACCAAACCTTTCTCAAAAATCTCCATAACATTCCCATTCCAACCAAGGCACTAGGAGATGAGAAGCTAAGAAGCGCTATGAAAAGTGAGATGGATGCACTCGAAAAAAAATAAAACTTGGAACCTAGTGGAACTACCTAAGGACAAAAAATTGGTTAGATACAAATGAGTGTTCACATTAAAGAATAAATCTCTTGAGACTGTTGAAAGATACAAGGCTAGGTTGGTTGCTAAAGGTTTTACCCCACCCTATGACATAAATTACTTAACATTTGCACCAATAGCAAAGCTAAATATTAGCAGGATTTTATTGTCACTAACTACCAACTATGGCTGGCAATGTTAAAAACGCCTTCCTTTATGGAGAACTAGAAAAAGAAATATACATGGAAGTTTCACCCAAATTTGAATCTCAAAAGGGATTGGTGTGCAAATTAATAAAAAGCCGTTATGGACTAAAACAGTCATCAAGAGCATGGTTTGGGAGATTAATGAAGGCCCTGACAAGATTCAAGCATAAGCAAGTCATGAAGACCATACCTTGTTTATCAGACATTAAAAAATTGGGAAAGGAATAGTACTTTTTGTATATGTGGACAACATTAGTCACTGAAAATGATAAATGTTGGTGTTAAAGGGAAAGTTATTACAAGAATTTGATATTAGGGAGTTGGGAAAGTTGAAACATTTTCTAGGAATTAAGGTTGCACATTCCAGGCAAGGTGTATTCATTTCACAACAAAAATATGTGCTGAATTTGTTGAAAGAAACGGAAAAATTAGGGTGCAAACCAGCAACCACTCCAATTGAGTTCAATCACGAATTAAGTGATGCACCACATGATCTAGCAGTAGATAAAGGAGCTTATCAAAGATTGGTTGAAAAATTAATGTAATTAACACATACAAGACCAGGCATTGCCTTTGTAATAGGTGTTATAAGCCAATTTATGCCTAACCCCAAAGAAGTACACTTCAAAGTTGTGCACAAAATTTTGCCATATCTAAAAGGTAGTCCAAGAAGAGGATTTTTATTTAAAAGAGGAGAAAAGATTATGCTAGAAGCCTACACAAATGCATATTATGCAAGTTCCCTATTGGATAGAAGATCAACCTCAAGATATTGAGTTTTATGGGAGGAAATCTACTTTCATGGAAGAGCAAAAAACAAAGTGATGTGACAAGATCAAATGCATAATCAGAATTCAAATCCATGGCTTTAGGGATCTGTGAGTTGCTTTGGTCGACGATAGTTCTTGATGAGTTAAAATTTAAATGGGAAGGTCCAATAATATTATATTGTGATAACAAGTCTGCAATCAACATCACACAAAATCATGGTCAGCATGACAGAACTAAGCATGTGAAAGTTGACAAACATTTTATAAAAAAGAAGTTGAACGGTAGCCTAGTGTGCATGCCCTTCAACTCATTAAAGGAGCAAATAGCTAATGTTTTGAAAGGATTGTCCAAGACAACCTTTGAAGACTTTATTAGCAAGTTGGGAATGAAAGATAGTCATCCACCAACTTAAGGGGGAGTGTTAGAATTATGCATAGGAAATGAATAGTTAGAGGATTTTATGGGATAAGATTATTAGTTAGTTGTATATCTATGTATATCCTATACTTAGTTGTATGATTGTGTATACTCCTAATTTTTAGGATATATTTTAGGAATATTTCCTATATATATTCGTGTAAACTATTCAAGCAAAAACATAATAGAATTATTCTCCTTTTCAACACTTAACAACCATTTTATTTTCTGGACAAAATTTCTGTTAAGCATACAAGTGAGGCATGTTAGCAAGTCTCTCAGTTCGCAGGCTGAAAAACTTGGTAGTCCACTATGAGAAAACTTTAATATTATTTTGCTCATAAAATGATAATTGTTACGGTTCAAGTGAAAACAAAGTGAAATGAGAAAACAAATAGAAAACAAGAAACAAACTTGTAAAGATTCATAATAGCACCTGTGCATCCTCTCTAACACGTAGATTTTGTCCTGTTGGATCAAGTAAGTCATTTATCACCTGATATAAAAAAATGTACATGGAACCGTAAGTTATATCACTCTCACATTACTGGTTGACAATTAAAGCAGAATATAGGGAAAAATGAAAAAGAAATCACATGAACCTTACAAATACATATACCACATAACTGAGTCCAAATTGAACCAAATTTCATGCACAACATAGATGTGAACACATATCAAGTCTAAGAGTCATATCATAAGTTAGAACTAACTGTCTACGTGGAGCAACTGACCTCATTATAGATTTCAAGATATGAAACACGTAGTAAGAACTCTCTTCCTGGAGTCTGAAGCAAGAATGTCATATAGTAATTCAGAATTGGTATAAAATTAAAAAAGGAAACAAATGATTAACTCATTCAAGTTTGTATCATAAAACACACATTTTCTGTATGTTTTTTGTTCATGTATGGATGGAAGAATGGGATTACTTTCGTAGAAACCAGTAAAAACTAAAAAATAGAAAATCTAGTAGTGATGCTTTGAACACACTGAGGACATCAAATTTTAAGTGGGAACGATGGGAAAAACACTTACATCTTGTATCATGCTGAAAACATCCTTTATAGCCAATGGTATAATACCAGGTGAGGTTTGATCTCCCTGTACATACATAATATATACAGCTTAAAAACAGAAGCCAATACAAGCAAATTCTAATTCTCATATTTAAGAACTAAATTTCAATAACCATAAAAAAACAACGCAAGTGTATTACAAGTAAATATAAGCTCAATGCCAAGAGCAAACTGTTACATAAATTACAGTATATTTAACAAAGATTTAGTGAAACAATATACTCAGGGCTGACAGCCCTCCTCGTAAATCAAGCAGATCCTAACAGTAGTATGACATTATCAGTAGCTACAACAGATAGAGAGTAACTTGTGGGAAAATAAGCCTTAGAAAATCATCTCTACGTGAATTGGAGGACTAACACAATTAACTCTTCACTTCATCACATTCAGCAGCGAAAATTACCTCTATTTCTATGTCTACTTATATGCAGTCATCTCATATCGAAATACAATAGCAAACAACTGCTAACAATAAACTGAACTTACATGCATAGTGTGTGTCTTCCCACTACTAGTAACTCCATAGGCAAAAACAGTCCCTGCATTTTCAAAAAGAAAAAGAAAGAGCAAGTTCAATTAAGGTCTCTAGCAAATTCAGTATGTCGAGCCACCTACAATCGGGACATCTCCACGTTACCATTTATGCCTTCCATTGCAGCTTTAACTACTGGTCTCGCAGCTACATCATATACATCTTGAGTTGAAGTATGCGGTCCAAATACTCTATCTGCCAATGTACAACAATCACCATTCTCATGTTGACAGCATTAATTGGCTAGAAACGGAAAACCAAATTAAAAAATCAGTGACCAATACCAAATGCATAAGCCGTCGCCGGGTTATACTCGTTCCGGACAATTTTGTCGCCATCCGCGTACCAAGCGATCTCGTCCCCTCTCTGGAACTCCCTATCACTGTAAACCAAACACGTAACAGATCACATTACCTCCAATAAAACGAATCTATCCGTTTTCAACCAAACAGATCCGCTCCACTGTAGTCAGATCTAAACAAATACCTCAAGGGCCTAAACCGAATCGTCACCGATATACTATCTCCATTCCTCGGCGCATCAATCGGTTCAGCAGCAACCAGCTCCTCCGCGCCCAACGCGACGGGCGAGCGACCGCCGTAACTCCGCTGGCCGGAGTACATTGAATCGGAGCAGCCGCGGCTAGGAGTCATGGATCGGGAACCGAATCCGCCTCCGCCAGAGTTGAAGTGGGACGAAGCAGAGGAAGAGCAGGAGCGAGGCATGAGCCTGTTGTTAATGAAAGAAGAAGCTGACGACGTCGCCGACGAGTAAGGACTCGATGGTTTCCTGTACGAGAACGGCGAGTTGCTCCGGGCTCGGGACGACGAAGCCATAAAATCTGAGCTGTGTCTACTTCACTTTTACTACAGTTGACTCGGCGAATCAGATACTGAGTCGGCAGAGAAGACACAAGAACAAAGGAGAAATGGAGAAAGAAGCAGCAGAAGAGAAGAATATGTCAGTGAGGTCACATGGCCAGTGAGACAAAAGTGAAGCACATCACAGCTTTAAATTTTAATTGCTTCGACACTTTTAAGCTATCGAAGCTCTCTAAAGAAAGAAGAAACAGAGAGAGATTGTTTCTTCTTCTTGAAGACAAAGAAGTTGCAGAGAGGAAGTTTTGGTTACAAAAATTTTCTTATGAAGAAACAACCAGAGCCTGGCAGAGAGGGAGACCGACAAGGACTTGAGTGTTGATTTTTCAAAAAAGATTAAAAAGTTCAAATATTGTTAGTTTTTAAAAGCGAATTTTTTAAAAGACAGGACAAAATAAAAAGATAAATAATTTTTGCTGTTGACGACGTGGCGAAACGGTTTTAAAAAAGGCTATGGACCCGCGAAGCAGGCAAGTTTTGAAAATAATTAAAAGGTGATAAAACGAGCGGGAATAAGTGAGGATTTGGACAAATGGCGAGACAGGACAAACGCGAAAATGAATGAATAATCAACACTAACTCTCCACGCGCCATGGTCAGAAAACTTCGTCCACTCGCTGAGGTACGGGTGATTGTTGGCATCTGATTTTACGGAAATACCCTGTTTTTGGGGAGTGATTTACAAGTTCGCTTGACTTGTTACGTCTCAAAATGAGGAAGAGCACCACGGCTGGCTGTATGTGACGTGTCCGTCTAAAACTGTCCAGTTCGATGGAGAATTTAGTGTATTTAGTGTCATTTAATTTTAGTACGATATCGATTAATCATTAATATTTAGTTCATTAATATTTAGTATTATTTTGAATATTTTTAAATTATAACCTTATTTGGTAAATGACTAATCAGCTATTTTTTTGGGCAAATTAAAAAGTGTTTGACTATATCAAACCACTGATAATCATATTTAGTAATCGGTTGATTGGATTGGCAGATTGAACTCAATCCGTTAATTTTTAAAATGCTCTTATAAAGAGCGTTTTACTCTGGCGACAGAGAAATTAAGTAATGAAAAAATGATTGTGCCCAAAAGTTATTACAAATTATTCAAGTTGTCATCTTTTATTATTGTTTTGCCTTCACCAAACACTAGTACCCTAAACATGGAGAAAGAAAGTAGTAGTATTTAATATGTTAAAAGAAAGTAGTAGTAGTAGTAATTATTATTATTATTGTTGTTGTTGTTGTTGTTGTTATTGTTGGTGTTGTTGTTATGCTTTTTATTAGGGTTATAAACTTAATTTTTTGAAATTATATATCTAAAATTTGAAAAAGAAATACTAAGATATAATACTCATGCCTTCATAAATCATTTTATACATAAACAACTAATACTAGCCAGTTAATTTTACCAAATATTTTTAAATCATTTTTTAAGTTATAATCCTTCTTTTTTAACTCATGTCTTCATAAATCATTGTATACATAAACAATTAATACTAAACAGCTAATTTTATCAAACATCTTTAAATAAACAATTGATGTTATCCACTGGTCAAATCAGCTGATATAATTCGCTATCAGTTAATCGCTGATAGAATCAACTAATAGCCAATACAATCCGCTAATTGTCAAACAGAGCTTATAAATAATTCTTAAATTTTATAAAACTATAAAATATTTTTAATACATTATGTTGTATAATTTTTAATTTTACTTCGACTATATCTTAAAATTTATACTATAGAAATCATCTCTTTATTTCTATTGGTACTACTTTTAATATATTTCTCATATAAACAATTAAAATAATAAATAAAAAAATCATTTAATTTTCATACAAATAATTACATCAAAATATCATATGGTAAGAATAATACTGGTTCACAAATATTACAACAAAAGTTTGTGCCAAATAACACGGCAAAATATAAGTGAAATATGAAACAAAAACACTTATAGTTAAAACTTTTATATTTATATTACATATATAGAATTTAATAAATACATCAAATACAAGTCAAATTAAAAGAAAAGAGCAAAATTAAAAAACAAAAACTTTATCTAATGACATATTTACGCAAATCATGTTAATCTCAATTTTCATTTAATACAAAGTCTCATCATCACGCTCATTCAAACATATTACACCAAATGCATGTCAATACTTTATTATCTAAGGTTATCATCTAAGTAACTCTATTGTATAAAACTTGGTTCCTTATAAACTCAATCCGCTATAAGTTCAATATGGTCATAACAATTGGATTTATATAACTACTTATTCTATTAAAAGTTATAGTAAACAAAATAAATTAAATTATTAAGAAATTATATTAAACTTAATAATGATAATAACATACTTTTTTTCAAAACTTTTGATTGTTTCGAACAAAGATCAAATCTTTTAATCTTGTATGTTTCAACTATTTCTTCTTTTGAAATGAATGAATTCAAATGTGTCCAAATACTTTTTATGCTCAGTTGCACTTGCATATTGACTCAAAATTCAAATTGCAAATCTTTTCAATTTTAGAATACTACTTTCAAATTGGTCTCACTAAGCAATTGTACGACAACAAAAGTAATCTTATAAAGAAAATAAAATGATTATTAATTTAAGCAACAAAAGTATAGAAATAATATTAAGTTTGCCCCTTTGACGAATTATACTTGACATCCTAAAATCATCGCATACATCCTTATATGCCTCTGTTTATATATATTATATTTTCTCGTGCGAAATAATTATTGGGAAAGTTAATAATATTCCCATATTAACTTTAATTTTCTTTGTAAAACTTAGTTTAAAATAGATATTGAGATTCAGAAATACCCCAACAACAAATATCAAAGAATAAAGTTATCTTTCCTATCTTTCATTGATGTCTGCAAGATAAGATGTATACAAAGAATGCATATTTTTCATTTTAGCGTTGATTGCTTCCTTTGCCCTCTCTATGACATAATAAAAGTAACATATTATTATCTTCTTATCACTATCAATCAAACAAAGTATTCTCACAAAAGAGTAACAAACTCAAGTAACAATTAACCTAGGTACCGAAATTCATGATCTTCAAGTATAGTTTTGATAACCTTTATTATAACATTAAACTTGACATATTGAGATGTAACTAACTTGTCAGTTGTAAACATTTGTCTCAATTTCTTATTCATTAGAACAAAACACTAAAGTGATAAGAATTAGTTATAAAATTTTGTAATGACATGATGACATAAATTCTTACCATCAATGAAATCATTTCTTATCAAATTTAGAACCTAAGCACTATTACATATGAACTTAGTCAATTTTGTTGTTTAACACATAGTTTCATCAATAATAGGAAAGTATTTAGAATATCCTATGCTTTTTACCATCAATGAAATCATTTCTTATCAAATTTAGAACCCAAGCACTATTACATATGAACTTAGTCAATTTTTTTGTTTAACACATAGTTTCATCAATAATAGGAAAGTCTTTAGAATATCCTATGCTTTTTAACATTAGATCAGTGCAATATACAGTACAATAAGTCCAATAAAAAGAATAACATTTGCTTTATAACCTTTTCTCAACTACTTTATAAGTAACATCGTTGTCAGTGACGAACTATATAATATCTTTAGGCTTAACTTCATTCACAAGTTCATCAAATATCTTAAACACAGTATCAACATTTCTTATAAGGCCAAATGCATTAATGAAATTCAAAAATATTATCTGCTTAGAAAAATAAATCAAAATTGATAATTAGCTCTTTTCTTCTATTTATCCAACAATAACATATGATTTAACATTTATAAGTTGTCCAAGTTCTTCCTTCATTCAAATAAAATTTTATTTAGATATAAAAACTAAAAAATCTATCATGGAATATTGACCATATGTAAATTTGTAAAAAAAAGTTCATAAAACTAATGTATTGGAAATGTTATTATCACATTTATAACATTTTATGAGTAATTATTATAACATATCCAAATAAATTATTTACTAATGTAGAGGAAATAATTTGAATGTGGCCATATTAAGAAGTCAAATGAATGTTGTAAAGGAAACCTTAAAATAATTATCTATAGGTACATTAAAAGCATGCATCAATTTCTTATATCTTACATATTTCTTTGCAATGCACAATTACACCTTACAAAAATGGCTTTATTGTAAATATTAAAATGAAAAAGTTAATATCCTTTCATAATTATAAATTATAATGCTAAATGATAGAAACTTGAAAGTTGAATGACTTGTCTACAATTTACAAAGAAGCAAATTATCTAAGTGTTATAATTTATTTCAGAATGATCTCAAATGATCAATTCTCATACAACAATATTCTGAAAAGATAAAATTATCTCAAGTCTCAACTAACAATGCAGTCCATAATTATAAAAATCATTATGTTAAACTTTCAATACTTAAATGCTCAACCAATTGTTTTTTTTTTTTTTTTGCTTTAAGAGACTAAGATCGTCACTTTAAAGTTTAAATGTGAAAATTAAATGCTTGCCAACCCACAAGTCTGCAACACCAGATATAATATATGAAGATAAATATAAAGATTGGGCAATTGATGGCAATGGTGAGGACTAAGGAGAGGAGCTAACTGTGAAGACATAACAGTAACAAGCAACGATATGGCGACTTATGAGTGGTGATAATGAAGATGCAAGCACGGAGGGGTGGAGGAGACAACAGAGATGTGAGCAGCGATCTAGTACAGTGATAACGAGAAAGTAAAAGGACAGAGTACAAGAGGCTTGTAAAATAACAAGGACTGAGGAGTAAGGAGAAAGTAGTAAAAGAAGGGGAGTTATGTTTAGTATTTAGGAAAATTTGAAACTTTTTTTTGGAAGTTAAGTGAGGATTATATTCAATCAAAAAAAGGTGGAAAGTACATAGGACAGGATATACAACTTTTATAGTTAGAGTCTATACAAAATATACAGCTAACTACACAACTTTTGTTAACTAAGTACCAGCTCTTACTAAATACTCAACTATTGCCTTAGTCGATCAGAAATATCTTGTAGAGAGGACACTGACAGGATAGTCATCCGTAGCTTGAGATAAAACTCATTCCAGCTGAATTTTCTGTATTCTTCTGTTGTCCCAAAGATCTTGGTGTCCCCTCATTCTCCAAATGAAATGTATTAGTATGGCAAAGCCAATCTTGAATGCTTTATGATCCATTGTACTATTCCAGTGTAAATCATTAACCTACTTCAAGTAGTCTTGCAAGGCAATATTTCTATCAGGTAGGTTAAAAATACAAAGAAACTTACCCCATATTAATCTTGTGCAAGAGCAACCAAAGAAGAGATGATATAAAGACTCTGCTTCCCCAATGCATACGGGCCAAGATATGTATGGAAACGGAAATTTTACCATGGCTCTAATTCCCAGTTTCTTCCCAGCTGCTATCCAGAGTATAAATGAGTGAGCATATGCAATTCCAGATCCCCATATCAACTTGTGAAGAGGAATCTGGTGAATGGACCAAATAGTATTTGTTTACATGATTGCACTGTAAATTTATGTAATGAGTGTAACTCCCATCTAACTTCATCTGCCTACTCTAAATTCGGTGTATAAGTTGGCATCTACTCTACAATTGGCATGGTTCGTCTGCTCATATGGAATGGCCACACCACACCCAGTTGTTACTTTGAATGAGTACCTACACCTTGGTATCTTCTAGAATTAAGTCTTTCAAAACAGGAAAAAGAGGAGTGTTATATAGAGGTCCCATTAGATGCTAGTTGTCAAACCAGAAGCTGATGTTTTGCCCATATCTGACATAGTGCTTGATAATTGAATGCATAAATGACCTGGTGAGTAAGATTTGTTGAAAAGTGTAAAACTGAGAAGTTTTTATAGAAATCGACCATATGTTGTGGCGTTTGATATGGAACATAGAAACTTATTTGACCCAAAGACTTTCCTTATCACAACAGAGTCTCCATAGCCGTTTTGCTAACAAAAGCTTGTTCATCCTAAAGGCTGAATTGATCCCTAATCCACCATTTTCGTTTAGAAGACAAATAATACTCCAGTTAGTCTTAGAAAGTTTCTTTATATTAGAATTATGTCTATGCCATATAAAATTTCTTATACTCCTATCTATCTTCTTTAAAACACCTTTGGGGATTGCTAAATGTGACAACCAATAAACATGCAGATTATTAAGAATGGAGATGGCCAGCTGCAATCTACCTTAATAAGACAAATATTTGTTGCTCCAATTAGAAATTCTTCTTCAAACCTTATCAATGAGAGATTTGCATTCAGCTTCTTGGTAGAGATAGGGACACCCAAATAGTTAAAAGGTAATTGATGAATGGCCCTCATGAGCACATTAGATTAGGCTTCACTACTTTGTGTAGATAGATACGCTGAGTTCTTTTGTGGATTAAATGTCAACCCAGATACTTTTTGGAATCTCTGTAAGGAAGTTAAGAGTACTCCAATTAAAATTGTATCATTAACATATAGCATGAGTAAATCTGTAAAAGAAAGTTGAGTGATATGCAGTTCACTACATCGATGATGATATCTGAAGTTTCTGCTTTCCACACTACATAGCTGAGTCACTCTTTAAAGCACTTCCATAGCAATTACAAAGAGATAAGGAGATAGTGGATCTCACTGCTGAATTCCTCTAACTGCTTTGTAAAGTTAGGTAGGTTTCCCATTCAATAGGATGGAAAAAGACAGTAGAAATGCAAGCATGGATCCAATTGACGAACTTGCTAGGATATCTAAATGTGAGGAGTGAATCAATGATGAAGCTCCATTCCACAATGTCATATGCTTTAGCGAAGCCTATTTTGAGAGCACAACTTCTTACTTGTTCTTTAGTGCTGTAGTCTTTGAATAATTCTTGTGCTAGCATTATATTATTACCCGTACTTCTACAAGGGACATACACACCTTGACTTAAGTTGATCAATCTCGGTAAAGTTTTCTTTAATCTGTTCACAAGGATTTTAGAGATGATCTTATACACCACATTGCAACAAGATATTGGTCAATAATCATTCAACCTTTTGGGATTTAGGATTTTAGGAACTAAGACCAGATAAGTCTTATTCATTTTTGTAAGTAACCTGCCACTTTTGAAGAACTCTTGCACTGCTTTGACAATTGGTGTAGCACCCCACTCCCGTAAGACCTGAACCCGACATTGATGGTGATATCCGAGTCCGTACCCCGCGAGGGTGGTGTGCTAAAGCACTCAATCACTCGAAAATTGGTACATTTTTTTCCGAATCACAACACAATATACGAAAATCATTACTCAAATTGGGCCCACAAACATTCATAAACATTTTCACTTAACACAATTTTTAATAGCCATTCGGGCCCTTTCACAATTACAAAACTCTTGAATCATTTCAAAATACAAATTTTGATTCTTTTCGAATTGCCACTTAAGGATCGGGGTCCAACAAATTTATACAGAAAGATGCGAAATTTACAACTCAATATAAAATAAAGATATGCAATGCAGACGCGAACTGATCCTGACCTCTATCCTTCACTTGTATGCTGTAGGTATACTCCCGTTGGCTTAACGGGGTATTCTTCTGATCCTGAAAAATATTTGTAAATTTTGGGTGAGTTTTGCGAACTCAATGAGTGACCATCATCGATGGCTCACCCAATCACAAAACACATATATCACACATCATATAGATTTGCATTTTCACATTCAGTGCACTTAAACATTTATATTATGCATATGCCATTTAGATGGGACTCACATTCGTTCTTATTATTGTGACTGAGTGCCTCTCACATATACAGAGTACTGGCCCGTAGGGCTCAGTCAGAACAGAATACTGGCCCATAGGGCGCAGTCATAACAGAGTTCACGGAGCATAGCTCTACGTGCAGAATCAGGGTTCACGGAGCAAAGCTCTACGTGGAAGTGCTTCAAACTGGCCACTCAAGTCACAACGCCTTTATATTTCATGCATTCATGAGATGGAATGCATCACTTACATCGC
>JAOSBL010000212.1:34627328-34645949 GCA_027568915.1 Erythroxylum roraimae
CGGACTTCGACCCCTTGAACTAGATCATTTATTGGGTCACTTTAATATCTTTATCTGGATCAAATGGCGTAACTTAATCGGTAATTAATTTAAAAACCAAAATTGCAATTAATGTTTGTCCAACTTTATGAGACATTGGCAAAATTGCCCATAAGGGCAAAAATGTCTTACACTTTTAACTTCATAATGTCTTTAGTACAAAAACAAATAAATACAGGCATGAAGATTGAAATCATATGCTTATGGGTTTGTTTACTATGATGAATACAGATGATTGCAATACCAACATTGTAATTAGACTTTGCTTAATGAAGTCGGGAATCTGGTGAAAATAATGATAGTTAGAGATGGTAGCATTAGCAATAATGCTAACGGCGAACAGACCAACGAAATAATTGTAATTAATAAAGGCTTAATCCAATTGGTTACTTTACACACAAATAGTCTACATAGCGTATTATTTATATGGCTGGTGCTGGCGTCCAGTGCATATATCAGATGACATGATCCGTTTCTGGTGCGTAGAAGTTAAGTTCCGATTTTTGTTATTAATAGAATGTTAATGTGAAACCATTAACAACAAACAGTTGCATTCATCATCATTGTTGACAATTTTTCTTTTCTGGTCCACTTTACGTGACTTAACCATTTTTTATTTTTATATATACTCGCATTCGAATAATAAATTAATGATAATTAGTATAACAGATAGGAATACTTGTCCCACGATCCACCGAAGATTCGGATGGCTAATTTAAATGTTTACAACCAAGAACGTGGCACCCAGTTATCGCCATATATCACACACTGCATAAGTGGCTGTACAATTAAACGAACGAAGAACGTCATCAATCACGGTATTTAAATAGACGGGCGGAGATAAAAGTACTATTTGATTCCCGTGTCATAAACGTGTACTTTACACGTACACTCACATTCCAGGTTATGAGGATCTGTCCACGTACGCTAGTTTTCTGTTGATGTGGGACAATCTTGTCATTTCGCATGCCCTACGCACCGTCTATGCACGCCTCTGAACACGCGACCGTGGCAGTAAGTGAGGGTACATGAAGGATGATGGATGGGTCAACTACCTTACCTGCTCCCCTTAGTTTATAAATCTCCTTCATTTATTAATTATTATAAATGAACATACGCTGCTATGCATGCAGGTGATGATTCGGGTGCACCGTAATTTCCGTGCAGCCCACTTCAAATGGACAACAGAGCTTCGCCTATGTTATCATTGTCCCGTTTTTGGTATATATATGAATTTGTTGATTAGATGGTCAAAAGAAGGTGATGAACAAGTTATTCAAAGATGAAGTAATTGGTGGATATGGTTTTATTTATTTTGGGAGCTTGTTTTAATTGGCAGATATTTACGTAAACACATAAATCATACTTAATTATTATTGAATAAGTTCACAATTTTGATTAATTTCATTTTACGTACACTTTCTTGAATAGACCACATGATAAATTTGGACGTTGGAATCTAACAATTATGCTGGAAAATGACCCGCAAGCCTACAAAGCTGTAATGTCATATATATATTGCTTAGCTGATGAGCAAGTTTGGATTAAGCCAACAAATAAAAGGTAGTATGTTTAATATATTATGTGGGACCAAAGTTCTCATATATATATATTTATTTGGCACTGGTAAGAGGTCTGAATGGTCTGTTTTCCTATCAAGTAATATACTTCGTTTTATGCATCTTTTACGATTTCCTTAAGCCGGACAATGAGTAAATTTAATATGGGTTTTGGGTATATTATGTTATCATTTAGCTCCTGAAACTTGGAAACATCAACGTAGTGTTGGTAAATTGCTTTTTCCGACGAAAATTACTGACCAAGCAATATGGACCGGAGAGAGAGCTCCCTCTGTCGGCATTTACTGACATCATGATTCTTATCCAATTCCACCCACGAAGACCCACAAAACTGCAAAAGAGAAAAACGTAAGGTGTAAATGTGGTCCATATAGTAAGATAACCCCAAAGATGGCTCAATTTTAACCAACCAACCAACACTAGTAGAAACCAAATTAGTAGAAGCACCAAACAATCGAAGAAAACCGATTCACCTTTTGATATGCGAAACTTGTGGTTTTTTCATAATTTTTATTCTTTAATAACTCACAATTAGATTATCCAAAAACAAGAAAACCTTGCAAGCGTCACTTTTTAAACGAGAAATCGAATTTACAGACTCAGAGATGCACTCTTTAGATCCACTCTTAAGCGGGTGAGCTGCCCTCCATGGGGGCATAGGTAATTGTTGGTTTCGTCAAAGAGTACAAGTAAAGCATACAAATACTGTGGCCTTTGAGCTTCTCTCTCACTCCATTCTTATTGGGGCATGATTGCCACACTCAACCTTTTGTATACAGTCCCATTGCTGGAGGGAAGTTGTGAAATCCTATTGCATCTGGCCCTGACTCCAACGAGAAGCTAATTAGCTGTCATCTCCACTTTAGTGATCCTCCATACGTGGCTCGCGTGCAAGCAACCAAGACACGTGCGTGCTGACTTGCGGGGTTGGTTCAAAACTTTAGCTCTAGATTTGATCCCATCCCACCACGGATTTGGCTGTATCGGTATGCTGACTTTTATTGTTGCTATATTTCTCAGGGAACTTCTATATCATAAAATCAGATTTGGGAGATTTAGTTTGAGTTTGAATGAGCGAAAGTGAATGGGTAAACAGAAGTCCAGTATGAGGTATGCACAAAAGGTGCCCTCGTGAAAGCTTGACCTCCATCTCATCACCCACTTAATACACTTCCAACTGTCTCTGTTCCTTTTCCATGTTTTTATATGAATTCCATTTAGCACGAAACGCAAGCAAAACCTGGTGAAAGTAACAGTTTTAACTTTTGAGTCGAGTTGTATTGTTTACCTTTCGTCTCCTATTTTCTGCTAATATTCTGTTCAATGGGCTTGCGATCTAAGGATATAAAGCCCAACAGACTCTCACCATCCCGTCATGACCCAAGCCGATTCTCAGTTCTTCAAGTTAGTTTGTTTCTTAAAAGACATGTTCACTTGATAATTGATATTGATAAGCTAGTTTGTTTCTTCGTTGGATTGGCGAACAAGGGACGTGTCGCCCTATCCATGGAGACACCTACATGGACCATTGTATCCTCATCGGTTCAACTCTGCAATTTTCACCTCCCAAGCTCTTCTCGAAAACTTAGTACCTCTCTCTCTAGTCTTCCATTCTTTAAACATTTTCTGTTGATAACGGACTAACCTTTCTTACTTGACCACAACCTTTCAGGGAGTTGTGGTTTAAGGAGGCTAGTTCCCAGAAATGGGCAATTGACAGCAGTGAACAAACCAAGACCGAAGCCAGCACTAACAATGGCACTTGCAAAAAGTGGAGATAGTAAAGTAACTGAACTTCAAGCTGGTGAGAGGCTGTTCCTAGGAATGGACTTTGGAACCTCCGGAGCTAGATATGCTCTCATTGACAAAGATGGCATAATCCACTCAGAAGGAAAGAGAGAATACCCCCGCTATATGGTAATGTTCTGATTGTCTCACTATTATTAATCTGTGATTGCTTTTCTCATGTTTCTTAGATAAAGCGTAAGGATATTGGCTTGTTTTTGTCAAACATATATATGAAGATGGCTTTCTTCCTATTTAAATGAATGAGGTTAAGAAATGAGATTGAAGTTGAAGTTGATGATACAAACTCCATAAAACTGTTTATTTCAACGAATAAATTGTTAAGTGTCCAGTCCCATTTTGTTACTTTCGGTGATAGTTGACGCCTTTATGATTCGTAGGAATGATGAGAGAGTGGATGAAGTTCTTTTTGGAGGAGATAAGGCCATGTAGGATGCTACACACTCTTGTCCTTAATTTACACAGCCTTGTGGATCAACTGTGTAATTTTTTAGAACAGTGTGAAGAAACATGTAAAGAGCAAAGACATACACGGTCGTTTACAAGCTCGTGTACATGACATACACGACCACGTGTGACGACCGTGTAGCTTTATGTGATCGTGTACACATCTACGATTTAAGTGTCATTAGAAGAGACACGGTCATTTACACGACCACACTTTCGTATGCATGATATATATGGCTGTGTGTGAGGACCATGTAACATAATGCGATCGTGTATATTCGCAATTTAAGTGACGTGTATGTGATCATATATGTTACAAAAAACCTAATTCGAGATATGAAGTGTGTGATCAAACATATATTGATGGTGATCAGATATATCTTAGTAATGATAAGCTAGATGAACCACACCTTGATAATGTTGAAGATGAAGTTGTTGAGGATAATAAGCAAGAAGAACAATCGAATCTAAAAACTAATGAAATACAGTTTCGAAAGTCAACAAGAGAGAAAAGACCTTCTACTAGATATCCAAGTGCAGAATACTTATTAGTGACTGCTGAGGGGTAGCCTGAGAATATGCAAGAGGTTATGTTTTGTGAAGACAAAGATATCTGACTCGCAGCTATAAAGAAAGAGATAAATTTTTTGAAGAAGAATGATATATATGAGCTTGTGAAGCTTCCAAATGACAAAGAGATATTGAAGAATAAATATGTGTTCAAGAAAAGACAGATAGTGACAAGCTGGTGAAGCACAAGAAAAGGCTAGTGATGAAAGATTTCAATCAAAAGAAGGGTATAGATTTTGATGAAATCTTTTCACTAGTGGTCAAGATGGGCTCAATTCGAACAATTTTGAATTTGACTATTTGTTTAGATTTTGAACTTGAACAATTGGATATTAAAACAGTCTTCTTGCATGGATATTTTGAAGAAGAGATATACATGGAGCAGTTAAAAGGTTTTAAAGGTAAAGGTAAGGAGAATCTGGTTTGCAAGTTGAAGAAAAACTTATGGTATCAGAAGTTCAATTCTTTTATGACAGATTATTGTTACAATCGAAATTATGCTGATGCGTGTGTGTATTTCAAGAAGTTCACATATGAGAACTTCATCATTCTTGTTCTATAGGTTGATGATATGCTGATTGTGGGTCAAGATGTTGATAGAATCTAAAAATTGAAGGAAAATTTTTCTAAATCGTTTGGTATGAAGATAACCTGAGAAAGAAAGAGTAGGAAATTGTGGTTGTCACATAAAAGGTATATTGAACGAATGCTAAAAAAATTTAATATAAAGCATGCCAAACCAATTAGCACGCCTCTGACACCTCACTTCAAGCTGAGCAAGTGTGTATGTCCTCAACAGAAAAGGAGAAAGATGGTATGTCTTATGTTTCATGCTCATCTGTAGTAAGGTCTCTGATATATGCTATAATGTGTACAAGGCTAGACATTGCACAAGTTTTTGGGTTAGTGAGCAGACTCTTGTCTAATCCAATAAAAGTTCATTGAGAAGCAATGAAATAGATTTTGAGATACTTGAGAGATACTTCAAAATGGAGTTTGTATTTTAGTAATGGGGAGTCAATTTTGGAAGGTTATACGGATGATCTTAATGGAAGAAAATCTACTTCAGATTTTCTGTTCAAGTTTGCAGGGGGAGACATTTCATAACAATCAAAGCTACAATAGTGTGTAGCTTTATCTACAACTGAAGCAGAGTATGTAGCTGCAATGGAAGCTAGTAAGAAGATGCTTTGGTTAAAAAGATTCCTTTAAGAGTTGGACGTGAAGCAAGAAGACTATGTATTGTTTTCTAATAGTTAAAGTGTTATTGACTTAAAAAAAAAATGCTATATATCATTCCCACACAATGCATATAGATGTTAGATATCATTGGTTGAGGTATGTGATTGAGGAGCAACAATTGATGTTGAAGAAGATTCCTATGGACTTGAATGGTTTTGATATGTTGATTAAAGTGGTTCTTGGAAGTAAGTGTGAGCTTTGTAGTAAGTTTGCCGAGACGTCTCTCAAGTAACTGTTGAAGCATAACATGTTTTCCATATAATTTGGGTAGGAGGGAGAGATTGTTGAGTGTCCAACTTTATTTTGTGATTTTCAGTGATCGTTGACGCTTTTATGGTTGTAGGAATGACGAACGAGTGGATAAAGCTCCCTTGGGGGAGATGTGACCGTGTAGGGTATTACACGTTCGTGTCCTTAACTTACACGACCATGTGGGTCAACTGTGTACGTCTTTGGAATCGTGTGAAGGAACGTGTGAAGAGTGAAGACATCCATGATCGTATACACGCCCATGTGCATGACATACACAGCCGTGTGTAAGGATCATATAGCTTTCTGTGACCATGTACATTCATGATTTAAGTGACACTGGAAGAGACACGGTTACTTACACGACTGTATATTTGATCCTGTATAATGTGAAAATCCTAATTTGGGATATAAAAGAGGAGAAAACATAGGTTTATTCATTGAGAGGCACAAAAACACCAAAAAGGGAAAGAAAGCAGAGAGTGAGAGCAAGTAGTTTCTGATTCTCATTTTTGTTTGATTGATTTTGGGATTGTTGAGAGTTTGTTGATTTACATATCAAATTTGGTTTCAATCCTAAAACTTTGTGACACAATTTGTTGTTGTGGGATGAGAGATCAAACTTTGTAAATTCTTATTTGTGATTAGTAGATTTGTTTATCAGTTTGACCCATAATTTTTTTCTTTACTTCGATTTCACATAAATTTCTGTGTTTGCTTCTTTATTGAGTTTCTATTCTCATACTGATATTATCTGATTAAACTTGATTAGAGTGTTTTGTTGTTGTTATTTGGTTGAATCTTTAGAGAGTTGTGTTCTTATTCTTATTTTATTGTCTCTCCCTACATAAACGAAGAATCTTGTTTATGTTGTCTAGAAAGAGTGGAGAAACAATTGATTGGGTGAGATCTTGGAGAAAAACCCTTTTCTCATTGCTGGAAGAAGTTCCAGTTCATCTTCGCCCTCTTGTGGCTTCGATTTCTATTGATGGTACATCTGCAACTACCCTTATCGTCAACAGGTTGATGTCTAGGAAACATTGAAGTTATTTATCATTTCTTTGTCCAAATTAAGTTCACTTGAAATCAGACATCTAAACTTCTAGCTACAGTAATACAGGAGAGCCATTGTGGAGACCATTCCTCTACAATGAGAGTTGTCCTGACGCATTGCCAATTGTGAAATCGATTGCTCCAGAAAACCATACAGTTTGCTCTGGATCATCTACGCTCTGCAAGCTTGTTTCCTGGTGGAACATTGAGAATTCAAGCAAAGATTCAGCATTATTGTTACACCAAGCTGATTGGCTGTTGTGGCTTCTTCATGGAAATCTTGGAGTTTCGGATTATAATAATGCTCTGAAGGTATTAAATTAGTAAATCTTCATTTTTCTCCTACCCTGTTATGTGAAATTGTGATCGTTTCCAGGTTGGATATGATCCTGAACTGGAGTCTTATCCACCGTGGCTCCTTTCTCATCCATATTCACAACTTCTGCCATCTGTAGTAGCTCCTGGAACTTCAGTTGGATATGTAAAGGAAGACATTAGAAACCAACTTGGTATTTTCATGTCCTATTAAGTAGCTTTGATTAAATTGGTGCTACTTCCGAGTATATTAGAATCGCATGAAATGTTCTCTTTAAAACGATAAGGCAATAGTGAGGTTTTGCTTGTCTCGCGAATTGCAGTCATTGCACTATGAAGATTTTCTGTAACCAAATCATTGACTTCAGTACTGAAATTGAAATCTTTCAATACATCTTGGCAGGTTTTTCTAAAGATTGTGCTGTTTGCACAGGAACAACTGATAGCATAGCTGCCTTTATTGCAGCTCGAGCAACAGAACCTGGAAAAGCTGTGAGAATATTTTTGAATATGAGCTTTCTACAAATATTCTTCTAGGAGTATCGTAGATGTTTTATCACTTAGATTACTCTATATCAAACTCTTAGTCTTGATCGATTCACATATCTTATTGTGTGATTATAGAGGCCTTCGACACAAAATAGTATTTAAACAGAGATGATATTGTTTGACTGGAAATTCTTTTTCCTTTATCTAAATCCTAATGTTTTTCATGTTTGCAATTCTAATTCATACTTTGGCCTGTCACAAGCATAGAGCTGTAAGTTCCAGTATATTTCAGCTTTTCGGTGGTCGTCCTTTTGGTAAATATGTTGACAGAGGGTCTCCCTCTTAGGTCACGTCTTTGGGTTCAACACTTGCTATTAAGCTATTGAGCACTAGTAGGATTGAGGATGCACGATATGGAGTGTATAGTCATCGGCTTGATGATAAATGGCTGGTTGGAGGGGCTTCGAACACTGGTGGCGCGATTCTTAGACAGCTGTTTACAGATCAGCAACTGGATCAATTGAGTGAAAAGATAAATCCAATGGAACAGTCTCCTCTAGACTATTACCCTCTGAAATCAGTTGGCGAAAGATTTCCTTTAGCAGATCCAAACCTGGCCCCTAGGTACTTCTGTCTGACTCCATAGAAAAATTTCTGCCTCTTAACAACCACAGCAAAACAAATAGCAGCAGACATGTTAACAGTCTACAGATTATATAATCCAGGCACTATTCTTATGCAGGTTACATCCACGACCGGAATGTGATGCCGAGTTCTTACATGGCATCTTAGAATCCATTGCCCGCATAGAGGTATTTCTCCTCCATGCTCCTTCCCACTAGATACGGAAAATGGTTGCTGTAAGGAGTTGAATGTTTGTTTTTCAGGCAAAGGCTTACAACTTACTGAAGCATCTAGGAGCAACCCAAGTAGAGGAAGTGTTTACCGCCGGAGGTGGTGCGAAAAATGAGAAATGGACAAAGATACGACAGAGGGTGCTTGGCTTGCCTGTTCGTCAGGCAACTCAAACTGAGGCTGCTTTTGGAGCTGCTTTACTTGCATTGAAAGGTGCCCAGCAAAGTATCAACTGAAAAAATCGTGGGAGAAAAGGAATCAAAATTCAACAAAGAAGATCAGAAATTGCATTTACTTGAGGAAGGATCGAAAGTAACTTAGATTCACAATATTGTATAAATGCCATCTTCAAATCCCATTGATGGTGCACCAGTCACAGTTGAGAGTAAAGTAATACCAGACAATGTTTTATGTATCGGTTTTAAGCTTGCAATAACATATACAGTCTTGAAGTCCTTCTCATGTATATGTATGTGTGTGTACATATATATATATATATCCTTTAAAACTTGTGATAACGTATTCCTATGTAGAATGAATGCTCATAATCTATTATATGGAACTTTAGATGGAGATATTGGAGAGCATAGTTACATCAAAGTAAGTTTTTTTTTTTTTCTTTTCTCCCAGGAGGTGTTCAGTGGCCGAAACCGGTAACTAATTTTTTCTTCACTGTACCGATATATCCTTTACAGGGCTGCAGTAATCCAGTGGATTGGCATAGGTGGATTACATCAAAGTATAATATAGCGTTTGATCTCAAACTTTTGGGAGTAGTGCTTGAGCTGAGGCATGACTCACTCCTAAGAAAGGTGAGAGTGAACACGCGTCCTTACTCGTGGGGAAATCACTCTTCCATCAGTAGGCGGTGATATATGGTCAGAAGATCGAGGACAAAGGTTGCGATGTGACAGGAAAGGTACAGAAAATAGATAGGTCGGGAACAGAACATTCGGCCCTCGGTTAAGGGAAACAGTCAAACAGCCAGTTCCATTTTTACTGTTTTAATCTTGTTCCAATTCATTTCTTCCTGTATAAATGTGTAGAGGAAATAGGTTATAACAAACAGTAAAAGTGGATGGCAAGTGAGTGATTCTTGCAGTAGAAGTCATTTTTTATAGGAAAAACGAATCCATTGCATTAAATGCTCACTGTCCATGCAATGATGATGAGAGTGATCTTCCCTTTCCCTAAGAAATCCCTTTCTTAAGGTTGAGTTGACTGGCTTGGCAGCAGGGTCACTTGATTTTTGAACACGAACCAGTTAGGATTAACGTTCTGAGCGAGTATGTTATAAGGTTATATAATAATATAAAGCATGACAACTTAAAGTTAAATTAGAGTTGAAAAAAAAAGATTATAATTACAAAATTGATGAAATTTTTTAATCAATCCTATAATTAATTATAAACTTTTGATTACTAACAATTAAGAACCCAACTTATTTCCTTGTGTTTTGAGTGTCTACAACGTAACTTGTTTCGTATCTAGTATCTACCCATGTCTTGACTCAGACAAGAGAGAGAGAGAGAGCGCGTCTTGAAGGGCAAAGCGGTAAAATCGACTGCATTGTCATCTTCTGTTTATATAAAGATATTCATGTTCAGAGAAACTGCTACTCAGCAGCTCTTGATCTTTCTGTATTTCCCTTATTCTTCTGCTTCTCCACTCAGCCTCTTTCTGTATAGCAAGGCAAGCTTAGCTTCTCTGATCACTAGCTTTGTAGATATGGCTACAATAATAGTTCAAAGCCAAAGTAGCTTAAATCCTAGAGCACCTGAATTCTATCCCATTTACGATTACCACAACCGGTTCATCCTCACTTACCAAAATCTTACAACATTTGCCACTTTTCCTTCGACACAACAATATCCATCTTCTTATCACTACGAAACTTCAGTGCCATCCCTTTATGTTTGTTATCCAACCCCTCACAACCTCAATACTGCCCCCGACATATTTCCCAAACTCCATTGTTTCTCATCTCCAGAAGCAGTCGAGCTGAGCCCTTTCTTGGTACCATCTGAACAAGCTAGCATCGGGCATGACCACCAAGTGAACCTTGCTGATTTAGGAAATGATGCCGTTAGTGCAAGAGTGAAAGGTGGAGTCTCTAAGCGTAGGTGCTCTGGAAATAGCTGCCGTTGGGGTTTGAATGGGAGAGAAGATAGTTACAGAAGACGTGGGCATCCGAATGTTAAGAAGGATCGTAAGGTAAAGATTAATGACGGTAAAGTTAGCGAGAAATCGAGATGTAGAAGAAATGTACGCTCTTCTTCGGGTGGTTGCAAGCAGTATCATCCTGTTGTGCCCGTGAGACCGGACGCAGATAATACGACAGTTATGATAAGAAACATACCTAATAAATATACGTATGACTCTTTCTCTATTTTTTGTGTTTCTCCACTATTGTGGGCTTTTATTCTTGGGACCTTGCGTTCATTAGAATGCTTTGGTAGAGTAGTGTTGGTAACATGTTTTTAAAGGTCCCTTTGATTGTGCCTGGCATTCATATTGGTTCTTAAGTTTCTGCAGTCGTGAATTGTTGATGGACTTCTTGGACAATTATTGCATGGTTGAGAACCAGAGCCAGAAAGCAGAACTCAAAAGTTCTGAGCTTGTCAATGAAACAACTGTCTCGGCCTTTGACTTCTTGTATCTGCCTATGGACTTCGCGTGAGTTTTCATACTATAACAAGTGGATTCATTCTTTTCTTCGTTGTTAGGTTATTAATGACATTATATGCATGAAAGCACTAATAAATAAATTCATTTAGAAAAGGAGCCAATAAAGGCTATGCATTTGTCAACTTCACTGACCCAAGAGCTGCATGGAACTTCCACCGTGCAACGGATAATCAACCGTGGGATCTTTTCCAATCGAGCAAGATACGTGAAATAGCCTGTGCTAGAATCCAGGTGTCTATATAGAGATAATGATGCAATTCTTTCAAATCATTATGGCAGTAGCCTCCATATCTCTCTCAGCTTTTCTGTTTTGCACTTGAATTTTGGATAGGGCAAGGAGCAACTGGTAAGCCACTTTCATAACTCAACTTTTGAGTGCGACTCTGATATGTACTTGCCAGTCTGCTTTAGCCCACCTCGTGATGGCTCCAGGGTAACGGTGAAGCAGACGACTGTAGGGAGGCGTAGGTTGGCAAACCAAAACTAGTGTTGAAACAATGTGACTGTACAAAACTGATGACCCGTCATTCTCCTTTGAACTGCTGGTCTGTTTTCACTTTTGTTTTCCGTCTCTGTAAGTCGTTTCCAGTTCAAACTTGTGTACTGATCGGATGTGTACTAGGGTTTGTCACTTAGAACTGCAACTAGCAGTTGTATTGCCTGTTTACTACAGATGAATATGATCCAGATTGTGTTGTGAGAGGAGTTGGTGGACCTTGGCACCCGCTACGATGGTTAAGGACACAGAGCAGGTGATGGGATCCACCCTCTAGATGAAATGAATAGCAATGATTGTATCCAACTGCAACTCCCATAACTAGTCCTATAAGTAGTTCTAGTGCCGGAGCACGGTGGAATAGCAATGATTATCTGTATGTACAGTGAATCTCAGAGTCCATCTTGCTCCTCAATCTTTCTGACACTGAATGTTATTTGTCAAGTAGTTGTTATGAAATGGCTGTAGCTGTACGTATTAGATATATTTCAAGAGTCTCTCTCTACTGTTGACTCCTGTAATGTTGCTTCAATTCAGGGATTGAAGCAGACACAGCCGCTCCAAACTGTTTTTTCTTTTATTGTGGATAGTACGGTCAAAATCATCTCCTGCACGAAGTGCGTTCGGCATGCTCATGACGTTCGTTGCTAATCATGAGGTTAATGTGGATTATTCAGTATTAATTAAGCATGTACTTTAATTATTTATTAAATTAATCATTTAATTAGAAAGTTAATTTATGAGTATTATTAGTTTCTAATTAATTTAATTAATAAAAATAAATAATAAAAATAAAGGAGTGTGTTGAAATAGAAAATTACTTTACAATAGTTCAATTAAATAAGTCTTTAACTTGCATCTGCTCAAATTTCATTTGATAATTTATGAATTTCTGTCAATTTGGTGTAGATAAATCCTTTAAACATATTCTTTGTTCTTAGATACAGAAAAACTCTTACAAATCGTTTTACTTTTTCATGGTAAATTGGAATACTTACAATTATTATTCAAGATTAATACAAGCTAGGTCATTAATAAGTAAACCTTAAACAAGCCCTGAAGTACTACGATCAATTTAGGTTAATTTGTCCCGTTTACGTTGCCTCGTGTAACTTCTTTAGGGTTGACTTCCGTCATCTTCCTCCTATATTCTAGCAACTGGCCGATCCATGGGTGACGTGCATAGGGTATTCTAAGTGCACTCTTCTGCGCATCACATCTGTTACCAGGGTTTCCTTTCCTCCAATTTCTCTATGTTGCATCAACTACTTTTCTGTGTTGGATCAACTACATACGAGGCTATATGTCTTGTGCTTCCTCTGTTCTATATTTTTCAGTTGTATTCCCCCTAGTAAGAGATGGGCAGTTATTAGCAATGCTTGAAATAATTAGAAAAATAGTGATGAAGAGGCATGTAAATAGGAGAGAATTTGTACATGTTTGGAAGTTAGATGTTGCATTGAACATTATGAAGAAATTAAAGAAGAACAAAAAAAGATTTAATGCAATGGAGAACAGTCTAAAATAGGGATTGGGTATATGAAGTGTCAAAGAGTGATGACAAACATACTGTAAGAATTAGTAGACATCAATTATATAGTTGTGGAATAGGAGATCTATGTGGATACCCTTTCAAATATGCAATTAGTGCTATTCACCATTCCAAACAAAGGATCAATATACTTGTAGATGGTTGCCACAAGAAGGCCCAATTTCTTAGTTTGTATGACCATGTATTGCAACCTATTAGGGTGAAATTTTCTATCCTAAGATTAATGAAGGGATTGATACACCCACCACCTAAAAGAGTTGTACCAAGGAAACTACAAATAGCTAGAAGGAAATGAGCAAATGAGCCTAAAAAGTTGACAAATCCAAACAAAGTGTCTTGGAAGGAATAGGTACAAAAATATAGGAAATATGACAATTCTAGCTATAAACAACAAAGGCTCAACATTACCTAATCAAGATTTTTCACAGGTATAAAACCTTCTTTAATTTTAAACCTTACATTGTTTAGTGTATATTGCTTTATATATCAAAGTCACATTGTTATTTTCATTATATTTATTAGTTCATCATTAAGGTATCTTCACAAGCATATAACCATTTGTTTTTTTAATAAAATTATCTTAGTTGTGATAATTGAAGATTATGTTATATTTTATTAATATAGGTTTCCACTGCAAACATAGTTGAAGATATTATTGTACTGCGTCAATAAAGCAATATTGTGAGTTCCATACAAGAGCATTCATTACATTATTAATAATTAGTTCAAATGAATACTGTAACTGATATGTGTGTTTCTAGGTTGGTAGCTTTTCATATAACAATAAAAGGAAGTATGGAGATGTTAATCCCCAAACATTCGAGCTGTCATTTGAACCAAGGGATCTAAAGTTCAAAGGACAATCTAGCATTACTTCTTAACTGTTACAAACTAAAGGAAAGAGGAGGAGAGCATCATTGACTTAACCGCTAAATGAATAACTTTATCAATTAACCACAACTAATGGAAGCAATGTGACATAAAATCAACCACATTAAAGATGGTGACTACAAGAGGAGAAAGGGAGGCCTTACAAGAACTGAAGGGAAGTGACAAAGAAAGATATGTCAGAGTTGGCCCTTACTGAAGCAGTGGTTAGAAATAGAAAAATCTGGCGTGATCGAAGAAGGGTAAAGGATACCCTTTAAAGTTCACCAAAACAGTTGAGTAAGTTATTAGGAGATGTTTACTTTAACGCTCGCACTACGTAGTTACCGCGTAGAAAGTCTAATCCAATGTCCTTTCTGCCTTTTTTAGTTGTAAGTCTTGGACAAGGCTTTCGGGCCTACAATTTGGCTTTTCAGGACAGATATATGGGGAAAGATCCCATGAGGCCATCTAAAACGGTAGGATTGTCATACCCTTAGGGTCTCTGAGCAAGACTCCGAACTTAACTAGCGACAAGAAGAGCCAGACTTTGCAGCTTCAAGTACTAGCAGATTTGAACACTATCAGGTATATCTTTTGGTTATATTTTATATTTTACTTATTTACTCTTTAACCTGCATTACTCTTTTATTATCACATCTGTATGTGGGTCTACCTTAAATAACCTCTCTATTATGTAAGAATAAAGCTGCGTACTATCAGACCTCCCCAGACTTCACTTTATTGCGAAACTTCGGACTGGATGTGATAATGATATGTATTTGCAATAAGTTTTTAATGGATGTATTATTCGCATAATACTAAATGAATGGATGGATGGACGAATATTGTTGGTACTTTCTTTTAGGATAGGTATGTTGTCTTTTTTTTTAAAAAAATTGGATAGATATGTTGTTGGCATGCATCTATGTTTGCCACTTTTGGATATGAATTCCAACTATCATAAATATGTTTGCCACCTTTGCATATGAATTCCAAATTTATACCTAATATTAATTTGTTTCCATTATTGATTAATGAATTCCAAATATATTACTATTATGAATTGCTAAATACTGAAAGTGTTAATAGAAGTTCTAATGCACAATCATACCATCATATTTATTCATTAGAATTTAAGTTTGAAACAAAATATTACAATTCAATGTCATTTTCGCACAACATTTTTAAAAATAACACTTACTGTAAACACAATAAACCCTTTTAAAATATTCATTAAATAAATTTTAAATCGTTTTCTTGTTTGTCAGCAAAATAATGTCTTACTTTTTGAGCTTTATTTGCTTCTTAATTTCTATAGTTGTTTTTATTTTAACTGTAGTTATTTGTACCTCCTTCAACATACATCCTTCTTTCTTTAAATTATGAATCACTTCTACAGAAGCCAGAGTAGGTGTAAGAGATAGAAACAAGATATAAGAAAAAACATGTGAAAGAAGCCAAGAGGAAGGAAGTGCGTGAGAGAGTAGCTAAAGCAGCTATGAATGAGAGGGGGAATCTAGATCGTGTATGACGTTTAAGAGATAAAAGCCTAGGAGAAGCAAATACGAGTGAAAAGCTTAAGGGAGCAATCGAGTAACATGCTTTAATGTAGAGATTTGGTCAAATCCTGAATGAATCAGTTTATGGTTTCTTCCTAAGAATTAAGGATTTAAATTATTTAGTTAACCCAATTAGGGATTAAGAGTAATTGTTATAATAAGATTTTTATTTTAAATTCTAAAAGTGGACTCTACCATGTTACGTAATGTACATGTAGCAGTGAAACCTGTTTGGGTTGTAAAATGTAAATATCTGACGTCGCACTTAACAAATGACGATGGTTATCTCCGATCAAATTTTTTTGTCTACCTAGGGGATGTTTTCATTCATTTTTCATTAAACTTCATCTTTGACTTTTTACTTGATTTAGTGATAAATTATTTTACTAATATTATTTAAAATAAAAATATAATATTAGTAATAATATAACGTTTTCCTCTCTAACTTGGTGCAATAAATATTTAATAACATGAGGTTTAGGGTTAATTATTAAAAAAATCTCAAACTTTACTCAAACACCCTTTTAGAAACTCTCTTCATGGTGAAGAATAAAGTTTCTCAAGAAATTTGAACATTAAGGGGCCGTTTGGTTCTACTTCTGTTTTTCTGTTGTCGTTTTTGATTTCTATTTCTTGTTTTTGGTTTAAAAGAAACTTGTTTGGTTGAGATTTATAATATAAAAACTGAAAACAAAAACCTGTTTGGTTGAGATTTGTAATATAAAACTAAAAATAAAAACCTGTTTTGTTGAGATTTGTAATATAAAAACTAAAAACAAAAACATAGTTGTTTTTATTATCATGTTTTTATTCTTTTGTAATTATACTATTATGTGCAATAATTATAATATAATACATTATATTTTTAAATTAATTAATTATCATTATAGCTAAAATTAATATATACAAATCAAATATTATTAAAAAATTACATATTAATTATATATAATAAAATTACATAAATTAGAAATTATATTAAACCGTTCCAACCAATAAAATATGTCCATCATAATTATTAAAAAAAAACTATGCCCATTTAAACAAGAATATTAGTCGAGGCTACCAAAACTAGTACTGATCCTAGATATTCCACGAGGTAATGCTACCAAGCTGAAAAGCACAAAATATCACAAAAAGTGGCTAGTGAGGGTCCCTCGTCAACAAAAATTGTCTCAAATATGTCTAGTAGTTCAGTGGGTTCTTAAAAGGCACGTTACATTTAAGGCATTTAATATTGCAACAGTTGCATTTAATGCTTGAATAGACGTGAAGACTTGCATGAAAGGCATTTAGTGTTTCAAGAGTTTCATAAACTTCAAAGATGGCTTCTTCAGGAAACCTTGTTTGTCTTCAACTTTGTAAAACATCGACACCGGCTTGTGCTAGCTATTCTTCTTCTCTTGCGAAGAACAGATGCTGGAATTAACCTTGCCGCATTGAGGGCCTCCATGGCATAATTCTTTGTCAAGCAGAAATTTCAGACAGCATCAAAGATCAAACTTTTATTTTCTTCAATAGACACAGTTTGTCTGTACTCTGTTTCAACAGCACTGACAAGGGGTTAGAAGACAACAAAAGAAGAGTGCCCAGTTGCCCAGATCCTCTTCACAACTAGTAGAATTACTCCAATTTTCCAATTTTCTGGTTTTTCTTGCTTTTGATAGTCTTGAACCTTGACCAAAATATCCACATTTTTTCTCATCATCATTTGTGCACTAATATTTTCACAAAGAAAGACCGTTTCTCTTCTCAGCCACGACGACGGTAGAAAGCCATATCCACATACCGACAGAGAAAACGAAAGGAACAAATACAGATAATATAACACAAACCTGGAGTCAGCCGAAGATGAGAATGCAAGTCGGCGCAAAGAGGGAAAAAAACAATAGTTGAAGATGCAAATCGGTTAAAAAATCTGTTTAAGAAAAAACGAAAATCTGTTGTCAAATATTAGGGAAACGTCTTTTTCTGGTTTCCTTAATATGGTTGTAGTTTTTTTATTTTTTAAAACACGGCAACGCAACAATAAGCACCAAACGTGTTTCAACGTAAAGTTTTATTTTTAATAAAAACCGCAACTAAAAACAGAAAAAAATGAAAACAAACACACAGCATATGCTTTTCTATTAGAACATTAAGAAAATAAAGAAAATGATGATGGCGAAGATTATGCAACATAACTCTTTTTTAATTGCGGACCAAACTCTCAACTCCAGAAGCAATTATAATAACTAAAATCCGCTTAATTGTGTACCTTAAGAGTGATATTTGAGAGATGATAATTAACAAGAATGTCACTTGCCCCATATGCGCGCGGCAATCTAGAAGTGATTATGGCCCCGTTTGGTTGTTGACTGATTAACTATTTTTTAGCTGCTTGACCAAAATCAGCTGATTGACTTTATCAAGAAGCTATTTAATTTGTTTGGTTGTTGGCTGGTTAGGTTGACTGATTCAACCTAACCATCTAATTTGTGAAAAGCTCCAGATGTGGAGCGTTTTGGCCAAACAACTGAATTAGCTGTTTAGCAATGACCATTCTACCCTCAATTCTTGGCTGCTTTTCGTTATTATTTATGTTGTTTTGAACTATAAGTCACCCCGTGACTAGTCACAAATTGGAGTGATTTTGGTGCTGCTAACCATCTCTGCAATCAGGTTTGTATGTTTTATAGGGTGGTCTTGTTATTATTATTATTATTATTATTATTATTAGATTTTGTTGTTATTGTTGTTGTTGTTGTTATTGTTGTTGTTATTGTTGTTGTTGTTATTATTATTATTATTATTATTATTATTATTATTATTATT
>JAOSBL010000212.1:34656858-34672669 GCA_027568915.1 Erythroxylum roraimae
GATTTTTGACTCAAGATGAGGATTAACTTTCTTCGAAAAATTTGGCATTATTTCTATAATTCTTCGATGTACTTCAGACATGTAGTTGCTCTTAAACCCGCTATCTGTCTTCCATGAAGGATCACACACCATTCCTTGAAGAACTTGAATTAAAACTTGCACCTCTTCTTCTATCCAAAAGCATTTATTTTTCCCCCGACCTCGATCAGATTCTTCTTGATCCATCCTAAGAGAGAAAACATAAACTTGTTCAAGAATCGATAACTCATATAGTTATTCAAATAACTTTAATAAAAATAACATAATTTAGAGACAACAACAGTAAGAAAATGAAACAAGTACAAACAAGGACACATTTCTAAAGTACATCTCAAACAAATACAACAGTAATAATTATTTATACAAAAAGTTGAAACAAGTACACATTCAAGGATTCGATCTCTCCCTCCAACTATTAAACATTTGATTTGCTAACTCATTTCTAAAGTTAACCCAGTCTTGTGTTGGGTTAATAGATGACAAATAATCTTCATTATCAAGGGGGTCATCATATGCTAAATCATCTTCTTCAACTGGCTCCAACTCTTGTAGATCAAAACTCATGTACTTCCTTATCAAATTATGTAGGAGACAACTTGCCAAAATGACGCGCACTTGAGTTTCAATTGGAAAAAATGAAGGAGAAGCTAATATTTTCCATCGCCCTTTTAGCAACCCGAAACATCTCTTAATAACATTTCTAGCCTTGGAGTGCTTCATGTTAAAATATTCTTGTAGTGTCCGTGGACGATGACCATGAAACTCATTAAGGTGATACCGTTGACCTCGAAATGGAGCCAAAAACTCCTCAGCATTGCAGTAACCAGAGTCCACCAAGTAATAACAACCTTCACAGGTATATATAGATTAGAGTTTGAATGAAGTTTTTAATATATACATATCTCTCTATGTGTGTGAAGTACTTGTAGCTCGAGGAACTTTAAGTCCATCAGGTCTATTGATAGCGTCACGAAGTACACGGCCATCATGTGCCGAATCCTCCCAACCAGGCAAAACATATATGAATTGCATATTTGGACAACACACACCCAACACATTTGTTGCAATATTTGCTTTTCTAGTGCGATACCGTGGTTTTTGATCAGTTGGAGGTGTCACTTTAATTAATGTCCCATCTAAAGCACCTAAACAACCTTGTCATTTGAAAATAAAAGGTAAGACTCTAAATAGTTGAAAAAAAATGCAAACCTATAGAAAAAATTTAACAAGAAGGTACCTTGAAAGACTTCCAACGATTGTCCTCGCAATCTTCCGTAATAGGTTGAGGTCTTTTAAGCAATATTCTATATAATTTCAAGATTGCTAAAAGGCAACTATTAAAGTGCCGGCTGATAGCTTCCCTGCTTCGATGAAACAGTAAGCCAATTGTCCTATTCTTTTTGTGGTGAGCCAACACATATAAAAACAAAGCAACTGTTTCCTCTAATGAAGAGTTCTTAGTGTCCTTTAACCCTCCAATAGCTCTTACCATCTCACACAATATACCAAATGTACGTCTATCTATTCGAAGCTCACTAATACAAATAGTATCAGATTGTTTTGTGAGCCTAAACATCCATTTCATTCTCTCATGTTTGATTTCTTCTTTGGTTTTCAATGGGGGTCTCGTAATGTGCAAATGCGTCAAAAACATTTGATACCAAGTAACAAAAACTAGATTGAATACATTAACCAATGTTGCCATAATCCGAGCATTTCGAATTCACTTACGTCGTCTACTTATGATAGGGGTACGTGCTATAATGTTTTACATTGAAATTAAAGGTAGCTATTACGTTAATTAAAAACATGGATAAAAGAAACTTATTATAAACATGGATTTATTGTAAAATAATAAAAAGGAAAAATAATTAAATAATCATGTGCATTTTCACGTTATGATGGTTTTACCCTTAGAAATTATAACTTGAGATTAGTTTCACGTTATGATAGAGCAGTATAATAACCCTAAAGCAAACACTATTTTTTACAATTATTCCATTCCTTTATTCCCAAATCCTCAAACTAAACGCCCCCTAAATCAAACCAACAGCATAGTGTTGCAGAGTGTTCCAAACGCAACGTTTTATTAAAAACAACATTTTATTAAAGTTACGCAGAGAATGTATCTCTAAGTCACATGTATTGTTATGTTATTTCCTTTACATATTGTTAGTATGGTTGGTAAGTGTAAGAGTGCCATATGTCAAGTTTGTTAGGTTGTTGAATGTCATTGTCGAGTCTATTAGGTTGTGCCTTAGGGGACAATATATATCTTGGGTAAGGATTATTGGGAGGTATCCTGATTCAGGGGTCTTCTTCTCTGTAAAAGGGGATATATCTTTAATACAACCAGAATTTCCTGGGTTTATCCATTTCTACACTTTTTGTTTCCACTGTTACATTTCGGTATTAGAGACATTGCGATGGTGACCACATCAGAGCTTCAAACTATACTCAACTCTATGAAGAAGGAAATGACTGAGAGGTTAGATGAGGGAGATAAGAAGCTGAAGAAATTATCGACGGAAATAAATGTTAAGTTTCAGGAGGTGTTGAACACTATCAACTAAGGAAAAGAGTTGAAAAAAAAGGAGAAAGTAACAAATAGAGAGAGGGGAGGAATTCAGAACAAAATTGGGGATCTGAAATAGAAAATCAATTCACAAAGGTGATGTTCCCTAGCTTCGATGGTATAGACTTCATGACTTGGAGAAAGAAGGTAGAGCAATTCTTCGCGCTTGAGGAGGTCCAAGAGGAGAAAAAGGTGAAACTCATTTTGCTACATTTAGAGGGGAAAGTAATTTCCTGGGAACAACAATATCTCAAAAATCGAGGTAATGTACTCCTTACCTGGCTAGAGTTAGTCACCGATTTGGGCTATAGATTTGATGAGTCTTTATTTGATGACACCATTGTTGAACTAATGCACCTAAAGCAGCTTGGTAGTGTCGAAAAATACATGGAAAATTTTGATGAACTAAGTGCAAGAGCTAACTTAGACAGCTCTGTAGCATTGAGTTATTTTTTGGGCGGATTGAAGGGACATCTGGAAAAAGCAGTACGAATACACAAACCAAAAATAGTCAATGAAGCTATGTTGCTTGCTAGATTCCATGAAGGTATTCTCACAGAATTACAAGGGACCCACCTACCCACCAATAGCCATAACCAATCCAAGTATTTTCCAAACACTAAATACTCCTCAAATCGTAACCACTACCACAGCCCAAACACTTTTCTCCCAAGTCAAAACATATTCAATTAAAAAAAGTACCCTACAAAAACCTCGTATTAGAATCAACAATCAACCCATTTTAACTCTTACTCTAACCCATTGAACCCAACATCACACTCATCGTCACACTTAAATTCCACTAACCCAAACATAAATTCTTCCATAAACAAATTAGTATACATACCCCCATACAAACAACAAAACAGAAACATAAGGATTGTAGACCAAATTACCGTAGCTGAAAGAACGTCAAAGGGGCTTTGTATCTAATGTGGGGACAAATACACCTACAACCACAAATGGAAAAATGCCATATTGTTTGCCTTGATTGTAGAGGAGGGTGTAGAGGAGGAAGATACAGAAGGAATCGCAGAAGCTGGGATTGAAAATCAAAACTACAAGTTCGTAGAAATAGATGGTGAGGAGAATAGAGAGGAAGTTCATGTCTCATTAAATGCTATATAGTTAGAAGTTGGTAATTACATAATGAGTGTTGGACCCCGCTTCCGGAGCCCAACAATCCAAAGTCATAAAACCTGAGTGTATTCCCTGTAGGGTTATCTCAAAGAACCCTCATTAGCCATCATCTCACAAGGATGAAGTGCCCACACCAGCCAATCACCAAAATCACAATTTGACTTCTTCAAAATAATTGTAGCTCTATGTTTCTAGTTTTTTTTGAAGCAAGAACCATCACATTCGGAGCTCTATAGCTCAAGATATGCTTGAGAATCCAAAGTGTGTTCATAACCCAGTCATGCTCTTCCAACCGGTCCCTCCCTCACTTTCTTTCTATCAATCTTTTTCAAATCAATAACAAAGACTACCAATTTCTATGGAGAGATATAAAAATGTGTTAGGAATCTATTGCTTTAAGAATCACTTCATTTGGAGGTCGGAAGATGAAGTTATGTCCAAAAGAATCAAACTTGATTTTGTCCTCAATCATACTAATTCTATTTCGGGACAATTGACATAACTTTCATTAAAGATATCGGATTAAGGTGATTCTTAGACGGTTTGTAATAAAACTTCTAGATCTACAACTTTTGTGAAGACCCTGAAGAGAGATTCTTCCATTTAGAGGGTAAAAAATGCAAATATCCGAAAGTGTACAGTGTATGTCCGTTAAACGGAAATACATGTCCGCCTAAAGGACATACACGGGTTTGGGGGCCATTCCAGACCCGAGAAGGTCCGTTTAACAGACTTAATGTCTGTTAAACAGATATGGGCGATACTGGGGGTCCTCACAGACCCAAGAAGGTCCATTTAATGAACCTAAAGTCCGTCTAACGGACATAGGGGATACCCAAGCCCTTCCAAAGCCTCTCCAATGCTTCCTACATCCATTCTAACGTTACTTTCACTCATAATCTTCTCAAATTTACCTCTCCTAGTGCAATATCACTTCATATCAGCTCAACCACCAACCTTGTTTCATTAAATCCTCTAATCTCTACTCATTTGATTCATCAAAACCACTAATTCTCATCATTTACCATAGTTGTCCTGTGTATACATCCCATGCAGCATCACCACTCATAATGATCATATCTCTCAACTCCAATATCCAAAAATTACATATTTTATACCATTGGAAATCTAAGAGGATAAGCTACAACTTTAAGAAGACAACTTTGTCTAATTCAGCCTATATTAATCCAATTTTCCCCTAAAGTCAGTACACAATTTTACCCCTATGGAAGACTTGAAATATGAAATGTACAACTACAAGATGAATATGCACATACACATTGGAAACTTCTTCAATTCTCAATGAATTTCTAAATCAAAATGAAGTTCATACATAGCTTTAATTACATATCAACCTTACATCAAAGACTTAACACAAGATACAAAATACATTGGATGCTCAATGTTTGATATGCTTATAAAGCTATCTAAATTAGTCACTAACTTAGTACATAAGATTTCTAGCTATGTTGGAGTTTCCGAATGCCTTACAAGGATCACTAATCTTCTCGTTCTGCACCTGAGGAGGAAAAAATGATGGGTTGAGCTACACAACACAGTGGCTAATATATTTATAGCTATTGACAATGAGCCACACAATCAAACATATATGTGAATATTCATATAGGCATACATGTCTTGTCTTAATCCAACAATGTAATTTCAGCATTCACAATTCACAATTCCAATTCACATCTCATAATTCAATACATTATCACATAGAACATATTGTATGTAATTTATCATCAAAGCATAATACTCAAATTTTGTCATATCTCAATATATCAAATTGCAAATGCACAAACAAATAGCTCGAAGGTCCCGTGAAGCGAAACGGAGAAACTGAAGTTTACACCGTTAATGAAACGAGTCCACTTTTCAGATCTCGTGTGCCACAAGCGGGTAGCCGAGAGAAGGCTTTATGTCGACGTGCACATGACTACGAAACGGTTCCGCTCTTGCCCAAACATAATCAACTCTCATGCTCAATTCAAGCAATCACAAATTTATATTCTCATGCTTTTTCCTTCTTTCCATTTAAATCAAAATGCCGTAATACAATTCCAAGGCATAGCATGATCATACTCACAATTCAATTATATCAAAATGTCATACATCTTTCAATGCATAACATGAAACACATCATAATGCATTTACCACATCACAACAATTCACAATTTAGAAATTCAAGCATATATACACATAGATAGGCACATTACCCATTTACATAATAACCATAAATATTTTACCTACCTTATATCGCTTGAAAATCTAAACTCAATTGTGCCCTTCCTCTTGCTCTTGGGTAGGTTTTTCTTGATTTCCTAACATAACCACAATTCTCATTCAATCCAAATTCAAATGGAAATCCCCTAACACTTCCATAATTACAACAAATGAAATCAACACAAATCAAGCTCAAACCTAACCTACCTATAGTCCATCTAGGTTAGAAAACCCAAAACCTAGTTTAGAAACCCTAGGAATCAATGGGTTCCCTTAAATCATCTTCCAACACAAAACCCCTTTAACTCCTTCATTCTCAACACAACCCATTTCTCTACTAAACCAAGAAGAAAAGATGATTAACTTACCTTAACAAGCTTGATTTCTCCTCTTTTTCTTCTTCTTTCTTCCTTTTCTCTCTTCTTCCACGATTTTCTTCTTCTTCTCTTCTTTCTCTACGTTTTTTTCTTCTTTTCTTTCTCTCTTCTACGGCATTCTCTCTTCTCTCTTCTAATTCAAGACAACATTTTAGTTGTCTTTCCCATTTTGCCCCTCATTTAACTGGTCTTTCCATATTTACCCCTCTTTCACTTAATTTCACCTACTAACACCTTAAGCTAACTTAATTCTAACATTCCCATATTAATTTCTAATCTCTACTTATGCCCATTAATTTAATGACTCAATAAAAATAAATAAATAAATAACAAACAAACAAAACATAAAAAAATAATTAAACAAATAATAAGTAATTTAGAAAAATTTTCAGGATCCAACAATGAGGGTGAAGGGTTTTATCAAGAAACAGCCAGTGCACTTTGTTATAGATACAAATAGTACGTGTAATTTTTTGAGTGTTAAGTTCGTAAAAATGTTGGGTCTGAAAAGTCAGGTGGCTAAGAGATGCAGAGTCATGGTGGCTAATGAGGAGACCGTGGATGTCACCTCTTGTTGTGAAAATCTAAAGTGGACGTATGGAAATGTTGTATTTCATGCAAATTTCCCCATACTTCTGTTCACTAATCACTGCGCCATACTGGATATGCTTTAGTTGAGACTGTTGGGACCGATAGAGTGGGATTATGAAAAGCTTTCTATGAAGTTCATACACATGAGAAATAGAGTACATTTCTAGGGAATAGGGGGTGAAGTAGAGATATTAGGGGCGCAAGATTGGTCCTATAACACTATTATAAAGTCTTTTGCTATGCAACTAGAGGACAAAGCACGAGATGAAAAAAAGGTGGATTAGAACTTATTAACTAAGGAACAACACGATCAACTCAAGAAGTTACTCGAAGAGTTCCCATCAATTTTCCAAGAGCCACATGTACTACCTCCCTCTAGGCCACAAGATCATAAAATTTCAATATTGGAAGGATCCTTACTCGTTAATTATAAGCCCTACAGATACCCTCACATGTAGAAAGGAGTCGTTGAAAAATTGGTAGATGAACTGTTGCAAGCTGGATTAATCCGAGAAAATACTAGTCCCTTTGTAGCTCTTATTGTGCTAGTCAAGAAGAAAATGTCATGTGGAGGTTCTGTGTGGATTACCACAAACTCAATGCAATTACCGTCAAAGACAAATTTCTCATGCCATTGATTGAAGAATTGCTTGATGAGCTATACGGGGCAGCTTTCTTCTCTAAGATTGATCTGAAGTCAGGATATCATCAAATTCGGATGGTTTCCGAGGACATCCCAAAAACTACTTTTAAGACACATTCGAGTCATTATGAGTGGCTCGTGATGCCATTTGGGTTAACTAATGCACCCGTGACATTCCAGGCGACAATGAACTCTATTTTAAAACCTTTCTTGCAGCAGTATATGTTGGTATTTTTTCGATGATATTTTAATTTATAGTAAGACATGTGAAAGTCATTTACAACACTTGCATAACGTTTTTTATAATCTAAAATAGTACAGATTCTTTGTCAACGGGGACAAATGTAGCTTTGGCAAGAATCACATTGACTACCTGGGCCACATTATTTCTAAGGAAGGTGTGTCGATGGATGATAAGAAGGTTGATGGTGTCCTCAACTGGCCAGATCCAAGGAATGTGAATCAACTCCGTGGGTTCCTTGGCCTTGTTGGATATTATCGCAGATTTATCAATAATTTTGGCAAAATAGCTGCACTCCTCATGCAATTGCTGAAGAAAGATGTTTTTCAATGGGATGTCACTGCTTAAACAACATTTGAAAATCCTAAGCTAGCGTTGACTCAAGCTCCTATACTTCGCTTACCAGATTTTGACAAGATATTCATATTGGAGGTGGATGCTTCTAGATCAGGTATTGGTGTTGTGCTTATGCAAGATCATCATTTGATTTCATATTACAGTAAAACTATAGGACCATGTTATCATGCATTGTCTGTTTATGAAAAAGAACTACTTGCCTTGGTGTGTGCTGTAAAACGATGGAGCTCATACTTACTTAGACGCGAATTCATCATTTTCACAGACCAAAACTCTCTGAAATATTTTTTGGAGCAACCTACAACTACTGAGATGCAAATCTGGGGGTTGAGAAAATTAATGGGTTACCAGTTCTCTATTCAATACAAGAAAGGCTCTGAAAATAAAGGACCTGATGCCTTATCTCGCAAAACTGCACCATCGTCACTCTCTGCATTGTCAGGGGTCAACTCACCCTTGTTGGATCACATGAAGGCTAGTTGGCAATCGGACCCTAAGTTGCAACAAATTATCCAACGATTACAAGCCAACCCCCATGACTCATCTAGGTACTCATGGGATAATAATATACTCAAACGCAACGTTAAACTTGTAATTGGTGATGACAAAATGTTAAAATGCTTAAGCAGCAAATGATGGTGGTATATCACAATTCACTGTGGGGAGGTCATTCAGGGCGTGATACTACTTATTAGAGGCTGCGAGAGGCTTTTTACTGGAAGGGAATGCAACAAGACATTAAGGATTATATGAAACAATGTACCATTTGTCAGTGCAACAAGCTGGAATTAACTAAATATCCTAAAACCTTACAGCCATTATCGATTCCAAGGGGCGCATGACAGGACATTTCACTTGATTTTGATGTGGGATTACCTCGTTCCAATAGGAAATACGCTCATTCTAACTAAATATTCTTGTTGTGGTTGATTGGTTCACAAAATACGCTCATTTTATTTCTTTAAAGGGACCAATTATACTGACTTTAGTTGCTAAGAAATTTATGGATGTAGTGGTCCGTCCCCACAGTTGGCCCCACACTATCATCTCTGATCGTGACCCAATCTTCATGTCTTTATTTTGGGATGAAATTTTCTCAGTAAAAGGCGTTAAACTCCTCAAATCCACCGCTTACCATCTACAAACAGATGGACAAACGGAGGTTGTCAACAAAGCCTTAGAGTGTTTTTTAAGATGTGCAACAGGGGAGACCCCTGGGAAGTGGGATAACTGATTGTCTCTTGCAGAATACTAGTACAATACAAAGTACCATTCAGCCATTAGGATGCCGCCTTTCTTGGCTTTGTATGGTTACTCTCCTAGTAGTGGTGACTCGTACCTGGTAGGATCCTCTGTTATAGACTTGGTGGACAGGGAGCTTCGAACATGTGAACAAATCCCAGCCATATTGATAAACTTAGCCAATGCTCACGCTCGCATGAAGAAACAAGGTGATACAAAACGGGTGGAACGTACTTTTCAGGTTGGAGACTGTGTATACCTCAAGATGCATCCTTATCGCCAATCAGCCATACCAAACTGAGTATTTCATAAATTGTCTGCCAATTATTATGGCCCTTTTGAAGTCATTAAAAAAATCGAAGATGTCGCATACAAGTTAGATTTACCTCCCGAATCCAAAATGCATGATGTCTTTCATGTGTCGCTCCTTAAACGACTCTATGACACAAAAACACCATCTTCTAGTTTGCGCATCACAAACGAAGATGGAACAGTTGGCCCTCCAACCATAGGCTATCTTGGATAGGAAAATGGTTAAAAAAAAGGTACATGCTGTTATAGAGGTGTTGGTTCAGTGGGCTTATGCTTCTCCAGAGGATGCTTCATAGGTTGAATACCACAAGTTTGTTCGGCAATTTCCAGATTTCATAGCTACCGTCGGCACTGCGGGTCATCCTTGAGGACAAGTACATTTTGAAGGGCGAGGTATTGTTACAGAGTGATCCAAATGCAACATTTTATTGAAAAACAACATTTTATTAAAGTTACACAAAGAGTGCGTCTCTAAGTCACATGTATTGTTATGTTATTTCCTTTACATATCGTTAGCATGGCTGGCAAGTGTAAGAGCACCATATGTCGAGTCTGTTAAGTTGTTGAACGTCACTGTCAAGTCTCTTAGGTTGTGCCTTAGGGGACGCATATATCTTGGGTAATGATTATTGGGAGGTATCCTGATTCAGGGGGTCTTCTTCTCTGTAAAAGGGGATATATCTTTAATAAAACTAGAATTTCCTGGGATTGTCCATTTCTACACTTTATGTTTCCACTGTTACACATAGCTAGCAAATATTTCATCATATCATGGCTATAAGTCGTTGAAGAGTTAACCTTTGTAGTTGAGTTTCAACTGTAGCCATTGCAGCAATTGCTTCTTTCCCCAATATTGCCATGTTCGACTTCAAATCTTGTAATTTTGTTTCTGCTGCTTCTAATTTCATAACAAGCTCATGATTTCGTGGCATTTCTCTAACCTTCGCCTGACATTTATAAACTTTAATAACCTGTCTATGTTCACAGATATCTTATTAAAAGAAGATCTGATTTCTGAAAAGTAACTCATAAGTCATGACGCCAAAAGGTTTTTCCAATTAGCATATATAGTGACCTATAACACACATTAGCTTTTCAAGAAAAAAGAAAACAGTAAGTGAAAAAATACTAAAGAAAATAAGATGCAGGTAAGTAGGCATAAGATTAACAAATGAATCTCATGACAGGCAATGAATTTCACTCGTGCAAAAATATCATTAGATGGTAAGTTTACCATTTGAATACCTGAGATTCTACCTCTTGTCGCACTCTATCGTAACGCTGAGCAAGATGCCAAGCATCCTCCTATGGAGCACCTATTACCACTGCTCTCAATGTCTCAGTAACCAAAGAAATAAAACATTCAATACTCAATCAAGTACCTAAACAAAGTGGTCCACAATGTACAAAAGATCAAAAAAATATTTGTCAAAAAATAAATGGAAAAATGATCAGTGATGAATAAGCATTTATAATGAAGTTAAATTCAACTTTATTATTAGTTTTCACATAATTAAGTCATGAAAACGGTCTCTTTGTAAAATGTAAAGGGAAGACCGTGTACAATTAATATTCCTCCTCCAACCTTCGCAAAGCGAGAGGCATTGTGCATTGGAGTTGTTGTTGTTGTTAAATTCACAAATAAAATCACTTAAGGTAGGTTTAATTAGCTTTGCATGCTCTATTTAACTGACACCGTCTACCAGTGTTCGTACTGCTCCCACTTCCATGTTATCTACAAGTTGACGTTATTGAAGAGAAAAATGCTAGTAGGAGGGTTAACTTACAAACTTTTTCTACACACCTGTGTATAGAAAACAAATAGTCCATATTCTTATTTGTTTGTTTAGTCACTTAAAATTTCAAAGGAACAATCTTTGCAAATACTAGAGACAAAGCCGGATTTAAATCGTATTTAAATCAGGAAGCAAACTTGAATTTATGGGCTATACTAAGAACAAATTCAGAATACAAACTTACTGGAAGAAAAAGTCCAAATAACTTGGAATTCTATTGCTCAGTCTTGGGTGATAGAAATAGTATATATGGATCCTCTGCTAAGGATTTACCCATTTCAACCTGTTTTGACCCGATGACAATATACCCTTCCACACCATGAACAATATTCCTCTTGAAATGCTGAGGAAAAATTCACCATCATTAGTTGGAATAACAAGATATACAGTCTAGTCCGCTTTAGAAAAAACAACAACCTTGGCAGCAGTTCTGCCTTATCAGTAGTAACCGTGTCAAAACTTCTATATGCTCCGAACTGTTTCAGAACACCCAAAACAAAACTGAATCTAATTAGCAAATCCTCCAGATCAAGAAAAACACAATTGATTTCATCTTGGTTAAAGTTGCCCCTTATAACCCGGATCTGATCAATATGCTAATGTTGTCAATATTTTAATTATCTCTAATTAATTATCGTATTAAAAGTCAAGTTATGTAATGTTCTTATGCACTTTTTCCTTTCGTTTTCTTTTTCTTTTGATTCAAAACTACTGGAAAGAGTTGGTAAATGGAAAGAAGAATGACAAAAGCATCACTTGAAACAAAATGTTGATGCACTACTTTTTAACCTAAATGGTGGATACATGATGAAGGATTACAACTTTGTGTGTTTGTTCTTTGTTCCATTATATGGTTGGGGCACACCCTTCCACAATTTTTAATATTTTTTTTGCATGAATGTAATGTCCTGTCTGTCTCATCTAAAACCAGAAAAGAAAAACCTTGGGTAGGTATATGTGTTTTTGACCATCTAGGTAGTGATTAATTTTAAATAGAATTGTATTATATATTCCAATAACCAATCCATTTAAAAATCTATATAACATTTGCTTTTCTACATCTTGTAAACAATTTTAATTTTATGTTATAGATTCGTTGGTCTTGATTTTCTAAAAATCCATATGTATGATTTTTCTTGACACAGAGAAATGACCATATGTTACATATTCCTAGCTAGGGCAATAATGAATAGCCTGTTTCTGTAGCCAAGTAATCTACGAATGGAAGCTGGCTATGCCCTTTGTATCGGTTACTTGGAGCTTAGCCATTTGTATCAATTACTTGGTGTTTAATTTCTTGGCAGTTGATATAAAATAATTTTGGTGTGCTTGACTTTTTTAAGTCTAAGTTTAGTTTCAAGGGTTTGAAGCTATATTTGACGTAGTTATTAAGTTGGATTCGAACTTGTAGGTTTGGTTTGAAAATTTCCTCTCGATTAAGTTAGTAAAATTAAAAAGAGAAAATTTAATATTTAGTAATGATTGTTCAACCACAAATTTTAGACACTCGTTATTTTTTGGCTCGGATTATTTTAATAACTCTTATTATTAAAAATTAATTAGTTTGCTAATTATTCGATCAGATTTTATAAATTAACTTATTTTTATAAAATAGAGTAAACCATTTGATTTTCATTTAACAATATCTCCTTCTTCAATTAAACTTCAACTTTTTCAATAGGTAAGAATAATCTTCTTCTTTAAAGTTATTTCAAAATTTTCAATTTTATTTAATTTTTACTATATAACAATTCTATGACAGTCTAATATTAATCGAACTCTTTAAACCTTAAATCTTTTATCTTACTAGTTTAATTTTTGGTCCAATTTTTAAAAGATTATGATTTAGTATAAGATAAAAATGTGATATCATTAACAATAAGACTCTCATTTTACTATAAACTCAAAAGTATTTTATATTTATCATTTGTTCTCTAAGCTTTGATTATAGGTACTTATTAATGTTGAAAATTTCACATTAATTCTTGTCTATTTATAGTCTATCCAACCACCTATATTTGATAAGAAGGTCCTTTATGCCATGAGCTTTTGGCGGGAGAAATGAACTCGAAATGTTCCAATAAATATGATTTATCCTACCAACTTACACATGAGGCATTGTCATTTTTCTATAAATACCTCTTCTTGCTTGCATTCGTCTGCTCCTATTGCATCTTACCTTAGGATAAATATGTGGCTTATTGGAATCCAACTTTTAGTGACTCTTTAACACAAGTCTGCATACTTGATACGTGATAAGGATCCCACAACTTGCTTTCTTTTAGATAATGTATTACTTTACTTGTAGTGATTTGTCCAATAGTTGTAGTTGAAGTGCTAAGTTTAGAGGTGAGTTGAATACTAAGTTAGGGCTAGTAAAAAGCAAACTTGTAGTTGTGGATGATGAGCTTTAGACCAGTAGTGAATGGCCTATTGCTGTTTAGTAGATCTCTTGCCTCACGGTAGATTTTGAGCCAAAAAAAAAACGAAATCAGCTTAGGAAAAATTATAAAAAATTCTAAACATTACCTAATTTTATAATACTAGCTAGAACTATTAAGAATAGCAATAAAATACTTGAACATTTAGTTTGTTAAAAAATGGTTTGTTGTTAACCCTATAATTAACATAGTTCATATGACATGCCACATTATCATACTATTTAACTCCCACATTATCATACTATTTAACTCATGACAGATTATTAATATTAAAAATAAAATTTTTTAAAACTTATTATTTATAAACTTAAACTCAACTTGCTGCCACAACTGCATTACCCACCTGAAGAGACTTTAATAGTTTGTTTGCAATTTTGGCTCCATCATCTAAATCGTAATACCCTAAATGAGAGAATTGAGTTTTTAAGAGTTTTAAAAAATCTAGAGCTAAAAGGTGAAACACTTACTAAAAGTAACATGAATTATAGCTGCAACACCTGTGATGCTTGTGCGACAATATTTTCAAGGAGAGTAGGGTATTTATGGAGGTTTTTAGACCTAACAAGCTCAACTTTCAAAGGCCTTAACAACAAAGAAAGGAGTGTGATGGAGGAGGAGCAACCAACGCATTAACAAACTGGTATGAGATGAAAGACGCTAAAGAAAAAATATTGTGAAAGGATGAGAGGGGTAGGATTCCTCGGTGAAGTTTTCAGAGAAGACATAATTCATGGTGATGGAGCCTTGTTAAAGAAGTATGATAGCAATTGGGAGATGAGAACATATAAGAAAGATGGGCTTGTAGGGTTATAGTGGGTGGTATAATGGTGGTAACAAGTTAGGTTTAGGCTTATAGAGAATAAACTAACTAATTTTTATTTTTAATTTAATAATATGAAGTGCCTCTTAATTACCACATGTTAAGTAGGTCTATTGATGTGATATGTCACATCATCACCATTAATTATAGATTAATGATTCGAGCCATAGCATATGGTTTCATAAAAGTATATGATTTTTCCGATCTAAATAAAGCAGGTTTTACATGAAGAAGATTTGGCTAAATAAGCGAGTTGGTATATTAATTCCCCATCCTCAAATCAGTCCTTCCCATAGGTTATTGGTATGCTATTTTTGTGACAAATTAAAATTTTAAATATTTTATTATTACTTTTAGTAATTCTGGGTAATATTGTAAAATTAAGTAAAGTTAAAGATTTTTTTTCCTTAGGTTTTTAGTGAACCTAGAGGATATAATGATAGAAAGCATCTATTTTACATTAGGATTTATAAACCTTAAGCTTATAAGAGGTCATGCTTCTACAAGCCTAAGGAGGTGAGTTTATACCACGATAGGTTTAGGTATGGTATGATGTTCTTACTTAATAATCTAAGTGTTGATTTATTAGAGGAGACATACTTGAATTCAAGTCAATTACACCCCTATTCTTAGTGTTTAATATCTAACTTCTTATTAATCATTATTCAAGGAGTATATAGTCTAGCATCAACTTATTCAAGTATATGCATTAATTAAGGCTTACAAGAAATTTTTGAGGTGATACAGTCTGAATGCCAAAGCTGACAAAAATATAAAGGTGTGTAAGCCTCCGAAAGGTACGTATGACTAAAGGAGGAAGTTCATTTTTCTTTCACTAAACGATGATAGTTAATAGGATTTAAGTCTATATGTTGTGCCCCGATTTGTATTAAACATATTCAAATTTATTTTGAGGTTTAATTTGATAATTTTGCTTGTGGTTGGAATAAATTGAGGATTTTGCAATAGGTTATGATTATTAAAGGAAGAGATTTAGTGAAATTTAGATTT
>JAOSBL010000212.1:34710412-34722969 GCA_027568915.1 Erythroxylum roraimae
AAAGGGGTTTCTGGATTTATTTTGCCTTGTTGTAGCTGATTGGGGTATGCCCCTTATACAGATGTAAATAGTCCTTTTTGATAAATACCATTTACCATTTATTAAAAAAAAAAAAAAGAGTTTACATCATGTCTATGAGCTTTCTAACTAGCTCAGGTTGCTTGTTTACATTGTTATCTACAATGGCGAATAAATAAAGTAGGCAATAAACTAGATCGGATCTAAGCTCAAGGTCCAAGTTGACCTAAAAAAACATTTAGATACAAGTCTTAAAACTAATCAGATCTAACTACCCAAACTTGAATCCGTTTAAAATAATTTAATTGAGTTTGAAAAGTTGTCATCGCCGGATTCAAATCTGATTTTAGAATAGGCTGAATTGGATCGGATCTAATTGGATCACTTGCCTGATACAAGTGCTGCTAGTTCACGTAGATATGAAGTCCGATGGAATAGAACTCCAGCATGATTCACTTCCATCCATGGGTGAGTAGCAGTAAATTAGGAACTGTCATTTGCACCTCTTTCCAATTTGCCGTTCATAGAAATTCAAGTCAACGGTCTTTCTCGGTCTCCTATGTGCTTGCTCCACAGAAGGACGTGTTGTGTAAACAGACAAATCTTGTTCCCTCAACGTTATTGCACTTGCATAGTTTCACTAAACGTGTTCCTCCATTAACGCCAATACTAATCGTGGAGACTCGAGCATTTCTCTGTGGTCCCCGCATCGCAACTTATAGACGGAGGACGAAGCTAACCACCCCATCGCTTGACAAGATATAAAGCATACTGTTTTGATGGGTCTCGTGTTTCAGGTCTTAATGGCTAAGTTGTGGAGTAATGCGACCCTTCCTGTTCTTGCTATGCTGCTACATTCTCTTCTCCTTTTTACTACTGCTAAAACCAACGTAGGTTTTCCTCATCTTTCTTCTACTACTCAAGATCAGTTATGTTTGTATACTAATCTTGTTTTGATCTTTGTAGGTTTACATAGTCTACATGGGAGATAGGCGCTGCGACGAGCCAGAGCTGGTCCAGGAGTCCCACCGTGAGTTGCTTTCAGACATTGTTGGAAGGTATGTTTTCATGCTTTCATGGTTTTTAGGACTTTAGGAGCTTTATTTACACCCATCTTCTTAGATTTTTAGTTCAAGTAACAAGACCGGTGTAATTCATATTACTTTGTCCTTACAGTTTGTTAAACTTATTCATTGATTACTTGTTTGATCCAATGAATTACAAAGCTCTCAGATGAAAATAAATGAATAGTTATGTATTAAGATGATATATATTATACTATTAAGCAGAGACGGACATGGTGAGTTGTGAATATGGTAATGGTTCATAAATTGAATGTTAGTGAGTGAAGTTCTATGATTTTTGGTCGTTTGACAGTAAAGAAGCTGCCAAGGAATCGATTCTCTACAGCTACAAGCATGGGTTTTCTGGATTTGCTGCTGTCTTGACCAAGTCTCAAGCCAAGTATATTGCAGGTGTCATAATGTTGGTGAACTGTGAACTCCACTTGTTTTGCACAATCTGTTACTTGTAGAAAGTTGCATTCATTTCTCCGTTTATCGGTGTGTTCCTGCAGACTTTCCTGGAGTTGTTGGAGTAATTAGGAATAGAATTCTTAGTCCTCAAACAACTAGAAGCTGGGACTTCCTGCAAGTACGGCCCGAAATTGCCAATGGAATCTTTTCAAAGAGTAAATCTGGAGCTGGGTCGATCATCGGAGTCATGGATACAGGTGGGTGAGATGATTGTATAGTTCTCCCTTGTATGGACAGGTCACTAATTTTCTTTTTGCACATTTCGCTATATAGGCGTATGGCCAGAGTCAAAGAGCTTCAGCGATGACGCCATGGGGGAGGTACCTTCTCGTTGGAAAGGGAAATGCCAAGAAGGAGAAAGATTTAATCACTCTCATTGCAACAGGTTTAGTTAGTGATCTCTGATTACATTGTCGTTTATAAATGCTATCCTACCATACTTCACCTTTAGTTGACCGGACTAGAACTAGTCAGAGTTTGTAACTTCTTATAGGATCTCATACGCATTACAACCTTTTAAATCGAAAGAAAATTCTGTCAACTGTGCTTGCACGTCTATGTTCCTGGTCAAAGCTCACTTCCACTAGGATTTCGAAAATTGTGGGTTGAACTCATTCCATCAGTAGTCAGAACTCAATTCTACTCTTTGTATTTACTGCTTCTTACTTTTGAGCAGGAAGCTTATTGGTGCACGATGGTACCTTAAAGGTTATGAAGCTGAATTTGGAAAGCTGAATACAAGTGATGGCATTGAGTTCTTATCTCCTCGAGATGCTGCAGGTCATGGTACTCATACATCATCTACTGCTGCCGGTGGACTGGTTGAAAATGCCAGCTTTCTGGGTTTAGCTCAAGGATTGGCAAGAGGGGGTGCTTCGTCGGCTTGGCTAGCTATCTATAAAGTATGTTGGGCTACCGGTGGCTGCAGCTCAGCTGATCTTCTTGCTGCAATTGATGATGCAATCCTTGATGGTGTCGATGTGCTTTCAATGTCTCTTGGCTCAACACCTCCACTGGCTACTTATGTGGATGATGCCTTAGCTATTGGCTCATTCCATGCAGTAGCCAATGGAATATCTGTTGTGTGCTCTGGCGGTAATTCTGGTCCTTATCCTCAAACGGTCATAAATACAGCTCCTTGGATTATTACAGTTGCAGCAAGCACCATTGATCGGGCTTTTCCCACAACAATCACCATGGGGAACAATCTAACTGTAGTGGTACTTTTCTGATCTTCCTTCGGCCAAAGTAAAGCTTTGCTAACTCCATTTACAGTAGAATCGACTGGAAGAACTTTTGAACTTGCAAAATTTTTTAACGTATATCTTTGTTTTATAGACCTGGAATTGAATTTTAACTTCTCAAACAGGGTCAGGGTCTGTATACAGGGAAGAATGTATACACATTTCACCCTATCGTTTATGGTGAAGATATTGTTGCTTCTGGTGAAGATGAAGAAAAAGCAAGGTATGAACTATGCACAAGATTACAAATTTTCTTCAAAATCTACAGAAGATTTAAAAGGATGTGCATATCCTGATGATATACTTTTAGCAGAAGTTGTGACTCGGGAACCTTAAATGCAACTTTAGCAAGAGGAAAAGTAATTCTGTGTTTCCAATCACGGTCACAGAGATCAAGTATGATTGCTAGACAAACGGTATTAGATGTTAAGGGCATTGGTGTTATATTTGCCCAATTTCCCACCAAAGATGTTTCTGTATCCCTGGATATTCCGTGTGTCCAGGTGGATTTTGTCATTGGAACATCACTTCTCACGTACATGGCGGGAAGCAGGTAAATCAACATAATGGACTTTTTGTTAGTGGTTGTCGCTCATTGTAGCTTTCAACATATTGGTTTTGGTTATTGTCAATAATGTCTGCATATAATGAAGCGTCAGAAACAAATCCTTGAATGTGATTTTATTTGCTGCATTTTCTTAAAATTTGGCGTTTCTACCAAGAACTAAGCTGATTAATTGGCTTTCTTTAACTGATGAAACATCTTATGTGACAGTAACCCTGTTGTGAAGTTTGGCTTCCCAAAAACAACTATCAGACAGCAGATATCCCCGGAAGTTGCATTCTTCTCCTCAAGAGGGCCGAGTTCGCTCTCACCTGCTGTATTGAAGGTGCGGCTTTTGTCTTGAAAAGCTTAAGTGTTTTTTTTTTTTTGTTATTAACATTAACATGCTCGGTGTCTCTTGCAGCCTGACATTGCTGCTCCTGGGGTGAATATATTGGCATCCTGGTCCCCTGCTGCTTCTGATATGACAACCAGTGGAGCAGCACCACTAACTTTCCAGATTGAATCAGGAACGTCCATGTCTTGCCCTCATGTATCTGGCATAGTTGCCCTAATTAAAGCTATTCATCCGAAATGGAGCCCTGCTGCAATAAAATCTGCGCTGGTGACAACAGGTTAGAAAAGCCTTAATTACTAACTATCGGCTGCTATCAGAAGAAAAGCCTTAATTACTGACTACAGAATTTTGCTCAGCTTCTGTACATGACAAGTACAGCCAGAACACTGTCGCCCAGGGAGCTCCACATAAACAGGCTGATCCATTTGATTATGGAGGGGGTCATGTCGATCCTAATCGGGCAATAGAACCTGGTCTAGTATATGACATGGGGAAATCAGATTATACCCGTTTTCTGTGTGCCATGGGTTACAATAACTCTGCTATCAGCTTAATGACTATATCTCCAACTGTGTGCAAGAAATCAACCAACTTCTTAGTAAATCTTAACCTACCTGCCATCACCATTCCGGAGCTGAAGCAAAAATTAACTGTATCAAGAACAGTGAAAAATGTTGGTCCAGTGAGTTCCATCTACGTTGCTCGTGTTCAACCTCCTGCGGGCACTTATGTTAGAGTTGAGCCATCAATTTTATCATTCAATTCCACTATAAAAAAGCTCAAATTCAAGGTAACATTTTGGTCACAGATAAGGATTCAGGGAAGATATTCCTTCGGAAATCTGTTCTGGGAAGATGGCCTGCACGTAGTTAGAACACCTCTGATAGTTAGAATAGTACTCGATGATTTCTCCTCACAAACATGATTAGAAGTTATTGAGCTTGCATCGTATCACATGATTGTGGACTTGTTCTTTGTTGCAATGTTGTTCATGACTAAGAGTTATTTTGAGATAATAAAAAGGCTGATTCAAATGCTACAGCTTCGTAAACGGTTCTTAAATTTGGAGGCCTGGATTTGTAGGAGTAACAATATCAAACCCAACCCGTGGCAACTAAAGAAGAAACCATCTAGTCAGAATGGAAAAACGACATAATAATACATTATCGATGTAACCCATCACAGCAAACATGATCGAAATATATTTCACAAAAGCCAATGAATCGAACAAAGCATCTGCTACAAGTTACAGTCAAATTTTGGTTGTGTCTGAGACATGGTATGCTGTCATAGAAATAAGCAATTTCCTCCTCCTGTAAGAACCTTCCAAAAGCAGGAATGTTGGCCTCAAAACTAACTCAGCCAAAATCTTCCTCTCTACAAAAGTCTGCTCTCCTTGACGTAAAACCCACCGAATTCCTGTAGTACGAATAGGATCAAAGACTGCAACTTCTTTTCAGAAAAAAGCATCCCGAATTTGGCTACAAAGTGTGCAGCTCATAGCCAAATCATGGAAGGTGGAGACCAACTTTCCGTAAAGGATTAGGACCGAAAGGAAATTGTCAAATTACTGGAAAGTGTTTGGTGCCAGCTTTTATTACTATTATTACTTCGTCCTTTGCTTTGTACGTATCTTTCCTCTCTCAACAAAAAAGTTGCACATAACTGTTGCGAAGGTTACAATTTCTTTATTTCAAAGGACAGGTGAACTAAAGCAGAAGTTTACCTTCCACTGAGTATACCGTATACCTGACTACTGAATTATTGTTCATACTTAATAAAGATATTTTCCAACTCTCTGTTTCAAATCTGCGATAAACGTTCATCGGATATAGTTTCTTAACAAAGGGCACCTGCAACAATCATGCGTGGTCTCTGATTCACAGGTCAATTAAACTACTTAAAATATCAGACAATAGTTTTCTTCTGAACGGACCTGATCACTCATTATTCTGTGGTCTAGTCATGTCAAGGCAAGTGCTTCATTTGGACCTTTAAATTGAGAAAACATATATTTATTACAAGGACGTGAGCAGGATTAGGTGGTTCTTAGGTGAACCACCAATCCATGCAGTCTCACTTGGATCTGCACAATCAAGCATACATTATTCAACACAAACACGCTCTGCTGACATATGAAGTCAACAGATACGGCTGTGGTTTCCTCAAGAACCATCTCCATCTCATTTCCCAATTTCATCACGCGTTATTGTTTCTAAGCTCTAAAACATCAATTAGTTTGAATTCCTCAATGCCCCTTCTTTTTAAACTAAATTAATCCTGTAAGTCGTCGGCAATTTGAAGTCCTACAGTAAAGCAGGATCTAGAGAGGTCTAATAGTACACAGCCTTACTCTTACATAATAAAGAGATTATTTCCTATAGACTAACATACAGATGTGACAGGAAAATAATGATGCAGGTTAAAGGATTAAAACTTCTTTTTATAGGATTAAGAAGGAATGATTTGTATATAAAGGGACTCATTTTAAATTAAATGGCTACATACGGGTAAGGATACGTAATACCAAACCTTCCATTGATTAGAAGAAATATCTTAACCAAAACATAAGATGATTATTTGCAGCGTCTTTTACCAGAAAAGAATCCTTCCTGCCTTCTGGTCATTCAAGAACATGGTCTACAATTAACAAGAAAAATCAGGCACCATGAGAACAAAAAATCGTGCTGTGTGTTGCTGAAGTGAATTGTGGGGGACAAGTTGTGACCACATAACATTATAGTGGTTGTAATTATTCATCTACAAGTTGGTGTTTACCAAATCAAATTAATAGTTGTTAGGCCACTTTATACGAGTTAGTTAGGTACTTTGATTACTCACCTCATTTCTTAGTCTATCAATCACCAACACTTCAAATTTCACAAGTCTATAGAATTATTATTCAAAGTCCATGTTGTTTTGCGCAAATTCTCTACTTTTCATATTTCTTGTACAAGCACGAAACCTTTAATTACTGTTACACTGTGGCTGCTCCTTAGCTTGGTCACATGCATAACATTATTATATGGGTCAAATTAAAAAAACTATATTGCATGAAAAAGGCTTTTGAAAATGTTAGGAAATTCGATTAACACAAGCTTTGGCCTTTTCTAATCTTTGCGAGGAAGGAGCCATCAAATTTAAATTCAAATGATGGCCGGTTGAGAATCAACGTCTTTAAAACAAAATTAAGTTATTAAGATAAAAGATTTAAGGTTTAAAATGTTAAACTGATATTATTAAATAAAATTAAAGAATTTAGAATATAGTTAAAAAAGATTACTCTTATTCATGGAGAATTTGAAGTTTAATTGTAAAAGGAGATTATTAAATAAAAATTGACTGATTTATTTTAATTTTTAAAAACTTATTATATAATCAATTAATAAATAAATTAATCTATTTTAAAAAACGAGAGTTATTAAAATCAATTAACCTAAAATTTTAAAAACAAAAGCGAAAAATTAAACAATTTAATATTTTTAGTAGAAATAAATAAAGTTTTTTTTTTGTTATTATCTATCTTTGATTCATCTTTTGATTTTTCAACTTCAAATTGTTTCTATAAAATAAAGTAAAAAAAGGCGACGCAATCAACGGAACACCAATTTTGTAAATAACTTGGTATAGAGGGGCAAATTTTTCAGAAGGAAATGAAGAGTATGTGTTCGTTATTGCTTTGAAGCATTATTGGCGCCACGTGACGTGCCACCGCAAGCCAGAGTGATATGTGCTGCTCCTCACTACTTTTTAATCATTGTGAGGAAATTTCCTTTTGCTCAAAACGTTGACTCTTTATCTTAAAACGTAATTAAGATGATTATTACCCAAACTATTAGATTTAACAAATACTGTTTTTCTTTTTAACATGATTAAGGAATTATCTAATCTGATTTTTTTAATTTTCAAAAATAATGTGATAATTCATTTAATAGCCCTTAACGTTTATATTAAAATTTAAATTAGACAATAATATTTAAATTTAAATTAGACAATAATATTTACGAGCGCATAAGGTTTGCAAAATATTTAAAATAGTTTCTAATTAAACGGAATTAATTATTTTAAATATTTTTCATATATTAAGAATTTATTTTAAATATTTCATAATGTTAGGATTAATTTTAAATAGCGATTAGCCCTCTTTGCCTCCTATTCCTATTAAAACATGTTGCAAGAGGGCATCGGGATTGAACAAATTGTATTTTTTTTGGGTTATTCATGAGGTATTTTAGGAGGGTCCTAATTATAAGAAGACACTTTTAAATCATTCACACCCAGACTAATCTTCGCTCGAATTAAGTAGATCCTTTATAAAAAATAAAGCCCTAATTTTAAATTTTAAATAGCTACATATACGAGAAAAAATTCGAACCCACAATCTTACTTAAATTAAAAAAACCTCTTATCAACTCATCTGCGCCGGAAGTTGTCGGAGAAATTGTATTAGCTGGAGGTATACGTTATATTAGGTGTATATTAGAAAGAGAGAAAATAAGACAAAGTCTTGGTTAATGGTCTAAGGGTGAAAAGTTCCAACTTCCAAGTGGAAACTGTGGAGTTGCTTTGAACTGGCAAACCAGGAATGACCCAAGAATAGTCAGCTTCTAACTTCACCGAAATGACTTGGTTGAAGTTTAAATTAAAAAAAAAAAAGAATGTTAGAAAAGTCTATTATTGATAAAGAGATAGGCGGAGATAGATATAAAGGAAACAAGAAAGATAAAGATAAACCATTAACTACGCACCAGTTTCGCCAACAAACCAGCCTTCATTTCAGTGCTTTCCAACCAAACTCTACGCATCACCTATCTCTCTATCTTTTTGCACGCTTGTTGCTCTTCATCTTTTATCAGGTAGGAATTCGCAGGAGGACTTTGATATGGAAAAATCATAATAGAATGAAAGAAGTTGAAATTTTTTGAGGTTTTTCTTGTTACTGTTTGTGATATGTGTTGAAACCTTTTGGTGGTTGGATTTGGATATAGAATATGGAGTCTTGCATGGAAGCTATTGCCTTGAAGTCGAGTTTCCGGGGAGAATTGTCCAGAGAATTGTATCCACAGGCCATTTTCGACGATTTTTCGTGTTTGAATGCAACTTCAGGAGGTGTTTTCCCAGCAGAGGATTTTTCTGTGGATTGTTTCTTCGATTTCTCAGAAGGTGAATGTAAAGATGACGTTTTTCAAGAACATGAAACGGAGGAACAAGTGGAAGAAGAAAAAGACTCGATTTCTGACTCTGTTTCCTCTCAAGAACGTTCAGAAGATGACAACTCCAACTCCTGTAGCTTTTCTGATTCTCTGTTCAATGACGAACTTCCTGTGCCTGTAAGTTTCTTTCTCATTCGTATTCTTAAACCAGGGTTTTACGTTTTCGCCTTCGAGAACATGAGAATTACGAAAGAAAAGTTGCAACCTTGGCTTAAAACTCAAGAGAAATTCTTGGAAAGCAATATTGAGGATTCTTCCGTACCAATTTTTTTGGTTCTCTGTTCCTTGTATGTGTTAAAACCTTAAAAACCCATGTTTTGTTTTCCACAGGTTGATGATTTAGCGGACCTTGAATGGGTGTCTCAGTTTGTGGACGATTCTTTATCAGAAATACCTGGTTTGTACCCTGTTGGTGAAGACAAAGCACAAAGCTTTGCAAAAACCAGGTTTCAGCAAGACCTCAAACCGGGTTTGACGAGAACACCTTGTCTTTTCCCATATCCGGTTCCGGCCAAAGCAAGAACAAAACGTTCGGGACGCACCGGACGGAGCTGGTCTGGAGGGTCATCGTTAACGGAGTCTTCGTCGTCGTCGTCAACATCGTCGTCTGCTTCAACGCCATATGTGACCGTCTCCAACGCGGACATAAAGGTTGACTCGTCAAATGATTTGGTTGAGCCGCCGCTGAAAAAACAAAAGAAAGGACCAGCGGTTCAACCCGGTCAAATTTCCGGTTCAACACAGTTTCAACGACGGTGTAGTCACTGTCAGGTCCAAAAGACCCCACAGTGGAGAACCGGCCCGTTGGGAGCCAAGACACTTTGCAATGCTTGTGGGGTGCGGTACAAGTCCGGTCGGCTTTTTCCCGAGTATCGACCAGCTTGTAGCCCAACCTTTTCGGGTGACATTCACTCCAATAGCCATCGGAAAGTTTTGGAAATTAGGAAGAAAAGAGAAATGACTGGTCCGGGATCCGATCTAAACCAGATGGTTTCAACTTTTTAAAAGTTTTTTAGAGTCAAAGCTCAGAAGTAGGTTGAACCGGGAACCGGGTTAGTGGTTCAGTTTGTAGGACTTAGACTTGTTACGCGTTATACGAGGTTCTATTCTTATTCTAGGTAGATCCAATTAGTAGTTTTTTTAAAATAATTATTTCTTAAGTTATTTTTTTTTACATTTGTCTTTTAGGGCTAATTAAGATGGGATATGTTGTTGATGCAAGGAAGTGGAGTTTAAAATAGTCGTTTGGTTGAATGTTAATTAATGAAATAAAATGGAATGACATAGAACGGAACGGTTTATAATGGAATGGAACGGTTTATAATGGAATAGAATGTAATATAATAAAAAGTTGTTTGGGAGAGGTATAAGGGTTAATAATATATGTAGTGAAACGTTATTTGGAAGATAAATGAAATCGAATGAAATGTATAATAAATGACTATTATATTTTCGATATTAAAATGATTGTTAGAGGAAATTAAACATTGATTTTAAAATAGAAATTATGTTCAATTAAGTTCAAGTCATAATTATAATAAATAATTTTTTATATTTTGTTTTAAAATAATAAAGTTTTATTATTTTATTATTAATTATATAAAAATTATTATTAATTATTTTATTTATTTTATTCTATTCTATGTGATTTATATTTAAAAATAATTTATTTATATTCTTATTTATATAAAAGTATACACAAACAATTAAATAATTTTTATATATTTTATATTTTCATTCATAAAAGTTTTATTAAAATTTTTTATTTTATTATTAATTATATACAATTTATTATTAATAATATAAAATATTATTATTAAGATAAGAAAATTTAATATAAAATATTATTAATTATATACAATTTTTATAGACTATAATAAATGAGTATGGAGAAAAGAAGATTAAGATTAAAAGAAATAATTGGTATTATGAAAAGTTATTGTAGGTATATTAAGTATTATGTATTTATTAGTTTATATTCATTTTAAATGCATTGAACCGGAAGTTACTTATTTTCACTATTTAAAATAGAATGAAACGTAATATAAAATTTTCCGCTTCTATTCCATTATGTATTATTCTATTATAAAATTATCATCTACACGATAAAAACGTGTTATGTTCTTTTTCATTTCGTTACCAACCTAAAGAGTTCATAAGATTTTGCAGCTATCTCCCTGATTGAATGAGTAATTGTCTGTCTTATATTGAGGATGGGTCATCTCACAGTTTCGGTCTCTATGGATTTGATTTGCCTTTTCATTCATCTCTGAAAATTAAATAAATGGGACCGGTAAGAGCCGGCCCGGAAGTGCCATGTGGGAGGTGGAAAGACGAGACTGGGTCGTTATGATAATGAAAGTGGGATGACTGCAGGTGCCAAAGACCAAAGCACTAAACAAAGTCAAATTATGTGTGTGTATGTATATATAAAATATACGTCTCAATAATGAACCGAAGCTACAGTGAAAAAAGACGTTAAGGCTAATGGCTGCCTGCATTTACAAGTGGAGGCCTCTTTTTATGCCGATAGATTCGATCTTCTTTCCATGATTTCCAGGAATATGAGCTAAAATATCTTTTACCTGTTGTCTTTTTAAAAGACAACTGGCTAACCTGGGCCAACCGGTCTGCCTGATCATATGACCTGGCGTAATTAACTCGATAGAGAAGAGTACAGGAAACATGTTCCCTTTCAACAGTCTACGTAGACACCTACGGCTGTAATCCAATCCATCACACACAAATTCCGTCTCGTTTGGTTAACCACTAATCAGCCATTTTTTAGCTGATTCATTGTTTTTAGCTGATTGACCCGTCAAATAGTTTGGTCAATAGCTGATTTATTGGTTGATTTAAGACAAGCAGCTAAATATAAAAATGCTTTTTATATAGGAGTGTACTAAAATTTTAAATTTTAATTCCTACTTAATCCTTTTTTCTCCTTGCATTGAAGATTGTTAGTTATCATTTTATTTTTACACATTTTTGTGTGAAACGAATGGTCATGAAACTTATTGTTGGAATAAAACCATATCGGCACAGAAGCGTCTTGTAGCATGTCATATAAACAAGTGCAGGCAATAATAGATTAGAAATAAAATATTGACTTTAATCAAAAATGAAAATAAAATAAAATATTTGGATGTATTATTATTAGAGTTGTAAATTTAATTTTTGTAAAATTAAATATCTAAATTCTTATAAAAATATTCAACCAAATAATAAGATATATAATATTCATACCTTTATAATTTTTTTTAAAGTCATGTCTTCATAATTTATTTTACACAAAATTTTACCGAATATTTTTAACAAACAACTAATACAATCCGTTGGTCAAATTAACTGATATAATTAACTATCAACTAATAATTAATATAATCAACTGATTATCAAACAAGTTCTTCCCTTTAGCCATCACACACACAACTCTTTTAATTCTACGGTAAAAAATCTATAACAAACCACATCGTCACAACCTTGTTATTTATGAAACTTGAGCAGGGAACTAGGGAAGTGCTTTTTTTTTCTGTAGATCGCTTTAGAAAAGAAAGAGTTAGTTCTCAGGTAAAGATTATCCTGCAAGGGTTCTCTCCAATCATGGAACGCCTTGATCACATTTCTCCTTACAGGAGCCAATCA
>JAOSBL010000212.1:34723069-34742695 GCA_027568915.1 Erythroxylum roraimae
ATGGTATTCTTAAGGATCATGCATCATAAGAGTTCTTTAGAAAATTAAATTAATATATTCAAAAAACGGAAAAGCCTATATATATGTATGTATATCATCCACGATATGATGTCCATCCCATATGATAACACCACAAAATAATTTGTGCTGCCAAACTCCATAGTTATCTGTGACTATAAAACATTGAAACATTATTCATGTCATACTTCCAATAAAATTACTGTACAGATTTAAACTGCTCTATGTTGCTCAAAATTCCTACTGCCTAATTATGCAAATAATCACAAGCAGCACCCTTTTTGCAATGCCCATTTTCATGGAATTTGCACACTCTCTGTCCTTTAAAGGAGGGCCTGGAAGACTCTCCTCTGCTAAACGAGGCTTGCCTATTCCATGGTTTACTTCCATGACTAGAATCACCACCCTGAGAAATTCTCTCTCTTTGGCTGGACAATCTGTCTCCACTTTGATTCTTTTCAGTTGCCCACCCACTCAAGTTTCCACTAGGAGTTGCCCAACCAGGATTTGCATTCCCAGAACGTGATCCTTGACCTGGTGCAACCCATCCCGCATTTACACTTACCGGTGCCGGCCCTTGACCAGGTGGTGCCCAACCTGGAAAGGAATTCCCAGGTGCTTGCCCTTGAATAGGAGCAGTCCAACCCAAATTTGCAGGTCCAGACCCTTGACCTTGCCTAGGTGCAACCCAACCTTGGTTAGCATTTCCAGGTCCAGGCACATGGGCAGGTGCAACCCATCCATGATTTGAATTTGCAGGTACAGGCCCACCCCAAGCCACATTGGGATTTCCAGGAACTGGACCCCAGCCAGTGTTTTGATTCTCTGTCCCTTGTCTCGGTGTAGGGCTTTGATTATCTGTCATATTCATGCCCCATGGAACATTTAGTGGAGGAGCCGCAGGCTGAAGATTTGATTGTGTAAAAGAATTTTTCCAAGCATCCGATAGCACCAAATTTGAAGTGCCCGGGATAACAGAAGCAGCAGTATGATTTCCTGGAGTCAAGGATGACGCAGAATTATGGAGGGAGGTTGGTGCATCACGCCAGTTACCATACGCACTAGGTTGGGTGGGCATAGGGATTGCGTTATTTGGATCTAGCTTCTGGGACGAGGAAGCTTCCCATGCTTGAGATCCATTTCCAGGTACAGCGCTTGAACTATTAATTCCTGAGTTTGCAAGGATACCAGACATCCATCCTTGAGATCCAGCAGGAATATTACCATTCACAGGTTGAACTAAGTTGTGGAGACTTTTCATATCAATAGTTGCACTAACAGAGCCACTGGAAATAGCAGTTGGAAGCATATGAGAATTGAGTTGTAACCCAGGGGATCCACCAGAAACTGTTGATTGAGAATGCATTTGAGATAAATTTGCATTACCCAAATGCATACCTGCTTCTGGCTTTGGAACTGAACTAATTGTATGTGAGATATTTGTACCATCTAGGTGGTCACGTATCTCTACATGCCCACTTATCTTTGTTGATGATGTCTGTGGAGTACCATTGTGAGATAATTGAACATTATCTGATGAAACTACCTCATGATGGTGTAACTCGTTGCTTCCTGCTGAAAATCGGTTAGCTTCAAAGAGAGATGTAGGAGATTGAGCCTGAGTGGGTGACCACTTGCTTTCATAAGCTTGTCCCTTTTTCCCACTTGGTGCTTGTGCCGGAGTAGGAGAAGGAAGATTTGTATCAGAAGCCCACCTATCTGTGGCACTGTTGGGGACATTAAGGAGAGTTGGCGCAACTCGGACCATAGAATTAGTGCTTTCAGATTGAGGCTTCAAATTTTCTCCAGAATTGGCAGAATACAAGGATGATGGATGTAAATTCTGCACCAACTGAGTCTTCAAGAGACTGTTATCCACAGATGGAGGCTCTTTCTGAATATTTCCAGATAACGCCTCAGTCAAAAGTATAGAAACATCTTGCTTCTCTGTAGTTCTCCATATCCTCAAGTCAGAAGGGAAATACCCAGTAACACTCCATTTTCTCAGCTGTACCATTGAAAATGGTCCTTGAATTTTTCCAGATGGATCTTTGTAATGCCAAATCTTTTCAGTTTCACTGGTTCTTGAAATAGATTGTGTTGATCCCGAAGGAGGCACAGGTGAAGTGCTTGGCATAATCTGAGGAGCAGATTCTGGTTTTAGAACTGAATGAGCACTGTAAGCTTCTGAATTTGGAGAAGCTTTTTGCTTCTCCCAGTTCTCTAGTAGATTTGCTTCTCTTTCCCTCCCTTGATTCCATTGATAGTCATTTACAATCTCATCAGTTCCAACTGCATCTTCCACCCTGCTCAGAAAACCTTTATTAGACATGCTTCTGTTTAAATCCCGGTTCATGCTCATGTAACTCCTTGTTCCAGCCCAAGATTCGTTTGTAGTAAAACCTCCTTTTCTCGGAGAAATCGGTTCTTGTCCTCTTACTCCAGCCCAAGAATCGTTTGTAGTAAAACCTCCTTTTCTTGGAGAAATTGATTCTTGTCCTCTTACTCCAGCCAAAGAATCATTCATTGTAAAACCTCCTTTCCTTGGAGAAATTGGTTCTTGTCCTCTCCTGCTAAAACTACTGCTTCTAGGTCTAACGTAATTTTCTGCAACACCAAGAAGTAAGATACAGTTGAATGACCCAGAATATGATACAATGAACTATACAGAAAGTAACGGAATCAAGCAAATGAGACCTTGTCCCTTGTCATCATTTTCTCCATCTTCTTCAGATTCATAGCTTGGGTCCATTTTTGGATCAGCATGTATTTCAGGAATCTCTTCCAATCTACGATGGCGCTCCTGAGGAGACTTCAAAAGCTGCAATTTCTCCACACATTCTCTGAGCGTAGACAGAAGTTAAGAACTACTAAAATAGTTGAATAGAATTGCAAGAATTTCCAAGAAAACATGTGACAAGTAATAAATTCGGCAATATGAAGGCTTCTGAATTCAGGCTTGAAAGCTTTAATTTCCTATCATCTGTATGATTTTGACCATATCCTATCCTAGTTGAACTTTTACTGTATAATCCCTATGCTTTATAGGCATACACCAAGAAAGAGCCACAAAAGTCTAGGCGTAGACGAGGATTTGAAGCCAACACGGAACTCACAGCAGTCATTCATCTAAATCTATCTCCCTATCTAGTTCACATTTAACATATAAGAACAAGCTTTGCTTTGATAGAAGTTTCATTGCTCTACAAGAATTCATACAATGGCAAGATGAATTTAAGCATGTCTGTCAAGTCTATTTTCTATTCTAAAGCCTATAATATGCAAGTAGATTGTTCAAGAGGACACAAAGTTGCTAATTTAATTTGCACAAGTTTAAGAAAATCCATAGATTTATAAACTGCTGATATTCCTCAACCTGTAATCTAATTTGAATATGGAAAGAATACCAAGTAATATTAGCTTTAATGGCATATATCCTTCAAGATGACAAGAGTCCAAACCAGTATATAACTACATAATAGTAACTATTCAGATCTTCAAAAGGATATTCCTTTCTCCGGCCCAAATCACTAGCTCGATCTCGAAGATGACTGAGACGAGTAATTTCAGTTTCCAATGCCTGCCACATAATAAGAGAATCATCAGATATCAACTCAGTTTACATAAAGAGGAGCCTGTTGGAGTGCTCCGGAGGTTTTTTTTTTCTTTTTCGTTGTTGTGAAAATTTGTATTAGTTCAACAGCCAGACAGATGATATACCATCAGCAACACAAAGTTAAACTTTTTATATCATCTTCAACCCATCATTTTGAAATTCAACATTAATTATCACCATGGACGGTTACTATCCTAAGGTTGAGCCTCAAGCATGCAACAATATAGTTCTGTACTGATATTACTAAGAAGTGATTATCATCCCCATTATTTATGCTCAAAACTTACATCTTCAACTCTCAAAGCCTGAAGTGCCATAGCCTTCTCTTGTATGTCCCCCTACGAACAGCACACAATTCAGAATGAAGAACATCCAGTAACTTAACAAAACACTACAAAGTAATGCTGCCTCACCACAGTCAAGCGATTAAGAAGTCCACATTTTATGCTTTGCCGAAGACGCTTGCATTCATCCTAGGACATCAGACAAGATAGTTAACAAGCAGATCCAGCAAAATGAATGCTACCATTCAAGCCAACAGATTCATCAAGTACTGCCACTGGTTTGCAAAATCAATAAAGCTGAACTTTGTCCCTCAATGCCAACCCAAACGCAATGTAAGCAATCATTCTAATTTCTACAAAGTAAGACATGCTTTAGACGGTAAAAGAAACAATATAATCATCCCAGTTTTTCACTCTAAATGAAGAGTTATAAAATTACATCAACAAAAGAAATCATGTAAAGACACCAAAAACGACAGAATAAAGAACAAATAAAAGGGAAATGGCTTGTCACCTCAGTAAAATCTTGATTTGAGATTATATCAATTGTCACCACCTCTGTCTTGCTTAGATTTAATATTTCAAGTTGAAAAATGGATGTTTTTTTGCCAACTCTGTAGGGCTCAGGAGCTTTGCTTGTACCTGCACAAAAATATTAAAATGAATTTATCCTACTATTATACAATTTTTATACTTCCACAAGGCAATATGAATAGTGCACAAGGCAAACATGAGGGTTTTACCAACAACTTGCACAAGCCTGTACAAATCTTGCTTTTGGGCATTGCCAGAGATTCTTATTCTCACAAAAGCACCAACAACTTTGTCATGAAATGTCTCCATATCTTCAATTAGATTCTCCACCAAACTGCGTTTCAAGTAAATTAAACAGATATTATGCATATCAATAGCTGCATAATCATCAAGGTTTGATTGCAGTCCTCTCCCATCACCCTTTTTCCGTGATTTGCGTTTCTTATCCTTAGTTGACTTCACAGGGGTATCATAGTTCCCATCAGCGTCCAACTGATTAGCTTCAGTGTCAACAACACTCCCTTGCTGATCATCCACTTGGGAGTCCTCTTTCCAAAGGAAGTGCGACTCAAGAAGCTTTAACATTTCAAAATGGCCCACGCGTGGCTTTCCAAACAGACTCTGAAGCCTTGAATCACAAATTATTTGACTTTTGCGACGAGGATCACGGAGTTTGTTCCTTTTTATGTATTCCAGCAGGAGAGCTTGTACATCAAATTGAGAACAAACCGATTTGTCGCCATTCCTCATGTGCACGACAAACTCCAAAAGCTCCTTGGAGGCCCACTGAATTCTTTCATCAGATGTTACCCCTTCAGCTCCACTGCCTGTTGCTGAGTTTGGTAAATTTCCTTCCCTAGAACGAGAATTCATTCGTTTTCTACCCCTTCTTCTTTTAGGGGCTGTCACTTCCATATTAGCAGAACTGTCTGATCCTGACCCTTTGTCATTATGAATGTTATAGACTTCATCTGGTGAATCTTGCATACCCATGTTTATTTCAGGTCCTTTCCATGGGTTTTTAGCTTGAGCAATTTCTTCAGAAGTTAGAGAGAACCTCGCTTTGAGGTCAATCAAATAATCCTTGAAAAGATACTCCCAGCTGTTTTTGTCATCAAAATTCACATGGCCCTGCCAAAGTACAAAAGGACAAGTACATAAATCAGAATGAAAGTACACTTACAAAAGTCAAGTCATAATGCACAACAAAAACAGAGATAAAATGGATGTGGTAAAATTAAAACTAGGAAGGCAAAGTAGATTCTCTTCTACAAGTAGAAATCTCAAGTGATAAACCACTACAAATTCTGTATAAACCAAGCATAAGAACAGGCAGCATCCAGTTAGGAAGGACTTAAGATATTAACAATTGACTGATATAAAGAAGAAGAATGAAATCAGTATGAAGGTATGTCAACGACCAGAGAGTGGGAAAACTGAAGGGTACAGGATGAATCGGCTAATAGAAAACTAAACTTAACAGTCTCACAAACAAATTCAAACTCTACTGATGAATGCAGATGAACACGACATTGATTGGAGGAGTTGGAGCATCATGAATACAAGAAATTTACATCAGAAATATTCCATGGCCTCAGTTAAAAAGATCGTTCATTGACCACAAGCTTATTTACAACCTGCATGAAAATCTAATTTTTTAATCTCAAAATACTAACTTTTGTGTGTTGATCTACACCATAAAATTTTGGATTTTTATTAGTTAGTTACTTCATTACGAAGTGTTACTGAAATTTAAGAAAGCATCCTCAGAAGCCCTAGAGTAACAAGTATTTATTGTTCACTTGTGCTATGTGTTTCTTTGAAATAATATGATATCAGACAATATATTCACCGCTACAATTGGCCATCTGCTGCCACATTAGATCACAACTTAAACTTCATCCAAAGATTTGTGTTCCTTCGTTATATAGATTTGTAAAGCAAAGAATCTTATAGGTTGTTCATAATAGAATTTGAGAAAAAGAGCCTGCAAAACAATAATACCAACAGTAATATGGAAAGATAGAACAGGAACATACCATCTCCTCGTTTCCTTGTCCATTCCCTTCAATCAATAGAACAGTTTTCATGCATGTCTCACAGAAGCCTTTATTACCTCTCACACAAAAAATAACAGCATCTTTGATGCACCCCTTGCATAAGGAAAATGTACATGTATAACACATGTAATAGGCATTCTTCCCACAGCTGCTGCAAAGGTGCCAACCTAAGTATTGAAAAATATTACCATGTTGACTTTAGATAAGTTACAAACTAAGCAGCCAAAGACATGAGATACATTGCATAAATTGTAAGACAATAGCTTCAAATAAAGAACGACAAATGAAGACGCAAAAAGCAAAACATCACGCGTAAAAGACAACGCCCACAACGCTTGAGTAATCAAGAACACTTATACAAGGAAAAACATGAAATACTTTAAGCATAATTGTTGTATCTGCTTATGTAATGACAACAACGTAAAAGAACATAACCAATCACCCTCAATTTCAAAAATGTTTTCCAGACAAGCACTTAAGTCATAAAGTTCCAACAGTAGAGGGCAATGTTGTAAGGCATTACTAAGAAATTCATCCAAATACACCTAGGCCAAGAAAATAAATAACCATATAGTCACACACATTTAGAAGTTCCTGAAGCTAGAAGCCAGAGTTTAACCCATGTCACAAAAATGTACTTTGCATGGACCACAATCCATTGGGGAATGCACACATGAACTATTTTTGATGTCCTTTTAAATTTAATAACTTGCATTCCCTTCTCAGGAGCCTTTTCATTTGCACATTTTGCTTTCCCCCAAAACACTTCTCTAAGTGCACATCTTTCACTTCTTCTGGAGGAAGAAAAAAAATCCATTCAGAAAAGCAGTTGGCATTAGCAACCCAAATGTCAAATGCCATGGAAATGAGTTTAACTGCATACCCCTCCAATTTCATCCATCCAGACTACAAGTCAAGTTGTCCCAAAATCCACAGAATAGACAAGTTAACAATAGATAGTGGTCTGACCAAACCCACCAAAGGCTTTACAGAAGAATGGAAATTTATAGAGCCAGTGAATTTGCAATCATTAACAATCAGAAAGCATGGAATTAAAGTTGGATATAAGGCATATAACTACTTGAAGGGATAAAAGTTACTTGATTCGTTGACTTAGGAATCTCTAGTTGCTTAGAAGTAAACTCCATCACTAATGTTTGTCAAACATTGTCAAATTCTAACTTCAAAATTCTCTCTTTTTTAACTTGTGTTTATCAAGACTCCACATTATTTACTTTTTAGAGTTAAATGGCCTTTTGCCTTTTCATTATTGTGGTACAGATAACTCTTGAGCTCAAGGATGGGAAAGGACAAGTGGGTAAGAACCTTCTTCAAACCAAAAGTGATACAGTCGTGTTTGCAGCCTAATCACGTCAAATCCCTAAAGCAAAATGGTATAAGAAAGTGACAAAACCTTACTGCGTTTTGATTTTTCTCAACCAAAACTCCAAGATTATACAAGAAAAATAACAGATGTTGAAGCAGACTGTACAACTCTTGGCATACCCACTGTTATAACTTTGATCCTTAAATCATATCCAATAAGCACAAAGTCCATGTACAATCAACATCGTAGCCCGCTCGTAACATGTATAGGAAGCCAATATTAAGAATGTCTTCATGATCTTCAAGACTTCAGTGGCTTCTTCAAGCACCAAAGGTTGATGATTTAGTAATAGAGATTTTTTCCGTCTCTATTTTAATGCAAACATGGTTATTACCAGTCACTGCCATTGGGACTTCAAAAAGTTCATGGAATTTAATTGTTAGATGAAACGTTACACTTGAAACGAGGCACAATAACCCAATATGGTGAGCTTGCAAAATTAAACAGTAGATAAGAGCATCCTGTCCCTTTGCACAAGTCCACTCCCGCAAGATTGCTGTTGTGGACATGAACCCTTTTGTCAAAACAAGAAAGGCAACAACTTCAACAGTTTACAAGAAATGATGTAGTAGTCTAGCTGACAAGGGAGTTGAGATTCAATAAGCTCTCAAGGTATCCAATCAGTAATCTTTTGTTGAATTTCTACTTTGAAATCATCAAAGAACATTATTAGTAGCTAATGTTTGATAAAAGAAACTTACAAAATTTACTACCACTAGTACAAATCCCACAAGTATTACTGTTACAAAGGAAAAGAAGAGACTGCTTATGAAACCTAGCATAGACATTGGCAATTTATTATTTAATGCTTATGCATCCTTCCCTAGAAAATAATTTCCCTAGTGTAGTGGAGTCTCAAAAATCCAAAAGGACATAAAAGACTAGAACTGAAGTCCAGACAAACAACAAGCTTAATGGTCCATCAACACTGAAATTCAGGACTTGGGAAAAGAAATGAAAGATTTTAAGAGCCAAAAAACAGAAAACGTGAGTAAAAGAACTTACCACAATTCCATTTCCCCTTAGATTGAAAGAATGCATCATCTCGATTAACGCAAGCAGGATGATATGCCTTAGGGCACCCCCTGTAAAGAACTTAACCAGTCAAGCAAAATGTCGAAAGAATGATAGTATGAACAACCATACAGAATACGCCTAAGACTACTCCATTGACAGCAATGACACTAATGGCCGTTTTACCTGCGGTCACAGAGAACAAGAGAACCTCCATCAAAACAAATGAAACAGACGTCCTCCCCTGACTTTCTCCTTGAAGGGACTCTAGTAGGAATTTTTGTACTTTTTCCTCTTTTCCTCTTCCTACCAGCACTTTGTCCTATTTCCTCTGTTTCCTCTTCTGGCCCCTCAGTTCCCTCAGCCATTTCTGTCTCCTCCACTTCATTTGCTTTCCCTGCTTCTTCTTGCACTTCCATCTCTTCTCCCACAGCATCCAACTCCGTCTCTTCATCCTTATCCATTTCCATCTTTTTAGCGTCCTCCTCTGCCTCCACTCCAATTTCAGGCAATTGAACCTGCTCCGCAGCATCTTCTGCATCTCCAGCATCGTCCTCCGTCTCATCCAACACCTCTACATTATGTTGATTTGTATCCACTTCAGTCTGCTCTTCCACCGCAATCTTGCCAGCCACCTCCTTACTCTGCACATTTTCCTCTTTGACTTCCTTCTTCATATTACCTTCCCTACAATGATCAACATCCACCATATTCCTTTTCTCTGTCAGACATATCTTCTCCACAGTTTCCGTTCCATCTGCAATCACTGTCCCCTCTGTTTCGTCAATAACATCTGCCTTCAGTTTCACTCCAGAGCCCTCCCCAATTTCAATACCCTCATGCTTCATATGCTCTGCTGCGCCAGACACCTCTGGCCCTGTTGCAAACTGCATCTCCTTTTCCTCTTCGGGATCTTCATTTATTCGTCCTACTGTTTCCTCTGTTGAACATGACACCTCTGCCAACACTCCCACCCGCATCTCTTTTTCGTCTTTGGGATCTTCCTCTATCCCTCCCACTTCCTCTGTAGCATGAAACACTTCTGCCACAATTGCCTGCGCCTCCTCTTCCTTTTTGGGATCTTCCTCCTCCATTCTTCCCATTTCCCCTATTGCATCAGACACTTCTGCCACCATTGCAGCTCGTCTCTCCTCGTCCGTTTTGGGCTGTTCCTCCACTATTTCCACTGTTTCCTCTGTTCCACCAGGCACCCCTTCCATCGTTGTTTCCCGGGTTTTCCCTTCCCCTTTGGGATCTTCCTCCTCTATGCCTCCCGTTTCCTCAACTGCACCCGGCACTTCTGCCACCACTGAGACTCGAGTCTCATTTTCCATTTTGGTTTCTTCATCTTCAATTCCTACTGTTTCATCTGTTGCAACAGACACCTCCGCCACCATTGTGTTCCGTGCTTCTTCTTCCTTTTCCGGATGCTGATCCTCTATTTTTAATGTTGCACCAGCTACTTCTGCCTCCACTGCCCTCATCTGAAATCCATCTCCAATGCCCACACCGTCATCCTTTCTATCCCCATTTCCATCTGTTACCAATGCTTCCACTCTCTTTCCAATTTCCTCTCCCTTGCGAGCCTCCTTCATTCCCTCAACGACATTCGCTTTCCCCCAATCACCCAGTTCAGCAATCCTCGTCACATTCTCAGTCACCTCTCCTCCACCATCTCCCGATTCTTCGTCACCAACAGCCGCCGTCTCCGTCTCAATCTCTTCGTTCACCGCCTGTTCACTCACTTCGGCTCTCAAATTCCCCTCTTTTATACCAATTAACTGGTTGCTCTCACCATCCCTAGCAATTCCATCTCCTCCGATCTCAGCCGCCGGCGATTGAGACGACTGGCCACCGCATACACCAACTCGCAATCCATCCGAACCCTCTCCTGCAACCACTCCGACCTTCTCAAGAAATGGCGGTGATTGGTCACAGTTGCCGAAGACGGCAACTGTTCCCGATTCGTGCGACACAGACATGGGTCGAAGCTCCGAGTCGCAATTTGGGTCCGGGGTTTCTATTACCGGTTGGGATTGGGGATCTAGAGGTTTCGAGTTCTCATCTTCTTCGGCATCCATTAGGCAGATTGATATGATAACCAAGAAAACCCTAACAAGATTAGGGTTTAGAAAGATTTGGGGGAGAACTGGTGTGTTCGATGAAATATGCAAACTGTTAATTACTGTTGCTTTGTCTAGCGAAGAAAGCGATAAAGAGATAAAGAGATTAGTAAATAAGGGCTCGGGATTTGTTACACAGCACCTGTAACTTTTATACTTTATGAGCCACGTCGATTGGGCTTTTCTCCCGATGTGGACTTTCATTGGGCTTTTTCTTACAAACATCAATTTATTATTTTCATAGGGGAGAGTAAAGCAGAATTTGAAAGGAAGATTATCCTTGCTGGTAGATTGAATCATTTTGACTTCTTTACATTTGGTATATAATGGATTTTGGTATTTGATTATTGTACCAAAAATTTGTACAAGCATTATCATGCCTCATTACATTTTAGGCCACGCATATGTAAAAAATGTCATTAGATGTTCATTTAAAGCAAACCATAACTTCATTTGTAAGCGAATTCGATCAATAGAAACCATATTAATACTCAATACATGTATTAGCAACCTAATGTACACAAAATACTATCAGTCATTAAAATAAGTACCATATACCCTTTGTAATCAGAATATCATCTTTGAATATAAACTATAACACGCCTCAATATTAGTACTTTTTCTATTTAATATCAGGTTTAGGCATTTTAATTGATTACATATAACACCTACACTTTTAAATAGGAATATAATGATTGAGTCAAAAGAATATTTGTCCTAATAGCAATAATACGTACATTTAGTACGCTTAATACCACAACTATAAATAATAGTTACCAAGACAAGACACATTTGAAAAAGGTCATAACTTTAATGCATGATAGGAATACTACAGTGAAGTTGTAATAATACCAAGCATCAGTATGATGGATATAAATTGATACAAATTCATGCAACAAAGTAGGTAATATGAAGGTTTTGTCTAGCATAAGAAACTATATCCATTAAAGTTTTTGGAGAATACTAAAAAATATATACAATTGTGTGATCAAGGGTGTTCTTAATGGAAAAATTAATGAGAAACTATAAAGTACACTGATTTTATGCATGATTATGTATGACAATGTATTCGTTAAAGGTTTTGTCTAATATGGTTTAGAACATGGTCGTTTAGTAAACCATGTTTTGTTTTAAAATGTTGGAATGAATTTGTCAATTACATAAATTGGAACATGATCATGTATCAAATTACGTCCAATAAAGTATTTTTAATATGGTTAATTACACAGTTATGTGGTTAATCATGTTCTTGTTTATATTTTAGTAGGGACTCCTACGTGGGCCATATTATGATGCCATGTATAGGCTGCTATATAATGTCATTTACGGGTCGTGTTATGTTAAGTGGTGGCAATAATGGATACAATTTGTAATCATGTATGGGCTCTTTTTACTTAGAAGGGAAGAGTGCTCAAGATAATTTCCTTTAGACCATGTTTATAAAGGACAATAGAAAACTAAAAAGTTGCACGTAGGTCTCAACTTCACTGAGCTCCACTAAAAGACATGACATGCATTCTTAACCCTATATTATCATTTTCTGGTTATGGTAATCAATATATCTACTTTGCCAACTTTTTGGGTTGCAGGCGGAGAAAGAGCGGACGTGGGGACTCGGGTCGGGGCACAGCCTAACTAAGAGAGCCATTCCATTTAGGGCGAGACAGAATGGCGGGCATACACGATCTGATGTCTGAGCCAATTAGTCATATGATGACTACTTCACTAATTTTTTGAGTATTAGCTGCCTACCAATATATTGTAAGGCCCCATCATATACCCTAGAAGTATTATAGCATGTCTATGGTGTATTAAGAAGTGAACATAACGAATTATGTACATCTAAGTATAATAAGAGACATAGTAGTACTTAATGTAAAAGACATAGGTAAATGAGTAATTTGTTCGTTTCATCATGGACATACATACTTAGACGTGAAATATAGATGGGTATTTTTGACATGTTTGCTTAGATTTATGAGTGTGATGTGAGGGGAATTGATAAAAAAAAGTATTCCATAAGCAAATGGGATGTTTTTGGTTAAATAGGATGTATTTTTGTGTTGCTTTTGCATGATAAGACCGAAGTTAGTTGGTTTAGGATGTGTACCTCGTTGGATGGATAGGTTCTACTAAACATACTTCTGTAATTTGACCATATCTCGACCTGTATACCTCCAAATTGGATAATTCAAGTTGGAGATAAAACAATAGACATAGATAAAAAACTTTCATGAAGGAACCGAAATTGATTATGCCTTTAAGATTTTGAATTCTGGCTTGAAGTTGAATTATGGATGTTGTCCCTATTTTCGAACAGCCTGTAGCGTTTTGGGTATAACTCCCAGTATAATTAACCAAATTGCATGAAATTTATTCCATTAGAAAAATAAGACATAAGGGAATGAAATTAATTGATAAGATTATAGACCAATGTGGCAAGTAAAGGAAGAAGAAGGACCAATATGCAATTTTCTAAAGTTAACACGTGGACCAAATGGATTAAGGCATGTGTGACCAATAATAATAAAGCATGTGTGTTCAATATAAATTAAACATATGTGTGAGTGTTGAAAGTTCTTGAATGGACATAGAGAGAGGGGAGATGGACAACATTTTGGGGGTTCTAAGTTCGGATTTTTCTCCTCTCCATTTCACCTTCATCATCCCATCATTTTTCATGTAAACAATCAAGTCAGTCTTAGGTGGAAATCAAGGTAAAAGTTAGAGACTTTTTCCTCACCCTTACCTTTTCTTGCTTTGATTATGAAGAACTGGAATTATAAGGTTGGAAGTGGGACTGAGATATGTATTTGTGATGTTTCTAGTTGGTGAGTCAAGCAAAGCCAAAGAGGAAGGGAAGGAAAGGCAATAGAAGACCTACCTTGTCAATTTTGAGGTTTGGGACTTCACTTAGTTAATTTCTTTATTTGTGTATATTTAAATTTGTAAAAAGATTCATTTAGATGTGGAGTGGTTGTTGGGATGATGTTTTGGTGTTATTTTAGTGTTAGCTTGCATAAAATTGGTTGAATATGACAAGAGAGTATTATGTAGTGGAATTCTGTCTACGCTTTGTTGAACTAGTCACATTGTTTAAGTCATAACTCAACATACAGACCTCAAAATTGGGTGATTTCAGTTTCATATGAAACATAAGAGATAGAAATAGAAATCTCTAGAAGATACTTTGACCTAATTCTGGCTTTATGATATGGAAAATTAAGATAGTAAATGGTGACCTAATGTCGCCCCTATTTTGGAGCAGCTTGTGATATTTGTTCTATATCTCGTGATTGGAAAGTCCAAATGGTATGATTGATAGTGCTATGGAAATTAGAGACATAGAGTAACAAATGTCTAGAAGACCTAAAAATCTAATCCAAACGTTTTCTATATGAATTTTAAGGAACAAGTGGAGTTTGTCATATGATTTGCTTCTGGACTGATTGTTTGCCTATTGTTAAACCACCGTAGGCTTAGTTTAATTTTGAGTTTGTTTTCATTTCTGATTTTTATCAAATATTAACCGAACCTTTTTGAATGTGCATGAAACTTTTCAAACACCTAGAAATAAGTGAAATGGGACTTACCATATGTGAATTGGATAATTGAACATTGGAATTTAAGATTAAGCATAATGCATTACAAAGAAAAATTGCATGTACATAAATGATTTGTTTGCGTATTTATTGCTCATATGTGTATAATGTGATTATAAAAATGTGATTTTGACACCTTCTAATGGTGGTAAGTTATGACTTGCATGTATGAACACAGATATATATTTTATGACTTCAAGTGAATATCATATGATGAATTGTGAAATTGGCAAATGGTTAAAGTAAAGGTTACAGTGCCTGCTCTATTGTCTTGATGGTAGATAGATAGGCATGCCTATAGGGATACAACATAACTGCTATAGTTTAACACTAATTGTGTCCTCATTTCGAGACTATAATGTCTCTATAGTTTGATGCCTTCGGGCATCCACAATTTGATACTTTTGAGTATCCACAGTTTTGATATCTTCAGATATCCACAGCTCCTGTTATCTACACCCACGAAAATGTGCAAGCCTAACACAGAAAGCAAAGTAAATGGTTATAAATAAGAAATGAAGCATGACAACTTAAATAATTGGTATTAGTGAGCATTTGCATTTGTACTGATAATTTGTATCAATGAGCATTGAATATCAATATTTGGCTTATAAATGTTCATTTTGGGTATATGGATAATAAGTTGAAGCATAATTGCATTATGTACTTTGCTTAGGTATGCCATCATTGTTTACATGAGTGTTGAATATCAATGTATGGTTCATAAATGTGAATTTATAGTATGTGAGTTGTGATATTTTTGATCGTGTGTGCTTGACAAATGACTACTGTGAGTGATCATCCAAACTAAGTGTTTTCCCTACTAAGCTTTCAAGCTTAGCACATATGTTAATCCGTATAGGTCCAGGTCATAGAAGTGAGATACATGGAACATCTGCAAGGACCAAGACCAATAGCCAGGAGAAAAAGTACTTTTGGAATGTACTTTTAATTAAAGATGATTGTATATGTACTGAAGAAAGGAAATTGTATGTTTTCTTTTGGATTACCAAGTAATTATAAAGATGCATTACTACTGTTAAATGATCATTTTAAGCATTGGGAAGTTTTGTAATGTGTATATGTATAGCATTGAATAAAATTATATACCTTGAATGCATGTATAGGAATTTAGTTACTATGTGTGCAGATGGTTGTAGGTTCCGTATAGGGGGTGTTGCACTTATCTTACCCAATGTAAACTAAATGAGTAAGGCAAAAACTTATTGAGGCCCTCTAAATCTCTTTAAAGATTATTCTAATATTTTGTGTATCCACTATGTACAATGCATAAGACTTAACCTAGCTCATTCTTTAGGTTCTTTCCTTGAACCTTTTTCACCCATTTTTCATATAGAAACTTATAATCTCAATAACGTATAATGGTGAGTGAAAGAAAAATAAGTAAATATAGAGATAATGGAATGGAATTTTAGTTGTGTAAATTGTTAATCAAAATTATGATTATGATAAGGAATATATACCTACTAAAACTCCACTGCCCATTCTTTTTATGTTTTTATCTATGCACGATATTTTATACAAAGATTGAGATTATAATAAATAAATTAAATTGTATATAAGTGAGCAAAAAGGCAAATAGATAAATATTAAAGTTGGAGAGAAGGGAACTTTGACTGTATAAATTTTTATTCAAAACTATGATTATACTAAGGAATATATAGCCACCAAAGTTCCCTCCTCCAAATTTCAATATTTATATATGTCTACAGTGTCCCCTCAAAAGTAGAGTCATATTAAGATAAAACATAAGGAACTTTGTTGGTGTACATTTCTCATTAAAAAAACGGTGTTAACAAAAGTAATATATATCCACTAAAATTTCTTCTATTGTTACTCAATAATTTTTTAGTGTTACTTAATATATTTATGTATGCACGGTGTCTCCCTTAAAGTTTACGATATATAAATATATTTGTATGATTATTTTGTCAATTTTTTTATTTCAGAGGATATAATTTCTCAAAAAATATGGAAATGTTAACTATTTTCTCTACTCTTATAAATATAGTTTTGAATATGTTGAAATGGTGATTGCTAACCTACCAGTTAGAACGATTAATTGAGGCACACAATGTTCCAAATTATCAAACTTGTATACATTTATGATAGTGAACATATGTCATTAGAGAAATAAATTCTTATATGAGTTATTATTGGAGGTAAGTATTCCTCTAAGAAGTCATTGATCTTTTTCGTTTGGCTATCTGTTTACGGGTGATATGCAGTTGAGAAATTCAATTCATATCCCATCATATTGAAGGGAGACACCAAAATTAGCCAACAAATCGAGCATCTCGGTCACTTGTAATGTTTGTTAGAACCCCAAAGTGCTTCTTTAGATTTTTTTTAGAAAAGCACTGCAACAACATTCAAGAGACATAAGCTGAAATTGGCACAAAGATTGCATATTTGGAGAACTTATAAAGCACAACCATAATTAAGGTTATGTCTTCCACCTTTGAGAACCCACTAATGAAGTCCATCAAAACTGACATCCATAGTGTTTCTGGAATAGGAAAAGACTGCAACAAACTTACCTGCTTCTTTCTTTCAGGGCTATCCAATTGACAAACATGGCAAGTTTTGGCATATACATAAATGATGTTCTCCATCTTTGGTCAATAGTAAGATTGAGAAAGGAGTGTGAACATTTATTGGACTTCGGGATGACCAGCCCACTGTGAATCATGCATCTCCTTCATTAATTATTTTTGCAAGGCATTAAAACTTGGCACATACAATTGATTATACTTTTCCATTAGCAACCCATCATTATCAAGCCAAAAAAAATCGAACAACAACATCTTCTACTTGCTTCACAATTTGGCTATAAGTTTTTTCAAGTATAGCTGCTAGGTTAATTTGCTCCAATAGGTCTGATTCAACTTGATTGATAGCATGCAAAGCTGTAAAGACTTCTTTTTGGCTCAATGCATATGTCACATTATTGTATCTCCTTAGTTTATGCTCCCTTACAAATTCATATTCAGCAAGAAACTCTTTCCATTGGGTTTGCCTTATAGATAATTTATTTTGCATCCTGAACAAGGTATTAGCTATATTATCTGTACGAAAAATGAACCTGGTACCCAATAAGTATACCCACCAACCTTAAAGATAATGAACTATTGCCAACATCTCCTTCTAATGTGTCAATTATTATTGCTCGGCACCTTTAAGCTTACAAATTTTTAATGCAATAGGATGTCCTTCTTGCACCACGCGCCAATAGCTTTGTTCGAAGCATCTATGTGTACCTGGAAAAGGAGATCCAAGTCGGGTAATTTCAATACAGGTTCGGTTGAAATAACAACCTTCAACTTTTCAAAGGCTTCTTAGTATGCTCCTGACCAACTCCACTCTTGTTTCTAAAATAAATCTATCAAAAATGTTGCTTTCGTTGAGTACCCCATAATAAATTGGCAATTGTAGTACACCAAGCCAAGAAAACTCATAAGTTCGTTTATCGTTTTTGGAACCTGCTAATCAACAATTTATGTATCATTTTAGGATCCATTCGCACCTGGGCCTTACTCACCAAGTATCATAAAAACTTTATTTTTGATTGCACAAATTCACACATCTCCTTTTCACAAAAATTTTATATTGTCGCAACTACTTGAATACCTTCATTAAATGTTGTATACGCTCCACCATGTTAGTTTTATAGACCATAATATCACCTAAGTAGACCACCATAAAATTGTCTAACATGTCATTCATCAAATTATAAAAAATAGCATGGGCATTTGTCAAACCAAATGGCATGACCCAAAATTCATATGAGTCATATTGAGTTATACATGTTGTCTTTTCTCGTCACCTTCAACAATGTACACTTGCGATTACCCATTCTCAAGTTTAAACAATTTACACTTGTGAATACCCATTCTCAAGTTTAACTTTTTGAACACCGCAACCTTTGATAATATGTCCATCAAGTTTTGAACTAAAGGAGAAAGATATTTATTTTTGATAGTTACCTTAATCAGAGTTTGATAGTTTACACACAAACACAAGGCTCCATCTTGTTTCTTTTAGAGCAAAATTGGAGCACAATATGGGGCTTTAAATAGTTGGATGTATCATACTTCCAACAACTCACCAAGATGCTTCCGTAATTTCACCAACTCTAATGGTGACATCCGATAAAGGTACGAGCAGGAAGAATTGCACCTGGCACTAACTTGATCTTATGATCAACTTTGCAAGGAAGTGGGAGAGTCTTTGGTAACTCTTAATGCATCACATCCTTAAATTCCCTTAATGCTTTTTTAACCGCATTTGAGAATTCCAACATATGGTCTTCCGTAATTTCCTATATGGTCACAATGTAAGTCTATATACCTTTTTTGAGGCATTTTTTGATACTCATAACAGAAACATGTGCTACAATTGTTGTTTTGTCCACTGTTCTTTTGCTAGACCCAAGGACGGAGTTATTTGGGGCCTATATATATATATATATATCAAAACCCTATCTTTGATAACTGACATGACATGGGTTGCTCTTGTGGAAGATCCTGCGCACATGCCAATCGGCTTCGAAGTTGCTTTTCCTTCGCTTCTTGAGATTGCCCTTAAATTAGATATTGAAATTTTTGATGCTCCAATCTTGAAAGAGATTGAAAATAGGAAAAACATAAAGCTTTCAAGGTAGTTTCGGAACTCAAATTTAGATCATCAATGTTTTCCTGCCTTTTTCCTACGTGATCGAGCTAAACTAGATTTACTCTTGCGTAATACTTGTTCATAGCTAACTGGCATGTTTGATCGTTTTTCTTGACATTTTGTTCTTCCATCACGTCTACCTTTTATATCAACAAGTTTTATAATATTTATTCCATGACAGGATTTAGGAATATTTCAGCGAATGCATGTATGACTGTTTGATCAATAATTTAACTAAGTTGTTGCGGTAGGGAATGAGTTTTTGAGGCTTATATAAGAGGCTTATAAATAAA
>JAOSBL010000212.1:34747251-34766653 GCA_027568915.1 Erythroxylum roraimae
ATTAACACATTTAATTCCATTAATTCATGCCACTTACCTCAATTAATGCTACCATAATAATTCATGTCAACTTAATTCAATCTATTTATGCTTTAATTTACTCTAATCATGCTTAATAACATAAAAAAAATTTCGGGGCTAACACATCCTCAACCCCTTTTAGGTACTACTTTAGTGGGTGGTTTAAATATATTACCAATATCCTACTTCTAAGTAAAAAAAAACATGTGATAAATGGAGACAAGATACCTCATCCATGTTCTTTGCCACGTTCTCGCACTTTTTTGATGATTCATATCACTAACTTTTCCATATCACCAGTGACTTTCATCTAAAGGTGATAGTCAAATTTTGAGTCAATTCGCACATGATCCAACCAATGTGCACCCATAGTATAGTCCGTTCGTATACAGTTTGTTATTTGAGTACACTTTTATCCCTAGTCCCACCAAAAATGTCTTAGGCAAGTCCAACTTGCCTTATTCAAGCTAATCAACGCTTCACGGTCCATCATAGGTAGCCAAAGTTCTAACCATTCTTGATCTTACTTTGTTAAATTATCTTGGTTCTTTTGGCATGCCTTTCTCGTTGGCCAAAGCTCGCCAATAGCTAACAAAAAAGGTCCTGCAATGTTAAGGAGCTAACACTAACCAACAAACACATTATGTATTAACTACAAACATATTAATTTCTCCAATTTCAATATGGCAAAATTAAAAATCCACATTTTAAATAAGAGGAGTATCTAATCACTATGATATCATTTGTTGGACTTAACACAAATTTCATTAATTGATTTTATGATTAACAATGAAATCACATAAATAAAAATATATTTTTTATTTTTTATTTTTAGTTAAATAAATCGATGGACATTTTAATAAGTTTGTCGACTTTATAACATACTTTCTAAACTTTTGATCAACCTGAACAAAAGTTGTTTGAAACAACACAAATAAGGTCTTTTTGCACTTTTCTTAATACATAAAAGTCTTAATGTGAAAGAATTTGAATATCCACAAAAACTTACTTTAATAGGTGTAAGAGATCTAGCAGTCATTTATAATACATTAAAAGGTGTGTTTTAGATTCGAACATTATCGTTAGAATTTAATTTTGATCATAATGTCTAGCAACGTCTAAAAAAGACTCCCAACATTATGAAAATCATCCAACTTAAACCTCCGCGGCTGAGTTTCATCAAAAAAATCTATTTAACCTTTTAAAAATTAATTAAGAGCTTGCCATTAATAATGTATAATCCTCAAGGTTTTAAAAATCGAACCGGACTGTCCGGTTTGACCAGAAAAAGTTTGAACGGTCAGTGGTCCAATTCGATTTTACCTAATAACTTCTATGTATAAAAACCGACTAGTTAAAAAATTTTCTGGTCAGACCGGACGGTCCTCGGTCCAATTTTAAAAACCTTGATAATCCCAACTAATAAATAGTATATTTTGTCACTTCTTTCAATCCCTAATTTCATCCTTAATTCCCAATTCAATCGAAAATGTTTTAGGAGTAGACTTGTACTTGCAACGAAAGTTAGGACATTTTGCTTACTTTTTTTTAACATATTCTTTGTTTAGATAACATAAATTTGGATAAAAATATAACAATTCTTATATCGAATCATTATATCATAAACCAGATCACACGTTTCTGGCTCCACGCCCTAATCACATATGTCAATCAATAGACCACAACCCTTTCAATGCATTACTGTATGAACGTTCGACCTTGTTTGCCGTTTAGAGATTAAAAATATCTTAAAGTACTTCCTTTTATTGCTGCGAGGCAAACGATGCTTCGGGGCATGCTTTGTAGGGACCAAATCTTATGTCCCACAAAAATCTGTGGTTGTGGATGAATGGTACAGAGTTGAGCTTGAGTAAGTAAGACAGAAGATTTCAACCCTGCTTGGTGACCAGGGGAAGTTCACTCGTCTCTCATAACATCATAAACTAATAGTTAGATGTCTGAAAAGTTAGGGATGAACGGATCTTCAAGCATTTCTTACATGACAGGTAGTAAAACAGTCCTTAGGTAACATTCATTTACTTATTACAACCACAGACGCTGCAAAACTAAATGACATGTTCTATCAGAGAATAAGTGCTCCATATCATCATCAGCTTTCCTTCCTATTAAAATATAGTTTCCACATTACTCCTCACTGCCAATCAAATTTGAACATTTCGACTTACATGAGAATCTAACTGAGGAATCTTAATAAACTAGGACATATTGCCACAGCTCAGTCCATATCCATCAGTAGTACCTCCTGGGATAGCGGTCCACCATCCTTCCAGAAGGACATTCAATTGCTCTATGTCCTCGACCCCCGCAGTTGTGGCAGATCATCAATGGTCCCATACAGTCCCTGCTCATGTGACCGTACTGGTGGCAATTCCTGCAAACGATGTCTTGGTAGCTACTGCTGCGAAAGCTACTACCCCTGTCTCCAATAACGTTGCCTTTAGGGCAATACCTAGCCAAATGTCCAGCTATATTGCAAAGGTTGCAAATAGGTTCATTTGGGCAGTCCCGTGCTAGATGGCCAGTCTTTCTGCAGTTATTGCATGCCTTGTCATTTGTACAATCAGCTGCTATATGGCCCTGCTTATAACAGTTGTTGCACAGCCTAAGGTCACCAGGTGGCATTGGTGGAGCCGTACAGTCCCTAGCACGATGTCCAGCCTTCCCACAGGTGTGGCATATACCCTCATTTGGACAGTTGCTGGCCATATGGCCAGGCTCCCGACAGTTCCAGCAGAGTGACTTTGTAGTGCACTCGGAAGCAATGTGCCTACAGGATTTTTCAGACATGAAAAATTCAACAAAACTCATTCATTTGTTAATGCAAAAGAAGGAATTGAAATATGAATGCATCCGTACACGCTTGATAATCTTACGTATCAATTAGTTTTGAAGGAAAAAAATTACCTCCAACTTTACAAGAAAATACCGACTACACATCAGCATTTGGGAACATGAACATTGTAAAAATTGATTAAATGACTAATCAAACCATTCATATACAAAGCAGTTGCCTCAATTAAAATTAACCAAATATCTGCAATACGAAAATACAGAACTCAAGACTACAACCGCCTAGGAATTGCTTGAGGTGAACAAATTGCCACTGTCTTCTGTTCTTCAAACCGCCAAGGTCAAAAACAATACAATAATCCTATAACATGTCTCAAAATTGGAGATTCTAAAGATGGAAGCTAAATAAAAAATCTCTGCTTGAAGACCATTTAAGATATATTTTGAAGTAAATTTGGAGTTGCAGATTATGAGTTTTCCCAAACAAGCAGGAACACCAATTAAACAACAAAGCCGTGTTTATATTGTAGACATTGCATGATTCTTGCAACTAAAATTTGGCAGAGTTTTCAAAGCCAAGGAAGTATAGTGAAAATTTGATATGCAAATCTTGCATAGAGAAAAGATTAGAAGATATCAATTAACAAGCCGTGCTTGAACCATATGCCACAAACACTAAATGTATAATAAGAATCCCATACCCAGGAAGGCCACAGTTATGACATATTGCCACATTTGGGCACTCTTTGGCGAAATGACCTGGCCGTTTGCAGTTCTTACACAGATTGCTTTGGCTGCTAACAAAGTCATAGAACACAGACCATTAAGCAGAACATAGAAGCATACTGAAAAGATAAATTCACGCAAGATCAGTGCAGCAATTTTATTTCATCTTAAACAGATCTTGTCTATACTACTCCACTTTGCAGCAGCATGTAATACACCAGGGATTAATTTTACTAAATGAGCTTCAAAAATTCCCAACCATATATCAAAATATTTCCTTGAAGTGGGCAGAGGGCGCACTAGAAACAGCAGAAGTTTCAAAGAAGCATATCTAATACCCATTTTACTCCAGAAAGCCACTTCAAGAGCACAAGAAGTGGGAGATAAGCTGAATTATTGAAAACTAGAAAACCTGAAACCCCGACGAGACTCTCGTCTGTATGGTGCACCACGGTAGGAAAAGCGATCGGATCGGATCTTACGATCCATTGGACTCCTGCTCCTGCTCCTGCTCCTGCTTGGGCTCTTGCTATCTGAACTCATGTTCCAACTTCCCCCAAAAACCTACCACCACTGTTCTGCAAACACACGACCAACAACAACACCTGCTGCCCCCTCCCTGTCCACATTACAACCACACCCGTCATCATCCATTACTAGAACTCAAATCCCTCACCAACCCTTCAAAACAAAAACACCATATCCCAACTAGAAACAACAAAATGCTTTTTTCATACAAAATCCATTAGATCAGTTACATGCCACCATTGTCCCTTCCCCAACACCAGGAAAATAATGAACTATTTCTTCGCCCACATCATTTAAGCATCTTATGCAACATTGTCCTTTCCCATGCAACATCAAGCTCAGGTAGTTGTAGAACTCGACAAAAACTCCCATCTTCTAAACTAATCATGCAAACCACATTTGGTACAGTTCTAGAGACTAAAAGGGAGGAGGAAAATAGGAACCTATCAGAGCTTATGATCAGATTAAAGAGAGAAAACTAAGCAACATCATATAAAGCTCTCAAACATAAACAACCTACTCTGGAATTCGGGGGGACATGGAAAACTAGACTGAAGCTACAGTAAAACTCACAGTATGTAACCAGGGTTCAATATGGGTTCAACATAGACTTAGTTGTAGAACAAAAAACGGTTACATAAAATCACGTCTCTTAATCAGCATTGGATGTCTCCAAAGTTGTCTTCCACTTTGACACATATACCATACAGAGAAGAACACCCAACTCATTGCCCAAAGTTGAACATTTTCAACAAAGTCACAAGCTGTGTTTGGCTGGTTTGCAGAGCACCATTAGAGTACAGAAAACCACAATAATACCTAATCGATTGCCAAAAGTTCAACATCTTCCACAAAGTCACAAGCTGGCTTTGATTGGTTTGCAAAGCACCGCTAGAAGATAGAACACCCCCACTACATCTTCAATAGGAGGACACTTTCATACAAGAACATGGGCATGAAAAGCTTTTAACATTCGTATTTAACGAACTCCATCGATTGATATTGTAATCAGGCAAAATTAAACACCCAAATAGCAATACAAGCACCAAATGGTTGACCAGTCCATGAAAGCTATCCAAAATTAAACCCAAAATCACAAGAACCGTATAAACAACCACAAAAACAAAGCGTAACTAAGTTCCAGATTTAAGAAAACTCCACCATCCCCTCAGGGCCAAATAGCAAAACAGGAGCCAGAGAAGACAGTTAGTAACAAATTCAACGAGGGAAGATGAGATTCAAACCATAGCATCTGGTTCTCGAAGCGAACTTATACTCAGCCCCTAAACTCAAAAAGAGCAAACTTTCAAAGGATTAAGGATACGCACCCTAGTTCATAAGCTCAGCAACGAATACCGCCTTACGAGTGCAGTGAACGGACGGAGAATCTATGGATTTGCAGATTTATTAGGCAAAAGGAGTGATTTTGGAGAGTAACGGACCAGAATTTGCTTCGAATCGGATTATATTCAGCTTTAGAACAAGGGTTTCAAGGCCCAAGTCCACAATTTCTATACAAATTTTGTTTTTTTTGGAAAGATAATTTCTATACAATTTGTTTATGATTAGTTGAACAAATTGGCTTATTGTACTTGTATTTGTCCTACATATTTGAGGTGCGAAAATATTTTAAAAAATATATAAAAAATTTACATATAATAAATGTCCCTTTTTTTAATTTTTATAAAACGAAAAGTCTTATATACTAATATAAGTATGCTTATGTTATTGAATTTTAATTACACGATAATGATGAATTAAAAAAAGTTATTTCAATATGTAATTATGAGAATCTAACAAAGTTTTTTTTCTCCAAAAATCATAATTTTTATTTAAATCGTAATAGCAATAAATCAAATGATCATAGTGATGACAATTAGTTAGTCTACCAGCTAGATTCTGAGTCGGCCCATGAATTAGCCTAGGTTCGAGTAGGCTTGAGATTTAACTATTCTAAATAAAACGACATCATTTTGTTTAGAAGAATTAGGTCTTGGACAAGCCTAAACTTAGATAACTTATGTCCAAACTCAATTATAAAAAATATTATTTTATACTTTTAATTTTTAAAAAATTGCAATCCCTGTGATCTCTTTCTTGTGACAAAGGCAAAGTTTCTCTTTATTTCTTCCCTTCCTTTCAAACTAAAACAATAATTTTGATGTGTGAAAATTTTGACATTCACCTGTTAATAAAAAAAGTGGGGTTGGTCATGGCTGCTAGGTGCTTATGCGGCAGCCAATTGTAGCCTAAAGTGGAGTCGTTCGAGTCTGGGTGCAACCGACCGAAGAAAGGAACAAACAATATATTAAAGAATGCCTCTTCTCTCTGACTCTTGTTTACTCCTTTTGTTCTAATATGTGATGATTTCTTGCTTCTGACAAGGGCAAAGTACCTGCCCAGAAGAAACTTAAACCCATATTTGTACAAAGAATCCAACAAATGCACATCCTAGTCGTATCTCCAGCGGAAAAAAATTATTAAAAAAAGCAATTTTCCTTATTGCTCATCCCATCATTGGTAGAACTTACAGAATAAACCGATGAATGATAATGAAACAAGGACAAAGAAAGTAACGAGAACAAATGAACTGATACCTTATTTGAAAGCATAAAAACTAGGGCAGCGCTTAAGGTGTACGCACGGTTACAACTTGCAGTGCAGACAGCAGAAAAAGATAGGACTCGCAATCAGAAGATTCCCCAGAACTTGGCTCAGCCCTCTGTCATAGCATCTCTTGTTTACAGTAGTGACTCATTACTGAAATTTTCCTTTATACCAATTTGGCGATAGCTTCAGGGCTTCTCATGAATCTGTCTTTCATTTCAAGCATCTTCAAACTTGTCTCAAGAGCAACATATGTGATCTATACCTTTTTAATGAGCAATCAGTTTAAGAAAAAAGAGATTTATTGCACTTCCACAGTAATCATTACATCAAACAAACTATTCTATGCTGTGCTTACTTGCTTCCAAGCATTTACCTTTTTCCCTTAAACAATTATATTTTTGTTGGACAAATACACAAAAGCCTAAGAGCACCGCTCGATGCTGATTACGACAAAGAGGATAAGAATCTGCATAGGACAAACAAATCCCTACTATCTCTCTGTCCTTTGCCTTCTTTTCCGTCCCGCCTGGGAATCAAATTCTTCCGTCTAATTACAGTGAACATGTCCAAGTACTTTTCCTTCCCATGAACAGAGTTACATACATAGTCCCCAAGCTCTCAAAACCTTCCTGTTATGCTTGAACAAAAAACTTAGAGACCAATCTCTCTTCTTTTCTCTTTTTTTTGCCAATTATATAACTACTGATTGTTCTAACAACATCATTTTAAGTTGAAATTCATGGGCAAAACCAACCTGTTCACTTTTCTATCTTCAATTGTAAAAAGTTTCAAAATGTTAACTTTGACGATGAAACCAGTATTTCAAACCATAAATGCCAAGTTAGTAATATTGCGACAGGTTATGGAGGTGGGATCTCTTGTTGGGTGTGAATTTTCACTTCCATAACAATCTCTGTCTATGCCACTGTCGTAACCAGTAGCAACCAAGGACAGAGTGTATTAGTTACCCATTCCTAAGACTAGTAAATAACCTATTTCACCTTCGCTTTAGGAAGGGACCAATGAATAAAAGGTTAAAAAACCTCACTTTAGCTATAGCCAAGCCAAGTATTGGTCACTCACTAACATGTGAAACTATCTGACACAAGCCAAGTCAGTGTCGGCACTTACACGCACTCCATCCCACTCTCTACTTCTCTCTCGTGACACTTACCTAAAGGCCACCAAATCCAAAGCCTTAAAAACACCATAACACAGACACCAAAACATAAAGATACAATCTTTTAACAAACCCATGAAGCCCTTTCAACTCTCTTCTCTTGTTCTCATCATTTCACTGCTTGTTTCCCACTTGCCCCTGTTTCTATCAAGCTACCATGACTACAACGACGCATTGTCCAAGTCCATTCTCTTCTTTGAAGGCCAAAGGTCAGGTTACTTGCCACAAGACCAACGTGTAACTTGGCGAGCCAATTCAGGCCTGAGTGATGGGTGGACTTATAACACGGACCTCACTGGTGGGTACTACGATGCCGGTGACAATGTCAAATTTGGCTTTCCAATGGCATTTACAACCACAATGTTGGCTTGGAGTGTAATTGAGTTCGGTGATTTGATGCCACCAAGTGAGCTGAGAAACACCCTTGTGGCCACGCGTTGGGCAACCGACTACTTGCTCAAAACTGTTTCACAACCGAACCGTATTTTTGTCCAGGTAAGTAGAGTGCTATGTTTCGTTTACTTGGACTGAGTTAGTTGGTGACTGTGGTTGGCTAGTTTTCGGATTATCGTGGTTTAACTAATCTGTGGACTTGGGTGGTTCACGGTACACTTCATAGGATAGATACCTCTCGTGGATTGACCCTTGTGGTCGAGGCAGGTCATCACTAAACGGTTGACGTTGGTTTTGACGAAATCGAGAATTTATTTGTCTCGAAATGTGTGTTTGTCTCTTTCTTTATGGGAGATGGGATTCAGCATTCATGGATCCGAATACTGATACAGAGTTGGTGTTGAAATACTTTAATCTAAACTCCTAACTGCTACTGCCGTACCCGTAAGTTTAATACCATTTGACAGTGATGGATAATGAATAAAATGAATCCATTCTTAATCAGAAGTGACATTGCCCTTTTCTGTTGGTTACCTTTCTATCAAGAACCGCCTTTTAACCTCATCACTCTCAGTTTCATTGAACTTATATTTGCCGTCTACTGGACTAGAATGGTTAGTGATCCTTGATGAAAAACTTCTGTGCATTTCAGAGTAGAGTATTGATAGTGGATTATAAAAAACAAAAAATTTTACTTCTTTGTTATTGTTCCTGACTGACATTTTTCTCTTCCTGTTTTTTTTTTTTTTTCATTTAGCATAAGCTGATGTTCGGTCGATCTTAAATAAAAGCTTGACCAATCCGCCCAACTCTCTATCCTTGAATTGGATTGATGTTGATATATGCATCCTGAGAGCTCAGACTGCATGTGACTTCCTTTTGATTAATGCAAAGTCTAACTCAATGTCTGCAGGGCGACTAGTAGTTGTCCATTTACCAATTTGTAATGTAATTTGTGCAAGTTAATGCTATGTCACAACAGGTGGGGGATCCAATTGCAGACCATAGTTGCTGGGAAAGACCAGAAGACATGGATACTCCTAGGACTGTTTATGCCGTTGATGCTCCAAACCCGGCGTCAGATGTTGCCGGCGAGACTGCAGCTGCATTGGCAGCTTCTTCCATGATATTCCGATCATCTGACCCGGGATATGCTGACACATTGTTGAAAAATGCCATCAAGGCCTTTCAATTCGCTGACAATTACAGAGGAGCTTACAGTGACAACTCCAATATCAGAGATGGTGTCTGCCCATTTTATTGTGATTTTGATGGATATCAAGTAAGTAGACAACTTATTTAAGATGTTTCTGAGTTGTGTTATAAATTTATATCTGTTTCGAATGACTCTTGTCAGGATGAGCTGCTATGGGGGGCTGCATGGCTTCGGAGAGCATCTTATGATGATAATTACCTTAGCTATATCGAAAGCAATGGGAAAACTCTTGGTGCTGATGATAATATTAATGAATTTGGTTGGGACAACAAGCATGCTGGCCTCAACGTCCTTGTCTCCAAGGTCTCTGCCAACTTTTTTCTTTTCTTGACGAAAAACATCCCTAATACCATCGCCATCAATCTTTAACACGTTATAAGTAGTGTGACATTATGCATAACTTGTCCTAATTAAGGTTCTAGTGTTGGTACAGGAAGTACTGCAAGGAAACATGTACTCACTCCAATCCTACAAAGCATCAGCGGAAAGCTTCATGTGCACTCTTATCCCTGAATCATCCTCCTCTCACATTGAGTACACTCCTGGTGGCCTCGTTTACAAGCCAGGAGGCAGCAACCTCCAGCATGCAACAACCATCTCGTTTCTCCTACTTGTTTATGCAAAATACCTTGAATCAACTTCTCAATCTGTCAATTGTGGAAACATTAACGTCAGTCCTTATTCGCTTCGTAAACAGGCCAAGCTTCAAGTCGATTACATTTTAGGGGATAATCCTAAGGGATTATCTTACATGGTTGGTTATAGTAACAATTATCCTAAACGAATTCATCATCGCGGCTCATCATTGCCTTCCATTAAGGATCATCCTGAATTTATCGCCTGCAAAGAGGGTTCATTCTACTTTAATTCGACCGATCCAAATTCTAATGTTCTTGTTGGGGCCATTGTGGGTGGCCCTGGTCAAGACGATTCTTATGACGATGATCGTGCAGACTTTAAGAAGTCTGAGCCAACTACCTACATTAATGCACCATTTGTGGGGGTGCTGGCTTATTTTGCAGCTAATCCCAACTTCAGCTGAAGGCCAACATGGTTCATTTTTTAAGTATATAAAGCCAAATTTTCACATTGGCATTTCAAAGTAGCAAATATGTCTCTCATCTTGGCGAAAGCAAAGAGGGTAGAGGCTTCTTAAGTGGTGAATTTGAAAGCCTGGGATTGGGATGGGATTACAACAACTCATTGTGGCTTTTCACAAAGTGAAGATGAGAAGTTAAACTGCTCACTCGTGTAAAAGTTCAAAAGTAAGGGAAAAAAATTATTGTTTGTTTCTTGCAGTGTCATGATCAAACTGCCATGAAAGAGACATAATTGAACTTTAACTGAACAATAATTGCAGAGCTATACCGGTTGAGTCTGAATTCACTTGAGCCATTGGTCAGGTGGGACAGACAAATGACAACTGTGAGAGACCAACATAGTTAAGTTAAGATTCTGCCTCATAAGATTGAATTTAGTTGAAAAAGTGAAGTTTGCAAGTAAATTCATTCAAATAATAGACTTGACATTTGCTCAACAACAGGACTTGATGTATAGATTCGTTCGTTATTCCAATTCGACAAAATACTAACATAATACGTTACTACATTTAATTAATCTGGATTAAGGATCATATGAAACACATTTCCAGAAAATTATATTCCAGTATGCACTAATCTAATCATTGAAACACACTAACTTCTCTTGGTAGGTCTTCAAAGTAAAAGCGTCACTGCTATGCGATGTACGCCATGTCTCCTATAAAGAGCAAAAAGTTTGACAAAAAGGGTCACATGATCGAAACTCACGCCAAAAAAGAGCAGTGCCATCTACTCGAGATAGGCTTAGTATTGTTACACGACAAGATTCTGATAACAACAAGCTCTTTTCTGCTAACTGGACGATTGAACTACAATGAACTTTAGGCACCAACCACCATATTAAGTTTAGCTGTGAATGGAAACCAACCAGCCTGCGCTCTATCTACCATCTTAACTTGTTTCATGAGCTCCCACACACCTTAGACCCGTATGCTACGCTTGACTCCTGCCATTCTCATTATTAGCTACCTTTGGTAGTTTCACATAAATAATGACCGGAAGACCCCGCTGGTTTTTTCAAACAAGTGGTGATGATGTTACAGTTGAAAGAAAAGGTGACCCTTTATAGTTAACCCCCTTTGTTCAAGATGAGTAGTTTTCCATACAAGACATGTCCTACTAGTTAAGGGACAGGATGGAGGTTGCTGATGCAAACTATAATGGTGGTTTGATGCTGACTGGACAGGAAACCGTCCGTCTCTTTGTGGTGTTATGATCAAAATGTGGGGTGGTTCTTAAGACGGGCTGTCAAGATGATGTTTCTTGGGGGTGGATCTAACACATATTTCAAGATGGATGGATTATTGTTACGATCTTACAACATAGAGAACATGGGCTACATCTGTAGGTTTATCAATAGTGTATGGATTCAAGTCCATTAACACAGCAATTTCATACCCAGCTATGATAGGAACAGAGTTTGTTGGAGTTAATTAAAAATTAAAACAACTAGATAAGGTGTTAGTGACCATTTCAGTTTTCCACAATTTACCTGTAAACCATACGTTTGACAGCATTTTATATAAAAAAGGTCTATGTAGACAACAGGGATTTTTATGTCTAGTCTTCCTGAAAGAAGTAATTGTGGGTCACTTGATGTAGCAAATGAAACCTTCAATTCAACCGGGGATTTCTTGAGGATCCTGGAGTTGGCAGGAAAATGAGCTTGCATGGCCAGAGTTGAAAGAAGAGCTAAGTTAGTGGAACGATTGATCTTCCATTGAATTAACAGATAAGACATTCTTATCTATTGTAAACTTCTGCCATACCCCAACTGATTAGTGTTCTATTCAATTCAAACAGATAATATGAACTAAGCAACTGTTTCTTTTTCTCATATCTATGTACTCAAAATCTTATTGATAAAGCCATCTTATGTTTAATTTTTTTTAGCAAATTAGATTAGAGACAAATACAATGAGACAATTTGTGCAAAGCAAAAAAGTGAATAGGAGCTGATTTGCCCTTTATTATATTACTAAGAGAATGTAGTACATATATACATGAATATGAGTACAGAATAGGCTAGATAATCTATACAAATACAGAAGATAATCCTAGGATAATGTTTATTTCTAAGATACTGCTATCTAATCTATAGAATCTGATTACAATCAGATTACAATATTATGAGATAATATGTATCTTAACCACACTCTCCCTCAAATTCGACCATAGTTATCAATGTCTAACTTGCTGATACATTCTTCAAACACTTGTCTTTGAAGACTTTTGGTAAACACATATGTTGTCTGCTTCTTCGTTGGGACATAAGTTAGGCATATAGTCCCATCTTCTATCTTCTCCTTGATAAAATATCGATCAACTTCAACATGCTTTGTTCTCTCATGGTGAACTGGATTGTGTGTCATGCGTAGGACTGCCTTGTTATCACAATAATGTTTTATAGGTTACTCAAAATTGATTCCTAATTCTGTCAGCACTCACTTTAACCAGAGACTTTCACAAATCCCTTTTGCAACTGCTCTTAGTTTAGCTTCTGCACTACTCTTGGCTACCAACTTTTGCTTCTTACTTTGCCACGTGACTATATTTCCGCACATGAAAGTATAATACCCAATGGTTGATCGTCTATCTTCTTTTGAACTTGCCCAATTTGAATCAGTACATATTTCAATTGTTCTTTGATCTCCCTTTTTGAATAATAATCCTTTCCCAGTAGTACCCTTTAAATACCGTAGTATCTTATAAACTGCCTCAAAATGCTACCTCCTTGGTGCATGCATGTAGCGACTTACAACACTCACGTCAAAAACAATATCTAGTCTAATATGAGACAAATAAATCAGTCTTTCCACTAATACCTGGTATTCTTTATGGTCAACAAGTCTATCCTCTTCATCCTCAAACTTTATACTGTCAATGGGAGTGGTGCTTAGTTTACATCCTAATATTCCAGTCTTTTTCAAGAGATCAAGAATGTACTTCCTTTGTGAGATGTAAATCCCTTTCTTTGATCTCGCTACTTCCATGCCTAGAAAATACTTCATTTTTTCTAAGTCTTTAACTTCAAATTCTTTCCTCAAAGCTGACTTGAGTTTTGTAATTTTCTAATCATCATCACCAATTACGACAACATCATCTACATATACAATCAAAATTGTCTTCTTACCTTCTCTAATTTTGAAGAACACTGTATGATCTGACTGAGCTTGTGTATCCTTTTGTTTTTAGGACTTTGACAAATCTTTCAAACCAAACTGATGGTGATTGTTTCAGCCCATATAGGGATTTTCTTAGTTTGCATACTTTGTTTCCTCCTCCTTCCTCATAAAACCCTGAAGGAAGTTTCATACACACATCTTCCTTTAGTTTGCCATTCAAGAAGACATTTTTAATTTCAAGTTGCTGAAGTGGCCAGTCGAAGTTAGCAGCTATAGATAGTAATAGTCTGATAGTGTTTAGCTTGGCCACAGGTGCAAATGTCTCCCTGTAGTTCCTGACTATTTTCAGATTTTTTTTGTTCCCCCTTCACTAGATACTTGGTAGCCTCGATTTTTTTTCCTTTTTTGGTTTCCAGTCTGGAGGCTTTCCATGGATGTCCCAACATGTCTTTGGTATGACCACTTTGTTTACAATGATCACACCACTTCTTATGACCCTTCTTACTGGGTTCACCACGGGACATCAGTGCAAATGCTTCATTAGTAGGTATTGGAGACACATTTTGCTCTTCTTTTGGCTCCTGTTTTAGCATGATTTTTCTTCTTACTGCTTCCCTTCTAAATTCAAAAAAACTTCTTTAACTGTTGGCAGAGGAACTCTACTTAGGATTCTTCCACATACATCATCCAACTTTTTTTTTAGACTAGCTAAAAATTCAAAGACTCTTTCTTTTTCAATTTTCTAGTTGTACATCACAACATCTTCCTTGCACCTCCACTCTTCATCCAACAGAAAGTCAAGTTCCTGCCACAATACTACCATTTTGACCCAATATTCTGTAACTTCTCTGTCACTTTGCTTCATTTTCCACAACTTTGTTTTTATCTCGTAGATTCGTGATACATCCTCTCCATCAGAGTATGATTGTCACATCCCTTCTTAGATTTCTCTAGCTGTTGCAGAAACATAAAGGTTCGTTTGATCGGTGGTATCATGGCGTTGATAAGTCATAATGAGACCATTGAGTTGTCTATCTCCCATTATCGGCTTGCGAGTTCGTTGGGTCTGGAACGTTTCCATCTTCAACAATAAAGCTCAGCTTCCTGCGTCCTCCAATGGCAAGTTCCATAGCTTGAACCCACTCTCGATAGTTAGTTCCATTCAGTTTGTCAAAGACGATAACAACTAAAACTTCATCAAGATCATAGGTCATTGATGATTGACCTCCAGTCTGGTTTGGGTTTGCCATGGAGGATTCCTCAAGATTAAAAGTCATTTCTTGACTTGTCATAGTTGACTTCTTGATTTCACTATCTCTTTCACGTGACTCTGATATCACGTGAATAAGAGCTGATTTACTCCTTAGTATATTATTGAGAGAATGTAGTACATATATACATGAATAGGAGTACAGAAGAAGCTAGATAATCTATACAGATAAAAAAAATAATTTTAAGATAATGTTTCTCTAAGAATGATTTTATCTAATCTATAAAATTTGATTACAATCATATTATAATATTATGAGATAATATCTCTTCACGAATAAAAGAACAACCGTCCCTAAAGTTGCTGGTCCTTAAATGATACGATATGTAGACCACCAAAGCGACCATGTCATCACATTCTGTCAACTATCATCTGTCAATCAAGTTATCTAGTATCTGACCTTGAGAAAAAGTTTAAATCCTGCAACTAAACCACCACCACTGTTAATCTAAAAAATCAAACCCACCGGAGATTAGAGCCTCATGTTTTACTCCTAAAATAAGTTGAACTGAGAGCTGTAGGGTGTAGACTACCAATTTTGATTCATTTGTCTCTGATCGCTTCCTGAAAATTGTAGCAAGAAAAGATCTAGGCTTTTTGACCCCATTATTCCATTTCATCTTTAAGGTGAGAATAAAACCATCCATTTCAACCACGAAACATGCTATCATCCACATGGCAGAACCCTATTGCCTAGCTCACGATAGCCTCAAATGTGACATCTTTTTGATAACCATATATAAATAAACAGAAACTGCATGCTTACATGTGGTGAAGAGGCTCGAGACAGGAAGAGAAGATAAGATTAGAACCAATTCTAGGGAACCCTTTTTGTATATTTTCGCATTGTAGCTGTTAGCTTCTGAAACTAAAAGAAAGAGCAAAACAAAATAATGGCTTCAGCTTCACTTCTCAAGTCGTCACCAGTCCTTGACAAGTCTGAGTGGGTTAAGGGTCAGACTCTCCGTCCGGCCTCTGCCTCCATTGTCACGTGCACCACCTCCGCCCCATCTGCTCTCACCGTTCGTGCTGGTTCCTACGCCGATGAGCTTATCAAGACCGCGGTATGTGCTTAATTTACTCTTTTAAGTTTATATACTCCAATTTCACTTTGGAACAAGAATTGTCAACTTACTATTACATGCAGAACAAAAAACATGGTCTAACTCAAGTAAGAAGCGAAACTGTGGGGCATCCTATTCCATGACCTAATCAGAATACAAACTATATAGATGCCAATAGTAGCTCATTTTCGGTCATTGCCACCGAGTTAGCTCGCTTCAGACCGTAACCATGTGCACTTGTTATACTGGAGTCGCAGATTAAACTTCTACGAGAGCATGCTCGAATTGTAATTATATGGTTAAGAAGTAAGCGATGCAACCTTAAACGACGATTGAATAATATCCCATATGTAGATGTGAACTGCAGTTGAAGATCATAACTAAGAAACATTGTAAGAGACTGTCATCGTGGATGAGTTAAGAGCATAAATCTCACTTGCTAGAATGAATTTTTAGACTACATTACAGACTAGCTATACAAACACCGTTCGGTCCATAGTGAATTAGTGATGGAAGTACGATGAAATATCTACATCTGTTAGAGACTTAGAGTTGTCCATCTTTGCTGTGCAGAAAACTATTGCATCACCTGGCCGAGGTATCTTGGCTATGGATGAGTCCAATGCTACCTGTGGGAAACGTCTCGCCTCAATCGGACTAGAGAACACAGAAGCTAACCGCCAGGCTTACCGTACCCTTCTTGTGTCTGCCCCTGGTCTTGGCCAATACATCTCCGGTACTATCCTCTTCGAGGAGACCCTCTACCAATCCACCACTGATGGAAAGAAGATGGTCGATGTTCTTGTTGAGCAAAACATTGTCCCCGGTATCAAAGTCGATAAGGTAAAATGTGTCATCGATATATAAAAGCATGTACTAATGAATTTAAGTTTACTCGAGCTGAATATAGTTGTCCACTTGTGACTTGAACAATGAGAACAGGGTTTGGTGCCTCTAGCTGGTTCCAATGATGAGTCCTGGTGCCAAGGTCTTGATGGTCTCGCCTCTCGCTCAGCTGCTTACTACCAACAGGGTGCTCGCTTCGCCAAATGGTATAAAACATATTGTTATTGTACCTCACATAAGATATTCAGTTTATGTCAATTAGCTACTGGTATGAGCATATCTTTAAAACAAGTTTCTACACTTCACCAGGCGTACAGTTGTAAGCATCCCCAACGGTCCATCTGCCTTGGCAGTTAAGGAAGCTGCCTGGGGTCTTGCCCGTTATGCAGCCATTTCACAAGTACAAAGCTTACTTTTGTCTGTTTTTGTTCCTTGTATTTTCGTAACTGATTTATGTATATGTCTGATCGAAAAATGATTCTGTAGGACAATGGTTTAGTCCCAATCGTGGAGCCTGAAATCTTGCTTGATGGTGACCACGGCATTGACAGAACCTTTGAAGTAGCACAGAAGGTTTGGGCGGAGGTGTTCTTCTACTTGGCCGAGAACAATGTCATGTTTGAAGGTATTCTCCTCAAGCCTAGCATGGTCACTCCTGGGGCTGAATGCAAGGAAAAGGCCACCCCTGCAAAAGTTGCTGATTACACCCTCAGGCTCCTCAAGAGAAGAATCCCACCAGCTGTCCCTGGAATCATGGCAAGTCCCATTTGACCTTACTTAAGTTTACTGATCAAACATCAAAGTGATGCGCTGTTTTGTTAATCTCCTTATGTGGGAATCGAACTGCTTATACTAACTGTGAAGCCATCTTCGGGAACAGTTTTTATCTGGTGGACAATCTGAGGTTGAAGCAACCCTCAACCTCAACGCCATGAACCAAGCTCCAAACCCATGGCACGTCTCATTCTCATATGCCAGAGCTCTCCAGAACACTTGCCTCAAGACATGGGGAGGCAGGGCAGAAAATGTGAAGGCAGCTCAGGAGGTACTACTTGTTCGTGCCAGTGCCAACTCACTGGCTCAGCTTGGGAAATACACCGGTGAAGGCGAGTCAGAAGAGGCCAAGAAAGGAATGTTCGTCAAGGGCTATGTCTACTAAGCTGTCGAAGCAAAAAAGCTATAGATGCTGCAGATACAAGTGGAGACTGATTTCTCCCTTGATGTGTTAATAATTTAAAGCCTGGAAACTATTTTGTTCTTTGGTTACATTTGCTTAGCCACTTTATAAGCCTCTTGCCCATGAGATTGATTAGTCTGTACTAAAATATGATACATCATACTCCATTAACGTGCTGTTTTCGAGTCCTAATATTGGACTTACCTTCTTTGAGAGTTGCTCTTTACAATTTCTAGAATGGTTCATCTGAAGACGCTCCTTTCTTAGCATTGAACGAAAGCATACATACAGAGCTCACTCAAGTAGTAACCATTTCTTGGAACTCCCCGTTCCTATGTTAATGACAAATGCGGATAAAGATCGGCCAACCACTGGGACAGGCATGGACCAGGAACAACCTTTGTTATCTAGAACTCAAGCTACAATAAAGCTTTTGTATTGTAGTGACCACTTCATGATGCGTAGGCGAACTTACAGGACAACGTTAGGATAACAAGTTACAGGTACAACCACCTCGCACGAGGAATTTCTCATGGACTTGCGAAACCATCATTATTATCCTGAAACCACCGTCATGAATTCCAATACTAAATTTCAAGCTATCCTTCCAAAATGTAGGGCCGTAGTTGCTCAAAAGAAATGTCGAAGCATTTACTTTGCAAGTACCAGAAACTAGATTACAGTCTTAAATAAATTGGACTGACTCAAGTAATGCCCCAACATTTGCTTGGCAGATGGAAAAAGGAAAAAAGGAAGTGTGCTTTCACTTGGCTGGGACCAAGGACTTTGTGGCGTCCCAGAAATTGCTTGTGCTAAACTACTGGCTTGTACTTAAAACCTGTTATTCAGTTTAGGAAGTGGGAACCACAAATTAAATAATTTGTACCCTTTCAAGAAACAACTTTAGAGTAAAGAAAAGGATTGCAAGTTACTTCTTCCTGGAGGTAGAAATGATCCTAATCGCTTTCTGGCGTCTTTCGAATGAATCGTTGGAGATTTTATTACAAGAATTAGCCTGCAAATGATGGGTTATTGATGAGCCAGTAAAGTGGTAATGGTTCTGTCATCTTTTTATACGCAAAGATGAAAACCTTTTGGTGCACGGAAAATTCCCCCCATTCAACCAAATTTGCACAAACGAGCCTTAAGCCTAAACCAAAGAATTTGGAAATTAGAATGTCTAAAGCAGCTTCAAGTCCTACACTCATATCCGATAACATCTGCACCACGTATCAAGACGAAGGTGGAGTCACATAACAAAACAACAGTTCAAGGTCATCAAAAAGTTCTATATCAGAGGATAGGAAGGGAAATCTGTAAAATCCAAGTTGCTCT
>JAOSBL010000212.1:34780275-34793998 GCA_027568915.1 Erythroxylum roraimae
ATGTGCTAGTCTATCCGGATTAATAATGTCCTGTCTTATTAATCCTATGACTAGGGATAATTTAGATACTAACATAATTGCACATGATAGGAATCTCATTATCATGATCTTATCATGAATTCCTTCAAGCTATGTTTTGTATCATGGACTTCATTAATTCGATTTAAGGTCGACATCAATTCATATATAAACGAACATCAAATTAATGAAAATTGCCTTTTTCTTTATTAATCAAAATAAAGTTTGTATAAAAGTGCTAAAGGTGATTGCCTTTAGAGCACTACTCTAACATATTCTAGTTTGTCAAAGTTTTCTATTAAGGGTCAAGTCTTCAGTAAGTTATAGTAGGGTCATATTGTTCTTAATCACCTTCCATTAATTCTTCTTGGGTTTTCCTCTTCTTTTCTTATAGTCCTAAGTATAATCTTCTCGCATCTTCTCACTAGGGTGTTAGGAAGTCTCCTTTTAACATGTCTGAACAACTTAAGCCTTGTCTTCCTTAATTTACTATTGATGCTAGTCATCCTCAACTTGTCTCTTATCATTACATTCCTAATGTTATTTCTTCTTGTAAGGCTGCATATCTAACGAATTGTCCTCATCTCCACCATTATTGACTTATGACTATGCACATGTTTAATAGGTTAACACTCTGTCTCATAGAGCATGACTAACCTAATTGCTAAATTGTAGAATTTACTTTTTTAGTTTGAGTGATATTTTCTTGTCACTTAAAACTCATGAGATGCCTATCTATTTAATTCACTGTGATTTGATACGGTGAATTATATCGTCATCTATTTCGCCACTGGTTGAATGATAGATCCAAGGTACTTAAAACAATTTTTTGTAGTATAACTTTTGTTACAATCTTGATCTCCATATTAGACGTAATCATGTGACTTAAAAAATTACACTTTAAGTATTCAATCTTAATCCGATTCAATTTAAAGCCATTTGACTATGATGTTGATATAAATTCATAATTAAGGAGAAAATAGGTAATATTCTAACTAATAATCATAAGGAAATGGGTGTTTGAGAGATTTGAGTAGGGCAGAAGTACCTAAAAGAGTTAGCCTCGTAGCTAAAGCACAAAAAAGAGAAAGGATACATAGACAGGTAAACTAATAAGGATTTTTAGCAAGAGGCTTAATTTAAGCCAAGGCCACAAAGCTTCACAGATAGTCGTGTAAATTAATAATCTCATATCATCCTCTTTGTTTAGATTGTTTATTTTCTGTTTTGATCCATTCACATCTTTCCATCCTTAGGGATAGCAATGGGTTGGTCCATAGGCCTAAATTAAGGTGTTTTTAATAGACCGACTTATGGGCCAAATCAGGCCCAGACTGGTCCGAGGTCCAATTTTTTTAAATAAAACGATATCATTTTGCTTAAAAAAGTTAGGCATCAGGTAGACATGAACTTTGGTAACCTAAGCCCGGACTTAATTAAAGAAAGACGTTTTATATTTTTAGTTTTAAAAAAATTAGCGAGACTAGCCCATGCCATCCCTATCCACCCCTGAGAATTTTCTTTTATCGCATTCAAGTAAATATTTTAAACATTGACTTATAGAAAATAGAGTAACAAACTTTTTTTTTTTGCAAGATTTGAATAACAATTTAACATTTTCTCATAAATTAGGAGAATAAAAATAACAATAGTTTTTAATCTCTTATTTCAATAAGTTCCAACACAAAAATCAAGTTTACATATGACTCATCATCTTTTATGGTAACAAAAGTTCAAATGAATTGAATTGAATGAATTTCAAATTCACCAAAAAAAAAAGATATATTACAACTAGAGATAGTATGCTTTATTAGAAAGTTAGAGCATGCAAAAGAAGTATAATACTAAAGATAATAGTAGTTGTTCTATTATATCAAGTGCGAATCGAACCCATTTAGAGATGCTCAAACAGGTGAGATATTAGGCGAGAGATTAGGCGAGGTTGGTCCAATTTAGCCATCAGTCTTGCGTGCCATAACGGGCCTCATATTTATATATTCGTACAAGCTTTTTGGCAATCCATTGATGACGAGACGCGTGTTAATATGACAATTCAATCATAATATGATACAAATGTTTGTTATTTGCATTTCTATGTTAACATACAATTAGGCACGCAACTAGATGTGATAAAGTACACGTTTAAGTCTATGCAAATTCAACACACACATTCACAAGAGCCACATTGCACAACAGGGGAAGTCATGAGTTTGAATTACAGAGATAAGTTGGAAAGTCAAATATGGAGTGCAAGAACATTGTTAACAAGTTGAAATAGAGAAGAAACAAAATAGAAGCAGAAGAGATGGATTTTTCTACCTGATCATCGATGTCTGGGTTTGAACAACTGTCTAAGAGAGGACAAATGAAGTAGTAAGTGGCAAACGTCAAGCAGTTCTTAATTACTGCAATCAACACATGAGCGAATAAAGCAATATCAGTGGCATAATTTCAGGTAATGGGTATCATAACTTACCATCATTCTTGGCACTTGCCACAGTGACTTGTGGAAAAGACTCTGCAACTACCGAGTTTTCTATTAGATGGTAATTTTTGAAAAGCAAACTGGCTGATAAAGAGTGAAGAGTAAGAAAGAGACGTGACCCCCACTATCTCCACGATCTCCCCCCAACTCTACCATGGAAAAGTCATCGTTGACCAACTGTATTCAAATAGTTAATAATAAGAATTCTAAAAATTTTAGTTAATTATATATATTTCAGTATATTACAAAATAACCATGATTATTTACAATAGCTTAATGCAGTCCTAGAAAGGATTATCATAATAATAACATGTTGGAAAGTACATATGGTTTTACTTTATTCACATGTATCTTTTGAGTTGGCCTCCTAACCATTTTCTCTTTTGCAGGTTCTCTGTTGCTTCTTTTACGGGTACAAGGCCCTTGTTTTACTTTTATCATCTCTTCGTTTCCTTTTTGGCTTTTTCATTTTCGTGATTTCTTTCTTTTTTTCACATGCTGTTCAGTCCTGGAATCAGATGGAATTCTTCATCATAACTTGGTACTACACTTCCCATAAGTGATAAGATGGTTTACTAAATTCGGTGAACTAGTCAATCATCTCTATATATGCATGTAAAAATAAGAGGTAAACATGTTTTTTTCTCGAAATTGAGATACCTTAACATTATTACAGTTTAAAGTGTTACACCATTTGCTTCAATAGAAAGAATCCTGAGGACCCATATAATGATGACCATGCGTGCAATCTTTATAATAATAGCCTGAATAAAAGGTTTCATTCGATGTCGAACGTAATAATAATATTTAGTATGAATCTACCAAAACATGAGATTCGGAAAAGTCTGATAATACGTAACTTTATTTTTAACGAGTAGATAGGTACATTCACTTTGTCTTTTTTCTTATTTTTCTTCCAACACTGCAAATGCTAATGAGATAAATCTAATGCGTTAACAGGCAAACAAGAGAAAACCCATTACCTGTTTCCTTGTATCAGATCAACTTTTGTTGTTGGGCACGAGCAGCACAACTAATCAATGATAAGGAAAGGAATAATATGAGAGCTGACAACTTCATGAGATATGGACAGCAGGAAGTGGATGGGCACGAACATTTCAGGTCGCTTGGTTCAAAGGAAACTTTATGTAGGACCAATCAAGGAAGTACTTGTGAAAATTATTAATTATAATGAGAAATGGTGTAAATTTTTGTCCATTACTAATTTATTTGAAGGGCTCCCGAATCAGTTAAATTAGTTAAGGTAGCCGATAAGTAGTCAACCAACAGAACGGTGAAAAGGAGGCTCTCATCATTCTCTTCTTTGTAATTTTGCTGTCCGTAATCCACGGGAGCGTAAAGGTGCCCACCTCTGTCCTTTTGTCCCTTCTTAAGCCTATGAGTTTACTCATTTCGGGTATAATTTTACTCCAACATAAGCCCGTTAACTACAACTCAATAGTGTACCGTACCTATATTCACAACCAACACTTATCTTATTGGCAATCAATTGATTTTAAGACTAAAGTGCTTAAATTTTCAAAAACTATGAGGGGTTGAAATGGATGAATCATTGAAATAAATAACTAAACCGAAAATTATTAAAATATTAAATCTTGGATTGTGAAATTATAAATTAATGGACCTTCTGATCACAAAGGAATAACTTTACAAATTGTTCCAAAACACGTCCTTAATTTAGATCGGGATAATGTAAACCAAAATTTGACTTCTCTTCTAAAAATAGGCATGCTTGTGATATACCTTAATTAAGTAAATTTCACATTATAATTACTATTTTTTTATCTATTACTTCATCCTACATTAAAATTATTTTGGTCATACATAAAGTTCAAAATCAATATACCACAAACTTATTTGCTATTGAACTTTTTATCAAAATCCTATTAGTACCTAATAAATTTTTTTTTTGATTAAATGGATACAAGAAACAAGCGAGGGCTAACGCCTCAAGAAGGGCATTGATCTCTGATCAGTCTGAAGCAACAATTGAAGCTCCGGAGTTAGAGTCTCCCAAAGAAACTATCGACTCATAGCTGCGGAATCTGCTTAGCTAGGAAATCCGCACATTGATTAGCTTCATGAAAAATATACTGGAGAGAGCAACATCAGTCTCTTGCAATCAACGTGTTGATGTCCCCAATAAGAATAAACATAGGATGCGAACTGGGGCAAGAAGTCATCACAAGATTAACTACATCTTGAGAATCAAACTCAACAATAACTTTTCGGTAGCCACGATCCCAAGCTAAAATTAAACCATGCTGAAGTGTCTACAACTCGGCTATAGTATTAGAAGCATGACCAATATATCCCGAGAAGCCAATAATCTAGCGTCCATGTTCATCACGAATTAGACCTTCAAATAATAATATCTATTATTTTTTATTTTTTAAAAAGGTAAGTTTTGGAGTAATTGATAAAGTTGTTCTTTTATGATCATAAGGTTTCAGGTTTAAGTAACGAAAACAGTCTTTTTGTAAAAATATAAAGGGAAGATTACATATATTATGACCTTCCCTAGACCTGCGAAACGAAAAGTCTTGTGCACAAATTTATCAAATTTTTTTTGTCTAATATATCATTTGACATTAAATAAATTTGACAAAAAATTGGTATAATTTATTGCATTACTTATCAAATATTTTATTTTATATGTGTGATTTGTAAATTATTACTTATATTATATTAAAAATTTTGGTTATAAAATTTCAATTATCAATAAATTATACATCCAACTTTTACATTCACATAAAACCAATAAAATAAAATTGAACAGAACCTATATTAATATTAATAACTCCGTTTGCCCAACCGCTCATCAAACCGATGGTCCACCGCCGATTAATTACGGAATTGCCAAGCCCCACGTGGCACGGATCGGACAACCAATCCCCACGCTCCACGTGATATCCCCCATCTCAAAAATGAAAACAGCAAGGGGCAGAATTATAATTACACATCATTAGACCAAGAAAGAGTTTTTGTATAAGAAGAAAAAGAGAACCAGAGAGGGAGAGAGACCATGGTCGACGACGTTGACGCTGTACCAGCTTTTTAGCTCCTCCTCCTCAAAGAGAGAGGGTGTGTTAAACGTCCGAACGACGCAGTTTCGTTGTTTCCTTTCCTTTTCTGCTTTCAACTTCTAAGCTACTGCGTGTTTTTCAAGCTTTCCGGCACTGAAATGAAGAGTCTTGATTATTTTCACTATTCCATAGCCTCTTTTTTTTTTTTCCGTAGTCTACTTTCTTGTACTCTTCCCTTTTTCAGTTCACATTATCTTCTGTGCTAACTCTCTAAGTGATGAGTGGCATTTGATGTAATTAGTTAGTGTTTTCAGATTATATTTGTTTCTATTGCTAGTTTGGTTACCGTTTCTTCTATCAAAATTGGTTTTTGCGATTTAGTAGCAACGGTTAGAATGCGTGCAAGTCGGAGGATGTAACTGAAACGAGGTGTTAAATTTGATATTAAAGACGGTGGGGTGATTTTGTAATTTGTGCTTTTTTGGTTTCTAGGTTGCAGAGCTCGAGACTTGGATGACAGAGCAGAGCAGAGCAGAGCAGAGAGAAGAGAGAGAGAAAGAGAGAGCCTTCAAATACTCCACTTTCAGGTAGCGATCTGTTTCGTATATAAATGCTTACAAAAACTCCACTTTCAGGTATCGACCGGTTTAGCATATAAATGCTTCTTCATGTATGTAGCTATAAAGAGAGATGGGTGGTTAGAATGGGGACCATACCCGAGTAAAAGTTGCTAACTTTGATTGTCCTGTGAACCTTTTGGAGGGAATTCTGTTAACTTAGTTTCCAAGCATAGTTGGTAACAGCTTTTTTCTCTGTTATACGGTTGAAATGGGTCAGTTGTTGATGGGAAGACACAGAAATTTTTAAAGGGCAATTTAAGATTTTGTTTTTGTTTCTTTTCCTTTTGAATTGTTTTACTTGGGACTGAAGATTAAGCAAATTGAGAGTTTTCCACATTCTAAGCATAGTTTGTCAGTTATCAGCCGCTGTCCATTTTTTGGGTGGTTTGTGATGCTGCCGTCAATTGGCTTCTTCTGCAGTTTGAGCAATTAACTTCTGTTTGCCATTATTTTTAAGGTTGCTTTTTAAGTTTTCTTAAATTGGTCTTTTATGGTTGATTGAAACTGATGATGTAGGAATTCTTTCCTTGATATATATATATATATATAACAAGTTGTAGTTAGTGATGTTTATTGTTACTTGTCTTTTGAGTTAATTGGATGCTACTCATAGAAAGCTTCTTGTTGCAGACACGCTCTTAGTAAAAGCAATGAACCTACCATCTTTTAGGCTAATGCAACAACCTTGCTTTTAACAGCTAGACTGTCTAGCATTTTGGGAAAGGAGAAGCAGTTGTGAGTATTTACTCCTTTACTTTGATTATTCAACTCTTAGGATTTAGAGATTATGGGTTTATTTTGATTTCTTTTTGGTTGATCTGAGAAGAAGCAACGTTGTAAAAGAATGGGGTCAATTGGAGAGGAACAGCTACCCAAGGTCGAGAAGATGCAAATGACACGCGCTCGTGAGGAGAAGATTCTTGTTTTGGTCAGGTTGAGGCCTTTGAATGAGAAAGAGCTTGCAGCTAGTGAAGTTGCAGATTGGGAGTGCATCAATGAGACCACCGTCTTGTATCGGAATACCCTTCGTGAAGGGTCCACATTTCCTTCTGCCTATACTTTCGGTAAGAAATATGGTCGTTATATCTTGTTTATTGTGAGGTGATGGTGCTTATTCACTTCAAGTTTCATGCTTAGATATCACGTGTCATTTTCCTTACTTCCAGATCGTGTATTTCGTGGTGACTGTGCTACAAGGCGAGTATACGATGAAGGAGCCAAGGAGGTTGCTCTATCAGTTGTCAGTGGCATTAACTGTAAGTATGATGCTGATGCCTTTGTGTTTGGCTTATAAAGAAAAAGTTCTCATCTGCAATTGTTTTCAGCAAGCATTTTTGCATATGGACAAACAAGCAGTGGAAAGACATATACCATGATCGGGATAACCGAGTATACAGTAGCAGATATATTCGACTATATAAACAGGGTAATGATAAATTCTGCTGCAATTTGCTTCTGCTTTATTTTTTTTATTCCTTAAAATAAAGTTGTTGCTGATGGAATTCCTTGCAAAAATATTACTTTCTCAGCATGAAGAAAGAGCATTTGTTTTAAAGTTCTCAGCTATTGAGATATATAATGAAGCCATCAGGGATCTTCTCAGCACAGATAATACTCCACTGAGACTGCTGGATGATGTGGAGGTAATTCTTACCATTATAGTTCTCAAAACCATTCGAGAAAACACTCTAATCGGTAGAGATTTTCCATCAGAAAGGGACTATAGTAGAGAAAGTCACTGAGGAAACACTAAAGGATTGGGGCCATCTTCAAGAGCTCCTCTCTTTATGCGAAGGTAAGCCGTTTAAGACTTTGCTGTTACTGGAAAATGTTGTTTTCCTACTTATATCGTTATGCCGTTGCAGCTCAAAGACGTGTAGGGGAGACCTTCCTGAATGAGAAGAGCTCCAGATCTCATCAAATTCTGAGATTGGTGAGCTCCTTACCCTTTCTTCTTCTTCTTCTTCTTCTTCTCTTTCCTGTCCATTGGAGCCTTTATGGAGAATTTGTGCAATATCCGGGTCATCGGGTGCTTATTTACTTTCCTGAATGAAAAATTTCTGCAGACGATTGAAAGCTCAGCTCGTGAATTCTTAGGCAAAGAGAATTCCACCACTCTTTCAGCCACTGTGGTATGTGTCAACATTTGGTTTCTTATCAGTTGTAAAGGAAGTGAAGACCTGTCTATCTTATCAATTCTGGATTGAAGTTCATAGAAATAACAATGACCTTTTTATGTGCAGAATTTTGTTGATTTGGCTGGAAGTGAACGTGCATCTCAATCAATGTCCTCTGGGGCAAGATTAAAAGAAGGATGTCACATAAATCGTAGTTTACTGACTTTGGGGACTGTCATTCGTAAGCTAAGGTTGGCCTCCTTTCTTTACTATGACAACTTTGAATTTTTCCTGACATCTGCACTGGAATAATGTATCACATAAAACTTGTTCGAGTAAGCTGTGAATCAGTTGGTTGAGACCTAGCTGTTAAACTTTTAAAACTGTGTTTGGAAAACCATGTTTTAAAATCCTTTGAACATATCCTGAGAATGCCATCTTACAGTTCTTGAAATCCCTTGCGTCGACTAGGACATTCATCACTAACTTGAGTCGAAGTATTATTACAAGTTAGCTTGTTGCTTCTCCAAAATTATTACCTCTGAGTTGCTTTTCCTATAATATGTGATAAAAATAAAAAAATATTATCCAGCGTTGTCAAGATAGCAAATGTGCCATAATCATACATGCTAGTTACTTCAGCAGCGGTTTAACTTGCTAAAGGAGTATAAATGTTGAAGACGTATTGATATTGCTGATATTGTTACTATAAGTGATGAACGGAAAGAGAGCTCAATCTGTCCTTGTGTTTCCACATGATTTTCTGCTGCTACATTTTTTTCTTTTTTGCCTACTTAATTTCTATTTAACTTGGCGAACCATATTAGACGTTTTTAAATTGTAAAATTACACTATTTTCCATTTCCTACTGTGGTGGATGCAGTAAGGGGAGAAATGGACACATCAATTACAGAGATTCGAAGCTGACCCGGCTTTTGCAGCCGGCTCTGGGTGGTAATGCTAGAACTGCTATCATATGCACATTGAGCCCTGCACGTAGCCATGTGGAGCAAACAAGAAATACTCTCTTGTTTGCTTGTTGTGCAAAAGAAGTGACAACAAAAGCACAGGTTAATGTAGTAATGTCTGATAAGGCACTGGTTAAGCATTTGCAAAAAGAGTTGGCTAGATTGGAAAGTGAATTGAGAACTCCTGTTCCTGCATCTTCAACCGGTGATTATGCAGCATTGCTCAGGAAGAAGGATCTTCAAATACAGAAGGTAATGTTTTCCTTTCTACACCTAAGGTTTAAATTCCTTTGCCTCTGTTGATATGAACATCTATGGGGGTACAAACTGATCGTTTCTTATTGGCTTTCTGTTTTATGATGTTATTTTCTTTGGCATTCATGTAACTTGTTTTTTGATTATGTAGATGGAGAGAGAAATTAAGGAGTTGACCAAGCAACGAGATCTTGCTGAATCACGGATTAAGGATTTGTTAAGTATGATTGGACATGAACAAAATCTGGAAAAAGGGGTAATTCCTCTAATTAACTGCCCAGTGATCTAGACCTTTGATACTATTTCTCTCCGAATACTAATAGTTCATGCTCTGTAATGACAGTCTGGGATCAGTGGTCATCCTAGTCAACAAGCAGCTGGTATATGGGAAGATGAATGCTCAGTATCAGAATCATCAAGTATGATTGACTCTCATTTTCCAAATGGAGGTATCAGAAGGTTCAACACAATGGATCATGATAAAGACAGCGGGACCAACATTGGGGAACCATACCAACTTCAGGACAACACCGAAGAGCATTCTTTTTCTGATGCTTCCTCAATGCTGTCAATTGGAAAGAAACTTATTAGTTCCAATTCATATGCAAGCCTGGAGGATAATGCCGCAGGAGCTGCGGGAGATGGGGATGAGTACTGCAAGGAAGTTCAATGTATTGAAACAGAAGAGGCAAGGCGTGGGAACTTGTATGAACACAATTCTACAGATGATTACGACGGAACACTGTCTTTGAGTGTATCTGGAGATGGGCCTGTAGCAGGGCGGGGGGTATCGATGGTAGCAAATGGAGATGGAGAAGCAGCAAGTCACATGCAAAATGGTTTTACATACGACACATTGGAACAGAGACTTAATCATGTACAGAGAACAATTGATGATCTTGTCAGTAATCCTAATGAACAATATCCATTATCTTCTACAGCCGAGATGTCAAATTCCGCAAGAACGAATTTACGAAAGACCTGGAGTCGCAGAGAGAATCCCATGAATGGCTCTTCTTCATGGTTTGAGAAGCTAGACCAAAGTGAGAGCACCCCACCTAACGGATTAGAGAAACAATTTGGTGGAAGACCAGAAGGTGTCCACAGAAAGTTTCCTGCACTAAATTATGATGCTGATATTGGAAAATTATCAAGAAATGGTTCTAGATCATCTTTTGAATCTGGATCCACGGATGACATAAGATCACAGAGTATCCAAGCATCTGTAGATGAAGATATCCCCAGCATTAATACTTTCGTTGCAGGTTTGAAGGAGATGGCCCAGAAAGCATATGGAAAGCATCTTGTTGACGCTGAGGTGAGAATACTCTATTCTACTTTTCCCTCGACGTCCTTTCTATGAATTGGGTTACTTTTGGTCTCGTAACGGCTCTCAGTTGCACCTTTGACATGATTTATTTTCTGCATGTTAGGCTCAAGAGACAGAGTCCATTGCTGATAAATTAGAAAAGAGTGTGAAAGATATAGGATTGGATCCCATGCACGGAGTGGAGAACTCTCATGATTGGCCCTTGGAATTCGAGAAGCAGCAAAAAGCAATATTCGAGCTCTGGCATACATGCAATGTTTCAGTAGTCCACAGAACTTATTTTTTCCTGCTCTTTAGAGGTGACCCGACAGATTCCATTTACTTGGAAGTAGAGCTCAGGCGCTTATCTTTCCTCAAGGAAACATTTTCTCAAGGAAGTCAAGCTGTGAGAAGCAACCGGCCACTCACTCTGTCTTCAAGGTTTGCTCTCTCTCCCAATTTATGAATGCTATGTACCCAGGTTTTTTCTTGTATCTTTTAGACAATCATACTCATGACCTTGAAATGAACCCACATGCAGCTATCCATGATCAGCCTAATGGGGTTAATATAAGGAGCTAAGAAAGAAAATATTTTGTTCATCTGAAATCTTTAGAAATGATACAAAGTTTTCATTTCCGGCGAGGGATTCCAGTTGTTTGCTTCACCTAGACTCTTAAGAGATTTTCACATGCTTAATACTTCAATACAACATGTTGCATGCCAATTCCTGTCTTGAAACTCAGCTTTGAATAATGAATGCCCTGAACCATTTTATGCGACTCACAAAAGACCTAAGACTTACGTTTTCTATTTACCTGGCAAACAGCATCAAGGCCCTTCACAGTGAGAGACGCATGCTGAGCAAGCTGATGAGGAAAAGGCTGTCAGAAGAAGAAAGGAAGAAGCTGTACCAAAGGTGGGGAATTGGGGTCAACTCAAAGCGAAGGAGGCAACAGTTAACTAGTCGTTTATGGAGCAATCCCAAGGACATTGATCACATCAGAGAGAGTGCTAGTGTAGTTGCAAAGCTGGTGGGATTTGTAGAACAGGGACAAGCTTTCAAGGAGATGTTTGGGCTTAGCTTCACTCCCCCAAGCTCGAGGCGCAAGTCCCTGGCTTGGTCTCACAGCAGGTCCTTTCTTATGTAGGCCGGAGGCACATGTTAATACACGCAACCAGGAGAAACGTGACTCGCCGCATTTTTTGGTTCTCATAGTTGTACAAACTGTAATGTATTTGAACCAAATCGGCCATCATTTTTTTTTTCTTCCGTTTTTGGTTTACTTTAGAATATTCGTGTTTTGTTGAATAGTATTTTTCATACAAAGAATTTTTAATTTAATTATTGTTTTTAAAATTGGATACGAGTATTTTAAATGTTAAATTGATATGAAATCAATCAATATAAAATCAGTATAATTATTATATTCATAAAATATGTTAAATAAATAATTTATTTTTTTAAAATTAAAATACTTTATAAAAGTATAACATAGAAATAAAATACTTTATTGAATTAAATTAAAAATTCTAAATAATAATAAAAAGTATAATTACTTAAAATAAAATTTAAGTATAATTACTTAAAATGGCCGACACTGCTTGGTTCCGCCAAGATCAACTTGTCTTGAGTTAGATTATTGGGTCAATTTCTTAAACTTATATTCCTCAAGTTGTCGGCGCTAGCTCTGCTCGTGACGCCTGGGATAAACTTCGTAGTACGTATGTCTCGTCTTCAAAGGCTCAGATTCGCACCATTAAGTCTAGTTTTTTCAGATTAGAGAAGGATTCTAACGAAACCATAGCTCAATATTCTCAACGAGCCAAAGGGATGTTTGATCAATTACAGGATCTCGGCAGTCAAGTATCCGAAGATCTTGTTCAAATCATTGTCAATGGCCTTGGCTCTCAATATCGACTTTTTATTCGTTCTCTTGAAAATTGTCCAGACACGGTATCCTTTGATGATCTTTATGGCTTATTGTTAATTGAAGAGAAAACACTACTACTATTCAACCTACTGCCCAAGTTGCCCAACAATCCAGTAGCCGTTCTCAGTTTTCTTTCTCTAGTCATGGACGAGGGACTCGAGGCTGTGGTTGTGGAAGATCCACTTCTCATCAATCATTTCAACCACTCCCTTCATTCACTAGTATTCCACAAACTATGAATTCTCCTGCTACTTCTCGCTCTAACCCTCTGCAGTGCTACAATTGCTTTGGCTATGGACATGTTGCACGCACCTGTTCAATCCCTCAACAGCGACAACAATCCATCCCTCGACCTTCATCTGCCAACGCTTTTCATCCAGCCTCACACCTTGCTTCCACCAACCAGACTGTTCCCCAACAGCGTCTCTTAGACACTGGAGCATCTCAACATCTTACTCCGGAGTTGGATTATCTTACCTTCCACTAGGAGGACAATAGCCCTGAAGGAGTCAAAATTGGAAATGGTAAAACACTGTCAATCTCTCACATTGGTTCTTCCATTTGTCATGCTAACTCTCATTCTTTCTCATTAAACGATATTCTGCATGTACATAGCTCTTGTTCCAATCTCTTTTCTGTTGATGCCTTCGCTAGAACTAACAATGTTTCTATTGAATTCTTCCCTGATCATTTTGTTATTAAGGATATCCGCACGAAGCAGTCTCTACATACAGGCCGGAGTGATTGTGGTCTTCATTCCGTTCTTTTGGCTCCTTGACTACGCGTCGTTTCGCTAGTCAAAATAAAATAACTAGACTATTATTGTAGAATTAGGGATGGTAATTGTACCCAAACTCGATGGGTACCCGATAAAATTACCCGAATGGGGGCGGATATGGGGAGCAAATTTTTACCCGTGGGGCGAGTATGGGGGGTTAAGAAAAATACCCGTCGGGTATCGGGGCGGGTA
>JAOSBL010000212.1:34820216-34852971 GCA_027568915.1 Erythroxylum roraimae
TATTATATAATTTTAAACCATATGAAACATAAATGAAAATATATCTAATCAAATCTTTTATATAGATTATAACATAATTAAGTAAACTAATATCAAAAATAAATATTAAAACATATAAAAAAAGTCAAATAATATTATATAAATCTTAAAATAAATATCCAAGGTGAGTAACTAGTTAAATATATAATAAATAGGAAGACGAGTTTGTGAGTATTGTGAAAATTATGTGTAAAACATAAGGGTAAAAGAGACAAAAAATAGGCTCATTAATTGATCTGAAAATCAACATGAAAAAGTGCTTTTTGAGAAGTTCTAAATTTGAGTTCTTAAAAAATTTTATTTTAGCTGTCAAAAAAGTCATATCTATTAAAGAAATATTTTTTAATTTTACAACCAAGCACTCATTTTTTTAAAAAAGATTTCTGTGGTAGAAAAAAGTATTTATTGATCTCCTAAAAATTTATCCAAACAGGCACTTAGTTTGTCTTTTTTTAATAAAATAATCACTTAGAAGATATTATGAAGGTGATCTAAAACTTTTAATGAGTCGAATGAAGAGGCTGCAGAAATAATTGGTACGTGAAATATTAGTTTCTACAATAAACCCCTTTTTCAGTATTTTTTGAAGTTAGAGTAATAAATATTCTGAAAGAGGATAGGCCTGGGGGCAGGGGCCGACTCACCGAACTGTTGACTAACGTAGTGGATCACACGACCGACACATGTCAGAAAGCTGACGATACGCTTTTCCGTTAACACGTAGAATCTTATACGGCCTCACTCCTTAATTTTCATGGGCCCCGCAAAGTTACGACTTAGGAGCGACATTTATAACTATACTGAATACTGAAAACGGCTTCGTTTGGCTTTCATTTTACGTGTACATTAAGAAATTGCGAGTGCCATTGAGCTTGTGGATCATGTATAAAGAAAGTATCAACATATTGAATCTTGAAAATTAATCTTCTGAGATCTGCTTAAATTGAATTAAACAAACTTGTAAAGAAGTATTTAGCAAAAGAAGAATTGGAGAAGTGTTGAAACGTTAACGTAATAACTGAGAAACATGAGGGTTTTAATCAAAGTACCGTTGCCTTGTATTGTAATTAATGAAGGACCTAAAACATGCGTTGCCTCCTGTAAGTTAGTTGGTCTACAATCTGAACTCATTAAACATCAAGAAACAGGGTGATGGATTAGCATTGTCTGCACAACATTGCCTGATTAGAGAACCAAATAGGCGCATGGGCCAAGATGTATGGAACATTGCCTGACCTGATTAGGCCTTTTAGCTTACTGGGGTGAAAACATATCACTTGTTCTGTATCATCAATGTCTGCACTTTGGGGCCATCCATTGATTATCCACTTCCAGGCATACCACTGTTCTACCAGTTCATGAGAAATTAGATTTATGTTGATGTGAAACAAAAACATAATATATAAACAAAGATCAATAAGAATACAAAAATATTACATATTTATTTGGGTTAATTACAAAAAAAAATCTTATACTTTTATCAAATTTGTAATTATAGTTTGAACTTTAAAAAGCGACGATTAAATACTCAAACTTTTAATTTTTTTCAATTCTAGTCCACTATTTATCTCCATTAACTTTGTTAACGTAACTTGTCATGTGTTTCAAAAACTCTAATTATTAATATACGTCAACTAAAATTAACCCACTTAATGAAGATTGTTAAGATATATGGTATATATCTTATTATTAAATTTTGGCATTTTTGAATAATTAGACCTAGCAAATAATTCAGTTTCACATCCAAATTGATTGGATTTAAATAGGGTACCGCTGACTTGTTGGATTTTTGGATAATGATTTAGTTGTGATAAAATTCTATTTTAAGTTACTTAAAAGATTATGCATATCTCCTATCTACTATTGATGTCTATCTCTAACGTAAGTGTGCTATGATAGAGTTAAAGTTAATTTCTAATGTAAGTGAGTGATAACAGAAGAGTTAATTTAGGAAAAGTTTGTGAAATAATTAACCCTTTTTGGTTTTTTAAAGATTAATAAGACGGCGTCGTTTAATTACAAAACTAAAATGACATCATTTTAAAAATAAAATTCCTAAATCACTTTATGTTGTTTAATCCATCAGCCTGACGTTTCAAGCCACTTTTTGCATCATTTTCAATTTAATCTCCTGAAGTCCCAAGCCGCTCTCGCATCAACAAGCCTTTTGTTTAATCCCTCAGCTCTTCATTTTCAGTTTGTTCTCCTAATGCCTTCCTACTCTTGCATTGCAGCGTGCCAATAAGCTCTTCATATTTTTGAAACGGTGTCGCTTTAGCTTTTGTGATTAAACCACGTCATTTCATTAGTCTTCATTATACGGGTTAATTTTAACTAATCTGTATTAATAATAAGGATTTCTACAACACGCGACAAGCTACGTCAACAAAGTTAAATGAGACACTAATGGCGAGCTTGAATTGAAAAAAAATGAGATTTAAATGCTACTTTTTTCAAGTTATAACTACAAAATTAATTGAGAATTTTTTTTGTAATTAACCCTATCTCTTTTATATAACCTAATTAATAATAAGAGTTCCTCTTACACGGCTGCGTACTCGGCATCTTTTTCCAAAACATTCTAAAATTATAACTTGTGTATATGAATCATATAACATTAGACTTAATCAGATAGGGAGCAAAGCAATAATCCCACAGATTTTCTAGGTGTAGGTTGTTACATTTACAGATTTTCTAATACAGTCATACTAGTACAAGAGAGGAAACACTTGACGATTTGAGGACAAGGCTTTTCAAGTATAGACCGAGGACTCCGGTATTACTCTCTTGAAAGCCTTCGTTTGATTTGATACACAATGCCAAAAGAAACGACAATTACAAAATGCAAAACAAAGGTTTCAATGTTTCCATTACAGCCATGTAAATCCAGTTCTCAGGGTAACTAGAAAACCAAATGTGATGAAACTTTATATATAACTAAGCAAAACCTAAAACACTCAGAATCAAACACTGAATGTACGTTTAAGGTTGGTATAATCATTAGAATCGCATGGCAGCCTCGTAGAAAGTGATCGTATGAATGATGGCTTTTTGTGGGTAACGTCTCTTTCTGAACCTGCTGCGGTTGTGCATGGACTGGAGTCAGACAGGCTATCACGAGCTTGGTAAATGCCTTCGAGTGCTTGCGGTGCATGAATGTCCAGATGAAATGAAAATGACGATGAAGACGACGACCACGATGATGCCTGAACATTATCTTTCTTCTTGCTCAGGAAAGTCGCAAAGATGAGACACACAATCCAGGCGATAATTGGGAAGGCAATTACAGTTGGAGCATAAAAGGCAATCCATTGGTATCCGGGGTGGTATCGACTGTATAGAAACCATTCTGTGATCAAGGCAGTGCCTAAGAAGAAGGTGGCAGTGCTGCTGCTGATGAACAGAATAAAGATTCTTGGGTTGGGTAGATGAAAGAAAGCTCTGATATTGTCAGCCAAGAGAGACGGAGTTGTTACTTGGTTCATCTTGATTATAGTATTCTCTTAGAGAAAGTAAGGAACAATGAAGGGATAAGATGAAGAAAATGAGATTTAGGTGAGGCATTTGAAATTTGAAAAACACATGGAGATTGATTTGTTGGAAGACTTGGGATGATGTGAATATGCAGATCCTATGCAGATCCTATATTAATCTACAGCTGAGAGGCCGCTCCTTAAAATGGTAAATTGCTGATCTAAAGCCCACTTTTATTAAATGAAAACAAAGTGACCAAAGCGGGTCATACATAAACTTTACCATTCATTTTCTTCGGGCGAAGCGAGCTAGTCAACCAAAAGAACATTAAAAAGCTAACAATAGACAGAAAGCAATGTGGACCGGTGCAGATATGGTAGTCGTAGGACCGAAGATTGACATTGCATGGTAGCTAAATCAAATCCCCTGGATTGGAGATACAGGTATATTTCAATAGATTACAAAACCCCCGAAAAATGGGACCACGTACGAAAACAGATTCAACAGCTTTGACTCTAACTAAAGGAACCCACGTCAAAAAGCTCCATGATTTCCTGCACTGCGGTTTCGACACAGTAACTAAATATGAGAAAGTTTGAGCTCAACAAGGGACACAACTACTTAATGGTGATATAGCGATTAGTCCCGTGTCTAGCCCAGGAGTCCTTCAGATCAACAGGGAGTGACAGATCATGGCCTTCCGCTGCCAGCCGATTAAGCAATTTTGAAAAAACACTGCCACTCATCTTCCTGCCACCTACTCGGGCATGCCGTTTATTTGGCATCTGTGGGAGTGGGTATGATGACAAGGTGGTAGTGCAACAAGAAGACTGCCAACCACCATTTCCCCACTTGTAGCAATGTCGGGCAATTCCAGTGCATGAGCAAACAGGCACTGGCATGGTGGACTCATCAAAATGAACCAAGTTCAAGCCCACTTCCTGACTATCCCATTCTACCTTAATCTTTCTCCCATCAGCAGATCCTTGTCTATTCAAGCACTCGCCCACTTTACTCCCTCTACTTGGTGATTTGGTTGCCTTGAAGGAAGCTGCTTTACTCTCCTTTGATCGCTTTGTTTGGCGTGACTTGCCAGTTTCACAATTAACTGTAGTTAAAGGATAAGCATCGATGACGTGCATTTCTCCTGCGTTCATAGCTTCTACCTTGATGTTTGAAGAGTATGCAATGTCAGGAGTGCGTTTAGATCCACGTCGATTTCCACCAGCCAAAGGAAAGTTCATTGCATGTTCTCGGTATTGAATTGCTGCTAGAGCATTGTCCCGCTCCATCAAGGCTTTGTCTCGCTCTTCAAGGGCTTTTTCTCGTTGCTGGAGTGCCTCATCTCGAGCAGCCAAGGCCTCCCTTTTCTCAGATAGGGCTAAATTCCGTTCTTCAATGGCAGCATCCCTCTCAGCAAGGATGGACATTATCTTCTTATTCATCACTAACGCATTAGTTTGTTCCTTCATTTGATGCTGGGGCACCATATTCCACTGAGAATCATGTGTATCTAGCTTAGATCCTACTATTGCATTATGCACCATAGAAAAATCTATAAGGGTCTAGAGAGCACTTCTTACCAAAGAGTGTGCCGCCTTGTAATAGTCCATCTTATATCTACCATTCTGATGTTGCCCGCTATCATCCATCTTGTACTTGCTATAACCACAGAACCAAGAACCTGGTTCATGCCACTACTTAAATTGATGTTTCAAATCTTAAGACAGTAAGTAAATTTTCCCAAAAATAATATATCTTCTCATTTAGAAAAACAGAAAAGAGAAAAGAATCAGTCACATTTTAATTCTTCTGCAAAATTCAAAAGGTCTCCAGCAATCTAGAGACGTAATAAAATGGCCCTATAAAAGAAATCCAGGAACAAATTACCGTAAAATCTAAAATTAAAAGCTAATATTTATGAAATAAAGACCCATCAACCAAACAGAATAAGATAACAAAAATACAATAAGACACTAAAATTTCAACAATAAATGAGAAGCAAGCTTCAACTGAAGGTCTAAGAGAAACTACAAGAACATGAAGAGAAGGAAACCAAAAGGTGCGCAGGATGATCCTAAAAGTTTAGGCTGTAAAGTCATAGGCACATTCAATATATGTTTGTGCAGAGCTGAGGAAAAGTTGGATCCATATAAAAATAAAATTATTGCCAATATTAACATTTCAGTTCTGCCTAAGCTTTTCAACCATGTTAAAAAACCAAAATACAAAGGTTTGGTATAGAAGTTGAGAGCTCCTTTAAGGCAGGCTTCTGTTGTGAGGAGTAACAACGACATAACAAAATGGTTACACATACAATTGCAATCACAAACCAGGCAATCATATTCACTTAAGTGACTCCACCACTTATGCCAACTGTGAGCTTTATATCACTAACTTGATAATAGTCACTGGGCAGACAAATTTCCAACTAGTGAATGCTGCTAATTTGCAATGATTAACAAATAAAGTAACCAAGAACCAAATAACAGACATCAGGCCACCGTCAAAACCAACATCTTGGCAATTGAAATCAACATCGAATATCTAATTTAACAGCAAATTGTTTTTTATAAATTGCATTGACAGATACATCACCTCAATTTCCCCTACTCTAATAGGACACTAATATCTGTAACTCTTTACGAAAACATTGAAGTGCATAGTTCATCTAATCATTTTGCAACATCATGTATCTCATAAACACTACAGACACCTAACCAGATTATTCTTAGCTAACTTAACATGTTCCCAAATCCCAATTACACCCTTTATTTAATACCAGATCATAAAGTGAGCACTGGGACCTATTAGACCTGATTTTGCTGAATAACAAAGAAATGTGATAATAAAGAGAAAAAAAAGGATAAATAGACCAAAGAAAAAGTTTTAGAAGCGAATTAACTCACTCTTTAACTTAGAAGCTACAAAAGAAGCAAACAAGTAATCAAAGGTAGAAGATAACAATTTAGAATTGCATAATGAAGTAGGCTCAACAAAAATCGAAGTCAAGATAAGGAAACACTGAGCGTGTAAAACCTAAAATGGCTTTAAATAGAAAATACCCACATACGGAAACCACGGGATCGAGGAGATAGAACTCACTGGGTGGTTTTATAACCGAAGCGAGATGAACAAAAACGCAGAATCAGTTTTCTTGCTACAACATTTGGAAAGAGCAAAAGCAGTGAAGAAAAGATAATGATAAGCGGGTTTTCAAATGATATACGATACGATGCCGTACTCGCCATTCGGGGTACTCTAACACACAAAACGCGTCGTTTTATAAATCGTCCTCATAATAACTCGGTGACGTTTTGCTCCACATCACTCGGTTGATGTTTGCTTTTAAATATAAGCTTGAAATTTAGTCACCCCCTCGTTCAAAATGGATTGACCAAATCTCCTTCCTCTTTAGTCATTTTCTTTTAATTGCTGATCTTCCCGTATTAATTCTTAATTTCTTTTAAATTCTTAATTCACTCTTTGACTTTTCAATTAGAAAGATTTGACTTTTCAGTGCAAAACAAACAAGGTTATATTTATGTTTCTTTGTACTATTTATTACTCTATTGCTTATATTAAAAATGAACTAAAGGGTGATTGCCAAAACAATGACTAGTTATGACAAGTACTAAATCAGGATTAGCACAAATAATAAAATAGAGTTTTACTCAGTACAAAACTAATTAAAAATTTTAGTTGGAATAAGTTTGCCTATTATTTCATTGGAAAGAGTTTAAATATAAAAAATAAAAATAACAAATATTCCTAATCCTTAGATCATATGCTTAAGAATTAGGACTTTAACAATTAATTATAACAAAGTAGCAATATTATTGAATTTAAATAAAAAAAATTCTAGAACTATTTATAAGTAAACCTCTAAAGTGGTTTCAATTGCCTAAGACCAATTCTTGAATATCAAATATTCTCCAAAGTTCATACACTTTAACATGTATAATTTATGACAAAGTACTTCAAATTTTTATGTGGCACTCTAAAAGACCTTTTGAGATTATCATTATACTTTCTTTTTAGTGGAACCTTCAAATTTTTATGTGGCACTTTGAAAGCCCTTTTGAGATCATCATTATACTTTCCTTTTAGTGGAACCTTGTCATCTATCTTACATTCTTGAGAATTTTTTGAAGTAGCATCCTCCTTTAAAAGTCTCTTTCATTTAACCAAACTTTCTTCTATAAATTTATAACTCTTTTTTACCCGATGTGTGTCTAGTATAACTTTTAACTCTAAGGTCAAGTCACCTTCTTTAGAAGTTGGTGGAAATTCAAAATTAGAAACATTATTGTCACCCTCTTATTTCTTAAGCATTGACATATGAAATAGTGAATGTATACGAGAAACAGTAAAAACTTGAGATTATATGCCCCTTTTTCAATTCTTTCCTTAACTTAATATGGTCCATAAATCAACTTGTAATATTCTGGTAGGCCTGTTTAAACACTGATTGCTAATAATTAGAAATAACTTAAAGAGACCATATCTCCTACTTAAAACTTAATATGCCATCTTTTTAAATATACTCTTTATTTCATTTGATTATTGGCAACATGCAAATTATTTTTGAGTTATTTTAGTAAAACATCTTGGGTAGCTAGAAACCCCCTCAATAAATTTCTCAGTTATTACTTTTATTATATAAGGATGATACAAGGCTAAGAAATGTTTTGATTTGCTTAGTCCATCGATGACAACCAGGATAGCATGTTGACCATTTAAAAGTGGAAGATCATTGATAAAGTTTATGGTGACAAGGTGTCAGCTTTAACTTGTTGGCATATCTGATAAGAAGGAAGTCTAATAAAATTGTTGAGCCAATCTTTTATAGGTAACTCCTAAAATAGATGTTGACTGACATTAGAACGGGGAGGAACTACTACATGATTTTTATAATAAACCAAGTCAATACTTCATACGTAAGGAAAGTCTAATTTTTCTTATCCTTGCTTGCATATTCTCTACATGTAGGGGATAGTTTTTAGCTTCGGACGTGACAGTATTGTACGTGTAAGCTCGAGAAATAAGGATAACATCAAAGGTATCTACCCACTACCTATAATAAAGTATTAGTTGTATTATTCTCTTTGCTTGATATTGTTATGTATTATTTAATAAGTACTTGAGGCTTCAATAGTCAATTTTGATGTAGAATTTCAGCCCAATAAGTAAGGTCTCTAAGTTTGGACTAGTTAAATTATTATTAACATCTTTTAAGCATTTGGTGGTGCCCAATTCCTACTCATAAATGCAATAAGTCACCCTTATTAAGTGAGAACTATCCTTGATGTAAATCTACCTAAGAATATACCCTAGAAAGTTTGAATCAAACCCAAGAAAGCTAAAAATAGATGTATAAAAAAATCGACTCATTCGTTATAAAGAACCAGGAACTAAATCCATTAAGTGATTAACTCACAAAGAAGAATTTCTTACTAAGTTTGAAGTTCAATAAAGAATAAGTAAAAGAAGCTCTAATGACTCTCAAATAACAAATATCTCAAAGTTACTCTAACTTAGAAGAAACATGTCTTAAATACTAAATAATAAAAAACTAGGGTTAAATGGGTTGGTACGTTATTATGTTTGAGGTTATGTTAACATTTAATTCTTTTTATCTTAGTTTGAATTAAGCTAACTAATGTGCATCTTTTAATTTGATTTGATTTGATTCCATATGTGTAGCCACTTCTTTCACAGCATCATTAAATACATCTTGAAGCATTTTCTTCCTTGTTCATATAATTGGTCCATTTGACAAACTCAAATTGTGAAAGACAAATTAATTCCTATAATTCCCTCCTTCTTTGAAAAGATGCATCCTTGAATAATCACTTATATCAAAAGGAGTTAAATAAAAAACAATAGAAGTAGTCTCATATTATATTTACTTAGAAGATCTAAATTATAAGCATTACCATTAATTTGTTCAACAACTTAAAATGAACCATCTCCTCCTAATTACAACTTAAATCTTCTTCAATTTACGAACATCTTCTTTATCATATATACCCACACTCAATCACCTGGTTCAAATGTAATTCTCTTTCTCCTTTTGTTAGCTTTAGATTCATATTCTTCATCTTTTCTTTCAACACCATTTTAACTTTCCTTTTACCATTCAAGTAACTTCTCTCACAAATAGTAAAGGAACCAACCAATAAAGTTAATAGGTTAAAATCATAAACAATCTCAAAAGGTGAATAACAAGTAATTCTATGAACAACTTTATTATTTGCAAATTCAATGAACTACAAGTACTTTTTTCTAATTTTTTTAATTCTTTTAAATAATAACGTGTAATAAAATAGTTAAAGTCTTATTTACTACTTAAATTTGACAATCTATTTAGGGATTATAATTGGTTGAAGACAACAATTAGGTTCCCAACTTTCCTTATAAAATCTTCCAAAAGTAGTTAGGAACTTAACATCTCTATCAAACACAATACTCTTAGGAACATTACAAAGTCGTACTAGCTCCTTAAAGAATAAATAATCCTTATTGGTTGCAACATTAGTTTTACTATATATAATAAAATGGTCATCTTAAAAAACCTATCAACAATAACATAAATATAAACTTTACTGTATTTTCACCTAGGAAAATAAAAAAATCTATATAAATATCAACCCAAGGTTCATTACGGATTAATAAAAGAGTATACACACTATGTGATATAACCTTAGACTTAACCTATCTATATGTAATACAATTAGCATAGATTCATGAAACATATGAGGCCAAAAGAAATGTTCAAACAAAATGTCTAAAGTCTTTTTTAATGCCAAATTGACTGATCATCCTCCCCTATGTGCTTCATGCACTAACAACTATCTCAAAGAAATCTTAGACGTGTATAATCTATTTTCTTTATACCTAAAGATAAATGCAAAATCATCATCATTCTTATATAATTCCTTAATATGCTCAAAGTTTAACAATGTTATCTTCTGATAGGTGTAAATTATAGTATGTTTTCTAGGTGTTAAAGAATGTTTTTAGTGTTTTCTTAGAGGATAGTCATATGTTTAGGACTTAGATTTATATTTTTATTAGCACTTGTACAGGTATTATTTGATTAATTATTGTTTAAGGCAAGAGTTTAATCTTAATTTTATATTTCAAGGATTATTTGATGTGTCTGATGATCAGTGGAGACAAGCAAAAATGAAAAAAAGTTGAAGAAAAAGTTGGAGAAATAAGTTTGGCCATGCACGATCTTGCATTAGGAAGCAACAAGATGGAAGTCTCTAGCACGATCGTGCATAAGGAAGTAGTAAGATGGAAGTATCTAGCACAATTGTGAAATGCCATGCACGATCACACCAGTGAGTTAGACAAATGCTATGCACGATCGTGTAAAGTGTTTTCCAAGATGCAAGTTTTTTTTATGCTTTTGACGTTTTGCGACTATTTTTGGCAGATATACATGTGAAAACCTAGACAAAATCCTAAAAGACTTACGAGTATATATAGAAGAGAAAAACATCACTTGATGGCTATATAAACATAATTAAAGGAGATTAAAAAAGCAAAAATTTTAAAGAATAAGGCTGTAGATTTTTCAACTCAAGGCAAAGAAAAGAAGACTTCTATATTCAATTCTCTAATCTTTTTTATTTTTTCTGTTTTTGTATTATATCAATGAGATTATTGGATATATAGTTACATCTATGGAATGTTAAATTCCTTTTTAGGAATTACTCTTGATTTATTTGTTGAACTTTACATTCTTGATTTAATAAATATGTTTGTGATGTTTATAATTTTTTATTCAATTTTAATCAAGAGATTGGACTGGATCATCTGTGTTATGTTGCACAGTGAGAGATAGTATCTTAATAGACCTATAAATATCAAATTAATAGGCAATTGAAGAGAGATCCTAATTGTTTACTAGTTTCCATAGGATTGGTTCAAATCTAATTACATAGTTAGAAAAAAAAAAAAAGAGATCACCTTCAATGTAGAAATCAGTTGTATCTTTAGGACAATGCATCTGCCACTGTGTTCTCTTACCTTTCTTATACTTAATGATATAAAAAAAATCTCAATGAATTCCATCCATTCAGATGTTGTTAATTCAACTTCTATTACCCTTTCAAATGCTTTAAAGACTCATGATCAATGTGAATACCAAATTCTTTAGACCACAAATAATATTGTCGAGTGTTCAAAGCCCTCACTATTGCATATAACTCATTATCATAAGTTAGGTAGTTAAGAGCAACACCATTGATTTTCTCACTAAAGAAGGTAATTGATTGATTTTCTCGCATTAGAAAAGTGCTAATACTATTCTCAGTGCATCAAATTTAATCTCAAAAGTTTTGGAAAAGTTAATAAAGAATTAGAATGTAATCTTTCTTTAATCAAATTAAAAGTGCACTCTTGCTTATAACCCTACTTAAAACAACATACTTTTTGACAATTTCAATGAGTGGTGCAGCTAGTACTACATTCCTTCGTAAAGCTGCTATAAAAACTAGTCAAATCATGAAAACTTTTCATAGTAGTTATATATATAGATGCATGCTACTATTATTATACTTAACCCTCTCTTTTTTCACCTTTATGCCTTTCATATTCTAATAAATCTAAGAAAAATTACTTATACATGCAAAAGGATACTTCTTTATATTAACACATATAATTTTATTAGCTCAAAACATTCAAAATAATTTTTACACACACAAAATGCTCATCTAAATTCTTATTATAGATTAGAATATTATCAAAATAAATAACCATAAATGTTCCAATAAAAGCACACAAAATATGATTCATTAATCTTACGAAAATACTAAATGAATTAATAAATTTAAAAGGCATCACTACCCACTCATATAAATCACATTTTATTTTAAAGGTTATTTTTCACTCATCACCTTCTTTCATCTTAATTTGATAATGTCCACTTTTCAAATCAATCTTTAAAAAAATACAAGAACCATGCAACTCATCAAGCATGTCTTTTAATCTATAAATTGGATATCAATAATTTATCTTTATTTTTTTGACAACTTGGAAATTAACATATATTTTTCATAACCCCTCATTCTTAAGAACTTGTATGATTGGAACAAATCTTCTATAATATAATCCTTCGAAAAAATCTTATCAGCTTACCTTTGAAGCTCTTTGGTCTCTTTTGTTTTATTTTTATAAGCTGGTTGATTGTGAATGGCATCATTAGTTATAAAATTAATTTGATGTACTATTCTTTTTATTTTTAGTAATTAATAGGGACATTCTTGAAGAATACACCTTGGAAATCCTACAACAAAGAAACAAAAATACTAGGCAAAAAATGTCAAGATTGTCAGTATTAAAACAAGCCTTTTATAAAAATAGTACAATCATATGATAGTTAAAAAAAATCCCTCGTGACTCACTCTCATTAGCGTAAATGCCTAGTTATTTCTGTACTTTTGTCTCTAACACTCCTTTTTCCTAACCTGTTTCTCCTTATTTTTATTTTTTTCAATAAACTCTTTTATTTTCCTTTTGATCTCTAACCCTTATTTCTAGCTTACTCTTCTCTTCTCTACTCTTGTTTTAAACTTGAGCTGATGTTTAGGTATCAGTTGTATAAGAGTGATAATTTCACTATTCATGATAAAAGAATACTAATAAACATATCTTTTATGGCCTTTCTATTGAATTCTTAAGGCTTGGCCTCCTTAGGAGAATATGGCCAACATGCATAAACACCCACACAACACCTTGTCACAGTATTTACTCAATATATTTATTTATCTATTGAAGTTCACATGGTTTGGGATGTTTCATGGTCAGTAGACTCATTTTTTTAATCAAGATAATGCTAACTACATTTGTGCAATTATCCTCATCAATAATTATACCATACAAGGGAGTTTTGGCTATGTAAGAAAATGGCTCATTATTACACACCTCATTATTGATGTGACATCTCATATGAAAAATATCATCTCGTTGCTCATTAACATCTTTGTCTTTAACATGAACATTTAGAGTATGCCTAATCACAAACAACTTCTCTTCCATTAAATGTTCAACACCATCATTATCACACTCTTCTAGTGGCAATATAGAATCCTCATCTCTTTCAATTTTTATCTCAATCATCCCAATCATCTTTCATGATCTTTGACCTTTTATTAGGATATTATGAAGTTAAGTGTCATGTTCCTAAACAACAAAAGCATTTAATATCACGAGTATAGGTTTTAATTTTAGTTTTACCTTTCATTTTATTGTGAACTCTCCCTTCTTCTTCAAGGGATTTAGTTTTGGTTTTATGAGCAGCCATGTCATCTTTTTTCCATCTTAATTTCTATGAGGATGAACTGCAATTTTTTGTTGATAGTTACCCTTCTTTGTTAGTTTTCCTTACACCTTTATAACCACATAAACAATATCATCTAACTTCAAATAATATTGTAATTATGTGATTCAAACCATTTAAAAAATCTAACTATGGTAACTTCTAGATCCTACTTTGCACTATCTTAAATCATAGTAATCTTAATCTTCTTGTGATATTCTCTAGCACTTTTTGAACCTTGAGTGAACATTGTAATTTCTAAAACAAATTTCTATAGTAGTGATTAGGGATAAACTATCTCATCATAATCAACTTCATATCTTGTTAGTTATTAATAGGTTTCTGATAGTTCCTTCATTTATTTTCTACAAGCTAATCCCTCCAACTAATAGCAGAGTCAGTGAACTCAATAATATGTTTTACCTTTTTCTCTTTAGTATAATGATGGTAATAAAAAATTAGCTCCATCTTCTTTTTTAAGCCTCAAAGTCATATCCTCCCTTAAAATGAAGGAGCATTCATTTTAATGTACCTAAGGTTTCCATCTTGCTTAGGCTCCCTTCCATAATCTATATCTTGCTAATCATTTTGATGTGCAATAAATCTACTTGTATTATTTAGTAGTTGTTAGTATGCATCATACAAGACATAACTTTTTCTTCATCATCGACATCATATTAAAGAACCTATTGTTGTTGTGCCTTTTTTAAATTGGCTATGGTAGTATCTTTCAATTCCATTTTGTTTATAATTTTTCCAAATATCATATTCATACATTCAAACTATTGTTGTATATATTAAAACATGAAACTATCATCCTTTCTTTTCCCTTAAACTTTGTCTCGAACATACACAATTCACATGTAACCTTACAACACTCTCTTATGTGTTTCTTTTGATTAATATCACTCAATTCACTCATATTTCACTTTAAATTTTGGCCCTTTCCAAGGATAATATCACAATCTCTTGCCTTTTCAGCTATTTACTTCCCTTACAAGTTCTTTAAAGAACCAAACAAACTCAAACAATAATTCAATTTTGTAAAGTCCAAAACTCCAAAAACTTTATGTTAAAAGATTATTAAGTTATGAATTAAAGAAAAAGTACAAAATTTGAATAAACATAAAATACCAATAAGAATTTTAAATTGTATTTGGAAACTATTTCTTAAAGTCAAAGTTCTTGCACTTCTTCTTTTTTTTTCTTTTTTCTTCACAATCACACAATCAATTATTATAAATATAATGAAATGAAGAAATTGACAAAGAAGAAACTCTAATATAGAAGTAAACATATAGACAAAAACTTAAAACAAGAAGATGACATAATTGATTCTTTTTTTTTAAACTTTAGCAATTAAAAACTTAAAAAAGATTTAGTAACAATAATATGATGTAATAGAATAAAAATCACAAAAATTATGATTTTATCTTTTGAAAAAATAAAATAAAATATGAACAAAACAAAAACAAAAAAGATAACCATACTTAACTTATAATCAATCTCTGGTACCAATTGATGTGAACATACCTAAGAATATATACCCTAGAGAACCCATAAAAAGGTTTGGAATCAAATCCAAGAAAGTTAAAAATAGATGTATAAAATAATTGACTTATTGATTATAAAGAATCAAGAATCAAATTTTATTTAAACACCATAAAGAAGATATTCTTTAATAACTACAAAGTTTAATAAAGAACAAGTAAAAGAAGCTTCAATAACTTTCAAATAAAAAATATCTCAAATTTTTTCTAATTGAAAAGAAACATGCCTTAAATACTAACCAACAAAAAACTAGGTCTCAAGTGGGCATAACCTAGGACACAATCATGTTAGTTATGGACTTTTTAATGCTAATAGGCATTATCTATGCCACATCTGTGTTTGAGACTGTGCATTTCCTATAATTTGGCAAAATTAGACATCGTATAGGATACGATTATGACTAAGACTGTGTATCCTCTTGTAACTTTGTGAAATTAAATATGGTCTAGGTCACTCATGTAGTTGAAATTGTTTCTTGTAATTGAGTTTTTCATAAAGTTTTACAACCTATACAGTTGTATTGGAGACCATATCCAAATCTAAGTCTTCAATCTTAGCTTGATTTAAACTAACTAATGTTCACCTTTCAATTTGTAGTAATTTTGTATATATAGCCTCTTTTCTCATAACACCATTAAATTCTTCTTGAAGCCTTTTCTTCCTATTAACCCTAATGTCAAACTCAAAGGATCAAGTACTTAATTCCTATCAACCCCTATGTCATCTCCTGAGGCTTCTGCTTTAGTGATGAAGGGTTCATTGAAATTTTGCATGGAAAGCGTAGGAGTTGTAATGATGACTTGTTTAAGATTTTGAAAGGTATATTTTGCCTTATCTATCCTCCACCTAGATTCCCTTTTTCCAAGAAATTGGTGAGAGGCCAAACTATGTTGTCGTAGTTGTGGATAAGTTTCTTATAGTAACTTGTAGGTCCTAACTTGTAGGTCCTAGAAGTCTATATAACTTATAAACATTAGTAGGTCTAGGCCAATTTAGCATAACTTTTATATTGTCTTGAATCAGTTTAATGCCTTTTATGGAGTCATAATATGCCTTAGATATTCCAACTCTTATTGAACAAATACATACTTCCTTAATTTAATAAAAAACATGATGTTTTCTTAGTAATTCAAAAGCTTTATAAACATGTTCAAGATGCATGATCTAATTAACCCTATATAGCAAAATATCTAAAAGAAAACTAGTATCAATTTTTGGAGCTAAGGGCGAAATGTATAATTCATAATTGTTTAAAAGCTAAATATGGCATTATGAAGACCAATTGACGGGACTAAATATTCATAATGACCATTATGAGTATGAAATGCATTTTTGTGAATATATGAGGGATGAATTCAAACTTAATGGGAATCAGCCCAAAATTCAAGTTTGGTGAAATAAGAAGCTCCATGGAGCTCATCAATCATATCATCAATAGTAAAAAAAATGAAATTGATCTTTGATAGATACTGCATTAAGTTTTATATAATTAGTACAAAATTGTTATGCCCGGTATTTTTTAAAACAATAAAGTAAAAGATGAAAAGCGCAGGTATTAGATCATATAAGCCCTAATTGTAACATGTCGTTGACTTATTTTTTATTTTTAACTTTTAAAAATAGGCATACCTGTATGATCTTGCAATGTTGGGGTCAATCCCTTTTTTCAAATTAATGGGATGATAAAGTTTTGTAATAATTGTTAGATTTTAGGATGAATTAATGGTGATCATGATTTAACTATGGTTTAAAGACACAAGGCGAATATTGCACTCGTATATCTAATGTCTTTATAAATGACTTTCATATATATAAATCAGATAACTTGGTTATCAATGCCTCTTCATTTGTGATTTTGATTACCTTATACCAACTCTAACGCTAATTGTTTCCATTTATATGATACAATACCAAAATATTCTAATTAATGGGTACTTAGCACCAAATCCAATCTACTTAGCTATAAAGCATAAAGGGTAAGGACATAAGGAATATGTTAGATCAAAATGGAAATTTTATCAAATCACCATTAATATTTTAATGGCTCTCTATTAGCTGTCTTTACACTGAAAGGTTCTATAGGAATTATTGGTAATTGTATCATGTAGGCCACTTTCTCACTAACAAAATTATAGATTCACTGTCAATAAGAAAGATCATTTCATAGTGTCTAGTTTTGCCCATCAACTATATGATCTAGTAGATTGACCAACTTGAGAGATCATATGGAGATATTTCAACATCTAGGTTTGCTTCATCATCCAAATGATCATTACTACCGTATAAAAGGAGGAGTTTAAGACCTCGACATTTATGGCCAAGTGTAAAGTTTTTGTCACAGTTAAAGCAGTCTTTGTGCCAATTTTTTTTTACATTTGATCTTAAGTTATGAGTTGAAGTTTTGATTAATGTTGAAAAGGGGGAATCAACTGATGCCCGAATGATTGCCTTAGTGAATTTCCGTTGTTAGCTTACTTGATCATCCCTCATATTTGCAAAGCTAATAACTTTCTTCAATTATTTCAATTTGAGCATCTAAATTCCATATGCTATCTCTACTTTAGGTCCTCTAATGAATGTCCTAACCAACGCATTTTATATCCAACCTTGCATATTATTTCCTAACCTCTCAAATTTTTATGGTAATCTTATAAGGAATTTACCTGCCTTATTTTTAACAAAGACTCACCAAAGTCCTCACAATTTATAAGATTGAATTAAGCCCATAGTTCTTTGATAAATAGTTCCCAAGTCAGTTGTTTTCCCTCTACCTAATGATTTGGATGTTGTCATTGCCACCATTGATTTGTTTCATCCTCCAAATGGAAGGAAGTCAAGGACACCTTCTATGATTCTTAGGTTTATTGATATTTACAGAATCGGTCCACTCGGGTGAACCATTTGGTGGGATCGTCATCAAAATATCTAGAAAATTTATTGGTTAATTTAAAGGAAAATAGAGATTGTATAACTTCTGTATTCTCCCTTAACTCTTCTTTATTATGGTACGTTTAATCATTATTGTTACTATTAGACACTTCTCTATTTGAAAGCATGACTTCTAATAGTTTATTAGGGGTATCTTCATCTGATAAAACTTATTATCTATTCCAAGCTTCATTTGGCTCATATTATCTTGAAGTCCTCCTAACCATGCTTTAAGATTTTTAATTCTTTTTTTATTGATAGACATAATGTTAAGCTTTGTTATCAATGATGGGTCCCAAATCAGGCTCATAATAAATATTAAAATAGAGTTTTAACTAGGGCAATAATCATGGATGAGTTGTCAAAACCGTCCAGAGCCATAGAACTAGATCGAATCCCAAGAGAACTAAATATTATTTTATTAATTTTAATTGACAAAACAAAATGGGTTTGTGACTAATTACCTAATTAACTAAAATTACTAGGAATACAAAATGAATCAAGTATAACAGTGAGAAATTCAATTTCACTTAACTCAAATTTAAGGGATAGATCTTATCCAATTGTAGCTTTGAACATAAAGAATAAATTTTCACAACTCAAGGATTTAGTTTAAAACATATTAAGATAGTCATAATAAGTTTCATTTTTCCTAAATTAATTGAATCAAACCTAGCATTCAAACTAAAACTTGCCATTAATATATTGGGTATGATAGCATTCTATATTAATTAAATGATAATAATCAACTTAATGAAAAAGACTAAACTCTAAATTAAATAACTGAGATATCAACAACTATTCAATTTAGTTTTCTTATTTCTCATAAGTTAGCTATACAAATACATAAATAATCTACTTGCTACTTGTACCGATCATTTATGACAATTACGAATCACTAACCTCATAGATAGAAATAGAATAATCAAAACTAAATTAATTTATTAAATCAGTCAATACTAATTACTCATGAAATAGAAGAATAAGAACTAATAAATTGAATTAAAATAAAATCTAGGTTTATAACAGAATCTCCCAAAGTCACAAATGGAGTTTTAATTTCCCTCAAATCAAAAAATTTAGATTAGCCACTTATGGCTATCTTTTCCTTACTAAAAATAGAGGAAAGAAGATAAAAGAAAGAATAAAGAATAATAAGAATTTAATGCTTCAATCAAAGGGTCCTGATAAGGGTTGTAACATGACTTGGGTCAAGGTATAGAAAGAAAGAAAAATTTACGTTTAATAAATTGAAGGAATCATACAAACTTATCCATATAAGTTTTAGTTCAAATCAGTCCAAAATTCATTTGATTCAAATCGCATAATTTTAATCACATCATCATTTTTTCTTTTTTCTTTTTATTTCTTTTTTTAGAAAAAGAAACATGAAAGAGGAGTTTTTTTTCACTATACTTCTCCCCCATTCTAGAAACACTAAGGAATTAAAACATTGTAACTTAAATAAAGTCATTTATCTGTCATAAAAATGGTTAAAATCTTATGCAAATAAGCTTTATACAATCCTTTAATTTAAGGGCTCAAAATTATTAAGAAAATCAATGAAAAGAAAGGTATAAGTGGCTTATAACAAGTTTGATATGCAAGAAAAGAAAAGTCAAGGCTCAAATTAGATCTCTAAAGGTAAATATTTTTATAGATCAAAAATAGCTATACTTAAGTGCCCCTATCATTTCCATACATAAAATCACCAAAAATGTGGTTTCAAAATATATATAAAAGTAAGTTCTAGTATACACAAGTGATGTTTGATAACACTAAACAAAGAAAAATGTACGAGCACAAATTTAACGAATTGCTCTTAGGTACAAGATCTTATATAGGTATCAAAATGCATTAAGTCTTGCACATTTTTATTCAATAAAACCAATGAGATACTTTAATTAATTTATAGAAAAGCATTAATCATGTTCGTATCTCTCATGTATTAAAACTCGAACATAAAATATATCCTAACTTAAAGACTATCCCTAAACAACAATTATAAAATTTAAGGTTATCACGAGGAATAATCAATATATATGGATCATAGTATTCAAGAGTCTAAACATAAACCATAGATTTCACCAAAGAAAAATAAAGACCTATTCTAAAATGGTGTATAAATTAACTCTCTCCCGCACCTAAATCATACATTTTCCCTAATGTATGCATAAAAAGCTCACATTCAAAAAATAATAATTAATATAAAATAAGTGAAAAATTAGAATACTCCCATTGGCTGTGAGCATCTGAAACTAAATGTATTATGGTTTAAATGGACCTAAAGGTGTCAACGCCATAAATTGAAGCAAAGCATCTATATTCTTCTCTATTTTAGAAATTTTATGCTCTAATCTCTCTAACCAAAGATGATGCTTGTGTCAGATCGGTGCTAATGGAAGAAATAGAATTTGTTTAACATTTAAAATCTCATGTTGAAGTGATTGTGAACTTCCTTGAGGGGAATCATGCTACATAAAATGAAATTGCCTTTTTTATTTCTTAATCAACTTCATCCTGCTAAAAAAACATTTTATAAAGGTTTCATCTCACAAGTTATATACATATTAGTGTCAACAATATCTAGTAAGTTAAGATTAATAGCCAAGTGAGTAATTAAAGAACCAAGACAAAAAAATTTGTTAGATGATAAAACAATGTTAAATTGTATAGCTAATCAAACACCTAAATTAACATAAAGCTTGTATACCATACATGAACTAAAGAATAATTTAGCTTTAGTGCATATACAAGTTGTAGCCTTCCTCTCTAAATAATCAAAAGCAAGTAAATACTGCAAATAAACCTATTCAAGTTCTTTAAGAAAAAAATCCTTTAATAACTTGGATAATACACAAGCTTGCCAAAGGACATTGATTTCCAAACTTCCAAAGGATTAAAATCACTATAGTCTATAATAGATTTGTTATATTGGGTAGAATTGGCATATTCATTAGTTATAAACCTTAAGGTCAAGCTGAGCTTAGTGATACTTTGTTTAAATTATTTACCCATTAATCTACTTTGCATAACATAAGGACTATTTAGAGTGAAATTATCAAGTTTATTAAATTTAAAAGTCAAATAAAACTCTTTAATCAATTCAATAAATACTGGACATCTAATTTGCACAAATTTTCTCCAACTTATATCATTAAACAAAACATCAAAATTTTTCTTGATATTCCACTCCTCTAAAGAAAAGTAATGCACATACATACCTGAATTAATTTGTCAAGTTTTAGTAGTAGCATACCTCTGTTTCTCTTTTTAGAATTGAAAATAAGATGTCCACTAAGATTAGACTTAGATGGTGGTAAAACAGACATTCCTTTAATTATCTAAGCACGCTTTTAATTAGCGCTAGTGGTTGGTAAAATCTTTGAAAGGTTTTTATTAATTGGATTCGCTATAATTTTAGTACTTGCCACTGTTCTATTAATACCCTTTGTTCTCCTCATTGATATGATGGCTATGAATAAAGAAATCAATAATTAGAGCAACAAATTAATAACTAAATCATTTTCATTAAAAGTGATAACAACAGGCAATGAATCACTAAGAAAAATGAAAGTAATTAATTTTAACCAAGAAAATAAATAAGAAAAAATGAAAACAACTAAAATAGTAATAGATAAATTGATAAAGAATAAAACCTAATTCCACAAGAGAAAATGAAAAACAAAGAATGAATAAAATGAAAAGAAAAAATTGATAAAGAGGTGGAAAGAAATCACTAGTAATAGTTGATCGGAGTAACACAATTGATAATAAAATGAATGACAACAAAAACAAAAACAAAAGAACGAGGAAGAGAAGGTTAGTAAAGAATCAACAATGAAAAGAAACCAATCGAAGAAGAGAACCAATCAAGGAAGGAGAAGAGTAGATGGGAGATAACCAATGGCAGTAGATAGACAGAGAAGTAGTCGTGAGAAAAAGACGTGGAAAACTGAAGAATTAGGGCTAGTGACTGCTTAGAGTCAGTGTAAAGAAGAGAACAACAATTTAAGGATATTTTAATTAAAAGTAAATATGAAAAATCCTAATAAAAATTGCTAATATTTTATTTATTATTATTTTATTTAAAAACTTATCTCATTAGTCTCTTGAAACAAATTGGTCTACTAATATCTATAAGGTATGATCTTGCCTTATTCACTTCGATAACCTAGAACTTAAGAGATTTAATACTAGAAACTTAAATTGTATAAGGCATAGTCTCACGTTATTTATTTCAACATTCTAAAGTTTAAATGAATGTTATCCTAAACTTGAGTTATATAGGCATGATCTCACTTTATAACTCTAACATTATGGAACTTAAGGTCAATTAGCATAAAACTGGGTTATATAAGGTCTAATCTCGCCTTATAAACTTTAGTAGTCTGCCCAAATGAACAAATTTCTTATTTAAACTAATAAACAACTACACAAAAGAAAGTAAATGAAACCTATAAATAACTAAAACAAAATTTAAAAAAATTATCATATTTGTGTTGCCTCCTGAAGAGCATAATTGTTTAATATTGTTATGCTCGACGGAGTTTTTTTCTCCTCAATCTTCTAAATATTGGGAAAGTTCCAAATTAATAATCATCAAACTAGAAACCTCCATATCCTCATAAAATATTTTCAATTTGTGTCCATTCACCTTTAAGATCTTTTCAGTATCCAAACTCTTCATTTTCATTCCACTATAAGGAAATATATTAGTGACAATAAAAGAAACAATTCATCAAGAATGTAACTTACCTAATATGAGCTTTAATCGAGAATATATAATAACACCTTCTTTCTAATGTCAGATAGCTTCTTTAAAATCATATTATCAAGAAACATTTTGATTTTCTCTTTATAAATTCTCGAATTCTCATATGTGTCCAACCTTAGTTCCTCTAATTCTTGCATAATTGGATCAACAATATCCATATTATGAATAAAGTGAAAATTATTGCGATATTTCATTGCTTTAAAAATGTTAAATTTTACTAACTCTCTATTAAACTTAACAAAAAGTACCCTTATCAACATCAATTTTTGTTTTAGTTGTCCTTATGAATGACCTTCCCAATAAAATTGAACCTGAATATTCTACATTATCTATATTCATTTTCAATATAAAAATCTATTGAAAGTACCAAACCAATTACATGAACCAAAACGTCTTTATGAAATAAATATAACACACATAAGAAAGATCAATTATCTGAATAATTACATAAATTTCTTGCTAAGAATTCAGGTTTAATGTTTGGTAAATTGAGTATGGCATGACATTAATAGATGCGCCTAATTCTAGAATGACACACTCAATATGCTTATTACCAAAGACAAAAAGAAGCGTAAACAAACCTGAATCTTTAAATTTTTTTGGTAATTACATGTTTATCATAACTGATACATGCTTACCCAAAATTATCCTCACTTTATCCTTTAACTTCCTTTTATTTTTTTCATAGTTCTTTCAAGAAATTGCATATTTTAGAATTTTTTGATGTCTTCTAATAGTGGTATATTAATTTCCACTTTTTTTAAGGTCTCTAAGAGCTCTCTTTCTTATTCCTCTTCTTTTGGTTTAGCAAACCTATAAAAGAAAGAAGGTACATATGCATTAGATAGTATAGGCAAAGAAAAATTTACCTTTATTACATCTTAAGTTGGAATTTCATCTTTCTTCTCTCATTCTTCATACCTTTCTACCTCCATTAGTAAAAAAGAGCAAGATTGAATTTCCTTCCCATTTATCGATGTTATTGTACTCACATTCTCCTTAGGATTCCCCATTATTTATGAAGGTCATTTTCTTGATGCACTTCTAATTTACTAATAGGTGTAGCTAATTGGTCTATCTCATTTCCTAAATTTTGAAAGCTTACACTTTTTTCTATTGAAATTGCTAAGAATTATTAGTAAAGACGTTAACAATTTTATCCAAAGACATACCTAAATTTGAAAGTTGGGATTGAGCATATATAGGTGCTTAAGGTTGTCTATTAAAATTTTTAGGTTGGTGTTTTTATTGCCCTCCTTGATTTCCATAGCTAAAATTCAGAAGATCCCATCTATCCAAAACTATAATGATTTGAATAAGGTCATATTGTAATTAAGGCTGATTAGTAAGTCCCCCTATTATATTGGCTTATTAAATTGATTCTTGTTGTAATGTAGAACACATATTTGTTGGCTACATAGAGATTGAGTTTATTCCACACGCTTACATTGTAGCCATTTGATGAACCAGAGCATGCAGTTAAATCTAAAATTTTATCCTTAAAGTTAACAATATTTACCTCATTCACTTACTTGACAACTCTATCCATCTTTGTCTAGATTTGTTGAAAATTTTCAATCATATTTGAAATCAATTGCATGGCCGCTTATAGTATATTGTTTACCAAAGATCTTTCACTAGCTACATCTACCATACTCCTATCCATTGGTGGTAATCCTTCATAAAAGTACTAAATCAAAAGTTGCTCAGGAATCGGATGGTATGGGCAGCTAGCACATAATTCCTTAAACCTCTCCTAACATTCGTATGATGTTTCTTTAGTGAATTGTCTTATCCCACGTATCTCCTTTTTTATATTGGTAGCTAGTGATGTAGTAAAGAACTTCTCTAAAAATAAACTTTTTATTTCATTCCAAATTGTCATTAAGCCAGAGGGAAGGTAATAAAGTCAATCCTTTGCCTTAACTTTTAAGGAGAACAGAAAGGGCCCAAGATTAATTTGCTCTTCTGTCAATCCTTGTGGCTTCATTATAGAGTAATCAACATAGAATTCTTTCAAACGTTTATGTATATCTTCACTTGTAAGACCACGAAAGATAGGGAGTAAGTAAATCAAACCAGATTTTAATTTGATATCTACTTTAACATCTGAAAATCTTATGCATAAAGGCTACTAATTCAAATTTGGTGAAACTAACTCGCCCAACATTATACTATTAGGATTTACCATCTTTTCTTCAAGTTCTTAAAAAATAGAGCCTCCACCAATAGTTAAATATATATCTAATTTCATCTTTGGAGATGAATGAATTTTTCCTTGCTTAGTCTCTTTCCTTAAACGATATGTTGTTTTCTCAATCTCTAGATTATATTACAAGTCACCTATTTAAGAAGAACGATTCATACAAGAAAAGAGATTAGTAGTAAACTATAAAACAAAGTAAAGAAGATAAGAAATTAAATAATTCCCTAGCAATGGCACCAAAATTCTAGACGTGTTGTTGAAACTCTCAAAATTAATTTCTGATTCGCTAAACTATTGTAATAATTGTAGAACTAGGTCGAATCCTAAGAGAACTAAATATTATTTTCTTAAATTTGAATTTAAAAAGAGCTTTATAATTAATTAAATGATAAATTAAAATTAAAATTAATAAGAAGTAAAAAATGAATCAACCTAATATACAATTGAGAAATTTAATTTTACCTAACTCTAATTCAAAGGAAGGATTTCATCCAATTATAGCTTTGATCATTAGTTTAAAAAGAATAAATTTTTACAACTCAAACATTTAGTTTGAAACCTATTAGGATAATCATAATAAGTCTCAAATTTCCTAAATTAGTTAATTCAAGCCTAACATTCTAATAAAAACTTACCATTAATTGATTAGGTATATATGATAGTATTTTATATCAATTAAACGATAATAATAAGCTTAATGAAAAAGACTAACTCATAAATTAATTAAATAATTGATATAGTTATAACTATTTAATTTAGTTTTTTATTTATCATAAGTTATATATCCAAGTACATAAATGACCTACTTGCTATTTGTATCAATCATTCATGAAAATTATGAATTAATGAACTTATGGATAACAGTAGAATAATCAACAATGAATTAATTTATTATATCAATCAATATGAATTACTTATGGAATAGAAGAACAAGAAGTAAGAATAGTTGAATTAAAATAAAATGCAAGTTTATAACAATAACAAATTTATCATATCAATCAATATGAATTATTGTGTTTAGAAGTCCTTTACTCCTAAAATGCTTTCACAATAACTAATTTTACCGGATTGAAATCCTTTTGCTGACCGATAACTCTTAATTCCTCTTAGGCCCATGACTGTGGCCTAGTGTGATAAATAAATCCGGGTCGACCGTAAGTTTGACCCACGTGTCAATTATAAAAGTGCCTCAAACATAACTGATTACCTCCTACTAGTTCCTGTCCACGCGCCTCAGAACGCAAGATAAACAGAGCGGTAGAAGAAGAGGACGAGATCCGAAACGTCACCGTCCCCTACCCAAAGATCCACTCCTCTAACATGTCTTCTGGTTTCAGCGGCGATGAAACCGCACCGTTCTTCGGCTTCCTCGGCGCCGCCGCGGCGCTCGTCTTCTCCTGTAACGACCACAAACTTTTTCTCATTCATCTCTCAGATTTATCGTTATAATTTATGTGTTCTAAATGAACTTGAGCTTTTGATGCGTTTTTATGCAATGTAAAAAAAGAAGATTTAACCTCACCACGTTTCCGATTTCTTGATCTGTCTGATCTCGGCAATGATTGAAGATCTTGAGTTTTTATGTAAATGCGATTCCTTGGTTGGATCTCTTGGTTATACCGTGGTTTCTGGTGCCTTGTTCCTTGGATTCGCTGAGAACTTTTTCGGATAGTATCCCTTTTAGTGGAATGAGTGTTAGGGATTAATTACCTTCTTCACTATCGAAGATTACAAATTTATGTGGAATAGCAAATTGAATTATGGGTGATTTCGAACTATGAAATGGAGGTAATAGTCAGTTTAATGTAGCTTTTTGGCGTATAGTGATATAAAGAATCGAGATATGATTGATAAATGGAGCAGTCGAGAAATTATTTATTCAATTTTAAGCTTTCTAGACCGAGAAACCTACTGTATGTTTGGCAGAACTGTTTAGTTAAACCGAAGTTTTGGTTTCAATTGAATTACCAAAACTGGGGTTTCTTAAAATAATATCTCTAGTCTTACCATCATTTTGAATACTTAAGATTCTTACCATGTATGTGTAGGTATGGGAGCTGCATATGGAACTGCTAAGAGCGGTGTTGGTGTGGCATCAATGGGTGTGATGAGGCCTGAGCTTGTGATGAAGTCGATAGTGCCGGTTGTTATGGCTGGTGTGTTGGGTATATACGGATTGATTATTGCTGTTATTATTAGTACTGGGATTAACCCCAAGGCAAAGTCATATTACCTGTTTGATGGTTATGCACATCTTTCGTCGGGTCTTGCTTGTGGCCTTGCTGGTCTTTCTGCTGGAATGGCAATTGGTATTGTTGGAGATGCAGGCGTTAGGTAAAAGTGCCGACTTTTGTGTATATACATGTATGAAATGTGGGATCCTCTTTCTCTGATCATTTCCTTTGTCATGATACTTATTGCTTGTCCTTTATCTGTCAACCTCTATTTGGCTGTGAATTAAAAGACCTATGAGATGTTCCATTGTCCTAGATAATTCTTTTTCATTTTGCATGCCCATGTAGAGTTCTACAAGTGCAGTTTCTTTTGGGGTCAATTGGGTGTTGATTAGAAGATATTATTGTTGGTAACTTTGGCCATTATGTCAATTACATGGCAGAGGTGGTCTTTGGAATGAAAATCCCATGGTCGACTAGTTTGGTTAAAGTTCCCTTAAATGAAGGACATGCTTCAAACTTATGATATACACAGGGACTTTGTAGGGATATTGTAAAGGTTGCATTTAAAACCAATGTTTTATGCGCTCATATGTGTCAGTAGATTTGCTATGTCATAGGGGTTTATGAACAATGTTAAAAATTGCGAATGAATTGAACCCAGTGTATTCAGAAATTAGTAATCGGTGTATCCAAGGTCTACCTAAAGGAAAGAAAGAAATAAATAGACCCACTAATTCCTTCGTCATTCTCTGCAACCCTGAGATCAATGCTGAAGATGGCCACTTAGGGTAGAATGAAGAGCAATCATGCCTACTTGTTTTGGAATCTTGACATTGATCGCTGGGATCTTCGACTTGGCTTTGAAAGTGATAGGATTGATTGATCTGGGCAACTTTATTTCCCTCTGCTTCTGTGTTTTTAATGTTTTGTTCCTGCTTTCCTGTGTATGTTGGTGTGTGTATATGTATGTACATATGTGTGTATGCATGTGAGAGAAAGAGAGGTGAGGCTAACAAGCCATGTGCTGTTGCAAGCATGTATGAGAGGAAAGCGTAAGATCACTGAAGCAGTAGATTGTGTGAATTGCGGAAAAAGTCCCTCCTTTTTTTTTTTTTTTCCAAATTTTGTGATTAACCAATGTTTTATTAAAACTATGGCATCCTGCTATTATACTGACCCAGTATTTTGTCCATGACAGAGCAAATGCTCAACAGCCAAAACTTTTTGTTGGAATGATCCTTATCCTCATTTTCGCTGAAGCTTTGGCCCTGTATGGTCTTATTGTTGGCATCATCTTGTCTTCTCGAGCTGGCCAGTCAAGGGCAGACTAAAAGGGAAGATTTGCTATTGGTATCACTTTCCATGGAAGATTTATTGTCGTCCACAGGTTGTTGATTGTTGGCCGGCGCTTTCAGTGTTCTCAGACATTCTTGTGGTGGAAGTTCCTGCGCTGCTAGGCACTAGATGGTTGATTTCTGCTATTTTGTGAAGTGGGATTGAGTTTTATCTGTCAAATAAAAGCTTGTCAAGCTCTCTATGTATGTTTTTATATATTAGTGTAGTTCGTAGAACTTTTTATCTGTTGTAGAAACTTTGGATTTTTGAAACAAGTGGTTGCATAAATTCTTATCGAACTTCGCCGTTTGGATCATACAATTCCACTTTCTCCTCATACGCCCATGAATATGAACTTTTACTTTTGGGCCTTGAGGTCTGGAACGAGAAAAGATTTGGATTCATCACCCCACCAAAATTTTAATAGTCAACTCACCGATAAAACGCGAACATAGGATGCTATATTCAAACAAAAGACCGTTCTGCAAATAAGAGGCAGAGACCATTGTATTGCATGTGTCATTCCATGCTTTTTTGGTGTTGTGTCAAATTGTCGTTGATATAGAAATATTTTGAACTTGTTTTCTTGTTGATCGATTGAAACGTCCAAAAGGGCATTCTTTTTGCATGTGGAAAATAGTGTCTGATATGCCAGCCGATCAAGCACAGGTGTTGATATGACAACCCTGACGTTGTGGTTATCTATCTGCAAGACACCAACTTCCCGTTGCAGCAGAATACTGTTTTAGCTTCACTCGCCCATGCCCATGCTATGCACAAGAATATGCCATAACAAGCAGAAGAAGGTTCTCTGATACTGTTAGGCTTTGGATGGATGGATGGATGCATGTGTGGTGTGAGCTTGTTAGATGTGCATTCCCCACCAATCCCCACCCTTCTGGCTTCTGCACAAAAATGGTGGAGGAAGAAGTTTTGAGTAGATTACATTGGGCCCAATTCTCATCTAAAATCCATGGCAGGTTAAAGGACAAAACATGCAGTTGGCATTTTATTCTGGGAATCTTTCCCTTTTCCCTGATATGAGTTTGCGTGAAATAATGATTTCCCAATATATATCATGGGTGTGAATACAATACTAGTCTTCGAGTTGGGTGACTCTCAAGTTTCTTGTGCATGAACAATCTAACATTGACTCTAAACCTTAACGGATTCTTACAACTCATGACAAAGGTATGTAGATATGGTTTCTCGAAGTGGTGTTTTGCGATTACTTTCAAATGTTCATCCACGCTCTAAATGGTGGATATCGGGTCGAAATATGATATCACAAGTAGCGAAATAATTATAATTTTTCAAAAGTTAAAAGATAAAGAAAATTCTATAAAATTATTAACACATACAACATTAAAAAGTGTGAATTTTAATTCGTATTTTATTTCGGAACTTGATTATTTCATATTTCTCAAATCATTTTCAAAACTAGTTCATTCCAATTACTATAGTCACATAAGTATTTGACTTCTAATAATATCCACAAAACGAATTAGAAGAACCCTAAAACTGCTACAGAGAGGTTAGGCAAGAAAGCTTAAGCCTATCTGTAATAGGTTATGAACATTTTAATAATTTAATAAAAATTAAAATTCTAACTAAAATTTAATTAGAATTACAAATAGTTCTAATTAAATATCAATTATAGCCAAATATTGATCCTTATTTATTAAAAATTCATATTTAATCATATAATTTCTCAAACTTTACAATAAAGTCCAGTTAGAAATATCTTTGCTCTTGTCAACTTGTTCTTTATGTGTGACTCATTAAGTTCCCAAATATGTCGATAATAAATACAAATTATAACTTAAATCATATTTAGGATTAAATAAATTAAACTCCTTTAATTTATCTTTAAATCTCTAATTAAATAATTTAAATTCCTAAACCAAGATTAATGTCTAGCAACACATCATGACCACTTAAATATAATTATATGGAATGATTTTTTTATATAATTCAATCATTTCATCATATAATGTTCTAATTAGAAATAGAGCATAAAATTAATGTCTACTCTATTTTGAGTCCAATCATATTAGTTCTTCACCAGTAGCTATTCATTTAATTAATAACATTTGTAAACTATTTACAAAACGTCATTTCACCATGGCTAAGGATTTTTCGAATTAATACTTTGAGAATAATGAAACAATCTCCCTAATTACTTTAGGGTGATAAACCATATCTTGATCACTCAACTACCTCCATATAGTTCATGCTTTATCCAATGATTACCAACTGAACTTCCCTTGATTAAAATAGGTCACAATTAGTATCAAAACATAGAAATCCCTATACAAGATAACTTTGGAAACCTTAAGTCAAATGATCACTTATACAATCATTTTATTGAGAAATTTCTATAGATATACAATTAATATTCCAAATGAATTTCTCATATAAGGTTAGTTCAGTGAGCTTGTTCTCTAATAAGCACTCATACGTTTGTTTAAGTATTTCCATACTTTAGTCTATGAGATTGACTACTTCCTTTGTAAGGAAAAATATAATGTATACTAGTCTTTTTACATTCTATTAATGTCCAGTCTATGAACAATGATTGCGAACAATTTAGGGATAACACATAAATGCAATATAAATATCATAATTATAATCTTATAATAATTTCATTTACAATGTATAATTATCCTATAGACTTTGTTATATACATCTAAATATATACAAGGTAAAAATGTCTTTAAATTAATTTGTCAATAAATTATAACCAATCGATTGGCTCTAGGGCATAAATCAACAATCTCCTACTTGCACTAAGCCAATTGTTTAAGTATTATACACTATATCACCTTATGACAATCAAGCTAATGCTGGAAAAGTGGCTTAATGAGAGAATTCTACAAGATTATCTATAATGAGCACTTACTTAAATCTTACAACTTTCATCTTAATTATCATCATAATTAAGAAAAATTATATAAATACATACTTAGATCTTTGATGAAAACTTGGCTTCTTTTGCATGCCTAATGGCTCTAATGTTCCATAGAATATTACTATCTTAAACAATGGAAGAAACTATATCAAGTTAATTAAAGAACTTAATTAATCATTTCTACTAAATGAAAAATATATTATAGCTTAATCAGCACCCATTACTACATTGGAACCTTTCTAATCTTAAATTGATATTGTTCTTCTTGAGAATGCCCACATATGAGTGTCATATATCGAAGAAAGAGGAGATAACATATAAGCTTAGTGGGCTACTCTACCTATTGCCAATTGGTTTTAGGATAAAATCTCATTTGGACTTGTGTATGATTTAACTTTTCTCCTCGTGTGGACCTGTATGCTCATTGCAAATTTAACATGGTATTAGAGCCAATAAAGATTTTAGCTTATTGTTTACCCTGGAAGGGGCCCATCATTTAGGCAACTGGAAAAGTGAAGTCGACTTAGAACAAGTGGTCCAGCAGTATTGTTTGCCCCAAAAAAGGGCCTAATTGACCTCAATCAAAAGTCTAGCCTTGATAAGGATTGTTTATGTACCTCTTTAGATTGCACAAGTAAAAAAGGATTCACATGTGAGGGAGAATGTTAAGAATACTCACATATGAGTATCTCATATTGAAGAAAGAGGAGAAAGAAGACTAACATATAAGCTCAATGAGCTATTCTACCTATTGCCAATTGATTTTAGGATAGAACCTCACTTGGGCTTGTATTTGGTATAACTTTCCTTCTCATGTAGGTCGGTAGGCCCATTGTAAATTTAATAGTTTTAAGTAAAATAAACCTTAATTAGGATTTACTTTTAAAAAGTTAATATCCATATAACCTTGACTCAAATATCAACGCATATATAGAATAATGGATATCTTTTGTAACACCCCACTCCCGCATGACTCGAACCCGACATCGTTGGTGATATCCGAATCCGTGCCCTGCGAGGGTGA
>JAOSBL010000212.1:34907544-34921185 GCA_027568915.1 Erythroxylum roraimae
GGGTTAAAATCTGTGCGGGTCCAACAGGTAAACTATCTATCAGTAAGAGTAACTGACTGTATCCTTAAAATCAAATAACTCAATATAGATAGAAATTACTTAAATGATTAAAACATACATATAATACTAAAATACACAACAATATTCAACCTATCCAAACCAGTGATACGGATACTATTCCGTATCGGCCAAAAATAGAACAGTACTCCCTTTTTGGTACCGGATATAAATATCGGTCAGTACCAGAGGTTTTTTCAGGTACTAGTCGATATTTGAAATACTGGTAAAATACGGGACAGTATCGTAAAATTTGAAAAGTGTAAGAACTAAATAGAAAATGTTTTTTAATAAAATCAACCCCCCGACTTTGTCATCTCTCAATCTTTCTCTCACATGCACATCAGTCTCTCTCTCAACCTCTCTTTGTCTCACTCTCACTGCCGGTCCTCCACAACACCATACCTCCCCCACACCTGTTGGTCTGTCCGCCTCCCTCTCCACCGCGACTCTCCTCTACTCCAGTCTCCACCGCGCCTTACCGAACCTCGCCGTGGCTCTTCTCCTTCTCCTCCTCAGCTTCGCCTGCTGCTACCTCACTCCTTCTCCTCCTCGGCTCCACTATCGCTGCTTGTCCTGCCTCGTGCTTGTCTTCCACAAAAACCATACCTGGTTTTCATCCGACTCGAGTCCAATCCACCAAAAACCCAACCCAACCATTAAATTTGTGATATTTTTGGGCATGTTTTGGATTTTTCTGCCCCTGAAATTGAATTGCATTTGTGAATTGAGATTGTGAGGTTGTGAATGGTTGGAGAACTTGGTGAATTTGTGAATGGTTGGAGGAAATTGGAATTGAATTGTTGTGATTTGTGAATAGTTGGATTTGGATTTGGATTTGAATGGAATAAACGAAGTGTGTTGTTTATCTATTTTGTAACTTGTTTATCTGTTGATTGATTCGGTTTTGTTTATTTGTTTAGTTTGGAAATTGGAAGTTCATAATAAGTCTAGTATTTGGAATTTGATTGGATTGGATTATTATAATTTACAATTACAAACTAAATTATAAATAAATTAGATATCAAATTAAATCAAATTAAGTCTATCTATATAATTTCAATTTAATTTGAATTATTTTGGCATAATTTATTGTACATATTAAGAATTTTTTATTGAATTTCTTTTGTTCAAATTTAATTCAAATTTAAATTTGAATTTTAACTTTAATTTAGATTAGTTTGAATCTTGTTTTTATTCATAATTTAAGAAACTATGTTCTTATAATAATTGAAGACAACATATGATAAAATTTATTTTAAATACAAATCTGAATTAATAATTAAATTTAATTTACTAATTTTAGAAATAATGAATTTAGATATGTTATACTTAATCTGGGTAGATATGTTTCCAATCTAGTGTTTCCAATCTAGTATTTGAATATACACGCAGATCTCTACCCACTCACAATTATTTTTATATAATAAGTCATACAATAAACTAAATCATAAGGCTAATTTGAAATCAACATTCATGTTTATAAGTAGGTGATGTGGTTATATTAATGAATAAATTAATACAAAATGAGTTACATCATATAGGATGGTCATCTATTATTTATATGTGAAATATTTAAAAATTATTGTTATTTCATATTAATTATGATTATTATTTATTATTATGATTTTTGGAAACATAGTTGATGTGAATTTATAAAGTATACAGTAGCATATGACAATGAACTATTTTGCAATTTTTTAAAATATTCAGGGACTATTTAATAAATTTAAAAAGGCCCCCGAAATGGTACTCGATATTGATCGGTAGCAGTACAGTACCTTACCAGAATCCAATCCGGTACAAGGCCGATACGATATTCGCAACTTTGATCCAAACATTTCATTAGTAACGATTAATACTATTATTGTCATTTATGTTTTAACTCATTATTAATTGAATTGTCTAAGTCTTACTTAATCTAGTAGGTTTACATTCAATGGTTTTTCAATTCATCTTTACTGACCATAATCACTCATTAAGTGAAAATGTAATTAGATGTATAAATATCAGCACATGATACATCAATTTCTCAATATAATCTAATACCTTGGTACCACTCCATTATCTAGCCATCAATATAGAATATCCCAATGCCTCTTTGGTACATGGCTATTAGTATAGGACATCCTTGGGACTTAGGATGGCCGATACCTGCTCCACAGATAGGTACCTAGTTATCGCTCGCTTATATTTAAACAACCTATCAATCTATGACCATCGAATGTAGTCTATCTTAGGCAAGCCACAGATTCACAATTTACATATTTTATTCTTAGCCCGTTATAAGGCAATCTGTATTTAATTTTATGAACGTGATTTATTTACCCTAATATTCTTAATTATACTCATGCACAATTGAAATTTGTAATTATCATATTTTTGTCGAATTATCAACAGATACACCTCATAATATGTAACAAAATATAAATGCGAAATACTTTGTACTTTGTTAATTATTTATGTAATAAATAAACACAATTCATATATTTTAGAAATCTATATACGTAATTATTAATTTAATTAATGACTAATTCAAAATATGATTCACTATAACATAATTTATTAATAATAAAATTCAAAGTTTTATGAATTATACAACTACTTTAAGAGTACAGTTTAAGGTTATCCTTACTTGATTTTCGGACTTAAACTAATTGATAAGTTCAATCTACTTCTTAGTATGTCTTTTAGACCTATACATTACAAAATTCTCGTAGATTTATTTTCATTCCAATTACACTTAATAATCCAAAATTATTTTCTTTTTCTCTTCATGCTTATTTATTTAGATATCTTTACTTTACCTAACCACCATAATTAGTAAAATACCCTTAACTATTAAAAGTCTTATTTTACCATCATTTTTTATTATTACAAAATACGTTTTCATGAATTAAATTTCAATTTTTCCCTTTAATTTTTACATTTTTATTTTTTTTCCTAATTATATCTTAAAATTTCCTAAATTATCTAGTTCTTCGCCCTCTTCTCTTCTCCTAACTCCTCTTTTTCTCATTTTACAGCCAACTTTTCTATATTTTCATTTTTTCTACAACTTCAAAATTATTGTCCTAAACAATCACAATATACTTTCCAAGTATAAACTAATTTATGATGATTAAAAATCATAAATAAAAGGCACAGAATTGTTGTTGGAAAAGTTTTACCTATGTGAAGTTAATATCTTCCTAAGAGATTTTTTGATTGTTTACCTCCACCATCCACAATTTTCTCGCTAATTCACAACAAAACAAATAAGGGAATATATAAGAAAAAGCTTCTTACATGCAGGAGGAAGATAATGTATTTTTTATTTACTTACTAGCTAGAAAATATAAGAATGGTTTCTTATTATTAATTAAATAATAATTACTATTAATTAAATAATATTACAAATATTCAGTATTTATTTATGAAATAACTTTTAATATCAAATACCTAAAATATAAATATAATAAATATAAAATTTTTGTTTATGCTTATTTATTTTTATAAAATATAATAAAAATTTAAAATATAAGTAAATAAAAATATATCCGGAAATTATACGAGACCAAACGGTTTTCCTCGACTCCGGAGTCTCGACCGTAGGTTGAATCCGATCGTATTTGCTTCAAGTCTGGAACCTTATCTTTGTGACAAGACAAGTGAGACGAATCTGGTTTGTATTTGCTCAAAATCAAAGATTCCTTCTCCTCATCAGTTGTGGGCGGCGTAAATCGAAAGAAAGGAGTAAATCCATTTTTGTCCCCACTCTCTATTGTCCCTACATTTTATACCCATTTATCATGGTTCACTATCTAATCAAAATGGCCCTCTCCATTTTGACTTTCTAAATTCTAGTTGACATATTAAATGTATGGTTTTTATCTTAATATTTAAAAAAAATACTGAAGTTCATATCCTTATCTTTGCTATTACTTTGGAGTGCAATTACTAATATTTTAATAATGTTAAAATGTAATAAATATTATTTTAATAACAATAAGTGTAAAATGGTGCGAGAGATAACAATAATGACTTACTTATACATGAAAAAATCGTATCCTTAAAATTGTATACGTATATTGTTGTGTCTATGCTTGTGACGTGATTCGTCCACGCATACACTTTGGAGCACCTATATCCTATAGGATCAAATCATGTGTTTATATTTGTCGTTTTTAATATATAAAGGAAGGCTTATTCTTAAAACAAAGAAGCAAGAAATACATATTTAATTAAATGTGTATGTCGGATGCATTATTTTGTAGGTCTAAAGATTTATAGAGCAACAAAGATAGAAAAGTTATAACTCTTTAAGGAAATTCGTCAAAATAAGTTGTTGTAGAATAGAAAAAGATGGGTAGAGAAGAGTGTTAGTTATTCCTCAAATTTAAGGAATGTATATTCCATATCATTGGTTATTCCTAGCTTACTTGTAAATAAACGCAAGATTAATAAATGGGATAGGAATACTCACGGAATAGCATAGCTCTCCCGTCAAAGCAAACAGGCCGTAAAAGAATAAAGCATTAACAAAGTCAACCAAACAAAGTTTTATTAGCTGATTACTAAAAACGATGCTACATAAGAACTTTAAAAAAAATCAATTGGTTGGATTGAATAAGCTAATACATCAGTTAATGATTAAACGAAATAATTAACTATTTGACATAATGAATCAGCTAATCCTTTCTAAAATATTAAAAAATAGATTGAATAAGCCAATTCAACCAATACCTGTTGATAACTAAATAAAATAATTAACTATTTAACATAATAAATCAGCTAATGCTCTTTAAAACACTAAGGGGGTACTTGTTTGGTAGGTATGAGAAGAAAGAAATGAGCATGAAATAAAAAATAACGCTCGGTAAGAGGTTATGATTAAGTGACTTCTACTTTCATTATTTACTTTTGGGCATTGTTCCATTCATCTCTATTACGAGAGGAATGAGAATCATTCCTAACTTTGTCACAATTATTTATTCCTATCCTATGACCAAAAACAATATGTGATTTTTTTCTTGGTTTAGTATTCTTTAACTAATATTATTATTAATTAATTAATTACAATATAATTAATTAAAATATAATTCATTCATTCATTCATTAATTAAAATAAAATAAAATTAATTAATTAATTAATTACAATGTAATTAAATAAAATGTAATTTATTCATTAATTAAAATATTGTAATTAATTAATTATATTATTGTAATTAATTAAAATATAATTCATTCATTAATTAAAATATTGCAATTAATTAATTACAATATAATTAATAAATATATAATTAATTAATATAATTAATTAATTAATTAATCAATTACATTATAATTAATTAAAATATAATTACATTATTATTATTATTTTATTTTATTTTTTCTCTCTCCTTTATCTACTTTTTTTTCCCGATATTATCTTGTTACATTTGCATGTTGGTTCACTTGGAAACAGCCTCTCTATTAAGTAGGGGTAAGGCTGCGTATTATCGGACCCCCCATACCTTGCTTCAGTGCGGGAATTCGGGGTATGATGATGATGATGATAATTAGTTATAGTATAATTAATTAAAAAATAATTCATTCATTAATTAAATATTGTAATTAATGAATTAATTACAATATAATTAATTAAAATATAATTAAATTTTATTTTTCAATATTTTTTACAAACCAACCACTATCAATGGTAATGATAATCATTTCTTTCTCTTAACTAATCATCATAATTATAATGATAATATTCATTCCTATTTTTCACTATATTTATTTCCATTCCTATTATCATTCCCCTGTACGAACCAACTACTTTTTAAAAAATTTGCTGAAACGCCATCTGAAGACGGGGCTATAACTTTTTTTTTGATTAAAGGGAAAACAAGTATGGGGAAACAGATCCCCGACTGATCCTCTATTAGGAGATGTTGGCACCTTATAGGTGTAGTAGTGAAAATTGTGACACCGACAGGATAATGTTTTGAGTGAGTAGCAAGCCAGTTAGTGCATCTGTTGCTCTCTCGATAAATGTGGCGATGAACAACAGTCCAGTTCCATGTGAAAAGTTCGTGAATACCCGTGACAATGGGGTGGAGGGCTGTGGAGTGGATGTTCGAGGATGAGATGATATGGTGCACTGCGGTAGAGTCCACCTCTAGTTCCAGTCGTCGGAAGCCTAGGTCCCACGCTAGTGATAATCCTGTAAACACTCCCTAGAGTTCAGCAGACGTTGTATCACACCAACCTAGGTTCTGAGAGAATCCACCAAGCCAGTTGCAGTCATGATCGCATAATAAGCCACCTGCTATAGCCGAGCACTAAGGGCGACTACTGGCGCCGTCAGTGTTCAGTTTTACCCATCCTGGAGGCGGTTTGCTCTAACCTATGAGTCGTTGTTGCCGGGGAGGGGATCTTATAGTCGCCCTACATTGCCACTCGGAAGCCTGGTGAATTTGATCTGTAAAAGACAAAATGAAACAAATAGGTGAAGAAGGCCAAGTGAAATGCTCATAAAAAAGAGACCGATTCTGCCACGTCCAGAGAAACCAGCAAGTCGTGCCAAAAATAACCGCCCAGTCGTGATCCAAAATACGTCGATGGTGGTGGAGGTTGTGCAGGAGCCACTGTCGGGCTGGCATATTGAAGAAATCGGTATTGGTGAGATCTACTGGTAAAACGACCCACACTTGTTGAGCGTTGATGCAGTCCCTAACAACGTGAAGAGAAGATTCTTCGAGATGGCATTGAGGGCAGCTGCAAACAAGATAAGATTAATTAGAAAAAGCTTGACAAATTCAGATCTGTCACTTTGGATTACATTTCAAGTCACTGCATCCTAATCTAGAGTAGTAGTTGCTAAATTTTATTTTATTTTATTTGAAAAATAAAAATGTATTAATAACCACTCCAAAAGGAGAAATACATAAGAAACTTAAGGCTGAGTGAAACAAGTTTAAAAGCCAGGAACGAGGAAGCTTGAGGGAACCTCATGCCCTAGTGAGATCTGGGATTAATTAAAAAATATCCTGATCGTGCACCAAAACATAACTTCAAAAAGAGATCATACGACGTGGCTATAACTTTACTCCACTAACACAAGTCTCTCTTGAACTTGCGGAAAAGATTGGAGGTTCTGTTGAGTTCAACTTCCATCTACAAGAGGCTTTGTCCTTTTGCACACTACGAAAAACCAAAGTACAAGGTTATTTTACTGCGACACGTAATGTCTGATTCTTGGTATCGAACTTTTTGCAGTCACCTCCGCTGCTTTTGAACCTGGTCAAAATTAGACGACCGCCTCCTCTTAAAAGCTTCGAGTGTGGACCAGCCAAGGCCAATTCTTGGTTTTCCTTACTCAAGTTGGGAAAGTTCTGTTCGTCCAATATAAAAAAGTTTACTGAAGGCCATTCTTGGTCGTTCAAATCTCCTAAAACCTAGAACTAACTTAGACGCTTCTTGCTCCCTTAACTGTCTCCGTCACAGCCTCACCCTGTCTTCTCTCTTCCCCCTTCCCGTGCTTCTCCAACCTCAAAAAGTTTCTTTTCAATCTATCCGCAGTACTTCAATGGCCGCCACTACCTCCAATCTTTCTTCCCTTGCAAACCCTTCCTTCTCTTTGAAATCTAATACTCAGATATCACGGAAAGCTCCAAGCTTTCTTCTCCCCAAAACCCTGCATAAACCCTCCAGTATCATTGACAAAAACAACCTTTCTCATTCCGAGAAAACATACAGCTCTTGTTCTTCAAAAAATCCTATTTCTGGTCATGTCTCTGCAAAAGAAGAAAACCCAGATGATCATTCTTTCAATTCTTATTTTGATGATGACGATAAGCCCCGTGAAGAGTGTGGTGTTGTAGGTATATATGGAGACCCTGAGGCCGCTCGTCTTTGCTATTTAGCGCTTCATGCTTTGCAGCATCGCGGTCAAGAGGGAGCTGGTATTGTTGCGGTCACCAACAAGGTTCATCAGTCTATTACTGGGGTTGGGTTGGTTTCAGAAGTCTTTAACGAATCTAAGCTGAACAAACTACCAGGTGATCTAGCTATCGGTCATGTTAGATATTCTACGGCAGGGTCTTCAATGCTTAAAAATGTTCAACCTTTTGTTGCTGGCTACCGGTTTGGATTTGTTGGTGTTGCACATAATGGAAATTTAGTGAATTATAGGAAATTAAGGGTTATGCTTGAGGATAGTGGCTCAATTTTTAACACCAGTTCTGATACAGAGGTTGTTTTGCATTTGATAGCTATATCAAAGACTAGGCCCTTCTTTTTGAGAATTGTTGAGGCATGTGAGAAGCTTCAAGGTGCGTATTCTATGGTGTTTGTGACGGAGGATAAGCTGGTTGCGGTGAGAGATCCTTTTGGGTTTAGGCCTTTGGTTATGGGAAGGAGGAGAAGTAATGGAGCAATTGTGTTCGCCTCTGAGACTTGTGCTCTGGATTTGATTGATGCTGAATACGAGAGAGAAGTTAATCCTGGAGAGGTTCTTGTTGTTGATAAAGATGGGATTCAGTCACTTTGTCTGATTCCTCATCCTCAACCAAAACAGTGCATTTTCGAGCATATTTACTTTTCCCAGCCAAATTCAATAGTATTCGGTCGGTCAGTTTATGAATCGAGGAGTATTTTTGGTGAAATACTTGCCACTGTGGCCCCTGTTGAATGTGATGTAGTAATTGCTGTACCAGATTCAGGGGTGGTGGCTGCACTTGGTTATGCGGCTAAAGCAGGAGTGCCATTTCAACAAGGATTGATTAGGTCACACTATGTAGGCAGAACTTTTATTGAGCCTTCACAAAAGATCAGAGATTTTGGAGTGAAACTCAAGCTCTCACCAGTGAAAGGCGTGTTGAAAGGGAAGAGGGTTGTGGTTGTTGATGATTCAATTGTGAGAGGAACTACCTCTTCAAAAATTGTTAGGATGCTTAAGGAGGCTGGTGCCATAGAGGTCCACATGAGGATTGCTAGTCCACCAATGATTGCTTCTTGCTATTATGGGGTAGATACACCTAGTTCTGAGGAATTGATATCTAATAGAATGAGTGTGGAAGAGATTAGGGAATTCATTGGTAGTGATTCCCTTGCCTTTCTACCTTTTGATAACTTGAAGAAGCTATTGGGAGAAGATTCTCCCAATTTTTGTTATGCCTGCTTCTCTGGAAATTATCCAGTTAAGCCTACTGAAGAAAAAGTGAAAAGGGCCGGTGATTTTCTTGATGATGGCCTTTATGGAAGTATTGATTCCATTCATGGAGGCTGGGTTCAAGGCCCTCAAAATGGGAATGTTGGGAATGCAGATAAAGTTCAAGCACCTCAAATTCCGGATGTACGGAAAGTTGGTCTATAATTTACAATGGCTGAAACAATTGATGGGCACTGTGTGTTTGCATTTGAGTTATAAGCCTCCTCAATAATCTACCTGGAGATTTGACATCCACCCCTCCCTAGATAAGCTCCAAAAATCTAGAACTGAGCTGTCTTGTTTTGGTCCTGCAATTTTGGCAGTAGTTATTTTAAGGAGCATTCTTCTTTTCCTTCCAATTTGATTACAGTAAATGACAACCTATGAACTGTCTCTATATGTGTATTTTTCTCAACATGCGATTTATATACATGATTCTATACCAAAATCCCGGTTCTGATTCTTGTGCTGGTCTTGATTCTTCTATTTGTTTTCCCATTTCTCTTTACCCTCCATTGTTTTATCCAGATGTCCAGGCATCAAGCATTTAGTTGAAACTAAAACTTCCAACCTTAGCAGACACTAAAATAAAACTTACAACCTTAGTAGACACTTGACGCGCCCCGTGGAAAGATTACGACGATGTGAGATAATTGAAATTCTACGAACAAGAAAGTAAAGGATACGCAAGGTTTGATTTCTACGACACCTCTCGGAAACTTGTTCCGAGCAATCCCGATGATCAAAATAAAACCAAGAAACGAACAATCAACACGCCACAATTGAGAAAACAATTGATAAGTGAAAGATGGTTCAGAAAGTAACAAGGACAAGAGAATAATGTTCTCTCTAAAGCCAACGGCACTCAAACAATGATCTGATACTTTCTAAAACCCTAAAACATAACTATTTATACCTAGGTCAAATAATAAAAGATTGGGCTAAAATGCATGAAAGTCCAAAATAAAACGAAGTCCAAAAAATTAAATATGTAGGTTTGATATCTTCTTGGGTTTAAGTGATCGAGCAATAAATTAGCCCCCGTCACGTACGCTATCTGCATGATGATCCTGACGCCTGCTCACATCAACACTCATCTTCTTCTTCTTCATTTGTTTTCTTTATACGATACCCAAACTACTTGATGACAGGCAAGCAACCATAACAATTCGGTTCAATTCAATTCTCTGTCATGCCTTTATATAACTCAAAAGTCACTAACGGTCCAGTAAGACGTTTTAAAGCTGAAGCATAAGCATAAGAGAACTTCGGGTGCATACTTATTTTTCTTTTTTTGAACACCCTACTTACAAGAGGCGCTAGCAGGGAATCGAACCTGAGACCTAACCGATATCAAGCCTCACTCTCAACCATTGAGCCACGCCCCTTGAGGGCAGGTGCATACTTATCAACTTGACCTTTTATGCAAATGCCAAAATCAAATATTATATCTATAAAAAAGGACTAATTTAACAGCAAATTATTTTCGTTGACTAGAAACTACAGCGATCAATGAACAACTTAATGGATTTGCTCTAGTGTGTCTTATAGCCACGTACTTAAGGTGTGTTCCATATAATTCAGATTACTATATGCAACATTTTCCATAAAAAAGAAAAGCCTATATTTAATTTACCCGACCATGCGGCGACGTATTATTGAAATCGGTTTGATTGCAAATCAGGCACACAATCACGAGTGCACTCGAGCTACACTGCTACATTCTAGTGCACTGGATAACACTAGATACAAACTTCGACCATATATATAGCAGCCACAAAATAGTGGGTCTGGACTTTCGTTCACTGTAAAATCAAATTCTAGGGTTCGTTAGATTTGCATTACCAGAAGCTCATTTCTTGTTCGATCCCCAAATCCTCGCTAAACCTTGACAATGACGCCGCCTCCGGGACCGTACTCCGGCACCAGCACTCTCGCGCTGGTAATTTTTCATTTTCTCCCGCGCTTGGTTTCCTAGAAAATGCAAGAAACCAAGAAATGGAAAATGAAAGTGATAGTTATTTCTCATCTTTGTGTTTCTGTAACATAATCTTGTAATTGAAGCTAATTGGAGATAGATCGTTCACTCTGAATCTAATGGTGTCCTTTTGTTCTGATTAAGTTCTGATTTGTCATTTCTTTTTTTAACGAATAGGAATGAAAAATTATGCAACAAAAAGTTTTATTTTATATGGTTATGTTATGGGTGATTGATAAAATTCAACATATGGGTGTTTAATTTCTGGGTTGTTGGTATTCTAGGTGGCTCGTGTATCGGCTTTCTCATTTGGTCTCGTTTATGGCAATATGAAGCTCAAGTATCTCAAGGTGCTCTCTTACTAATTTTTTCTGCTTTTGACCCTAAGTATATCCGAGTATTATGATCAGTTTGTTGTGAATTGCACTTATAATTTGTATGATGATTACTTTTTTGGTGATTTTTCAATTCCCATTGCCGTAATCCATCTTAAGCTTCAGATCCGAGTGGAATCCTTTTTTAATGTTTGTGTTTTGAGTACAAAGTTGAAAGATTTTATGCTGAAAAATGTTCTTATTTCACAATTGATAGAGTTTAATCAACAAAGAGTGTAACATGGCCTGCTGGGTTAGATCGTACTTTGAACTGGTGTGAAAATTAGGGGAAAAACATCTTCGGAAGGAGAATTCTGGTTCTACTTTTTATTTTTTGCTTTGATTCGCCATTCTTCAGCTGCCTGCTACATTTTGATATTTTGTTGAAAGCATTTTCTTTACATGTATGTTATGTTTTCTTTGGGTTGACTGGGGTTAGATCCTAATTGTTTAGCACATCTTTTAGCCTTCTTTTTGGCATTTATTTTGCGGTTCTTTTCAAATTAATTGGTATATAGTTGGAAAATAGAATGCTCTTGATCTTTTATAGCCTTGCTTAAGCTATCCAAGCTTGGAAATGAACTGACAATTACTTGGTTCTGTAAATGCAGATGAAAGCAAAGTCTCAGAAGAAAGCTGAAGCAAAGGCTCATCACTGAAAGGGATGATTTCATGGGAAATTGGGTACAATATTGAGGTGGCACGGAAATAATGCATATTGATGGATTTTACCAGCCATTAATTCTGGTGATAAGCTTCTGCCTTTTTTTTTTCCCTTTCTTTTTCTGAATCACAGCGTTCTGCAGTTTTAAGTTTTTGTCTAATCTTATGAGAATTCGTATATTTTGTTCCATGTTTCGGAGTAGTTCTTTTACTGACAAATGGATAATTTTTGGAAGATTAGATCTTCCTTTTGCTGAAATAATAGAGATCTTGACCGCAACTGGTCGTGGAATTCCTTCCTAAGTTCCAGCGAAGGTAACGATTCGCTAGAAACATTGTCGATTAGTGCATGGCAACTAACTATCCAAAATATATTATGGTTACGTGTATAATACTCTTAAGCATATGATGATAAACAAGTGGAAATTTGTTCAGTCAAAGACATTATAAAAAAAGTTAAATAATAATAAAATAATAAAATGGAGCAAACATAAGTTTGTTAAATCTGATTCACTTAAAACTCTTTATTTTTATCTGAGAATCTTAAAAATATTTCTATCTAAATCTTCTAAAGTAAGAATTATAATTACTTGCTGATTCTCATGACAAATATCATTTCAATTCTATTTATATGTTCTGTCTGTAATGGAAAAACATAAAACGGTGCGGCCTTGAAAAACTAACTGTGGCCTTTTTACGGGTAGATGCCGTCTGTTTCACGAACTTTGTTTGTAGACTACTATCCCAAACTTCAGATCGTTTCAAATTACAGTGCATGAGATATAATTGTCCCCAAAGATGACAAATGGCTCCGGACCTGTATCAAAATTAATGGGACAGATCTGAGTTGATCGGGTCTTTTCTGAAAAAGTCCAGCTTTGGATTGAGTTTGGACTCGGGCTGCCATGTTCATTGTTCAGCTCGATGCTTAATTTTTATAAACAAAAAAAGTCAATTTTGTATTTAAAAAAAGAAGACCCGTCAGACTGCGTTGGGGATGAGCTGGGCTTTTTCAGGTCCGGTCAGGCTTAGCAGGCCCAGAATCTAATAATTAAAATTTTATAATTTAACCAGGTGAATTTACATTTCAGCAGACATATTTGTATAAAATTTTTAAAATCGGTAAATTATTCTTTGTACCTTAACAAACCGACCCTTAAATCAGTCTGCATCATCCAACACTTCTATAAGATTTGTAAGTCAATAACTAAATTCGTATAGGCTGCTTTCTCTTACATTCTAAACAAGACAAACAATACTCAACATTGTTTTTTTTTTTAATTAATAGGATAAATTATATTTTAAATTAAAAATATATCGTAATATTAATAAAAATTATATATATATATATATATATATATATATTTTGTTTTTTAAACAATTAAATATTTTAT
>JAOSBL010000212.1:34930408-34945424 GCA_027568915.1 Erythroxylum roraimae
GGTTATGTAAACTTATAAATTGAGTCATTTATGTTTCATACAAATATGTAAACTTAAGTATATTGTCGATTTATTGGGGCCCTTTTTTTTAATTTTGCCCTGGGCCTATAAAACTATAGGAACTGCCCTGAATGGGTGGAGGAGTCCCAATAATTAGAGACAGATCATATTCACAATCAAAATAAGCACAACCTTCTATATTATTAAAAACATGAATTCGAATGCTATGGTTAGTGGGTTAAAAAGAAATTTAGAGTTTAAGAATTCTTTACCTAATTCTTATGAAAGGCAAAAAAGGCTTAAATAAAATAGAAACTACTTCAAGTTTAGCAACCTACAAAAAGAACTGGACTTAGAAAAATTGTAAGGATTTTTGAAAAAAAATGTTAGAATCAGAAACCTAAGTTGGTGGCATTCAACTCAACAAAATTTATTAAATAGGAGGAAGAAGCATTTACAGGAAGAAGCCAAAGTCGTAGAATTCTCACAAGGAGTGTATGGAAGCCAAAGAAGAGGATAAAGGCCTATTTGAGAGTTGAGGTGGAAAGTGAAGAAGTAACAAGGAGATTGTATAATGAAGAAACAACTAAAACTTAAGGGACTAGTAAGAGGTTGAAATTTAAAGAGATTTTCTGTCTTTAGTAATGGATAGGGAAGTAGAGATTTCACATTTGAAAAATCTCAATGCAATCTTTAGATATGATATTTCTTATCTGCAAAAGATTGTTTAAGATTTGGGAGACTCCTCGTAGATAACGTTATTTGGCCTAAATTATAAATTTAGTTTGAAACCTAAATAACGACTAATATAGAATTCAAAGTCTAGCTTATAGAAGACTAAGAAAATTTCTATATTATATGTTTAGTTTGCTCAACCAAACATATGCTGGGAAAAATTGTTGATAGCTTAAAATCAATTGACCCATATGGCCTAACAGGCTAAATGCCTAAATTTGGGCCAAATTTTTTTAGGTTTGATCAATTTAGGATTAAACATTTTAACCTGCTTAATTAAGGTCTAAACATTATCGAGCTTGCTCAATGTTAGGCTATTTTGGATGAAAATCTGGCAGTGTCATACACGCACCATTAAGTCAATTTGGAGAGGTCATGTGGATTTCAGATGCCATGTATAAAATACAAGTGGATTTTCTGAAAAGGAAAAAAGGAAATTAATTTAAATTTTTACTCAGACCCTTAAATCCTTAAATATCTACCCTCTTTCTCTCAAAAACTTAGCAAAAGTGGTTGTCCGATTCGACGTCTTGCCTCCTTCATGCATCATCACTGCTGATCACTCCAATCCCTTTCGTCGATCCGCCTTCCAATCCTTCAGCGTAAATGTTCTCTCCAACAATCGCCAAGCTATGTATTTTCAACTAAAGCCCTCATCTTTGGTGGTTAGACTTCTTTTTTGCTTCTTTACCTCACTTTTCTTTATTTTTCTTTTTTGCATGTTCATATAACATTGAGGTTTACTTATAGATTCGTCTCACGAAAGATGTTTGATTAGGAAGCCATTTCCATTTTTAATCTATAAGGTATATGTTTTATACTTATTTTATTTTATTTTGCTTCCTTTTTTGGTTCAGTCTGCTGGTTGGCATTTTCTTGATGGAATTGTATTGATTTTGAATGACAGCTCGACAAAAATGCTCAAGGTCGGAACTTTTGCTATTATTCCTACTCTTTTCGTTGACTCCCATTATGGATTCTTACAAAATTCAAAATGACCATTAAGGTGATAGAAGTTGCTATTTGCTTTGTCATAAAAGACTATTTTAGAAAAAAAAGACAAAAATGAGCAAGTTTAGTTGAATTGTTATGTGGAACTTCCCTCATACCATGTTTTGAAGTGGGTGTATTTATGTCCTGTTGTGTTGATTGATTTGGATTATGCATTAGTGAAATCTCTTATTATTCTTGATAAATATTCTCTTGGATTATATATATCCAAGCTTCAAGCACATGTGTCTAGGGCTGCAATTAGTGGAGGGCTGCATGGAAAATTAATTAAGGTGGATTTGGCAATAGTGGTGGCTTAGACACATCAGTGATTATACCATGGCTAAGGTAGATGATTGTGTGAACTCTAGCTCACCTCAACCTTCCTCACATTGTATTGTCATTTCAAGTGTAGATAGGTAATGGTATGATAGTCTATGAATTTAATGTTGAGGTATTTTGTGTTTTATTGCATCTTCTTTGTGTTTTAGTTTATACTTGCTGTTTTGGTTTTGAAGTTGGTACAATAAATTCATAAAATTTAGCTTATGGTATAACATATTTTGTAAATTGGGCATTGTTAAACCAGGCGTTGAAGTATTCCTCATCTCTTCAAATCAATAGTTTCTAAGTGTCAAGCTTATCGGACTTAAGCAAATTTGAGTTTGATTTAACTGAGTTTCAGATATTTAAAAATTATAAATTTATTTGTTGGATAGACATTTCATTTTTGGTAGAATTCTACTTGTAATTATACATATGAAATCCGAGCCTAGTTTAAAAGTGCCTAGTTTGATATATTGCTTATTTCAGCCTATTTTTTAGCCTGTTTCAACCTATTGCCTAGTTTGACCTGTTGCCAAGCTTGGTTCGTACAAATTTCAAGCTTAGTTGATGCCAAAAACTGTGAAGATAAACTGCTTATGAGCAGATATCAGAGCATAAGTTGTAACGAAAATGCCTTCCATTGCAACTTAGGAATGATAAATTTAATATCTATAAGTTCTTAGATTTAAGATGGAAAGAAGCCTTAAGATGCTACTTTTTCTCAATATCCTGTAGTCACCAAAATATAACCATGCAGGCCTTGATTTCAAATGTCTATACTCAAGCTCCAATTTTTAAATGCAATAATAAATTATGCAGCAAATTCAAGAACCAATATGAAGATACACTAGAAATAAAAGTTATGCCTTTAATAAAAGACAAAGTTAATTTAGTAGTAACAACCTATTGATGATGAGTTATTAAAAACACACATTCGAAATTAGAGGGCATTTTCATGGTGAAAAGAAACACCTTTAGCAAAAGATTGATCAAAACTCATCATCGTCCTTTTCAGCTATGTGCTTTGCAAGCTCTTGCTCCTGCTGTTGTTTCTCCCTCCTCTTCTTATCACTTTCCTTCTCTGTGTGGGAATTTGGAGGAAACCTAAGTGCGCGTACAACCTTATTGTGCATGTTGAGGAAAAAGGTAATCTGAGAGGTAAAGGCAAGCTGTGGTTTGTTTGTGGAATATATGTCCCCTATCTCCTTAGATACCATTCACCTATTTGTGTGATCCAAAGTCGCTTCAATTGCGCCATCCCTTATGGCCTTTGCAATAATACTCTCAACATCTTCCATAGGATTTACGGAGTCTAATCTCAACTTCTTGGTCACACCAGTCAGTGAAATACGAGAATAAGGGAAGCTGATGATGCGAAGACCAGTCCTTATAACATTGTGGTGCATTCGAACAATTAGATTATATGTCCTATCTTGACAAAGTGGTGGAGAACTTTTTAGCAACGAATTTAAAGGGCTCCAAATCTCCTATTCTGATAGCCTAGAATAACAAACATTTGAGCATATCAAAACCAATAGTAAGGCCCAAGCTTCATATGCAAGCTACCAATATATCAAAAGTAAATATAAGAGCAAAAAAGCATATATTTCAACAAGCTTGGCATTGAATCCTCATTTGTAATTACTCAGCATGCTATCACAGGCACAATAATCTAGGAATTTAAGTGCTCTAACTCTTTTGGTTGTCACTGATAAATGATGTTGCAGTCTTTAGTCCACGAGTATATAAAGAACTTAGAAATTGAATTTGATCAATATAGACTCACATTTGTTAGCTCCAAGTAGGGCCTCAAAGCATTCACCATGCCTTTTGGTATAAAAATAGTCCTCTCCAAGTAATAATCTTACAATAGTCACCCATTTGTTACATTGAACTTGAAAACTAAGGGCTATAATAGGGGCTTTCCTAGCAGCTTAAAGGAGGGATTCTTTGGTGTCTGTATATTCAAACTGAATAGTTCTAATCTTTCCCAGGAAAAATAGATACTGAGAAACTACAAGAAAAAGTAGTCATTGTTTGAAATCCTTTGATATGCTAGCTTATTAAATACCTTTGTAATATGTCAAACCATTGCACATAAATCTCCTGCATCATTGATGAAAGTCATAACTTTTCACAATTTTACAAATCATTTGCTACTGTCACATTTTTCAACGAAAGAGATACAAAACGGAGACAAGATTCAATATGTTCACAAACAAACATGCTAAAATAGAACAACCTTAATATATTCAAACATTCATAATATTAATGCAACAAAAATAAACAAATTCAACATCTAGAAAGCAACTCTAAGCCTACAATTTAAGAAAAGAGAAAAAGGTCAATGCCAAGAAGCGAATGTAGGCCTCCAAGAATTTGTTTAAGATTAAGTGTTGAAGAGCAATTTTGGTATAGAAATTTAGTGTTAGAAAAACCTGGTTTTCATTACAGTTCATAAATATCTAACACATTCAACACCTTATTGTTGTGAATGGGTCTTGGTCACCATATAGATACACTATAATTTCATAAGCAAAAGTATGTTGCATACAAGAGACTATATTTTCTTATAGTTAAAAAGTGAAAACTTGCCTGATGGTTTAAATGAGCTTCAAACCATGGGGCCTTTGATCTTAGGTTCTCTGCCTGATCATACAAATTGTAATGTAGGTAATTGCAAAGTAACATGTTAAGAAGTGTTTCTTGCATAAAAAAGTTATTCTAATTATGAGATTTCAACAACATTTCAAGAATAAAGTTTGTGACTAAAGAAGTACCTGGCATAGCTCATCATGACGCAATGTTGCAATCTGGCGAAGAGCAAGAGGTTACTGTTAATGAAATAGTTTTAAGAATTAGATTAAAAATTGAGGACAATAAGTAAGGTATCAAAACATGATCGTGCTTCTCTACAAGGTTTTAAGTACTTACTAGCACAGAATAGAAGAAATAAGTAAAAAGCCTTCCACTCAAACAAGAACATTCTTCTGCCATATATGAGAAATGTTAAATTCAAAGGAATGTAAGAAAACCAACCCTCTAATCTCAGCAAGATCCTCGGTGAGTTTATAGCTAAAAGAGTAATAGAAGTAGACCCTTGATGTTAGAACGTCAACAATTCCCCTATTCATGTTTTTCAAAGGCTGGAAAGTGGATTAGCAAGAGGGATTGGAGTGATCGATAGTGATGATGTGTGAAAGAGGCAAGACGCCGGATCGGACAACCCCTTTTGCTAAGTTTTCGAGAGAAGAGGATGAATATTTGCAGATTTAGGATTCTGAGTAAAAATGTAAAATAATTTTCTTTTTTTTGAAAATCCACGGGTGTTTTTTACATGGCATCTAAAATCCACCTAGCCTCTTCAAATCGATTTAATGGCGTGTGTATGATGTTGCCATATTTTCGTTCAAAATAGCCTAATATTGAGTAGACTCGATAATGTTTAGACCTTAATTGAGCAGTTTAAAATATTTGGCCCTAAATTGATCAAACCCAACAGATTTTGCCCTAATTTGGGCATTTAGCCTGGCCCAAAAGATCACAAAGTTAGCCTATAAATAGAAGCATGATAAATGTGTAGCTTAAGAATTCATAAATAACGACAAATTAAGGATGTGGGAAGAAATGTGTTGAATGTGTGGAAGTCTAGGACATGGAAGTTGAGAAAATAGTGAAAGGTAGTTAACAAAAACATGGATAAGTGAGCTGAAATTTAAGGAGTTACATGAGGCTAAGGTCTAAAACATGGAAGTTAAAGAGAAAGTGACCAGTTGTTAGATAAAAAATAGGGAAGTAGGCAATTATGGAAAAACAGATGAGAGCATTATAAATTTACTAGCACTTAGACCACAAAAGATGCTAGAAATAGGTCAACACAGTCACAATACAATAAAAATCACCCTCTAAATAAAACAATCAACCTATTTCAAACATAATTTGTCATTTTCCATTTTCCAGATTTCTTTGCTTTGTGAATTTACCTTTATTATATCAAATTCTCTTTTATAATTTGAGATTCCCTGTAATAATCAGTGACTTTCTTTACTTCATATTTCGATTCAACTAATTTTTAGTATATTTGTAGCTTAGAATTATATTTTATAAGTTTTTCGAGGCCGACTTAGTTCATCGATAAGAAGTTAGATATAAATTTTAGAGAAATTTCTTTTGGCATACTCGAATTCCCGATTAATACCAAACAAATTATAAGAGAAATATTTTCATCAAATTATGGGGAGAATATGTCGAATTTTATTTATTATATTAGGGTAGTCATATATGATATCTATGAAAACATCACTTGAATTTCTGTTAATAACAATAACTAACAAAAAGTTCACAACAATTTTCTTATATCTCAGGAAGTTCTTTTTCTTAATGTTAATTTCATGAGAAAAAGTAATCACATAGGGAGTTGATCTCTTATACATTTTAAACTTATAACTTGATTCGAGGCAACTTAAGTTGTTTCTTTATATCAAAATGAAATTAAGATAGAGTCGGGTGATTGGATCGAATTTTAAATAGCCCTAATTATAAATATGAATACCATAATTTAAAGAGACATTCAGACCTAGTTATCATTTACAAACTTTTTTGGGATGGTGGTAGTAGTTAAGAGGGAACCGAGCAAAACAACCCACAGTACAAGTACCCACAGAACTTAACATGTGGAAAGTCATTTTGGGCCATCGATTTGCAGATGGGTCGTTAGAGATGATGGACATATTTTATTGATTAAAATGAATTAATATAATTTTTAAATTCTACAATTTTATTATATACAATAAATGTGTAATTTTTTAATAATGTTTGATTTGTATATATTTAATTTTAGTTATAATGATAATTAATTAATTTAAAAATATAATATATTATATTACAATTATTACAAATAAGAGTATAATTATAAAAATAGAAACATGATAATAAAATCAAACATGTTTTTGTTTTCAGTTTTTTATTAAAAATCTCAATGAAACATGTTTTAATTTTCAATTTTTATATTATAAATCTCAACTAAACAGATTTTCGTATTTAAAAAACAAAAATCAAAAAAATAAAAATAGAACCAAACAATTTCTTAATTTTAAGAATGGGTGCGGTATAAAGAGCTGTTGGGAGTACAACCGAAATTTGGATCCTAAAATCCCACCAAACATTTTATGTCTTCTCAGGCTTCTTGCTTTACAACCCCGAGTCTTCTTTTTAATCATAATTTGCGTAAATTGCAATCATGACTGGTCTCGCCACAACCTCCACAATTCAACGGTTCTGATTTGATTCATACGTGGGGTAGTAATTAAGGAGAGGTGATCCTCTGTCTAATTCCCCGTGTATCAACTCTGTCCAATGTCATCTTAGCCATCCACTTATGTCTCACATAAGTGGATGGCTAAGATGGCATTGGACAGAGTTGGTACACGACGAATTAGACAGAGGATCTGGGGGTAATTAAGCACCCAGATCTTTGTTCCATATTCTCTTTTCTCTTTGTTTTCAAAGTGTTTTCACCGTTTTATTGTAATAAATAAAAGAAATTAAAAGGTCAAAAAAAATTTGGAGCAGCTCAGGTCAGGGAATAAGGAAAAAAAAGGAACAGAAGCCGTAAGTAAGTGCGGCTCAACCCAAGAAACGGCAATGCAACGCAATTAAAGGGGGCTTTTATTATGTTGTATTTTTCAATTAAAGAAGGCAAACAAAGCACCAACCAGTACAGATTCGTACCTTTCAAGTAAGACAACTATATCCCCATCGATTGCATTGCACAGTGACAACCTCAGAATTTTGTCTGGGGACCCGTTTTCTGTTTTCTGATTTTTCTTCAAGTTAAAATACTTAATAGTAGAAAAGAATATTCCTTAACTATCTATAGAAAATTATGCTACAATGGAAAGTTTAGGGTATTGAAGGGGGACCAATGCTTTTGAGACCCCATTTATTATATATAATACCTCAACAAATTCAAGTGATTTTATTGGAAAACCTTCTTCGTTCTTATACATAAGAGTAATTTAAGAATTACTACCGACCCTTCAGATTTTGCATGTGAGTGAGATTTTTACTAGACGATGTCGTAGTTAAATCTTATTGCAAATAAAGCATGTATCATTTTTTTAACATCGAACACAGGAGACTGCAGGCATGCCTATGTATAATCTACCTTATTACCTAAATTCATATCTCACTTGAATGAATAAGCTTCCTTAACATTCAAACCTACCTTTTGGAAACATGTTTCACAAAAAAAGTCTAAAACTAAGCAGATAGCTATCTGCAGGGTATTACTTATTGCATGACAGGATTTACCAGCAGAAAGAAGAAATGCAAGTAAAGTTGATAACCAAGAGAGATGAGATGAAATGAAATAGTGGAGTAAGCAGCTGCAGACAGTTGGTTTTGCAAAACCAATTCATAGTATCTACTAAAAAATGTGTATATATTGGAGCCTACCATGAACAAACCACGTCCCAAGTGTCTCCTCTTTGTTCTTCAACCAACGATATCTATGAAACCAGAATTGCATACACCAACATTATCAACCACGTACGAGACAATAACATACGTAATACACACAACTCAACCAAAGGTGTGATGGTGGAAGATGTCAAGCAAACCATAAGATCCTTGGTTCATCCATGCATGCCTTTCCTTTCCTCTATTAAGTATTTTATTCATATTGATAGTTTTTAATATCTCTTGATGAATATTAGAATTTGGTGGAAGATGGGCATTGAATTTTCTATCTATATGATTACTTTTTTGGGTCCTACACGTGGGAAAGGTAGCCCTGTGACTAATGTCATTGAACAACTTTTGCTATATTTTTGCTGAAGATTTTCTTCCTTTTTTTTTCGGTTGGCAGATGTGTCTGTTCACTGCTTGAGATCCATAGGATTGAAAGTTAACATTTCTGATAATGCCATAAATGACTAATTTTCTGATATATATATATAATTATATATATTGTATTATGAAAATTTGACTTGCGAACTGCCAATTTAAGTCCATTTTTTTACTATTTCTCCCAAGCTGAAGTTTTGAGTTTCATGATTGATACGTAATTGCTACCTGCAGCACCTTCCACGAAGCTTCCTTTGAAGGATTCGTACATATCATTATAAAGTAGTAGATATTACCCTATTTGTATAGGGTATGTACATGGGTCTGATGTTTATTACCGAGCTTTCGTAAAAACTTTTTGCCTCTTCCGAGAATTCACAGGCACAACGTGGGTGGGACATGGGGGACAAAATGCAGAAGATAAGAGACCTCTGTCCAGCTGTAAACTATTTGCATTCATCAAATTTAAACACTTCCAACTCAATATTCTGATACTGATGTGAAAGACATGACCTTCTGCTTTTTCCATTATTAAACTGATTGATGTGGTTACAATTTGTTGCAACATCTAAATCAAATATTACTACAATCTGTTTCTCAACTTCATTTGTACCAACCACTCATAGACTCCGTACAAAAAGGAAGTAAAAATGAAACTTAGCGTTTCAATTTGATTAGTATTGTTTCATTTCAATTTCATTTCCACAAAATTGATCGAAATATAACTGGTCCATTGAAATTGGAAACAAGAACATGCCGTAGCTGCATGCAAGCTGTGGGTAGTTAGAGCATGGAGGTTGAAGGGGCAAAAGGGCTGTTGAGGGTGGTACATGCCCTGCTATGTACGTGATGATATACCAATAGCAGACTTAGGATTGGATGAGTAATAAAAAATACATTCAGCTTGTCAGAATTATGAAACTTCCGTTCATAATGCTCAAGTCATTAAACTTCTATTTGCCGAGTCCAGACAAGTAATCCCAGTTAGGAAACAGAGAGAGCAGAGAATGGGAATAAAAATATAAAATAATGAGGATATAAAGATATTTTCTTTTTGGTGGAAGAAGTTCTGTATGTAGTGTATGTAGTGGATTTTGCGTTGCAGCAGAAGATTTTTTTTGGGGGACAAAGGGAAGTTTAAAGAATAAATAAAAAAGGTGGGGTGGGTCAGGCTTGTTTTGTGGCTACAACAGAAAAAGGCCAACATTGCATTTAAAGTAAAAGAGAGGACCAGCTAACCGGAGGCAGCCTTTGCATCTCTAGTGGTCCTACTACGGAATGCCATCAGTTTCTGAAAATTTTATGAATATTGAGAGCCATTGCCACCCAGAAATGTCTATGATCAGTCACTCTCTTGCCTAATTCCTTTTCTTTAAGAAGCATATAAACAAAGGTGATAAGAGATTCTCTAACCGTAGAAGGGTGTACTTGAGACCCTGTAATATCAAAATTAGAGACATTCTCTCAAGGTTGTACCTTGAGACCCTGTAATATCTATATTTAAGAAACATTCTAAAATTCATACAACTCAAAGGTGGTTTTAGTTTTTCTTTTATGTGCATGTTCTGCTAAAGTACTCGGGATCATGACCCCAAAGTGAATAAACTTTTACTCTTTTTCTATTAAAAAAGGCTCAATCTTTTTTTTTTATATACTTTGGAAATATACTGATGAAAGCTAAATGTTAAAGAATGTAAGGTTAGATGGGTGAACTTACTGTTGTGATACCTTCTGGGGTTTGGTTGCTTTGCCCTATCATTTTCACTGGCAACCTAATTTTCAAGTTGTAGGCTGGCCCATGCTCCTAACTGTTACTAAAAAACCAAATCCAGGAACCATCTATTTTATTCTTTTATTAAAATTATAGAGGGTTGAATGTGACTGATGAGAACAAAAGTTTGGTTCTTCCAGAGAAGATAGCCACCAAATAATTAAAGGACTCCGAGACTAGATATCTTCAATTTATAGTTCAGAAGAGGTTTAGAAAGAAGAGGTTACCATGGACCACATATATGTTTTAGATAGGGATGAGACAAAATAATCAAGCATTTAATTTCCATGTGAATTGTGATTATAAAACATCACAATTTGGTTAGGATGTATTCAGAAATTGGAATCACTGACGGGACACATGGAGCACAACATCTCCATTAAAATTATGATAATATTTTTAGGATAATAATGCTTTAGCATTCATCAATTACTAATTCAAGAAGATGCCTGCTTATAATTCCTGATCTCATCACCAGGAGTTCATCTCCTTTTGATTGAAAAACAAGTACTTTTAACACTTTCTTTTTGTCTTTTTCCTCTTTGATCAAAGGTATCTGTATAGTTTTTCGATTGTGTGTGATTTGGTTCTCACATAATTTAATAGTATGCTATGATTAGAGTTAGAGAACCTTTCCTCAGATGTTGAAATGTTTGATATCGAGTTTTATTGTAATTTATCTTTAACATTGTCACAAAAGTTTCATCTCTTACCCTATCAAATTAATGTATGGTTAGGCTAAAGCCTAAAGCCATTGATCTTTCGGTTGCCTAGAAGGTCAGAAACCGATTATTGTCACAACAGATGAAGCAGACATAAAACACTTATATAAAGACTATATTCGACTAATTAGCAGCTGACATAAAAAAAGAAAAAAAGAAAACTACCAAAGCAGGAGTTGCAACTAACAACCAACCGTTGAAAGTTGAAACTGCTCAAATCGAAGTCAGTTCGCTGTCCCACCATGAAAGGGATAAAAAGTTATTGCATTTCCTTGCGGTGTGGGAAGAGATGTATTGTTCTGTTAACTAGTTATTACCTGTTTTATGAAATTTTATATATATGTGGTGTGTATATAAAATTAAACGACATAGGGTTTGAATATTCTAATGAAAAAAATGTTAGAATATACAAAGGGTCTCGTTCAATTGCCAGCTGAGGATTCAGATTTCAGACATTAAACAAATAATATTCAAACCCAAGAAAAAAAGCAGAAGTTTCTTCTGTTTCGTCACCCTAAAACTTGTACCTTTCCCACCAGAACTTAAAAGAAACTTCAACGTTTTTTGATTCAAAACAAGATCATTAGGGGCATGATATTTGATTGTAATTGCAGAGATTCTGGGGACAGATCGTACGTTACATTTATTAGTGCATGTCAGTTGTCTCACGACCTGATAATATTCATGATACTGAAAGCTCTGCATGCACATGGGTGATGGGTTAATAGGAGTATTAATGATGACAACATCAGAAATTCTTTTTCTCTCAAAAAAGAAATACAATTGCTTAATCTTAACTTTGAATGCTTCGATTAGTAATAAGTGCGTGTCAGAAAGCATGGGTTGCTTATCCCAACTAGAAACCTCACCAGCTTGATGATCCGTACAACGTAAAGTGTTGAAGTACCCCACATTCTCTGACAAAGGTGTGCAGTTGGAGTTTATCAACGCACTTTTGTAAAGTTTTTTTGATTTCTAATGACTAAACACATTGCTTCTCTGTTACAGTGCAAGCCCATGCACAGATCGTCGTTGGCTTCACATGATCTAAAACCATAAGTAGAAGAGACAGGGGCTAGAGATCAAGAGAGATTTCCATAGTTAAAACTTGCATTCCTTGATTTCTCTCACAGTGGTGTGAACAACAAGTCAACAACAACAACTACATCTGTGAGGAAAAGCGAGAACTTCATACAGGTTGACCCATAATATCAATCTTCACGAGTAACAGGTTAGTAATTACTAATTAGACAAAAAAACCCAAGATGGGGTTTTGAAAGATCTCCAAAAAAAAAACAGAAATCCATAGATCAAAACATCACATTGAAGAACATGTTAAAAAAAAGAGAAGCTATCAACAACTAGACAGTGTAGCTTCATCTTGGCCATGTTCTCCGGGCAAGGGTCGGAACTTGCACTTGACAACCCTTTCTTTTCATCTGAGCATTGCTGTTAAAGATAGGAAATCAACTTCTTCACAAGGTATGGTGAGTCCCATATCGTGATCGAAACCAAACTCTTCCTCTGCTCGTTGAAGCAAGCGTTGGAATTTAGGATGATTCAAGAATGAGATAGGAACTATGTATCTGCTTCTGTTTTCACCAACGTATACTGCAAAATGACCCTTGGGGACATCTATAAGGAGGCCATTGTCGTTGTAGCCATGTTTTTTCCCTAAGCTGGAACATCTCTTCAGAATTTGCTTGAGAACTGCTGTTTGAGATAGTTTGTTTGACTTTCTGATGGCCATTTCGAGTCAATACAGAAGAAGGTGTAGAGCTAAGAGAAGGGTAGTTTACACTTGTTGTGAAGAGTGAGGCTAGAAGTGGTGGTGGGTGATGGGAGGAGCAAGCAAGTGATGGGGTGGTATTTATGAAGAAGCTTGAATAGAGGTGGGTGGGGGTGTGTGTGTGTGTGTGTAGAGGGTCATGTGGAGTATGGGGGATAGGGCCGTGTATTTGGTGGGGCAAAAGGCATGGTGGGAGCCAACCCCATTGGGTTTACATTTCAATGTTTGTGCTCATGATAGCAAGTGGACCACCCCTCTTAATTTCTTTCTTCCCAATTTTATTAGAATATGAAGTTAAAGTTTGAGCTTCCTCTAAGCGTCACATCAATAGTTGTCTTAGTTTTTTCTTATATCATAAAGTGATTGGTGATGACTTGACTTCATTGTTTGAAGTTAGAATTGCACCTTCTTTTCGAGCTTTTACAAGTTGTAACGACTAATGACTAGATCAAATTTATTTGGTCAAGTCTTCGAATTATTTCCAAGCTCTCCAAATTTTCTACCAAAATTAGTTCCATCGACCCCGTGATCAATGATGCTTTAAGACCTAACTTTAATCTCACAACTTTTCCACCCAAGTTATTTCCAGTACATAGTAGTAGGTATTGAGGTCCCAAGTTGTAGGTTTCCATTTTTTTATTTTATTATATCAGGGTCATAATTACATCCAACAATACCATCTCACAGTTAGATTCCTTTTAGTATCGTCCTTGAAAAACATATACCCTTTTGCGTAAAAGCACGCCTAGACCTCTGGTCATGTTTTGGTTTCGTGTGCTTCGGTTCACATGACGTGACACAGATTCCAATGGGTAACTTGATACTAAATTACAAATTTCAGCTAATCTCTCTGTCTCTCTCCACCTGAAATCACGGACCAGCAATAATAGTACTGTAGAGTACAAAGCCTGGTTACGGTTTGGTTTCTGACGGACTAAACAAACTATTCAAAAACGTAGTACCATCCAAATCTTTTGCTCACCCATGTGCATGTTACTGCCCTCTCTGCAAGTTTTGACCCGACGCATTTCGTTTTTTCTTTTTACCCTGTCACAGTTCTTGAGTAGACCCAGACCCTGTAATCGCACTCTCTTTTTCTTTTTTCAGTTACAGATCCTCAGGACTCAACTCAGTTTTATTAATAGAAATTAAAAAACAAGTATAGAATGAATTCTAATATTATTTCATAGAGAAGGTTTAAACACTTTATTATATCTTAAATAGTAAAAATAAAAAATTTCAAGTTTAAAAAATTTAAAATAAAATGTAAAATAATAAACAACTTTATACTATACTATATTATAAATTCTTCGTCCAAATAATATTTCATTATATTACATTATAAATTTTTCCATTCTTACTAACAATTTTTTTAATATTACTTCAATTTATATTCTTTTTAGATATTATCTTATACGATAAAATGGCTTCGGGAATTCTCAAATCGACGACCTTTGGTGGAACCTACAATAAACTGGATGAGACGTATTAATACTATATGTTCGACCTAATCCTCGTAGCGTATGAGAATGATGAATAAGCTCAGCATTTTCTTTCGCCGATTATAGTAATGACAACTAACTTCACATAATTGTGTCTCCCATCCGAACTTGCCATAAATGTGTACAGGACACGCAGGAAATAACTAGGAAATATGTAGACAGATGAGTTCTTGCACAATCATCTCTGTTTAAGTTGTTTACTCAGAGCGTGGCATGACACAAATCTCTGTTCCTGAACGGCAACCATAACATGGTTGCAGGGCCGTTCCTATAATTTTATAGGCCCGGGGTGAAATTAAAAAAAAGGGCCCCAATAAATCGACAAAATCGTCAT
>JAOSBL010000212.1:35074796-35090371 GCA_027568915.1 Erythroxylum roraimae
GGTATGGGGGTGGTATCCCCATACCCGCCCCGATACCCGACGGGTATTTTTCTTAACCCCCCATACCCGCCCCACGGATAAAAATTTGCTCCCCATATCCGCCCCCGTTCGGGTAATTTTATCGGGTACCCATCGAGTTCGGGTACAATTGCCATCCCTAGTTGGGAAGGGCAAACAATGTTTATTGGATTTCTGCTGTTGTTTAAGCATGTTTTAGCTCTACCGAGACGGTTCACTGTTACAAGGGTCATTACTTGGCTCTTAAAGTACCAACGGTACGGCTTGGACTGTTTTTAACTTGGAAATTCTAATAACAAAAGCATACATCAACACGGCCTGCATTTGCAATATTGATCTCCCTATTTTATAGAAGTGATCGACCATCTTGATAATAAGTTCAACTTTTATCTTCTAGAAGTGCAATTACAATTTGCCCCGTTTCACTCTTCTCGAAAAGAAAGTATGAAAAGAACCAGAATTGACGTCTGTTGCCTATTCTGTGTTATAAGTTGTTTGACTTTACTAACAGTTCAACAAAGCAGTTTGGCTACGGAAAAATTCGTAGCTAAATGCGTAAAAAAGCGGTATCTATAATTTCTAGCATTTCTAGCTACGTTTCGTCGTCTCAAAACATCACCAAACTCTCGTGGCTAAAAATTATGTCACATTTTTAAAAATCGTTGTAAATAAATTTCGGCTACGTTTTACTAAATACGATTAGGTAAAAAGTTTTTAGTTATATTTTTATAAACATAGCTAAATATTCGTAACTATATTTTTTGAACATAGCTAAAACTTTTTAAAACATAGCTAAAAATTATTTGATTATAATTTTCAAAACGTAGATTAAAAAATGAAAACGTAGCCACATATTTTTAACTAAGTTTTATGATACATTGCCAAATATTTTTAGCCACATTTTTAAAACATAGTCAAATATTTTTAACTATGTTTTAATTAAATGTTATACAAGGCTGTGATAAATTATTTGTTACATTTTTAATTCATATTATTTAACGATATATTTTGTATATAATGCAACGATATATTTTTATTGTAAATTTATTATAAAAATAAATTATATAAAATATTATTAATTCAAAATAGGAAGCTTTGTATATAAAATGTAAAATATCATTAAATTATACTAACAAAAAGAATATTTTTTGGATACAAGATTTTAATTACAACTTTAACAATTCTTACAGATAAAATAATAAATAAATAGACCACTTTACAAATTATAAATACTTATATTACAAAAAAATTAGAGCGTAACTCGAACAAGTACCTATTATTGTCCATGTTGATGAAACTCTAATAATCCAAAAAGCTTATTTAAAATACACTAAAAATATTATGAGTATTGACACAATAGGTTCTAATTAAAGCAAACATCACATAACTTTATCATTGACGACACAATGACTCAACAATTGCATCTTCATCAATTCTATAATCTGAGAAAAAATATTAAATTTATATTGTAATACAAACAGAAATTGAAAGAAAAAAACATAAGAGATATAATAAATACCCTTGACTTTTCTCTTCATTTCTATCATAATCCGGGCCAAGTAATGTAAATGCTTGAGTTGAATTTTGCATTACTAGCTTATTGCTTTAAGGTTGCCTAAAGATACTCCTATCTATAAATAAGGGAATTATGTAATATGTGTATTTGAGGTCATGGTAATCCTTATTGATTTAGTGTCATGTTAGGATTTATAACTCCATCTATCTTAAGAATTTTTTACTTTTTTAGTATTGTGTTAGGATTTATAATTCCATTTTCTTTGAAAATTCTTACTGATTTAGATTACCTATGTCTATATACGCAACATCTACTGCTCATCATTAATCTTCTTTTCCATTGATCAAAGATGGTTTCTTTGAGGAGAAATAGAATAAAGATGTTAACTATGGAAGATTTTGAGGGCAAGAGGGAGGACATAGAGAGAAGAGGTAGAGAATTGCTCGATTCTTGGCGAGGTTTTTTTGTACTTAATAGAGGTTGCCACCATTGCCACAAAGAAGTTGACCATTGAAGACAATAATGGTTTTGTGACTACTGCTATTACTACTTCATCTGATGAGTCCAACTTCAAAGTCATACGTAAAAGGTCTCTGACAACTCGACTTGCCGTATCCATGAATGAAGAGGACTATATGCTTAATACCAAAAAAGGTCTAACTGCCTCGGCAATAAGTAGGAAGATGACAAACACATGGAGCAAGAGAAAAGAAATGTTGTTGATCCAAATCCTCCTTACTGATGAAGAGAGAATTACTCAACAAGTCGGATGAATGTGAAAAGTTGAAGGCTATAAACACTAAACTAATCAAACCTAATGCAACTAAAAAAAACCACCATCATAACTTCAAGAAGTGGAACATCAAGAAATCAAATGGGAGAGGTAGCACTTCCTATGTGTTGACGACAAAGTGGAACAATCTTACGGAGAATAATGCTTAAACGCTGAAATTAGGCAATGGCATTCATCATCCGAAAGGGCACCAAACAAACTCAAAATCCCACTATCCAAGAACAAGATCAAGTAATAAGTTGGACAAACCTCAAGAAGAACTCTCGTGTGGACGAAGACGAAGGCGGACAAACATCGGAGACAAAGACAAATCACTAACGCAGCTATTGGAATGCGTGGAGGACGACATAAACAAAATTGTTGGTTGCTTCGTAATTAGGTTTTTAATATGAAGAAAACAACATTATTTTTAGCTACAAAAATGATGTCATTTTCGTAGCTAAAACTATGGATATGACCTTTAGCTACCAAATTTTTTTTGTAGCTAAAAGAAGAAAACAGAAGAATGGAGCTTTTAATACAATAGATTATGATTTGGCAAAAATGTAGCCAAAAGTTTACCTTTTAGCTACGATTTTCATATTGTCACCAAAAGAAAAGTGGCCAGAAGGCTTCTTTATTGAAGTGTTTAGCTACAATTTGCAAGAATCATTGTCAAACCCTTTGGCGATGATTTTGAAAATCTTCATCTAAGGGTGATTCTACCAAAGGTTGATCCTTTGGCGACAATTTTGAATGTTGATTCATTGGTGATGATTATGGGCTGACCTAAAAAAAAAACATAGCCTTGTCAAATCTAGATGCACAAAAAATTCAATTGTCATTATGCTTTGAATATAATGAGAATTACAAACTTCATGTTAAACCTATTTGAAAATTTTGTGATATCATATAAAATTGTCAAATCATATATTTTAAAAGAGAAAAATAAAAAGTATAAATCTATCTAATATTAATTCAATTTGAGCTCATAGTTTTATAATTTTTTTAAATGATATTTTTGTTAGATAAATAATATTTAAATTGATTTTTTTGAATATGATCTTCAGTCACAAAATGATCAAATGAAAGTTAATAAATCCATAATACTTGAATATGATGAAGATAAGAAGTGATACCAACAATAAGGGTTGTGAATAAAGAGATATTTTTGACAAATTTCTAACTGAAAAGGAACAAGAATTAATTATACATAATAAATAAAAAGTGTTAAATTTAATTCTTTGATGGGTGAATTTATGAAAAGAAATCATAATAATGTTACACTTAAGGTAGTAATTAAATATTTATATGATGATATTGTAACAGGATAACCATTTATGGGCAAAAATAAAGTATATGTAGCTTTCATTGGGTATGCACCTGGTATATATTTCAAATGGAAAGTGTGTTAAGGTGTTGTTAATAGATTCAAGGGTGCTATTTATTGTTCTTTTAATAGTTTAGGAGAAGCTGAAAGGATATATTCTTAATTTTGTGAAGAGAAAGCATTCTATTCAACGGTAAAATAACTATAATATATATTATTTGTTATATGTGATAATTTTATTAGATTCAAATATAATTAATATTGATATTGAATATTAATTGCCCCAATTGTAATGCCTTGATGAAGTTACGAATTTCAAATGCTAAGCCTAACATTGGTCAACATTTTTATGAATGCGTTAATACGAAAGTAAGTAATTCAATTATTGTTTTTGACAATGCCAATTGTATTAATTAATGTTAATCAATATTCAGATTGAAGGTCTTTTGTAAGTACTTGTTATTTATGAAAGAGGTGAAAGTTTGGTTTTGTTATAAAATATTTCAAACAAATTCTGTGCATTGGGGTAAAAGTCTTGTTCGGAAGATATATTGTTGTTCGCAAGAAGTATGTGTAAAAATGTATGTGTATAATGCAAATTTGTCATAAGTCCTAATATTTGTGTTTATATCTTTATTTTGTAGGTCCTAATATTTGTGTTTATATCTTTATTTTGTAGGTCCCATGCAATTTCATAGCTTGGTCGTCGGATGTAAGTATAAAAAAATGAAGACATTGTAATAGTTAGAAGAGCAAATGTAACTATTATGTTTATTATGACCCTTTTTATCTTTTATTAAATCACCAACCACTTTAATATTCAGTTGCAAGCTTTTCATGTTGTTAAGGAAACTGCAATTGTTACAAGGTTTTACATTGTAGAAGTAACCGGAATTATTACAAAATTCCATCTATTAATTATAATTACATTTGTATCATTTATAATTACTTATCCTCTGGTAATTACAATGAAGAGTTATTTTCTACCTTTGTCAATTGACTATTGTTACTTTTTAAAATATGCATATATTAGAGTAAGAACGAAAAGTAGGAGACTGAAAGAGCTAACATGTATTGAATTCCATATATAATAAATATATCTAAATGGAAATTATAAACTCTAATATATGCTCTTATAAAGAATGATATAATTATCGTTCAAAGGAAAAATAATAGTGAAAAAAGCGGCTGGCAAGGACAACAATGTTGAAGAGTAACTATTGGAAAAAGACAACAATCATGTATAAGAACAATAAAGTTAATATCATTTTTAAAGAGTAAATTACAACGTAAGATCAAACAAGCAAATAAATAGGTTATAGACACTGACATTATTCTACAAACTAAAACAATATCCAAAAATACTGGTTTCTCCAAATGGTTCTAACTTCTAAAGCTCCATATTCAAAACCATGCCTCTATCTTCCAACTTTCTTAGATAAATTGGCGTGCAATCAGCTCCAGCTCCAAAGGGTTTTAATCCAGGAATTTCTGCAGTGCTTGATCACGCACACCATCCTTACATAAACAGTAACTAGTAGAAATTTACAAGTATGATTCAGCTTAAAAGAGATGTCATCAAGATCACACACACACAAACACAAAGGAACTATCAACTATATCAACAAAAGCATACGGATGAAAAGAGCAAGAAAAACTTTTCATCCAAATGTCATACAAAAACTAAACCATAATCATTTAACAACTTACTTCAATAGCTACTGAGGGCAAAAAAAACCTGTAAATACATTAAACCAGCCACGCCTGAAGCAAGACTTTATGAGAAATCAAAAGCACTGCATCATCAATACCAAAAACAATGAATAATTAAATCTTCCTGCCTTTTTGTTTATAAGCATATATACATAGTTTGGATTTATCACAGAAGCCATCAAACCTTTTTTTGATTATGCCATTTGTCTATTGCTTCAGGATCAGTATATATATATGTTTGAACTTTAGCAGGCAATCTTCCTTTTTCTCTTTTTCATTATTACACATTTTCACATTTCTCACACCAAAATTAGTAGTGAAAGTCTTTAAGGTGTAGTTGACATTCAACTTAATCCAACTTTAAGTCGAGATTGGAAAGAGTTAGATCATTTCTCATTCATTTCTAATGCTAATTAGTTCTTTTTAGAGCCTTCTAATGTAAGAGGTTGAAAGAAAAATAACTATATACCCAAAAAAACCAAAAAAAAGGAGTAAAAGAACTAATATTGAATTAGGTAATGAAGCAATACTCACCAACTACAAAGATTTCTTAGTAGCAGATCTTTTAACCATTAGTTTGATCCTTCTCATAGGTTGAGTCGTATTAACAAGTGTACTTTGGGATGTTTATGTTGCTGCTGTGTTATTATTGGGAGGTAGTAACACTTGACATTGACCCTCACCCATCGATGAAGTATAAACAACCAATTATGCAAATATTATCATCTCCCTTATAATTACATATAAGTCGTATAGACATGAATTTAAATAACTTATTGTAAAGTAGGTATTCCCAGAAACTTCCCTAAATGTTACTCCATATCCTCTACATGCCTACAAAAACAAAAAGAAATATAATGTTATATAAGTTAGAAAACAACTTAAATTTTATACTTAAAGTTAACTAACCATTCTCGTCTCTCTTCGTAATATAGAAGATGTAGTATTTGATCCTATAGGTACTGATTGTGTCGGTCTACCTACTTGATCGCTATGAATACTGGATGAAGGTGGTTTAGTAGATACTGATAATTTTAGTGGCCTTCCTCTTTTTCGCTGCATTATACACATTGAAGATAAGCATAAAGTTAATAATACTTGATGAATAACAACACATTTGTTACACAACTAAAATATCTACCTTAACAATTTCAAGTTGGCTTGGAGGTTGATTCTTATTTTTGCATCCTCTTATGTTATGGCCAATTTCATGGGAATGATGGCACCTCATAATTACTCCAACCTTGGTCAATTTGTTAGGATTGCAAGGTTCTTCAGTGTGATCCCTTTTTCTTGCCTTTTTTGGTCTTCCAGGCATCTTCTTAATTAGTGGAGGTAATATTGGCTGAAGATTTTCAATCTTTGGCCAAAACTTAGGACCACTAATGGGTTCCATAGCAAACTGGCAATTCTTCAAATAAGAATCACATTTATAACATTGATTCACATAAGCATTGATATCCGCCCTTTGATTAGATATACAAGTCACAATATGTTTACATGGAATCCCGGTTAAATCCCATAGTCTATATTGACAAGTTTGTGCTTGCAAGTCAGTGATGTATTTGTCCGCAATGATACTGACTTCAAAATTCAAATTTCTATTTGTCGGGAGCATACAATGTTTTGCATCCCATTGTGCTACCTCTATTTCCTTCCTTACTCTAAGACAAATCTTATATGTGCACTTCATCATCATATCCCTTTTTTCATGTATCCGAGTCATTAAAGAAACTCAAATGCCTTCTAACATACTGATCAAGCTTTTGTACGAGCTTCACAAATGAATCCAATAAACGTCTTTAAAATGTTGTTATGCACTATTTCACATTTCAATCTTATGCTCACAAAGGCCTTCACAAATGTCTCCGGATTCCTACTTTTAAAATCCTCATGAGCCTTCACTGACAAACTCTTCAACTCCTCCATTACATCATCAAAATCAACTTGCATTATGCAATTCACCGCTTTCTAAAATAAAGCCCTGTACGTGTGCCCTTTATGAACACCAGACCAGTTTTCATACACATAACGGGCACATTTTCTAGTTCAGCTTCTAGAAACACGTTCTTTAATGCTTCCACTAAACCCTGTAAAACAAATGGTTACATAAATTAATTAAGTGTTGATCACATAAACAAATGAACATAAGATATATGGATATTTAAAGTTTGCCTTCTACTGATCACTTACAAAAGTCCATGAATTTCCACTTATGTGATATCTTCTACAAGAATGCTCAAAAAACAAATCCATGATTGGTAGTTTTCTTCCTCAACTACAGTCCAAAATATATGAAACATCTGATTGTTTTTGTCACGACCAATAACAGATAATAATACACCACCAAGGAAAGTCTTCAGAAAACATCCAGCTAACCTAATAATCTTCCTACATCCACTAAGAAAACCATACTTCAAAACACTAAAACCCACATAAAATCTTTTGAACATTGGTCTCCCCCCAACTTGATCATCAAAATCACATTCAATAATAAACTTTCCATCTTTATCAGCTTGCATTAACTCATATCTATAAGACCAAAACTTCGCATAATGACCTTCCGTTGATCCCCGAAGCATAGTAATTACTTCCCACTTAGCCCTATAACATTGAATTTTGGTGACCTTTAGTGCATATTTTGATTGAAGATCATCCATCATTTCAGTAATAGGCTAATTGGGGTTCCTCCTAAACTTGTGTATGAACTCATTCGCAATCCATTTCCAGTTAGCTTGCTTATTCCTCTACACTTTACTGCAGGTATGAGTGTTTTCAACTCTCTTCACAACAAATATTTTCTCATTTTCAATCCAACTAGCATACACCGGAAAAGGACAATGTGCATCACAAACTGCTTCCATTTGTGCACCATATCTCACCATTGAAACTTTATACCCATTTGTAATTGCATATTTCCTTATAGCTTTCCTCAACTGCTTCTTTTCCTGGAACTTCATTCTAATTTCAAACTTAAAATTTGTCATTTCAACTTTTGGATTAAACTAATGTATTTCTTCTTTGGTATCGATGCTTCATCATCACTATGAACTGGTAATTGAATTTTGTCATCACTGTCATCATAATCACTATTTGTACAATGTGAACTTACTTCTGCTCTTCTAGTGTGTCATTCGAATAATTACCAACTTCATTGAAATTGTTTTCACTTCCACTGACACCATCGACAACATTGTCGAATTCAGACCCACTTTGTGAAATCTTCGCACACCTCCTCTCATTTGTTCTAGCATTAACATATTCTTCACCATTAGTTCCAAAGAACTCCTCATCAACTAAATTATCACCAGAATCATTACCCTGCATAACAGTGAAGTCCTCATCTTACTCTAATTCAACTTGGAACAACCCCTCATCTTGCTTCAATTCATCATCAGAATTTGACCCCTTACCATCTGTCACAAGATTCTCATAACCCTCGTCATAGTATATTTGAACATTCTAACAATTCAATTCTTCCTTTTTTTTTCAACATATCCAACATGTACCTATCATACTTTAAGCCTAGCTTCATCAAGCTTCTAATGGACTCATATGGGAATTTCTAAAACATGGAGATTATGTCCTTTATCTTTGGAAATCTCTTTTAAAACTAGCATGCTTAGTTCATCAATACTCATATTCTTTTTTCTTTTAATCTTACCCCCAACATATTTATTTTCCCGCCTTTCCAACACTCCACCATAATGAAATTCAAAATTGACCAACATCTGCAAAGGCAAATTGTGTCTAAATACAAAATGATAAATATTACAAGAAGAAAAAAAGAAGTAACAACTAAGATGAGCAACAACTAAGAAGAAAAAAGGAGCAACAACTAAGATGATTCACTTCTATCTCATTAACTAACAGTGCATAGAAATAGGTTAGTATGATTGCATTATAATAATACACATATTTTTAGATGCAAGGAGCTTCATAAAAGGCTAGTACTACTTTAGAATGATACAAACTGAAATGTTGGAAAGGCATTAGAAGCATACCTTTACAAATTTCCTAAAGTTTTTTCACAATACTTCACAATTTAGTAGCCTCACCTACTAAAACGCTCATAAGTAAGTCATTTTGAGGATGTACCACTTAAAAAAAGAACGTATCCACAACATACAAATAAGAAACTACACTCAAAAAATTGAGACAACAAAATGGAATGCATTCAGTAATTACCAAATAGAAATCATATTTTCAGTAATTACCAAATGGAATGCATTCAGTAATTACCAAATGGAATGCAAGTTGAACCAAATGTTAAATATTAGAGCATAGAACAAGCCAAATAGAAAACATATTTTTCAGTAATTACCAAGATGTATATATTATGCATATAACACAAAACAAAGTATGAATCGACCATCGTGCATTCAGTTAGCCTAATTTTTTTTATTCGACTTGCATTTCATACTGAAAGCCAAGTTCATTGTTCAATTTGCTATGTACATATACACGTCAATCCTCCTTTTCTAAAAAAAAAAGTATACCCTAGTATAATCCAATTTGAAACCTTAGTACCCTAGCACAATACAAGTCAATTTTCTGGAAGCACAAATCCAATTTGAAACCCTAATACAACAACACACCATTTCATACAAAAACCAAATCAGAGTGGAAAGAACAATAGAGAGAGAGGATAAATCGTACCTTAATCGGCACCACAGGAAGTTCGACAACGAAATCTTCAGTTTTTACCAACGACAAAATCACTCTCTTATGAAACACCCATGCACAAAATCACAGAGAATGCTTGTTAGTCTACTGGAGCAAATAACTTTGCGATAGAAGAAGCACCAACGCACGAATTCACTCTCTTATGAACGTTGGGGGATTTGGGGGATTTTAGGTTACAGATTAGGGATTTTAAAGCAAGAGTTTTAAATGTTGATCGACAGAGAAGAGAGGGAGAAGGGAGGGACATCTGATTTAAGTTAAAATGACGTCATTTTACTATCAAAGCAAAACAATGTTGTTTCGCTAATAAGACAATCTTCTCCTAAACCATGTCTGATTAGTGAGGGGCATCGACAAGTAGCTGTGCCACATCAACACAGATAATGGTAAGACTAACGTCGGGCTGTAATTGAAACAATTGAAAGTTTTGGCATTTTATTGCCATTTTTAAAGTTCAGGCTATAATTGAAAAACTGAAGAAAGTTTGGGCTTTTTTTAGTAATTAACCATTTTGAAAAACATAGCCAAAAGTGTAACTTTTAGCTATGATTTTGAAAAGCGTAGCCAAAAGCACGACTTAAGCCATGTTTAATTTATTATTTAATTTTCTAATTTTATACTTGAATTCCTAGTTTTTCTTTCTCTCTTAAATCATAACTTAAGATATGTTTAATTTATTATTTAATTTTTAGATATTATACTTTTTTGGGCTATAATGTAGTTAGATTATATATTTGAACTTGCCTAATTTTAATTAAATTGACGCTTTATTCCAATTCTGAGTTTACTATTTCATTTTATGACTAATGTTTGTGCTTGCTTGATCAAGAATTTTACGACTTATGATTCAACTTGAGACTAAAAAGTAATAATTGAAATATCATATTATTGTCATAAGATAGAGATATTTATGAAATTGTATGAACTGCTATGAATTTCTTAGCTTAATGAATTTCATAAGTTCATAGTTATCATAAGGAGTAGTCGTTAATTGATTATCGCACTTGGCTACCCAGCATTTACCGTGGGTATGATAACTGGTACACAGGAAGTTTGGGATAGTATAAGTGATCAAGGGGTGGTAATCAACTTCCCTTTTTTCAATTTAAATAGAAATGAAATACTAGATGAGTCAAGTGGGATTGATCTTGGTGAAATCGAAAGTCTTATATTCGTTTAATATGACATTTTTGTTTTTAATTATTTTTAAAATATTTTTTATTCAATTAATTTTTTTATTACTTAAAATTTTCAATTAGATTAATTTTGATAATTAATAAATAAAATCTTTGTGAGACAACATTCTCTTCATTATTGTATTTTTTTTGAGACAACGTATACTTACAATAAAAAAGTTACTATAAACAACTTTTAGCTACGATTTTTAAAAAAAAATAGCCAAAAGTGAGACTTTTAGCTATGATTTTGAAAAAACGTAGCCAAAAGTTTGAGTTTTAGCTACAATTTTGAAAATCGTAGACAAAAGTTTGACCTTGAAAATCGTTGCCAAAAGAAATATAGCCAACAGGCTACTTTGTTGTACCCTTTGATGACAATTTTATCGATCTATCATAGAAAAAAATGTAGCCAAAAGCCTACTCTGTTGTAGTGTTGATTGTGTAAATAAATCAACTTCATATGCCTCTTAGACAGTATCAAAAAGTTCTACAAATGCATCACTTTTGCCAATTATTATTAGTATTTAAGAATTATGTGGAGAAATAAGGTGTATTCAACAGTTATAGATTTATATGAAAGAACAAATAAATAAAAATTAACAAAAGCAATTTAAAGAAATTTGATTAGTTTACTGTCCATAAGTCTTCAAGACTCAAAAGCAATTGATTTCATTATATTGGTCAATCAAATACTTGAAGATTACACATTTTATGTTTATAAAATAGGTTTACATAATTGTAAACTTTAATCAATACACTTTTACTCAGATAGTTTCTTACTAAACTCAACTTAATTTAATCATAATTTTAACAAGTCATGAAATCTTTATAAAGTTTGTCATCTATCAAAACACTTTTTTAGATAAGGTTATCAATCACTAATATAGTACAGGTCACAATTGTGTTCAAGTCATGAATCTCACAATTTTTGTCAAAACATGACACGGGTTTTGATATACCTATATCGCACTCCATAAGTCCTTCTTCTTTGTAGTCTACGATATAATCACATCGGACCATGTCTTCCACAAAAATACCTTTGACATAACGACATATTAATATGTACCTTCACCTCTAATTTTCATAATTGAACATTTCGTGGGCTATACCCATGTCTCAAGCATTTTTACCTAAAAACTTCTAAAAAAGCACCCATGTTCTTTTTAAAACACCCCAAGATTCACCTATGTATATATAAGCATATATAATAATATCTACATTAAAGGATATAATTTATACAAATTAGGTTATAACCATGTCTATCGCCCTAACATATTAATCAAGTCCAAGCGATGCTTTAACATCTCCTAAACAATCGATTTGTCAACATGCCAAATGCATTTTTTAAAAAATATAAATCTTTTCTAACAAGATCTAACTACATGTTATCAATTTCGTGATCTTTTAAAATCTTACATTTTCACCATATTACTCATTTATCTATCCTTTTTTTTTTTTACTAACCTTAGTACCCTAAAAAGTAGTTGGATTCTTATAATTGAAAATAAGGGCATAAAAGTCTAAATCTTCCCAATCTTATCTACTTGGAGGCCTAAAGATCTACCTCAAATTGTTTGTAACTATACCATGTTAATGCTTTGTTAGAGAAGTTCCCTAAACGCAATTGCCTTTAGCACTTATTGTACAAATCTCTATGATTAATAAAAGGCATTTTCATTAATTTGACGTTCATGTTCTTTATGAAGATAATGATCTTAAATCGAATTCATGAAGTCCTTGATACATTACACAGCATGAAGGAAATCATGATGAAATCATGATAATGAGATTCCTATCATGTGTAATTATGTTAGTATCTAAATTATCCATAGTCATAGGATTAATGAGATGGGACATTATTAATCTGTATATACTAGCACATGTTATACTCCTTGATTGGATTAAGCAGTGGATCTCATAAGCTATAAGCATAAGTTGTTTAGAGTTAACATGTGGATGCTTACTAAAGTAGTAAGTACATTGGTGACCTGCCATAAGACAATCATATGGATAATTTATTATAGTGTCAATGATAGTCTCATAATAACAATGGTGCAAATATCCTTAGACTTGAGGTACTCAAGGATATCTTGGATACTGATCCTATACTTTGACTCAATTCCTCGTTGTCTCTTAGAGGTTGCTTATAGGGTGGTGATTGGGTACAACTTGAGGTATTCGAAGGTAATTGAGTAGCCAACAAAGGATTCACCACTCCTGATAGGAGGAGATGATAACCCACAGCCTCTTGTTGGGGTTATTACTCAGGAATCTCTGGCCAGAGTAGAAATGTCATGAAGATAGTCTTTAGTGACATATCCAATTGAGTAATGAGCCTTGGGGAGAAGAACTAACCTCACTTAGGCTAGATGTGACGTAGTCAGCCTAGTGGGAGTTGACACTTTAACCATACTCTGAACCAAATGAGGTATAAAATGGTGAAAGGACGAATTGCACAAGAATATTGTTTATGGAAGGGTTAATAATCAAATCACTAACTTTCCGATCAATTAGGGGTCATTATGTGTTGCTAGATACCGCTCATGACTTGTTTGAATTAAGTGTTAATTCAAGTGGTCAACATAACTGGGAACCTAATGGGTCATATGCTTGGAGATGCGAAGAATAAGTAAATGGTTTTGGATAAGGATCCAAGATATGAGAGATGCATGACTAAGCTACAAAAATGTAGTAGCTTAGTTTCATTTGATTGTGAATCATATGACGCATGTGAATCTTGCTTACTAGGTAAGATGACAAAATTACTCTTTAATAAGCAAGATGACAAAATTACCCTTTAAAGAAGGGGTGAATGTTTTCATGCTAAATTAAGTGGGATTAAAATCCACTTAATTCCCACTAACTCTCTATTGATGTTGGGAGTCAGAGGGAGACCAAAGGGTGTCAAAACACTTCATTTTCGTACAAAAGTTGTAAGAAAACAAAGTGTCTTTTTGTGAATTGTTCACCATCTTCTAAAATACTCTCTCAAAGAACACACCACAAAGCTAACAATTTATTTGTGTTCTAGTCATTCTTCCTAAGAGGTTTCAAGCTTTGCTCTTCATGTGGATATCATTAGAGACGTCCTCCTTTGGTCATTGTGGTTTACAACAACCCGAAGAGGCGAAGACAATGAAGAGCGAAGGAGATTGTAAGGTATACATCTTAAGTTCATGTTTTGTTTTACTACATGTAATGGCATATTTTTGATTATGTATTCTCTGGGTTTCTTTTTATTTTCCGCTGCGTATTCTGATAGTTAATTCATGTGATGCATGATAGAAACCCAACATGCTCTCTTCCTAACATTGTGTTATTTCATGAACTATAATTTCTAGCCTCTTTAATTTATTTTCCAGGTTGCTCTAGTTTTATGTGTACCACCTTTAAAATAATTCTTACCTCAATATAAGTCACTCCCTAAACACTACATCCTTGAATATTATCATAAGCTTTTGGGCTAAAAAGGAAAAAATAACATTAATATTTACATTTGAATACAAATAGGACTTTAACGTTTCACAATGTTTAAATTAAATCCCATCGTTTAAAACAATATTCAAGTTGATCACTAATGTAGACAAAAAATCCAACAGGTAAATAATGTCATTAGTTTTCTACCACATCATCACCTATGTAGCTCAACTATGTAATACATCTTTTATGGTAATTTCCACTCTTTGTTTCCATTCTATGTTTGTATAATTTTACTTTCATTTTGTTCTAGCTCTTAGTCCATGCCCATGTTTTATTTGTGTTTGGGTTTATACTAAAATTAACAACCAAGGAACTTTGAAATTTTTTAGCTTAATTTCCTAAACCACCTTGCTTGTATTCTTTCCTTGTTTGCATTCTTTGTCCTACAAACAATCTTTCAGTAGAGAAGATGATTGTCATTTTTCATATACATGGGTATATTTAGAGCTTAAATTTTGACTTTGTAGAAAAATTGTATGCAATTCTTGGTACAGTAATTAGTTGAAGTTGGGATTTAATTATATTATATCATTTGTTTGTTATTACTAAAATCATGATTATTTATTTTAATTCAAGGATTTCGAAGTGTAGCTATTTTGGAATAAAGAACTTTTAAATTATGAGATAAGCACTTTTAGTTAGGAATTACTAATTTTCTTTAGATTATTATAAAATATGTTGTAATTTCAAGTAATTCCAGTACTACGAGGATTTCATTCGAAAATGTAACTCTTCCTATGAACAAAATTGGCCTTTAGGTTTAGAATTTGTGTAACATCCCGTCCCCATATTGAGGGTTAGGACCCGAACTTTTAGTACTTGTGAGCTCAAAGAAAAATTAAGACAATGCATTTTCTTGCTCATGCATCATGTTAGCATATA
>JAOSBL010000212.1:35106584-35120290 GCA_027568915.1 Erythroxylum roraimae
TAACCATAAGATCCGATCCAGCACGGTAAAGAACGGTTGGGACTCGTTCAACGTCTGTCTGGGTATTTTCGTATTTTAGGTTTGGGGTAATCAGCTGATTACCCCAAACGCTGGGTAACACCAGCTTGTTGAATTTTGGCTGATTGGGTTGAATCAGCCAACCCAATCAGCCAATTACCAAATAAGTTTAATAGCTGTTTGACTAGTCAAACAGCTAATATTTGGTCAATCAGCCAAATTTTGGCTGATCAGCTATCCTCCAAACACAGCCTTAATGTTTCTGATTTTTCTCCTTTTGAATTTTACGCAGGTTCGGATTCGAGGACAAATCCTTTTGAAGAGGGGGAGAATGATACGAACCAAGGTGGTGACACTCAAGTTGTCTTTTTCCTAATGGCCCGATAACTCAACTCTCAAGGTGTCATTGAATAATTGTCCCCGGTTATTGACGTTTCTAGGAGTCCGTCTTCTAGGGGTTTCGTAGAGAGTCCGCTCAATTATTGGCGTTTTTGGTTACAAGTTAACTAAGGGTTCCATAGGATTCGAGATACAGGAAGTCACACTTGTGTTGTTTTCGGCAAACTTTCTACCAAAGACTTACACTTTCCTTTACTTCTCAATTTAGTCCCTTTAGACTTAATTTTATCATTATATCTTTCAAGTCTAATTTGGGTATTCTATGTCTAGATCCGGTAGTTCTGCATCAACTATTTCCAAATGACCCACGTAAAGAAAAGAGAGGAGTTAAATTTTTTTTATGTAAATAAAAATAAAAAATTGAACCAATAATATTAGTTCTTCCTCATAATTTTACGAAATTTTTGTCTTAAATTAGCAGTGAATTTCATACAAGAGAAATATACTTCAATGGATAATATTAATGAATAATATCTACATAATACTTTATTTATTGGTTATTTGGTAACAGTTTCTGAACTATTTAAGAATAATATTGTATATAGTTAGACCTTTTCGATCTCATTCTAGCGAAATTTCTATTAAATATTATTGTTATTGTTTAATATCTACATAATAAAATATTGTTGTTATTGTTTAATATCTACGTAATAAAAGTGAAGGGATAAAAATAATAATCATGTTCTAATTTAATCCTTGTGGCAAAGGGAGATTAAATTCCCATATGTTGGCAGGATAATATTGATCAACAAGTCATTTAAAAAAAAAAAAAATAACAAGTCAACTTCTAATAAGTAAAAATTGTTCAAAATTCTAATAAATAAGAAATAAATAAATACGTTGTCAAAACAGTGGGACCCATAAAACAATGGTTGGCCACTCCAGCCTCTAGACGTCTCCATTAAGGTTCTGCTCCAATCCCAAAAAGTCTTCTTTGGTCTTCGATTGGTCGAACGGCGAACAGCAATCTTTTTCACTTTTTGAGGAAAATTAACATTTCAACTTCTATCCACAAACTAACAAACAAAACTAAACTAAACATTCAAATAGAGAGAGAACGAGTCAAGTGATCGGCTATGGCTCCTCATGGTCACGGCGTGAAGGTGGACGCTGCAGAGGAAGCCATGGTTGTTGAAGAGCGCCGTCCAATTTCTTCTGTTCTCATCATTATCGGTATTTTTCTATTCAGTTTCTGTCTTTCTCTGAGCTTTTGTATAATTCTCTTGGAACTTTTTTATCGACTGCTTTATGTGATGGTGAGTAACAGCAATGCAAACGGAAGCTGTCCCTGTAGTGAACAAGTTGGAGCTCAAAGAGGAAAATGATTCTGTGTAACTTTCATTTCTTGAAACCTTTGTTGTGTTGTTTGTTTTTCGATTTTGATGAAGATCTTTTTACTCCGCGTATGTGGCTTTCATGTTTTGATCAGTAATGATATTTTGTCTGTTTGATTTTGGTTTAGGATTTAGGAGATATCTATTGTTTTTTTGTAGTTTATTTCAATAATTAGAAGAAAATAACTCTTTACTGCTTTAATTGGTCAGTTAGAGATTTGTGTGGTATTATCCGTCTTCTTTTGTTTTCTTTTTTTCGGCTTATTAATGGGGTGTGTGTATTTGTCCTAGTCTTTTGCTTTATAGTGTTTATTGGAAAAAGTTAGGTTCTTGAGATATAGGGATTGATGCTGACCGGTACAGTTTGTGAATGTTGGTGGTATTATGTTTTCAACATGAGTTGTATATTTGGAGTTTGTGGTCATAAGATATGCCTAATCATGGTGGTGCAGGTTTCCGAGTGGGGTTCCTTGGGTCCGATATCATGGTACCTATAAAGAGCTTCAGATTAATCTAGTCTGGCCCGGAAAAGATCCCACTTTGGGTAATTTTTTGGATTTTGCCAGCTTCCTGTTTAAGAATGATTTTTCAACCACTTTTCTGATGCATTCTTCTGATATACTTCCCAGTTTCTAGTACAGTTCATAGGTTGTCATTACTTGCTTTATTGGAAGAGGTTAATCTTTTATTCTTGGTTCCCGGTGGTGCTATCTTGCAATCTTTCTTCAGATTATCTTCTTTTCAGGGGTTGACAGTGTTGGCACCGTTTCTGCATCTCTTGTGACTTATGCTGCTATCCAAGCACTAAGGCCAGATTTAATTATCAATGCCGGCACGGCTGGTGGCTTTAAGGTGCATTCTTCTTCGTTATCATTTTATTTCTTTGTGCTTATATATAGTTGATCGCGTGTTTTCATCAAACTTTCCAAATTTATAGTGTGCCAGTTGGCAAGTGGATCATCTTTTGTTAGTTGTTCCAAGGTCTATTCCTCTGTTTTACCTTGTTAACTCTCTCTTCTGCTTTTATTTTTTGAACGGTTACTTGTAGTGAAATGAGTTCATCCTCCTTTTAATAAAGGAATTAAGGTGTAGGGTTAGTGATATCTTCAGCGTAATACTGCATTTCATTTTGCTCTCATACTAATATTGAGACACTTACAGGCCAAAGGTTCATCCATTGGTGATGTTTATCTTGTATCTCATGTTGCTTTTCATGACAGAAGAGTCCCTATCCCTGTAAGTATTGCTTACTTTCGATAGTTGCTTCCTATTATGTTAACGAGGGAAGGGAAGTTTAGCCATTGTTTTCTTGTTCTGATCCACAGAGATTGGTTGCCTTGAAGTATGGCCAAAACTTGGCAACCAAGTCATTTGCTATTTTTTTTCCTCTTCTTTTACAAAAAAAAAAGATTTTAGAGCAATACATCTGAAAACCCACATAGCTTGGTTTTATATCTAGTTACTTGGAGCATAAATCTCAAGAAAAACTAGAAATAGACATAAATACTCTAATTCATGAACGATGTTGGATTTATCAATTTATTTTATCAGATTTTATTGGCATTCAGTGCATATTTCATCTGCTCCTTGACTTGTTTTAGGTTTTTGATCTTTATGGAGTTGGCTTGAGGCAAGCCTTGTCAACACCTAATTTATTGAAAGAGCTTAATCTAAAGGTTGCTGCTATCAAGTTCCTCTGGCTCAATACTTTTCAAAACTCACGGATGCCTTAAAAGGTTTAATACCATTATATATATACATATATATATATTTCAGCTTGGGAACTTGTCCACTGGAGACTCGCTTGATATGTCCCCTCAGGATGAATCATCAATAATTGCAAATGATGCTACTGTTAAGGATATGGAGGTTAAGATTAATGCTCTTATATTGGCATCATTACTCTTACTATGTTTCTTAGACTTTGCACTATATACCAAGTCAGTTTGCTAGAAATTTTGGTTTCAGGGAGCAGCTGTTGCTTATGTGGCTGATCTCTTGAAAGTCCCTGTTGTATTTGTAAAGGCTGTGACTGATCTAATAGATGGTGACAAACCAGCTGCAGAGGAATTTTTGCAGAATTTGGCTGTAGTGACTGCAGCACTCGACCAGGCAGTTGCCCAAGTAGTTGATTTTATCAGTGGAAAGTCTCTGGCTGAACTTTGAAATGATTGATCTATATTGGATGATTATTTGGAGACATATATGAGAAGTGTCATGAGAACCAGCATAACATATTTGATTGTTACAAGAATTGTGATATTTAGTGTAAAGCTTCTGTAGTAATAATTTGCAGTTTGGGTTAAGCAGCGATGGAAACCTTACGACTGAACTGTCTGTTTTATCGCAAATTATGAATGCATAGTTTGCATCTCTAGCTGATAGTATCACAAGTTTTGCTTAATCGTTTTTAACTGGCTGTTTTAACGATGGGATGAGTTGGGAACTTTTCATGCCACCGTAATAGGATCTGCTATGGTTGGCCCTTGTTATTTATAATATTGAGTTACATGAGCTGGCCCTCAGCCACATAAATCCGGGCAAACAATGCTCTTGAACTGTCTAGCCTTAGCCTTAATCTGGGAACGTTTATTCAATAATATCCTGGAAAAGAATTAAAGAAATCTAGGACGAAGATTCTGATTCTGTGTTAGAATAGAGATGTTGAGGTCTGACTTAAGTCAAAACAAAGGTGTGCATAATATCTTGTCATCCTTACGTTTGAAATCAGGTTGTAGTAGTACTCTGTCCTTTTATGGAGACTTCCTTTATAATGTGCAGAATCAACAAGCCACCAATCGCCTACCGACATCTTTAAACATTTCCTCCATGGGAACCTTGCTTCTCAACTACACAGCCTTTACCATAATATAAGAATCGCAACGCTTATGGTTCTTCAAATAAGAAATATATTTCCTGTTACCCTACTTTTATCTTATTATTTCTTCTAAGACATGGCTTGCAGTTGTATATATGTGATCTTAGCTCTTCTGCATTTGCTTTACTACAAAGTGAAAGTATCCCAAGAATTATTATCACCTTATCTGTATTTTTAGACAAGCATCAAGCATGGGCAGCGAAGAGACTGTACAAGGAGGTTTTGTAAAAATGGCCAACCCTGGCAAAGCTACAATTCTGGCCCTTGGCAAGGCGTTTCCTCACCAGCTCGTCATGCAAGAGTTTCTGGTTGATGGGTACTTCAAGAACACTAATTGCGATGATCCTGATCTTAAAAGGAAACTAACTCGACTCTGTAATATTCCCAACTTACTCTCTCATTTTCTTTCATCCATTTAAGTACATAAGAATGTTAGATACTAGTTGTATACTGAGATTTTTTCTCTGAATCATTAAACAGGCCAGACAACAACTGTCAAAACAAGGTATGTGGTTATGTCAGAAGAGATACTGAAACAGTATCCTGAACTTGCCACTGAAGGCCAACCGACTTTGAAGCAACGACTGGATATCTGTAATGATGCGGTAACACAGATGGCAATTGAAGCTTCACAAGTATGCATGAAGAACTGGGGCAGGCCTCTAACAGATATAACCCACTTAGTCTATGTCTCCTCAAGTGAAGCTAGACTACCAGGTGGTGACCTTTATCTAGCAAGGGGTCTAGGGCTGAGCCCCCAAACTCGTCGTGTTATGCTTTACTTCATGGGCTGCTCTGGAGGTGTGGCTGGTCTTCGTGTTGCAAAGGATATTGCCGAGAACAATCCTGGAAGTAGAGTCTTGCTGGCTACTTCAGAAACTACCATTATTGGGTTCAAGCCACCAAGTGCGGATAGACCATATGATCTAGTTGGTGTGGCACTCTTTGGGGATGGTGCTGGAGCTATGATTATAGGCACAGAACCAGTTTCAGGCAGGGAAAAGCCTCTCTTCGAGCTTCACACAGCAATACAGAATTTCTTGCCAGAAACTCAGGGAACTATTGATGGCAGGCTCACAGAAGAGGGTATCAGCTTTAAGCTAGCAAGAGAGCTTCCTCAGATAATTGAAGATAACATTGAAGACTTTTGTCAGAAGTTGATGGGAGTTGCTGGCCTATATGAAAAAGATTATAACAAGATATTCTGGGCAGTCCATCCAGGAGGACCAGCAATCTTGAACCGGATAGAAAAGCGACTAGATTTGATGCCAGAGAGACTGAACGCTAGTAGACGAGCTCTTATGGACTATGGCAATGCTAGTAGCAACACCATTGTGTATGTGTTAGATTACATTATTGAAGAGAGCTTCAAGACCAAGGAGAATAACGAAGATTACATTATTGAAGAGAGCTTCAAGACCAAGGAGAATAACGAAGATACAGAGTGGGGGTTGATACTGGCTTTTGGACCTGGGGTCACTTTGGAGGGAATTCTTGCCAGGAACCTCACTCTCTGAAAACCAAGTCTTTGTTTCTCTCCAATAAGTCGGACTTTTTTAAGGTCATCGTAGCAAAACAAACTAGTACATTCTATGCTGAAAATTTTGTTTACCACATGTCTCGTGGTAATCACTTTGATACTAGACCAAGTAATGGTGATCACCACCAACCTTCAATTTGTCGAGTAACCCGCTTGGTGCAAATGAGATTATCTGCTTAAAGCATAATATTGAACTTATTATTACTTACGGGCTAAAAAGAAGACTTTATGGCATTCACCAACAGGCTTTTGTAAGTTCGACCTTTACCAAAGTCGAGTCATCCATGTAAACTTCAGTGCAGGAAGCCGATACCCAGCAGCAATTGCACACTTAACAGCACATATTATTACCAAAAGAGTTTGTAGGAAAAATCTCTTAAGACCAGAAATTAAAGCAAGTTGTATATAATAATGACTAATAAGTTATCTAGATAGATCCACCTTTGGTAAGGAGCCATCCGTAATCACCAGTAACAGAGACCACAAGTTTTGAGAAACTTGTCTACATTGTAAAGACAATATTAGCATTTGGATGAGATAAGTTATGTCAGCCCTCAAACTATATTCCAAGTACATCCACTAAAGTTTTCAATATCCCCAGACCCCAGCTCTACAAGCAACCCTCTTGTCATGACTGCAACAGAGAACTGAATCCGGCACAGAAAGAGAACTCAAGAACATTGTGTAAGATAATTTCATGGTAGCATTGCTCAGGAACCACACTAGAAGAGACTTCTGTGTTACACCACTCCAGAAGGTAGACGAAGAACAAGCTGTCCTCCAAACACACTGCAAAACCGACAATCACAGTAAGCTTTGACTAGTTATAAAAAAGGTGTAGACTAACTTTCCTTGTGTCATTTGGGTGCGACATGATGTCCCCCAATAAACAAACCTTTTGACATAATAGTAACAGAAATCAGCTAGGATGAAAGTCTGAACAATTTCTGAGATGAGAACCATAGAAGGCCACAATCCATAGCCCAAAGCAACCAGCAAATGTCCACGGGTATCTAAAACCTGTTCAACAACATATAAACAGTGCATTCATAGAATGTTGTGACAGTAATCATTTTGTTCAACCATAAAACCAGGGAAATGCTTCGTGTCAGAAAGAGGAGCAAAATGCCGTATATAGATAATCTTATGATGGCATAACATCATGTTAAGAACACAGAACCTAAACACTACATGGCAAAATCTTTGTAAATGTTCACAACAATGCGATAACTAGTGCTACAACTTTTCAAAATTTTTAAATAAAATCCTAAAACTTTATATTTTATATCTTTTTGAGTCCTAAACCATGTATATTAATCTCAAAACAGTACTAAATATTCTGTTGAGACGGAAACCCCATGAAACTTTTCAATCCAAAACTTTATTATTATGATTTTCGTACGTAACTTCTACAGATCTTCAGCTCATGCTTTGGTGTAGGCTTAAGCTAAAGTTCTTTATTATATTAATCAGTTATGTTAGTAAGGAACTTATTCTATACATGCAATCTAGATATTCAAGAAAAATAGTTTGTATGTGTAAAACTTTCCTTAAGAACTCAATTGTAACCTTTTAAAATGTTTTATGACAACTGAAAAATTAAAAAAAAAGGACGATTAAAAAATTGTAGGAAGTTTTAGGAGTTGCATTATGGGTATAACTAATTGTTTAATACATTGACGTGTGTGAAATATTGATTAATAAATGAAGCATGTCTGTGAAGAAAGTGGATTTACAACATGAATGCTTGTATACATCGTGTGTCATCAGTACACAACTCGTACAAGCAATTTGTTACACACAAACATAGAAACTCTCACGCATAATCAGACATGATAGCGTAGCTAGCATGACAAGATAACAAAACAGAAGCATTAATAGAAGTACTAAACAGAAAAGGCGGTAGCAATCTCATTGATAACTACTACTACTTTTTGTACCACAAATCCCTATTGTAGCAGTCTACAAAGATGCTTAAATCAAAACAATAAAGATCCTATCTCAGCATTTTTCAGCAGTCAGACTTGCATGATAAAATTCAAATATGCCAGAAAACCAATGTAAACTCAAGTTAAATCAAAGATATGGAGAAACAAGAACAAACCTGGAGAACCCAGTGAGCACAGCTCAAGAACCTTGCAACACCCAATGCAAATACATAATGAGCAGTGAATGGCTCAACAATCTGAAAGCACCCAAGGGAAATTAGTTCCAATATTCAACAAGTTCCTGAGCTGGTGTATCTTCCATTATGTGAGATCATACCTTTGTATTCTGCATAACCCGCAACTGAGGTAGTACAGAAACAGCTTCCAGGTAGACGCAGAATGCCCATGAGATCCTGTTCAATAGGTTATGAGAAGTTGATGGGTGAATCAATAAAGCCAAAACGGCACAAGGTACCACCTACAAATAAAACAGTAAGTATATGGTCAGAGACATGAAGATTAACGTAATGGCCCTCCATAACAGATAAACCATAGATCCTATGATTGGCATTAATAAGACCACATTACTGATAATAAACTAGGAAAAACTTGAACAACCTAAACAACCAGAGTAATAGGATGACATAAATGAGCCATGAATAGTAGAAACAAAGGATAAAAGGGCCTGCTACAATGGAAGAAATCTACTTTGAAAATCATGGTCGGACAAATTGTAATCTTAATCACCACAACACTCATATTCTACCGATAAAATGGGCAGCCTGATTTCCATCCTATAACCAAAGCATTCGTCAGGACCAAAATGCAAACCAGAACTGGCAAAGTCAATTTCGTGAGAAATTTCCAACACCTAAATGAATGTATTTGAGTTCATAACTAGATACATACCACATAATATATTGCAAAATTATCTTTGTCCTCCATGTAACTAGATCTTAGCTTGAAACGGATCATATAAATAACCCACAATGTTGTTGCCAATGTAGCTAAGTCTAGTATTGTGTGTATGTCATATTCCATTACGAAGCTGCAGTATAACCTGACAGCTAAAAAAATTGCTGTCAGCTCCTGAGATTTTAGTGATAGTCCTGCAAGTCAATCAAATGAATGTTAAAAGTGTTCCAAACAAAAACCTCTAAAATGAGCCAAAATAAAACGGATATAAATAAATTATTAGACGTTACATATGGATTCCTTGCACAATTGAAATATAAAACCTTCTACAATTTACTAGGCGGTAACCAAAGAAGTGCCGCCACTAATGTCAACAGAATTATAAAACAAAACAAATACATAACCAATAAAACAACAGTTTGCCTGTGAAAATCCTCTCCTCGCGCAGTTGCAGTTGTTACCACTTTTGGATTCAGTGTACTATGCAAAGAAGACAAGCGGATATAACAAAGGACACATCATACAAACATTCAGCTCAAAATCGTCCGAGATCTTCAAAATTCCTGTAGCTTTCTTTCTTTTTTCTTTTTCCAAGTTCCAGTCGAGGGAATCCTTTTCTCTTAATTTTATAATGGCAAGCAGAAAGAATTCGAAGTGTTAATTGGGAAAAGGTCAAATATTTTTGCGTATTAGGTCCTTAATCTTCAGCTTCAACTTAACCATTTCAGATTGGACATCTTTTCATAAAAAAAACAAAGATTATAACAAAAAGTGAGGGGAAACTCATGAGACTCCTATTTGCAAGAGTTAGGATTGAGATACGAAAACGGAAATTTTCACCTTTCTTAACAAACCCAAACAAGCATCAAACAATTAAACTGATCCTACAAAACATCCCTAAATCCTTAGAGACCAGAGCTTCCAAAAAGAAACCAAAAAGCACCCTAATAAACCTCCAAATTTCCCTCTTCTCCTGACAAATCACCAAATAAAAAGCTAATCATTCGTGCCACAGAAACGGCCAAGGAAAAAAAGCGGTCCGCTAAAAAAGCTTCCTTTCCAACAATTATGATTACCAGCGCAAGTTTTCTCCTTCATGAGCTTGTAGATAAGGACGGAGATTCCAATAGAGTGAACAGCCTCGGCAGCTACGAAAAGGTTGTCGTGGTCATGAACAATGAACCTGAGGAGGACCAGGGTCGCCATACCAGCCACCACCGCCAAAAAGGCCTTGACTTTCGGTGGCTGTCGTCGGACCCATGTCGTGACTGCGTAGATCGGTTTCTTTGGTGCCCTCATCGGTAAGTCAAACGGGCACTTCAGTGAATGGCTTCCGGATGGTGGTTCGTTGGTAAATAAAGGGACTTTGAGAATACGAAAAAGAGGGAAGGGAAAAGAAACGAAGAAGAAGAAGAAGACCGAGAAGAAAAGGAGAGACCAGGAACTCTTATTTGGTTAATTTGGTGGAAAAATCTTATTTAAGATATTATCGGAAAAGACTTGCTCCAATTTTTGGTGGGTTTCAGAAGCCAGATTTGGGGTTATTACTTAGTAGTGAGTATATTTTCCAATTAAAATATCTAATTAAATAGTGGATTAGATATTTTATAAAAGATTATGTTCATACTAAAAATATGGAGATAATATAACTCTATAATTAGAATTTGACTCGTAAACAAACATCGGATTATATTAGCTGTTAGCTGATTCTATCAACAGTTAGTTGATTAATCAGCGAATAACATCAACTATTTATTAAAGATGTTTGGTAAAATTAGTTGTTTAGTATTAACTGTTGATGTGTAAAATGACTTATGATGATATAATTGAAAAGATTATAAGAGCATGAAAATTATATTTATTAGTATTTTGTTGAATATTTTTATAAGAATTTAGATATTTAATTTTAAAAAAATTAAGTTTATAACTTTAATAAAAACATAACAATAATAATAATGATAATAATAATAGTTCAACGTTAAATTTTCTATTAATATGAATGATACAATGAGCTATATATATTAGTATTTTTTATATAGTATGTATAAATTTTATTATTTAATAAATCAAAATATTTATAATTATAGTATGACACAGATACAATATATAATAATTATATATTAAAAATATTAATTTAATTTGACTCTTTATATTCAAAAGCTTAATATTATGATATTTTTAAATGTAAACTAATATTATAAAATTAAATGAAGATTAAAAAATTTAATTAACTCTTTTATTATATTCTTCGAAGACAAAAAAAAGTCAACTTTGAAAATACACAGTACAAAAGTAGAGAGTAAAGTGAAGAATAATATTATCTTTAAGCAAACAACTAATTAATAAATCATTTACCAAACATATAAATAACTTTTTAAAATGATAAAAAAGATAACTTTTAGTTAATAAATTAAAAAGCTAGAAATCAACTGATAAGCTATTTGATAGACACCTTTGTTCCAAACAATTCCAGCTTGATCCAACTTTTGCCATCTTTATCCTTCATGGCATTTATATTAACTACGTAATTTACCACTACGTTGCATTGCATTAAGTTTCGTGGTTTAATAGCAAATGAATTCCAAAAACTCCACTGATAGTTTTAACAAAATATTTATGGATTCGTGTACGTTTCAAGTGCTTATAATAAATCTACTTCACTTATTTGTTTCCATAAAAACCTCAAATTCCCCCAAAAAAGGGTCGAGGACTCGAGGTCCTGTGAAGAATAGATTCGCGTTTTTGTAGTTTGCTCACCATACTTGGGCGCAAGCAAGCACAGCGATAAACCCAGAATAGTTTCCTTTTAGGCACTATAGGCTTCTTATAAACAGTGAGATGAATGATCTTGGATCAATCTTGAAAGAAAGACGATTATAATAAGTTGTAACACACAACTTCCAATAATTCCACTGCAAAGTGCAAACTGAATAAGAAATTCTAAAGCAAAATACCGTTTACACCTTATTCTGACATTTAATGATATTAGAAGTCGAATAATATCAAACGTCTTGCCCTGCACATACAGCAATTCAACCTCTGTTATCACTCCAATTCATTGTAATCTTTACTCCCAAAGTTCTTGCACCACAATTGTGAGGGAATTGGGCGAATTGGGGGATGTGGCCTTTGCTGCAAGAAATAAAGTCCTCTTTCCCATCAATTCTGATTGTAAGAAGCTCCAGGATAACATATGCAATAATCTTATGAGCAGAGCAGTTCACACTGGCTAGAATAATATTTCATCAGCTCAGCCTAAACAGCATATGTGTAGTACATCTGAAAACAATTGGTATTTCATTTCAAGCAACTTCAGAGCCCAAAAAAATTCACTGACAAATGAAAGGAATAAAATAGTGAAGCATCTAATAGGGTAAATTGTTTTAAAAATCCAAAACTTTCCACTTATTCTTCAATAATAGCCCATCTTATCTTTTGTCAATTAAATACCAAAACTAAGCATGTGAGTAAAAGATGCCCTGAATTCAAATTCTGTTTATTCCCTTTTTTGATTTTTGTTATTTGGTATGCCAAGTCACTTAATTCATAGCAGCCTTTAATCCAGAGTTGACGATAGAAACAAAAATAGCGGCTCAAGAATTGTTGAAAAGGAAATTGGTTGGGTTGATACAAGTGCTATGTGAGAGACCTAAGGCTCTAGACAAGATGGCTGGGAGCTGTTATCGGTTAATATTCTACACATTCAGGAGTTTGAAATCTAAAATGATTAAGGAATTTGAAAGAAAGGGCTAAGGATTTCTGAATGAGATGGATTTGAATACTTGTTTTACAATAAGGTCAGGATGGTCATTCACAAAATTAGCTCATACATGTGTACCAACTAATGTGATGGAGCATGTGAGATCCCTTTGGTTAACAGAAAGAATAAACTGAGTTTCAATTTCACCTCTTTTTATACAAAAGTCAGTTTCTGGTATAGGATGAGGCCTTTTATAAAATTAACCCTGCGAAATGAATTAAAGAGGTGGTGAATCTATGACCAGTAACTTAATTCTCCAGCATCAGAACACCTAAAAAGCACAAGAACATTCTGTGGATCCAGAATAGACCAAATGTTAAACAGCAGACAAAACCAAATCAAACTCTAAAGTCAACAAAAACAAGCAGTAAACTCATACTTGAAGTGAAAAAGATTAAAATGAATGAATCAAAATTATGCACCTTTCCAAGTGTACCTCGAGGATAAGATTTTATCAGTAATTGTCTACTAGAGCCCTATAATTAGAAAAAGGAAATAGCACCCCAACAAGGCTAACAATGCTAAAACCTAGAAGAGAAATGTTAACAATGAGTAAGAGGTTAAATTCTCAATACCCAATTACTAATATTCCACAATAAACTCCCCCAATTAGGAAAAAGCACAAAACTTCACTAAGATCCAATCTTTCCAAAAAAAAAAAAAAACTCATCATCGTCAACAGCAGCAACGACAACAACAACAACAATCTATAAACTTAAAATTCAACTTGCCATTAAACCTACTCCAAATAATTTCAATATGGGGATCGAGGATAGGAGAGAGAGGAGAGAAACCTCGAGTTCGGCGGATTTTATGGCGATGGGAATGCAGATAAGGAAAACGCCGGCCAGGGCGAGGGCAGTGTTCCGGCGCCAGTGTTTGGGGCGGCAGTTGGGGCCGCCGGTCATGCTCCACACCTTCATCCTAAAATCGC
>JAOSBL010000212.1:35137842-35151440 GCA_027568915.1 Erythroxylum roraimae
GCTCTAGCACGCCACTTGCGCGGGCTCGGGCTCGGACATCACTGATCGGTGTCGGGCTCGGGTCGGCGGGAGTGGGGTGCTACATAGGTCACTTCCAAAGATGTGGGAAGTTAAAGTGATAGCTATATAAAAAACCAAGGATTTAACAATAGTACTATTGAAGGAACTTATTGAATCTCTTATCACATACAAAATGAGGCTCTAAGAGACACAAGAAGAAATGACGCTTTCATAGAGAAAGAATTAGCATTTAAAGCCTCAAAGGAAGAATCAAACAAAGAGGAAGACATATGAACTAGTGAAAGCGAAAAAGAAGACATTAACTTATTAGAAAATTCAAGAAATTCTTGAGGTAAAAATTATCCAAAAGAAAGGACTCCATTGAAGTTAAAAGTGATTTAGAACAAAAATCCTTTGACATTATTTGCTTTAAATGTAGAAAACCTAGTCATATAAAGTCGCAATGTCCTGTACTTAAAGATAATGAGAATTATGAGAGAAACTAGAAGAAGGACAAAAAGAAAGCACTTAAAGCATCAACTTAGAATGATGCAGTTGAATCTAAAAGCGAGCATTCAAAAGAAGAGATAACTCATATGTGCTTTACTAATATGGACAATAATAAGTAACATCAACCTTAATTCTTATGATAATGACAATGATGTTGATTTGATATATGATGAATTAGTTCAAAGTTCAAAAAGTATGAGTAAGAAAAAGAAGAAATTATCTTTAAAACTTAAAGAAGTTCAAAAATTGTTGGATGCATGCATAAATGAGAATGAAAAGATAACAAGTGAATCGCATAACATTAAAGCATCGAAAAATGTGATTATTAATGACAATCAAGACTTAGATACATTAATTTGTGAGAATGAAACATTTAAAAAGGAGGTAGATTCCACCAAGGAATCTTGCACAAGTTCAATAAAGGGAGTAAAATATTAAAAAACCTGTTAAGAGTTTAAAAGAAATTCAATGATAGGCATAGAATAAGATATAACTATGGAAGTGAATTCTTTAAATACCTAATTCACCTTGCTACTGGGTGTCATTAGGGATTAATAGATTATTCCTACAACTCATAAATGGATGCTTATGTCTAAATTAACCTAAATAATAGTTAGACATACAAAATAGTCGTTACAATGACTAGTTCTTAGACTGAGTCGTCAACTTGTCAAGCCCTTTATCAGAAAAAATTTCTCCTCTCCTTTAACTTTTTAAAATCAACATCAATTAGTTGGTCATAATCCTTCAATTAGTCGATGGTCTAATCGATTATAAATCACCCATTATTTTTCTTTTTAAACGTAGGTTAACTTAGACGAATTAGATCATTAAACTAGCTAAACTCCTATAGAAATGAACTTTCAAAAGCAATATAAAATATTAATTTTTAATATTATAGGTTTTTTAAAATATTAAAAATACTATTATGATAAATACTTAATTGAAAACCATTCAAAACTTTTGTTGTTGAAGATGTAGATTTTTTTAGTTTAAATTTTTTAAGAGAGAATTTATAAATTATATCGTACATGTAAGTGATCATATAATGATTGAGTTCCTAAATCATTCAAATGAATAAAATAAAGTTACAATAAAAAAATATATTGATTATTGCACATATAATAACTTCATTCTTTTTATTTTTAGCCTATATTAAATTATATTTAATACTCTATTTTCTTCATTTTTAATCTTTGGATCACTTTGTCCTTCTATTAAACTTGATATTTGAAAATTTTCTTAAATATTGACAAATTAACTTATTAGTATTACCAAAGATAAAAATATTTTTAATAACATATTTTTAATATGATCAGTTAGAGTTTCATTTGATGTGACAGCTTCAATAGACATGAACAATCTTATAAGCCTTGCGTACATTTTTTTCGTGAAAGAAGCAATGTAATTATTATTATTTTTTAAATAAAAAATTCAGCTTTGATTGCTGCCCATGCTTTTCCTTTCGTAAAGAAATCAAGGGTATGATGATCAAGTCAAGCTTTTATAAAGTTTACAGTTGATTAGAAATTCGGATGATGTTTGAGTGGCAGCCACTAACCACTACCAACCATCAGTTGAAACAACTAGAAAAAGCCAAGTTAATCTAAGTGTGGCTGAGGTGTTTGGCAAACAGTCCATAAGAAAAGTTTTTGGGGTTAATTATTTGCCTAAATCTTAATGATAATATTGCCCTTCACTTTACTATCTATTTTTACTATATGTGTTTTCAAAGTTAGTTTTTTTTTTAACGTATAATTATGTCGTGAAGTTTGGAAGAATATAATAAAGGGGTTAATTAAACTTTTTAATCTTTATTTAAATTTATAATATTAGTTTACATTTAAAAATACCATAATATTAAGTTTTTGAACATAAAGAGCCATATCAAATTAATATTTTTAGTATATAACTACTATATATCGTATCTGTGTTATACTATAATTATAAATATTTTTAATTTATTAAATAATAAAATTCATACATATTATATGAAAAACACTAATATGATATGGCTCGTTACATTTTTCATATTAATAGAGAATTTAATGTTGGACTATTATTACTATTAAAGTTATAAACTTCATTTTTGTAAAATTAAATATTTAAAATCAAAATTCTTATAAGAATATTCATATAATTTTTTTTAAATTATGCCCTCATAAGTTATTTCATACATCAACAGCTGATACTAAATAACTAATTTTACCAAATATTTTTTACAAACAACTGATATTATCTATTGGTCAAATCTACTAATATAATTATCTATCAACTAATCAGTTATAATCAGCTAACGAAATCCATTATTTACCAAACAAGCCTATATATCTTTTCCTTTTGTGTCACATTAAGCAAATTTCCTTCTTCAGTGGTCAATCCACTTTTTTCCACTTGGAAATTTTGTTTATTGCTAAGATCAAACCGTGTCGTGATCAGCCAAAAAGATTCAAACGGCAGTATGGGACCACAACTGTAACTTGATAACGTGTATAATGGCAATTGGCTTCTCGCCCATTTCACAATCACGTGCACTGGCCTATAAATATAATGGGCCTAAGTTACTTAAAACCACCACTTCAATGCTTTTTTAACTTGTTAATCTTTCCAAGTCTATACCAAGAAAACGAACAAAGGCTAACATGTATTACAGGAGAAGAGACTCCATTTTCGATGCTTTCACACTGAGTCCTCTGCCATATCCGGTTCTTCTGATCTTGGCTGTTTTATCCATCTTTCTTTCCATTTCATGGTTCTTCAACTTTGAAGACATCGTGGAGACAGCTGAAGTCCAACTGAACTGGGTGCTTTTTGTCACACCTGTACTGTTGCTTCTTCTAGCTCGTTGGTTCTCTTGTATTGAAACTCCTGATATGTTCTACGCTTTGTCACCTTGGGAAAGACGCCGCCGGACCCACTACCGTCCGTCGGAGGGAAGCTCTCCATGGGTGGTCGCTGCTTTTATTGTGTTGCTACTTGTTTTGGTGCAGTACCAGTCAACTTTCCTAGACAGTTGGAAAATACTATAGATGGCATATAAGGGTTTCTGTTGATGTTGTTAGAAAGTGGAAGCAGAAATTAGTTCAAATACAAGATAGAAATTCGGTTATAGAGTTAGCTATGATGATTGTATATAGCAGAGGATGATGGTGCTGTAAGATTTTGTGTTTGGGGTTTGATGAAATTGATGCTGTCTTTGGTGAGAGCTTAACAAAATACTTCTGTGAACACTGAAAAAGAGGTTTTGAGTAATTGTTTGTACCATGTCAAGATTGTTCGAGTTGGGTCTTGAAACTTACATCTACTTGATCGTTGATCTAAAAGCTCAATACCACGTCCACCCCACTTAGAATAGATGAGATAAAGGAATTAGCTGTGTATGGATGTCAAGAAACTAAGGGAATATCTTGTTCTAAGTTCTGACATGGTAGAACTGTACTGTGTAATTCAGTTGTTAAGAGTACTTTTCTTTATGGCGTATAGCTATTGGGCAGAAATATAATCTTTCGTCAGAAGAAAATCGAAAATTCAAACTTCTAGTTCCTTATTCTTGCATCGCAACTGGACAAAAGCTTGACTTTAAGGATGGTAACATACAAATTTCTTAATAAACTTGCTTGCCGCAGCCGTCCTACCTTGCAGCATTATAAGGATCTTTGATTTCTTAGCCTAGCTTTATGTTCAAGATTCCATTTTTAGCAAATACAAGTTATCACTGACTTAAATTTCACGTATGGTGGGTGTTATTATTGGTCAAATTTGTACCTATACGATCACATTACGTAGAAATGCTTGGAGTCGGTAGATCTTCATAACCACTCTGATCAAATTTGTATTAACTCAAGATTTTATCAATAATATCGCAACCCAATACTTTTGGGTTATATCGTCTCTTTATGAGAAACAGAAGTACATATTTTCTGAACAAGCCTAATTCCTTAGCAGACTAAAGTTATTTGTATTGTTGAAACAAACAGAAATGTCAGATACTAGTCACATGTACCAAAAGACAAGTTCTGCGTTTCAAACGACATTATTGAGATTAATCGCCTGGAAAAGGACCAATGTTCATACACACAAAGAAAATACTGAATTGGATCGACCTAAAATCCGGTCAGGAATTCCGTAACCTTAACCAAATAGCTAAAGGTAACTTTTCTTTTGAGTTCTTAAACGTCTTCATGATGGGGCGACGTTTTCAGTGCTGAATCATGTTTGGAAGGTCGGTTTCTTATGTCTGATATGTGTGCCAACCACTTTGTCAAAGCACAAGAGGTAGTTTATTATCAAATATGGTCGGCTGGCCACGACTCATCAATCCAAACCTACCACGAGCGTCGTGGTCCAATGTTAATGGAAAGAGTGCATGTGGGGTCAAGTCTGCTGATATGATCCAAATATTCTGGTCTTATCATCCTGCTTGCTTTTGAGATAAAACAAGAGGCAAAATCCTATTGGTTATGCAACTGGGGTCAACGTAGGGATCACTACGTTCACGAAATGAACGCTAGTTCATCAGTTTAGTGTTATATATTGTTGGGTGAAAATTACCGCAACTATAACGACAATAATTGCAAAAGAAATAAAGTTTAAGAAATTAAATCAATACACAAGCAATTTACGTTAAGAACTCCTCTCGTAAACAACAATAATTGCAAAAGAAATAAAGTTCAAGAAATTAAATTAATACACAAGCAATTTATGTGAAAAACTCCTTTCAATAGGAAAAAAATCATAGTCCGAATCTTTACGAACTAAAATCAATTCAATATGATAATCAAGCGTACAATCAACGACAAGTACAATTATCTCTAGGTTCTAGTAGAAATTGAAAACCCTAATCAATTTAATACTCTCTACAAATTCAAGAGATACCAACATTGAATATCTGTCGATGATGATCCGTTTCCTCTTGATTATCTCACCAAAGAGTTGTTGTCTCACACGTCAAAACAATGAAGTAGACTTCTTTTTTTCTCTTCCTTTATTTTAGTCTTTACGACAAAACACAATATAAGCAAAAAAGATGAAGCCTTTTTATCTCATCATAAATTGTCTTCTCCAATAAGACAGCAAAACAACCATCTTACTCACCAAGCAATAAAGCACCAACACCTTCCACCCATGGGCTAAAAAAAGCTCTTCACTTAATGGGTCACCAGTAGCAAGTAAAATAAACTACACCCTTGCAATATTTCATCGAGAACAATCTCGGTGTTTTACCCTTTTTTTCTTTTCCTTTTATTTCAAGCAACAATTAAAATAAAACTCACATAGCTAGTATTTGAGATTTGGGGAGATACCCAACATATTCCTCCATCGACCCAAATCACTAAACACGTCCGCCTTATTCGAGAATCGGATCTTCTTCTTCAGGGCCTCGTCCTTCCAGATGCAATGGCCCTCCACATAGCAATATTGTTGTTGGCCTTCCTCTCTTGCATCACCAAGTATACACTTTGCACCACCTTCCACTACTAACATATCTATGACCGTACTTTGTCAATTCACCCAAGGAAATAAGGTTAACACGAGCACTTGGCACATACCTCACAATGTAGAAGGTTGGGGTCATACCATTATGAAGCTTCATCCTCACGGTCTTCATACCTTGAACCTTCAACTTTTGATCACCCACCATATTGATATGGTTATACTCCCCATCTTGACGCAAAGTATCAAATAAGGCTTGACCTCTACAAACATTAACCGACGCAGCCGAATCCAACACCCAGCTCTTTTGGTCTTCCTTCACCTCACCACGAGTAGGCAAGAACAAATCACCATTACCATCACCTACGACCACATTAGAGGAATCACCATCATCATTTACTTTAGTCTTACCGTTCTTCTCTTACATCAACCGGAGACTCTTCAAGTCCTTCATCATCTTCGGACAACGGTTTTGGATGTGACCCTTCTCCTTACAATATTAACACTCCATGTTACTAAAGTCTTTTGCGTATGATTTTGGACTACTCCTTGAGCCACCTCTCCTTCTCTCTTGATTCCTCCCTCTCTCAGACTCCCTCGCAACTAATACTCGATCACCGTCCCCCGAAAAACCTCCATCAACATGTGTCATCATCCTTTCATCCTCCCTTAATACCGTTATAGCTTCATCTAGCGTAATCTTCTCCCTACCAATAAGCAACGTCATGATGATGGGTTGGTAAGACTTAGGTAATGAAGCCAACAACAAAAGAGCTTGTTCTTGATCGGTGATCTTCTCCTCCGCATTCTTCAACTGGGTCACTAATTGGTTAAACAAATTAATGTGTTCCTGTAAGGATGTACCCTCCTCCGTCCTCAACTGGTACAACTCTCATCTCAAGCACAAGATGTTAGTCAATGATTTGGAGGCATACACACTTTAGAACTTATCCATTAAAGCTTTCGGATCTGTCTCACTCAAGTAGTTGTATTTGATCTCCGGAGCTATAACCAACCGAATCATACTAATTACCTTCTTCTTCATTGACACCCACTTGTCATCATTCAAACTCACCGGCTTATTCATCTCCAAAGTCATATATAAATCTTGTTGTGTCAACAAGTCCTCAATAATAATCTTTCGTACCCAAAAGTTCATTTTTTTCATCAAATAAGGGAACATGAAATTTCGAAGCACTATTTTGACTCATTCTCTTCTCATACTAATTCCTTATTAAATCAAACAAACAACAATTTTCTCCTACACAAGGATCCTCCAACCATAGCTTTGATACCCACTTTGTTGGGAAAAATTACCACAACCACAACAACAATAATCGCAAGAGAAATAAAGTGCAAGAAACTAAATCAACGCACAATTAATTTACATGAAAAATCCCTCTTAACTAGGGGAAGAACCACGATCTGGATCTTCACGGACTAAAATCAATCTGCTATAATAATGAAGAGTACAATCAACAACTAACAACAATAATCTCAACGATAAGTATAATTATCTCTAGGTTCTAATACAAATTAAAAACACCCTAATCAATTTAGTACCCTTTACAAACCCAAGAGATACCTGAAACAAAGGACTATGTGAATAATCTTTTTCACCTTATTTCATTAGTCATTCTCTACAAATATATACAATCGGAGTAGGAAATAATTAAGGGATTACATAAAAAATATTTAGAAAAATCAACCTAGAAATCTGGAAGTAAATAAATGGAAATCATTAAAGATCTGGATATTGATTTTGGATCCCACTAATTTAAGCAATCCTAGTCAACTATCCAACACTCCCCCTCAAGCTGGTGAATGTATATCAAACATTCCTAACTTGCATACATTTGATTCAAAAACAACCTTAAGTAATGCTTTAGTGAGAATATCAGCTTCTTGTGATTCAGTTGGCACATAGGACAAACTGATCTTCCCACTTTCAATCTCTATCTTGATGAAATTTCTATCAATCCGAACATGCTTCATACGATCATGTTGTATAAGGTTATGAACAATTGCAATAGTTGATTTACTATCGCTATATAACTTCATAGGACGCTCTAATGGGAAATTTAAATCTGATAGCAATCTCTCTAGCCAAATTAACTCACAAATACCTTATGCAATTGCCCTATATTTTGCTTCAGCACTACTTTTAGATACAACAATTTGTTTCTTACTACTCCATGTAACAAGATTTCCCCAAAACTTTGTACAATAGCCTATAGTGGACTTAGCATCTTCAACTGACCTTGCTCAATCTGCATCTGCAAACCCTTCTATTTCTCGGATTTCACTCTTTTTGAATAGAAGACCAGTCCAGGTGTTCCTTTCAAGTACCTAAGAATCTGATCTTCTACATCTCGGTGTCTCTTAGTGGGAGCATGCATAAATTGACTGACCACACTAACGCTATAGGCAATGTTGGGCCTAGTAAGTGATAGGTAGATCAATTTTCCCACCAAACGTTGATAGCTTTCTTTAATTGATGGAGGGTCATCTTCAGAAACCTTATGCTTTCAATTCTTATCTAGTGGTGTGCTTGCAGGTCAATAACCTAATTTTCCTGTTTCCTTCAATAGATCTAAGGTGTATTTTCTTTGAAAAATGAAAATGCCTGACTTACTTCTGGCTATTTGCATTCCAAGAAAATATTGAAGCTTCCCAAGATCATTAACTTTGAATTCAAATTTCAGCAGTTTTTGAGATTTGCTATTTCTTCATTATCATCACTTATGATCACCATATCGTCAACATATACAATCAAGATGGATTTCTTCCCATCTATAGATTGTTTTGTGAATAAAGTATGGTCAGCTTGCCCTTGTGTATAACCAAATTGCTTCATAGCAGTGCTGAACTGGGTAAACCAAGCTTTAGGAGACTATGTTAACCTATAGAGAGATTTTTTCAGTTTACACACGAAACCATTTTTTCTTCAAAACCAGGTGGCAGCTTCATGTAAACTTCTTCTCCAAGAGTTCCATTTAAGAATGCATTAGATACATCCATTTGGTGTAATTCCCAGTCTAGATTAGCTGCCATAGATAAAAGAACCCGAATGGAATTCAATTTTGTAACGAGCGCAAAGGTTTCTTCATAATCAAGGCTGTAGGTTTGTGTGTATCCTTAAGCAACCAAACGAGCCTTGTACCTCTCTATTCTCCCATCTGAACTAACTTTTATAGTAAAGATCCATTTGCACCTTACTAGTTTCTTCCCTTCGGGTATGTCAACTATTTCCCATGTGTCATTTTCTTTCAAGGCCTTCATTTCTTCCATTACTGCAGCTTTCCATCTTTAATCTCTCAATCTATCATATATGTTGGTAGGAATTTTTACATTATCGAGATGAGAGACAAATGCCCTGTACTTGTTAGATAAGTGGCAATATAACAAATGGTTTGAAACTGGATGTTCAATACAAGATCTTACCCCTTTTCTGATAGCAATGGGAATGTCAAGGTCATCAATTGTAACAGTACTTTGAGGTAAAACTTGTGATATGGGATCCTCTTCTAGTTCAGATGCTTGGCTTTGCTAAGTAACTCGTGGTCTCCTTAAGTACACAAGTAGTTCACCCTATTTTTGGGTTTGTTGAGGTGATTCTCCCCCTTGACTTGAGTCACCTATGGATGTGTGTTGTAAAGATGGAGACAAAATTGATGGTATCGATAATGAAACAGATCTAGATATAGAAGGGTCCCAATGGTTTTCGTCACCTAAATTCTCCCCCTAAAGAGAAGTATGTGAATAGAAAGGTTGATTTTCAAGAAAGGTCACATTATATGACACATAGAATTTTTTTAAGTATGGATTATAACATTTGTAACTCTTTTGAGTAGGAGAATATCCTAAGAAAATACAATTAATAGCTTTTGGATCAAGTTTTCCTCGTGTAGGAAGAGTATTATAAACAAAAACAGAATAACCGAATACTTTAGGAGTGAGAGAATTAAACAATCTGATACGAGGAAAGTATTTTTTTGAGACAACTAATAGGAGTTCAAAATTTTAAAGTTTTAGAAGGAAGCCTATTAATCAAGTAGGAAGTGGTTAATACAGAATCATCCCAATAATAGTGTGAAACAAAATTTTCAAACATAATTGATCAAGCAACTTCCAACAAGTGACGTTTTTTCTCTCAGCTATCCCATTTTGTTGAGGTGCATAGGTACACGAACTTTGATGAAAATTTCCATTATCAACTAAATAATTTCCCAAAATATGTGAGAAATACCCTCCTCCATTATTTGAGCGAAAAATATAGACATCATATTGGAAAACATTTTTTATCATCTTGTGGAATTGTTGAAAAATAGACCCAACATCAAAATTTTCTTTTAGAAGGTAGACCCAGCAAACTCTTCTGTGGTCATCTATGAAAGTAATGAACCATCTTTTTCTAGTTAAATCACTAACTCATAATGCCCCCAAATATCACTATGAACAAGGTGAAAAGGTTTTGACATTTTGTAATCATGAACAAGATAATTTTTTCTAGGTTATTTTGCAAGAATGCATGATTTACAAGAAAAAGAGGAAAGATCTTTATTGATGAACAACTTCGAAAACAAATGTTTCATATATGAAACACTAGGATGACCTAAACGTTTATGCCATAAAATCACATCAGTGATAAACTAGACACATAAAGAGATGCAAGTGTCTTTGGTTTAGGAGAACCAGTCAGGTAATAGAGACCATTTTGTTCTTCAGCATTGTCAATCATCTTCCCCGAAGACAGATCCTAAAAAATACAATGGTCATACACATAGATTACTACACAATATTGATCTTTAGTTAACTTGTTAGTAGAAAGAAGATTATATCTTAAATTAGGAACATGAAGCATGTTTTTGAGGACAAAACCACTGCAGACAACGTCTCTAATTCCAGCCACTAAGGAAGTACTTCCATCTGCCACAAAGACTTACAAATTTCCAGTATATTTTTTATAACCACAAAAAACAGTGAGTAAACCTGTCATATTTTCTGATGCACCAGTGCCAATAATCCATCCATTCAAGACATCCTTCTATGATAAAAAAGATGAGATAATACCTTGTTGAATCATGGCTGCCTTGGGTGTTGTGGATGAGGGATCTAAGTATTTCTGTTGACTGAGAAGGGTCCATAAGATCTCCATTTGTTCTAGTGTAAATGCTGCAGTGCTAGCTTTCTTGGTCTCTGCAACGGATTCAAGTATATGGGCAACAAATTCAGCTATATAGGCAATGGGTTTGCTTCTTCTTTTACTCCATGGTTTCTAATCTAGTGGTTTTCCATAGAGATCCCAACAAGTCTCTTTCGTGTGAAAAGGCTTGTTACAATATGCACACCATTGTTTGCTCTCATTTAGCTTCTGATTTTGGGTATTAGAAGAGCTTGAACGATTTGTGGCAAGGGTAGAACCTTGTGCATGTTCTTCGATGGCTGGGAGTAGGTTTGTGCTCAGCATCACCTTTTTTTTGCTTTCTTCCCGCCTTACTTCTGATAAGGCTTCTCGGAGTGATGGCAAGGGTTTTGTTCCTAGAATTCTCCCACGTACTTCATCTAAATCTTTGTTTAAACTTTGAAGGAAATCAAAGACTCGGTCCTTTTAAAGTACTTGATTATAGAGTACTCCATTGTCTGCACACTTCCATGGAATTGAATAAAATAAATCCATCTCTTGCCAATGTTCAATTAATCTAATGTAGTATTCTGTTACAGATTTTGTTCCTTGCTTTGTGTTGGGAAAAGTTGATTGAATTTCAAAACATTGAGAAGTATTTCCAAAATCTAAATACATCTCCTGTGCCGCCTTCCAGATTTTGTATGTTGTCTTGTAGTATAAATAAGTGCGTCCTATTTAAGGCTCTATTGAATTTATCAACCAGGCCATAACAATAGAGTTTTCAGCTTCCCATATCTTAAAAATAGCATCACTCTTAGCTGGAGAAGATAGTTCACCGATAAGATAGCCTTCTTTCCCTTTCCCTCGAACAATTAACAACACAGATTGGAAATTCACGAAAATTTGACCCACTCAATTTATGTTAGGTTATTCATAGTGAGTGATTCACATCTGGTGGAGAAAGGAAGGTTACACCACTGGTATTCCTTGAAATAACACTGGAATATTCTTCAGTTGTTGGTGGTAGGTGTCACAAAGGTCTGCTTTAGACTCGAACTTTCACTATAAGTCGTGCCCAACTTCGTACGGCAATCTGGCTTAGGTTCGCTTAAACGAGATTCAACCTTCTCACGTGAATGTCGCTGAATAATTCCATTAACCCTCGAACACCTCACGCGCACACAAGTGTTTAAAGTGTTTCTCTCACACATAAAATAACACAAGTGTATAATAGAGTAGAGAAAGCAACAAGAGATATATAATAGTCGAAGTTACTCTTTCATTAACTCTCAACAAAATGTTAACTAAAGATACAAGTACCTCCTCCTCGAAACACTTACAAGGAACTCCTTACTCGAAGCCCTTACAATGAGAACTCCCCCAAAAGCTCTCAACTCTCAAAGCTCTCTCCTCTGAGTGATTTCTCTCAATGAGTGAATGACTCAATGATTCAATTCTTCATAGCTCTCAACTCTAATGAGCTATTTATAGGTTCCTCTTGCTTGGAAAGCAAGTTCAAGATCTTTAAGGATCTCCACAATCCTAGTTGATCCTATTAACTAAAGATTACACTGCATCACACCGACTAATGGGAAGACATCCCCTTTCCCTTAGGACTCTTCTAATTGGCTACATTACATCAGAATCTAATCAAATAAAGATTACATGTCAACTTGGAAGATTGCATCCATATCCTTGAAGATCTCCCCTATCTTTAGATGATTCTCGCATATGGTCTTTATCTCTTAGATTTGATGAATTTCCAATGTGATCTTCAAGTTGATCTCACCACATCATCACGAGCCACTTCACCTACAGTTGCCACGTCACTGCTGATGTGTTTTCCAAGTCATCAAGGCCTATCTGCACATAGGTCCATCAATGCACGTCTATGGACAAGTTCATTTTCCATGATCAAGCTCACTCATGGTGCAGTCTCGTCGCTCCATGATGAAGTACAAGTCATAATCCGAGTTAATATAAAACCTCGCATATTTTATATACCTTCGACCTGCCTTGCCGAAATTAAGTGCTTATGAGCCTTGTCGCTCTAGCATGCATTTGCGCATCCTCACGGGGTCTCACATGCCTTTACGCATTCTCCCGCACCCTTGGGTCTCGCATGACTTAGTTTGCCAACTCTGCCCGACCTTGCGTCCAAATCTCATGTCTCATCGAAGATTTTTGCCAATGCTCGTCTACGCATGCCCACGCGTATCAAATTTGCCTACTCTCAAGATCTTCGCCGATACTTCTCGCATCCCTTTCCTACTTCACAAGTTCCTCAGGTTTTGCTCGCCAACTCGCTAGATTTCGCCTTGTCCCCTTGTCAACACGTCTTCTTTGTGCTGACCTGCTTGTCAAGCATTGGCCAAGGCTTGCCAACAATTGCACGATCCCATAGTCTGGACTTAGGGGTCTAATAGTAGGCTACCTTCGGTGTAACACCCCACTCCCACGTGACCCGAACTCGATATCATTGGTGATATCCGAGTCCGTGCCCCGCGAGGGTGGCGTACTACATCAG
>JAOSBL010000212.1:35185523-35199548 GCA_027568915.1 Erythroxylum roraimae
TAGCCGAAACAGTAACTGGTATTAACCGGTATCGATATAGTATCGTACCAGAACCTAATTTAGTATCAAGTTTAGTATATTAAAAGTAATTAAGCAATCCTACCCATGTCTAGTTTAATACTCCTCCATGGAAAGCATTTTGACCTGAACGTAGTTCTTTTATTTTTTCAGATGAGCCCCTTGAGATTACTTACAGTTATTGGGATGGAACAGGACACAGAAGGTCGATCAAGGTTGTTCAAATTTAATTGATACATTTACTATTCTACTTTTAATTTTATTCTGTTATTTACTCATTAATGCTTCTGTAGTTATTTGTAATAATATACTTTTTAGGCACGCAAAGGTGATAGCATTGGAGGGTTTCTTCGTGCCGTGCAGCAGCAACTTGCACCTGAGTTTAGAGAAATCAGAACAACTTCTGTAGAGAATTTGCTTTATGTGAAAGAAGACCTTATCATTCCCCATGTAAGATAGTTTAAATGTTTAACTTGCATATTAAGTCTTGTTATTACTATTATGGTATAACTAAAAATGGATCACTTTATGTTCTCCATTTTCTGGAATTTTAGCAACACAGTTTCTATGAGCTGATTGTGAACAAGGCTAGGGGCAAAAGTGGACCGGTAAGTCTCAGTTTCTTGAATCTCCCTCAAAATTTTTTATGGTGATTTCAATGCATGTTCTATCCGATTACCTCAGTGGGGCAAAAATACCATATATGCTTTGTTGGTATATTGAAGATGGTGAACAGGATTGCCCAAGCATCATTCTGTATATTGGATAATATTCTAACTTGCTTGGGACATAATCCCTAGCTTTTTAAGATTCACTAAGCAATGATTTCTTTTAAGGCTCTTAGCAAAAGCATGATTTCAAGATATAATTGAGCTTTTGGCATACTGGACTGCTGCTCATTGAATTAAAGCTATAGCATCATGTGAAGGTCATGAGCATAATGATTTGTCAATTTTATTCTTTCGTTCTCCTTGGGTCAGCTTTTCCACTTCGATGTGCATGAGGATGTCAGGACGATTGCCGATGCAACAATAGAGAAAGATGAGGTATGCATCTTATGTTATCATTGTCTGTGATAAAAAAGAGGATTTTGAATCTGCAGCATCACTTCTTGTAGCTTTCTATTATTGTCATGGCTATGGACTGAAGGCATGTTTTTGTCTTACAGTCTCATGCTGGTAAAGTTGTTGAGAGGCACTGGTATGAAAAGAACAAGCACATATTTCCTGCGTCCAGATGGGAGGTGAGCACTCTCTTAACCCCAATCAAGTCCTTTTAATGAACCTTTATGGGGAAAACAACTAATGACCTGATCTTGTGATTTCATTTTGGGCAGATATATGACCCAACCAAAAAGTGGGAGCGTTACACCATCCATGGTGAATGAATTGGGTGATACGAGGAATGGGATTGAACTGGGTTGCAAGCAATAATAGGATTGAACTGGGTTAAGGTCAGCAATCTCATCTTTTGCCAAAGAAACAGTGGGACGAAGATCTGCATCACTCTTTAATTTGTAATGCTATTCATTGTGGATTTAAGCAGGACTTGAACTTTTTGTTTGATGTTGCAATTTACTTCCCTATAGACAAACCATGTATATTTCAAGTCCTAATAGTACCGGATGGTGGGTAGAGTATCATGTAATTCATGGATCATTAGTTGCCTTGGCCCGTGTTTTTCTTTGGCACAATCATAGATATTATCCATCTAATGTATTTATCCATTTAAATCAGAATCTTAACTTACTTTCGCACCATACGCCACTAATGCTTACTGATACGTATGGAGTTTTGGACACTTGAAGAATCCATCCATTCATTGCAATAAATTGGATGGATGAAAATGTTTGGTGGAGGAGCAGAAGATCTGCTCCGGGTTATTGTGTGTTTGTCTTCAGGGTCTTCTCTTGAAAGACTTGCAAAATTAAAGTGTGGGAAAATTCTTTGGAATTTGGCCTGCTATGGTCAAGTGGGTAGTGGGAAGTGACCTTACTCTATTAGTTGTCATTGGGCAAGATTTTAGGGGGCGTTTGGTTTAAATTGAATAATAGTAATAAGAATAAGGATGGTTCAAATTAAGTAATGGTAATAAGAATGAAAATGAATTGAATAATAGTAATAAGAATAAGGATGGTTCAAATTAAGTAATGGTAATAAGAATGAGAATGAATATAGTAAGAAATAAAAATGAATATAATTTAGAATAAAAAGATGATTATCGTTACTATTAATTTAATGTGGTTGTTTTATTAAAAATATTGAGAATAAAAGTTTGTTAAAATTTTGTTTTATGTCAAATTTTAATATATATTAATTAGCCATATTTAATTGCTCAAGAAGGAATATATATATAATTAACTAATTATATTTTAATTAATTATATTGTAATTAATTATTTTTGTAATATTATTTTAATTAATTATATTATAATTATATTTAATTAAAACAGATGAAAAAAAGATGAAGGAAGTGTCTAACATTCCTTTCATGCTTGAACGGTATTGAGTAATACCGAAAAGTTGGATATCATAATACTTTCATTATAACAATAATATATAACTAACAACCTTTTTTTTTGTTCCATACTCGTTGAACACTTTGCAAACTACTCTTTAAACCCTCCCAGACTCATCCACCACTTACCCCATAGTCTTTTTGTTCTCTAGCCTTGGAATATGACAGTTTGTTGAGCAAATTCTATCACCAGCTTTAGTCGTAGGCATATTGTAGAGTCAGGATGCACACCTGTAGTTGTGAAGTAATCAACTGTAACAAGGATACGAACCAACCTAGAATGTCCATATAAATAGCATTGGAGATGAAAACAAATCGTAAGTTTCTCCTTCTGACATAGTTGACGGCTAAAAATATCCAACCTTGATGTGACACCTACATTTAGGATTTCTCCTGTCTGGGGCAGTAAGTTAACATATTTCAAGTAGAGCTGATTGTATAGAATTTGATCCAAACCTAACTTGAACTTACGCAAATTAGTCTGAAACCTTAAATTTTGGAGTGAAAAACTGAAGTGTAACTACATTTTGGAACCGAATTAGGTGTTACGACTAAAAAAGAGAATTTGCACCTTAAGACTTGAATCCAACTTGACCAATTTCCATCTCTATTTGTCTCCAGTATTATCTCTTTCATTTATTATCGCAATGGATGCACGACTAAATACCTGATATTACTAAATTATCGATTTAGATTGATTCCACCTTTTAAGTCCAGCTTGTGATGGATAATTATTTTGCTTTGAAATCCATAAAATCAGTCATTATTCAAAGGTGGTGAAGGAAAACCAGTTTAACAGCTCCCCACATACGACTACCAGTTTTAACAGTAAGCTGACAAATTTGCCAATAACATCCCGAGAAATGAGAACCGAGCAACCGAATCAACTGCCCAGTTGCAAGTCCACTGAGGTGCTATTGTAACTTCATATCATATGCATCCTGTGATAGGCTTCAGAATTTCAGAAATTAGGCGTTTAAGTAAGAGAAGGTTCCCAACAATCATATCTTGATTCTTGAGGTAGCGCAGTGCAGCCCCTAAAGCTCTTCACATAACTTGGTACAATCAGGTTAAAGGTTTCCCAGTAACAGGATAACCAAAAAATATGTGATCCTCTGATACTTCCAGTATGCTGTTTTCGTAACCGTGTACTTACTTACCTTCAAGCAGATGAAAAGCATGCGATTCCGGTCACCGTCTCTCATCTCATCAAATCGTACTCCAACTTATGGAAGGCAATCTATATACATCATAAAATCATGTTTGCAGTAGAAATGGAATAAACACTAAATCACCCCGATTACCAAACGCAACAAGTGGTTAAAACGTGAAAATAATCAAACAAATTGTAGTTAGTCTTCATTTTACATTCTAAACTTCCTATACGTACAGTTTATCTTACCTCATCACGCCAAGCGTAGAAATGATGTGTTATGTGGCTCCAGATTTGTAAGCCATCTTCCATGGTGTACTGTTCCCCTACCATTAAGTACGAAAATTCCTAACATATTACAGAGCAATTAGTGTAGGATTTTGTGAAAAAGCAATGAAGAATGACCCAAAGGAGGCTTAAAAGCATCCCCTCCCCCAGTCTTAAAATTCACTAGTTTTGAGCCTTTATATACATCTCTACAGCGGTATGGAGAAAGAGACATTTCAGTTTCATAAGGTACATGGAAGCAGCAATACCAGGGTACAATGATTTCCCTAATCTTAACCTGGGAATTTACCAAATATTTTTCAATGTAACCTAGCAGACAACTAACCATAAACATACAGCAACACGAATCCAAGAGAAAAACAGCAGATACACAGGTATAAAAAGCAACTAAAGGAAATAGCACGCCAAAGTGCATCACCAGATCATAGACCTCATCGCAAGTCGACTTCAGAAGATAGGAGAGAAGGGACAGGAAGGAACAGCTAGAAGCCATCGGCATGGGAGGGATCGGTAGGTGAATCAAGATCTACCCTTCACTTTACTTACCAAACCTCCCATACCCATGAATTCTAGGAGCTCATCTCCCTATCCCTCAACCTCCACTCACTTGCAAGCCATCGAAGTCTCTAGTTCTATTAGGAATTTTGACAATAAAGTCATTGGCTTTACTAACTTATATTCAAGTTTGGGACTTAGGGTTTGACGCTCGCACTGATATGTAGAGAAAAATCGAACATTTTGTTAAGATGATAAAAAAAAAAGTTTGGTTGGTGGCGGTGAGAGCTGCCTTGGATTCAAGCGGAGAGGGTTTGACAATTTTGTCATTCTTTATAAATTGTATTTTCGGTTTTTAAATAACTTATTGGTTAAGTTATATAATTCAGTCCTAACAAAAGTAATAAAGTGACCTAATAAATGATATAGATTAATAAGTCGAAGTCCGGGAGAAAATTTGATCCTAATTAATGTAGTTGAGACCCATATTAGACTTGTGACGTGGAAGTCCGATATAGAAGCTGTATATAAAGGTTAAGGTCTCCTTCAGTTACTTATATAATTTGTAAGTATACGAATCCTCTGACCCGTTAAGAGTACTTATGTCTTAAGAAAATTGAAGAAGGGCGTTAATCAAGTGTCGATAATCAACTTCTCCAAAAGTTCCGGGGAGATTGGAGCTCATTTTGGCATCGAAAACTGCTTCGGAACATCAGATGAAACTAAAATCAAATATGTCACATTTCTTTCATTTTTAGCCCTTTAATGAACGATCCGGGATACGTAATAAGGTCTATCCTACGTGTTACACATGGTATCAAAGCGATTACGTGATCAGGCTGTCGGAAACGAAGGTTTTCGATTTCCATTCATTATGGTTTTCTTAAGTTTTTGATTTGTTTTTCCAGTTTTTTTTACATCTCTAATTACGTAAAAGTGGTATACATAACGCTAGCTATGAAAAACGGGTCAAAAACAGGCCAACAAGAGCAAAAAATGGGATCTCGGGATGTCAAAAATCACCCTCACCATCGGAGGGCGATGCACCGTCCGGCATGTGCCGACTGTGCTACAATAGGGGCGAAGCGGCGGTACGAAGGCGCATGCTGCCAAGTGGCACCACACATTGAGGCACGCTCTCCTAGGAGCTCAGAACAACTGGCATGCGTGACATACGCCACATCCAGCCCGACACATGGACCACAGGGATCAGGACAAGCACGTGCCATACAGTAAACGCATGTGTGCTTGTGGGGGCACGTGCTCAAGAAGCATTAGGCACTCGTCTGTCCGCGTGCATGCGCGCCTGCTAACGTCAGCACCAAAAAAAAGAAAATTTTCAAAATTCCTATAAGGATGCCCTGGAGTGTTTTGGGTCAGTTTTTGGGTTCGAGAAATTCATAAATTGAGTTTTTCTATTTTTCTGGATTTATTACATAATAAATTAATGTTTAACTCCAGAAAAAGAATTAAGGTATTTTAAATCCAATTTTGAGTGAATTTTCATACTTCGGGCATCACATGAGGGAGATACTTCAAGTTTTTGTGTCTCGGATCTCATCTTCAGTGTTCGGGATTGCATGATAATCGCTCGGAAAAGGAATTAAGATATTCTGAAGCCATTTTTTAGTGAATTTTCATGCAACGAACTTGCCATAAGGGAGATACATGAGGTTTTCATGTCTTGAGTGGTCGGTTCAGTGTCCGGTGATGCACGATAGTCACTCTGTTAAGATTTTTCTTTCACGAAAGTCTCAAATGAATTTTTCAGAGAATGTCTTTAGCACAAGTGTGTGACAATGAGACTGTGCATTTGGATTTTTGCATTTATTGATGTTACATTGTCACATACCATATGCCTATAAAGAATGTGAGGATAACATAAAGAAGTATCCCTTGTGTTTGTGAACTTTTTGAGTATTGATGAGAATGTAGTCACCACAGTGGCTTTTCAAGTCAGTGTTTTGAATTATTCTGTTGACATGTTTGGGGATGTCTCTGATTTTATGTTTGGTTATTTTGCCTAAAGGTGTTGACCTTACATAACATTTTGAGATGTGCATAAAGGCATAGATGGAGGAAAGTTGTTATTTAAGTGATCTATTCGCCCAAAAGTAGTAGTGTCATAAGAGTTAATAGTTTGTACTCTGGTCGCTTTTATGTTGAGATCTAATTGTATATATTATGTATTCAGCCCAAAGGTGTTTCATAATATGTGTGATCGGATTTTCAATAAAGATACTATTCAATAGCTTTGAGTATCGTTGTTGTCCTACATTTGTGCTTATTTAAACATTATCATTTTATAGTCACCTTTTCGGTCAACAAAATCAGTTTCATCATTGAAACCCTAACCAATTTCAATATGAAGAAGTGGACAGAGGATGTATTGAATACTATGGAGATAGCTGAGGTTGATATGGTCATACAAACGAATACGTCATCTCTACTTACTTCCATGAGCTCGAGAGCTCATAAAGCAGCATATGAAGCTTGAGATCGGTCTAATAGATTATATCTGATGACCATTAAAAGATTCATACCTAACCATCTATTAAGTGGACTTCCAGACACAGACATAACGAAGAAGTTTCTTGATAATGTCTCCTAAAGATACACAGTCTCACCTAATGTTGAGAAAAGTGCCTTGATGAAAGAATTATTCTCCATGAGATATACAGAAGAAGGGGGAGTAATGAAGTACATATCGAGAATAATTCATCTTCATAGTAGATTGAAGATGTTGAATATTCCTCTTCTTTATGTCTTCATTGTTCACCACACTCTGAATACACTCCCTTCAGAGTTTAGTAATATGTTGATAACATATTACTCGCTGGATAAGGAATGAGATTTCTATGCTTTGATAGCCCATTGCATTGTTGAGGAGGAGAAACTCAAGTTTGCTACTCCTACAATCCTTGGAGAAACTAAAGGGAAGACAAAGACGAAGCCCACTAAGTTCAAAGGTAGAAAGTTCAAATCTTCTCCAAACGTGAACATTGGTCAATCCAGTGCTGGTAAAGGTCCTAGGGAGGTAAAGAAACCAGTAGTATGAGGTTTAAAAGGAAAGACTGATACCATCAGGTTACTCCTTGGTTTATCAATTTATGAACCTAATTTGCGATAGTTGTATTAAGTATTTGGTGGCTAGATAGTGGAGTATCTGATCAAGGTGTTTCCACAATGCAAGTGGTTCATATCCAGGATAAAGTCAAATTAAAGGGAAGGAGGAACTGAGGGTTGACAGCAACAAAGAAGTAGAAGTAATATTTATGGGGAATATATGTACTGAACCTTATAGTAAGGTTCATTTGGGTTTTACACGACACATTTTATACGTGATCTTTTGATTGGACAAAGATGGTTAATGTTTTGTATTTAATGCTTATATTGTACGGTCGTTTAATGCAAAACATAATGGTACAACTTTCTTGTCATATGGTTTGTATAGAACGTGTCTTACCTTGAATTAAATAAATGCTTCTTCGTATCTTGCTAAACAAGTTATGAAATGAAGGATCTTGATGAATGAGAAGTCATACATGGTGTGACATAAAAGTTTAAGCCACATTTCTAGAGCTAGGGTTGAGAGATTAATCAAGGTAAGCATTTCTCAATTCTAGATTATGATGATCTGGGAATATGTGCTGACTATTGCAGGGGTAAGTTGACTAATAAAGATATTGAGGTCAACTTATGCTTTTGACTTGTTGAGTCTGATACATAAAGATATCAGTAAACCTTATTCAGTTGCATTGTGCAATTCCAAATGTATTCTGACATTTGTTGATGATTATTCTCATTACAGTTATGTGTTCTTGTTTAAGAACTAAAGGTTGAGAACCTATTGGGAAATTCATCAAGATAGTCAGATTTGACCGTGGAGGAGAATATCATGGCAAACATGGTGTTTTAGGACTTTAAAAGGTTCGTTTGCCAGATATTTGGAATAAGTTAGAATAGTGACTTAATTCACTATGCCGAGTAGTTCTGAGCAAAATAATGTGTTGCCGAAAGGCATAACTGTACCCTAATGGACTTGAAGAAATCTATGCAGAGCAGGGCTATTCTACCTAATTATTTAAAAGTTTGGAAACTCAGTCTTACACACATTCGTGTATGGGGCTACCCTACTGAGGTAGTATAATCCTTATAAAGATAAATTACATGCTCGTTTCACGCATTGCTATTTAGTAAGATATCCTGACCACTTTAAAGCTATAACTTTTACTGTAGAGAAGGAGGGGCAGGCATAGTGAAATCACAAACAGTTAAGTTTCTGGGATATAATGTCTATGATGATAGTGGGCCCTTTGACCCTTCGGATGATAGTAGGGCGGATACTACAGTTATCATGTACCCGCTACTCATACAATTAGATCCGGTGGATCTAGTTCTTTGTACTTTGCCTGTACAAGAACAGGAACCTGTATCTGTACACACAGAGGTTCCTGGGGGTACAAGATCTTATACTGTTAAGTAAATCCACTAGAGTGAGATGACTTGCTATCCCATCTGATTTCATAGTCTATCAGGTGAACATGACTATGTTATTAGACATGTTACGGATCCAGTTACTTTTACAAAAGTTGTTTCTGGACTTGACACTCTATCAAAGAAATAGAGTTAGATACCAGACACTCTATCAGTTGTCGAAACTAAACTGTCAAGAAAATGATAAACTTAACCTTGAACACAAAATGTATAAACACCTTTCTTATTTTTTGTTAATTCTCGATCACGCCTAGCTCCATACAAAGTAAAAGCCACATTATCATTATATGTACGAACACTCCTCCTAAAATGCTCAGACTCTTCATCTCCATCAATAAATAATCGTTTTAGAGCATATGACATTTAAAGAGCAACAATGGAAATCTCTCCTAATGAACAACAAAATGATGGGGACTCTAAATAGAATCTTTTCGCATCACAATGCTCACAGTTGGGAACAAAAGGAAGCTATAGAGGTTTAGTATGACAATTCTTTAGGCACGCTAATTTTTACTGATAACGATGATGGTTTATCCCTAAAAAGATTTTATCACTTTGAGGAGCAATAATAATAGAAAAATACAAAGAATATAGCTAAGAAGATGTATACCTTAATCCTCGACAGGTGCCATTGAGGTGGATAAAACAGAAGAGGAAGATATATTTGAATAATCAACATTGTGATGCATATTATTAGACACTTCAACTGTTGATTATGTACTGACAACTTCTGCAAGCCGAAGAGAGGAACGATTCATACTGACATGATCCATGCTAAAATCAGTAGATGAAATTTGTACCAGTTGAATACTGGATGGATGAAGAAACAATGGATCATCTACAGTAATGTTATCAATGGTAGAATAAGCAGGTTGATCACGAACTTGTTGACATCAACGTTCTCTTATAGACAACTCAGGTCGATCTAAATTATATGTCATCTTAGACAGATCAGTTTTATACCTTATATTTCCACGACCAGAAAAAGACAGAGTTGCATTACTCTTTTTTGCAACATAAGCTTCTCGACGCCGTTGTAAAAGCTCGCGTTTTTCATTTTCTGGCATTTCAGCATACTTTTTACACCTCTTGGCATTTCTATCCATCTTTGAAAGTAGACAAACTTAGAACGAAGGGGAAAATAACCAACAACTATACATGCTAAAATGATATTGAAAAAATGAAAGAAAATAAAGCCATAAATTAATAAAATAAGATAAAATTATCAACATTTAATTCATTGCATAATTATATAATAAATTTCTTATATATGTGTACAGTTTAATAAATAACTATCAGTAAAATTTTACTGCATTGAATGATTTAATAAGTGGGGTTGATAAATGATCTAAAGAAATAGTATAATGCAGGTGGCAGTCATTTCAGTATTTCAGTAAATGTGGCCGGTCGAGTCATTTCATTTCATTAACTCCCTTAAATGAATAATAATGAAGGCATGCGAGTATGTGGTGTAGTTGTTCGAAAGAATGCAGTTATATGCAAGTTAAAACTAACGAGATTTGATCAAAAGTGTTGGTTAAGTAGGAGAGTTAGGAGTTCTCTACGTAAGTAATCTTCTTATGTTAAACAAATTAACTGGCTTTTCCGTATCTATTTTTTAACTTGATTTTCTTAAACCATCTAGTTACATTTGTTCTTCCCAAGTTCATTATCCATAACACTTACAATAAATGTGTGAACTATTGCCATAAATTTAATTAATTAATCAATAAATTATATTTAAATTATTTTATTAATTAATTGTATTTTATATATGTGTTCATTATAATATCTTTAAAAAATTGTGCATTCCTTAATTATATTTAAAAGCTATAAGAATTTTACAAAGTTTACTATATAAAACAATTATGAAGTAAAAGATATTAAGGAATGCACAATTTTTTAAAAGTGTTCAATTTTTATTAAATAATAAAATTTATAAGTAGTTAAAATTACAATATATGACATATTGTAGTAGTTAACGACAACAACAATAACACTCAATCGAAGTCCTGCTGAAATGTGAGATTTTGAAAGATCTAGTAGTATACAACCTTATCTGTACCTGATAGAGAGGTTGTTTATAATGATTATAGTAGTCATTTAACAAAAAAAAAAACTAATATGACGTTATATTAACAAAAGATTTAATATTGGACAATTTTTGTAAAAATTAAAAGTTATGGTACTTTTGAGTTAATATTACAAAATTAAGTAAATTTTAATTTTTTATATTAACCCTTGCATGTAAGTAAACTTTTTTCCTAATCAAAATTAACAACATTTTATGTATAAAAAAAAAGGGAATAAAATATTCTTTTAACCTACAAAATCATTACTATGATGTTGCTAAAATTCTCCCTTATTAGATTACGATCATGTTCAGCAGATTTAATTCACATAAGAAGATTCGTAAAATAAGGTACAAGATCCTCTTGTGCAGAATATTTAAAGAAAAGGATGGCTCATCCTTACGAAGAAGCTAATTTTCTTTTGGTCCAAGTTTTAAGGATGTGAGCTGTGTCAGATAATTTAATGTTAATAGTGAATGTGCTATTTTTCCGAGCTCCTCAAGTTTTTAAGACGTGAGGTTATAAATGAACCACTAACATATCGCGAATTTATATCAGCCTATGATCAATTTTTTTTTATACTGGATTTTTCCACTCAATTACTCTACTCAATAATTCTCAACTACTGGATATCTCCACTCAATTATTGCAAAGATTTGTGTCAGATAATCTAATGTTATCACCTATAAAGTCATGTTGCATCTCAAAATCGGTGGCGTATGTATTTGTTGCATTCCTATGTGTTTTTATGTAAGTGCAGATTTTGGATTGGTAAGTTAAACTGTTCAGTTAAGTAAAGACAACCAAAATTTATTACTCTGAGTTCCCAACTCAATAACTCTTAACGTTTGTGCCACAATGTCAAATTTTGACATTTTGGCTTATTTTAAAGAGTTTTGAAGAGGATGAATCGATACATATTTCTCCATTTTCATATCAGAAACAAACAGGAAAAAAGAACAGAAAATAAAAACACCAATCGATGGCTGATGTGGAACAAATATCCCTCTAAAAATATTAGCAAAAAGCAGCTAGAGTGTACGGATGGTCCAACTGTGTAAGTCGTTGATGATCCAGACAAGGCAGGCGATGATGATGATGAAGGAGGTGTCGGGGCAGATGGTCGGACATTAATAGGTTTTGACCAACAATGCAACCGCAATTAAAATTACAGAGGAAATAGTGTCCCCGTCTTGAATTTAGAGTGATTAGAGTAGGGTTTGTGGAACTAACAAAATAGGAACCTTGCTAACTTGAACAACATCTTGAAACCCATTTGAGAAATTGAACAGTGGACATCGATTAATCAAGAATTTTTTTCACTAACTAGAATTTGGTGCATTCATAAGACCTATATGCGATAGCGACTTATTGCAAACTTACAGAAGCCATATCTTCTATAAATTTCTTAAAAAAGGACAAATGCAACCAAAGGCCAGTTTCAATAAAAGGAGACCTCTAACATTTCCAATCATAAAAGGTAAACATTTTGACTAAACTTTTCTTCATCCATAAGCTCTATCTTATCATGTGCATCAATGTATTTTTCACGCACGGCTAGGATAATTTCGGCGGCCCCTTTCCAGTGTAAATGCACTTAAGAGTCAGCCTGCAAGATAAATCTCTGAGTCAAGCATACATTGTGATTTGAAATATAAAAAAGCAATGCTTTATATATTGGTCATAATTATATCAATTGTAGGTGATTATTTGGGCAAATCCCAAATATAATAAACTTATATGTCAGATTCTGGATATTTTAATTGCAAGAATGATTGTGCCTAGTCAGAATATGATATTGTTTAATATTAGATCACCATTGCATTTTGTGAGTATAGCCACATTACCCATTTTACTACAACAACGCCTCTCCCTTTTTTTCTAAGTTGAAAGGGATACAAGGTTAATGGTAGATTGAGAGCGAATATTGTCAAAATTCATTCCCAGTAACTTGCATCAACAAAAATTGAGAACAAATATTTGATCTTAAAACCTTAATTTTACAAAAATCTGAAGATCATCTAAAAGAGAAACACCCACCTGCAACATTTATAGTAAATTGTCACCGACAATCATCATCACCACCAGAGCTTTGCTCCTTCTCGAAGGATGCCTGTTCGAACTCCTTCCTTGCGTTCTCCCTAAACACGTGTCTCCACAACACGCCCCTCGAGTTAGGTCAAACGAAGAAGCGAGTGGGTCTTAGCATGTCTCGGTACAAACTAAAGAACTCCCATCGGGTACCAGTGACTCGCCAGTAGTTCAACAACTCTTCTTCATCATCGAGCAATTTCTCTTTCTTTGCGACATATCTGTCACTGGGCCCTCGTGCAAAAAGTGATGATTGACGATCGCATGGCGTGGGTTTTGCCAGAACCACGACATATGATGGTAGAGGTGACGATCTGGGTTTGAGAGAGGGAGACAGAAAGATCCATCACATATGATGGTAGGGGCGACGATGATGTCGAAGGTGGTGTTACGGCAGACGCTAGGTTTGAGAGAGGGAGATCATTGCCATCTTTCTGGGCTGTTCATTAAGGATGACAGAGAAAATATCTCCTGGAAGGCTAGAACTTTGAGAAAGGGAGGGAAAGAAAGGGTAGAAATTTGGAGAGTTTCGATATTTTATCTTTGATTTGTATCTCAATTAAATGAAGCTCTTATCTCAACTAAATGAAGCTCTGACATGGTTGAGACTATTTAATGGGAAAAGTATTAGAGAGTAAAGCTCGTGGTCTCTCAAATAAATGAAGCTCTGACATGATTGAGCCATTAATGGGAAGACATTAGAGGGGTTCAGATCTTCTGTCCCACTAATCCTGGCCCTATTCTATCCCAGCATAAAACGTCGACGTTTTCGTTGATTTAAACCAACGTCTGCGTCTCAGCTTATCTTTAGCCGAGCTGATCATCCTTTGATTTTGCTTCCCGCGTCCTTCCCCTTAATGGCATTCATTCTTCCACTCTGTCGCACACCTACCTT
>JAOSBL010000212.1:35236592-35250958 GCA_027568915.1 Erythroxylum roraimae
CCAGTACCCATCTACAAGCCACCTCCAGTTCCTATCTACAAGCCAAAGCCACCAGTCTACAAGCCAAAACCACCAGTTTACTTGCCTCCAAAGGTTCTTCCGCCACCTGTTCCAGTCTACAAGTGTCCTCCTCCAGTACCCATCTACAAGCCACCTCCAGTTCCTATCTACAAGCCAAAGCCACCAGTCTACAAGCCAAAACCACCAGTCTACAAGCCAAAACCACCAGTTTACTTGCCTCCAAAGGTTCTTCCGCCACCTGTTCCAGTCTACAAATCTCCTCCTCCGGAACCTATCTACAAGCCACCTCCAGTTCCTATCTACAAGCCAAAGCCACCAATCTTCTACAAACCTCTTCCTCCACTACCTAAGTTTCCACCATTTCCCAAAAAGCCATGCCCACCTCTACCAAAGCTTCCTCCTTTCCCTAAGATTCCTCCAAAGTACTTTCACCATCCCAAGTTTGGAAAGTGGCCTCCTCTGCCACCATATTCTCCAATTCACTAGGCTACAATGTTTTATTATTCTTACAAGGTTCCAATAGAATGAATTGTATCTGCAGATCGTGACTGCTGTATTCTCAAGTATATTCACAGTTCTTGTAATAAAGCGTTCAAGGTGGCGAAAGGAAGCAGAAAGGAAGATATTAAGCAAAAGAGTTTGAGAAGAGTGTGAATTACTTGTAGTTTCTTTATGTTAAATTTAATGAATCTCCTTTTATTGTGTGTGAACATGGCCTTCCTTTACATTTTTACTTGGAAATGCTATTACTCAGTGCCCATACACCTTAGGGTATCTCTTTCTTCCTGTCGAGGTCATGCATGAAAGGGAAATCTAGTACGTGGGAATATTATAGTGATTAGGTCTCTATATATGACTCTCGTCTATCAAGTGATTATTTGCTTCTTCTTCACTTGGATGCTTGACTAGAAGCAAGTGGTCCTATCCTGTGTTTCTATCAGAAATCCGTTCATTGTGGCCCTAATGCCTGTTCATCAATAATAGCTGGCATGATGTATTGTTAATGCTCAAGTATTTAACTCCATTTGTCTTTGAAGAAATTTAAGGACCATCTTTCATGGTCTTTGCAAACTAAAATACCCCTGGATAAAACATAAATGCCTTTTGTAGATGTGCAGAGTAATCATCAAGGCTACCAAATTGATGGCCATATGTATACCTATCATGATAACTCATATTTTGCAGTTGCTGATTGTCTTAAACTATCTGCAAGAAATCAAGCAGGATATGAACAATATTTACGTGTATTGAAACGAATGAATAGACAGTTATGGCGACAGGTCACCCTATTTAATTGCAACCCATGGATTATGCTTCTTGAAATCATGATTGAGGGGGTGATCAGAAATCTGAAAGTTCGTTACTTGTTTGAGATGACTTCAGTTTCAATCATGGGACTGAAAAAGAGAAGCATTCTTAATTAATTGCTTCCAATTTCTCTAACAGGCCAAGCAAGCAAACTGTCACAACAGATCCAGTGATGGTCAGAAAGAAATGCCTTCAAAACCAATTATTTTGTTCAAGAAGAAATTATGTTTTCTGAGTATCAGTTCTTCTGTTACCTAATCCTGTTTTCTCTGTGCCCAAAGCCCCTCATCCCTCATCCCTCATCCCTCATCCCTCATCCCTCAACCATCATGATTACTGAAGGGCTTTGAGCGTAAGAGGAACTCGGAAACAGAATATCTGTTCCCATGTTTTCTATGAAAATAAAGTAGTTATTACAGAAAATGCAGCTAGTTAAAGCTTCTTCTAGGCGGATAAAACAGTTGGACACGGCCGGGCGTTCCAATTGCTTAGGAGATATTTGGTTCCTTCTGCTGTCTTTGCTTTGGTCCGTTTCACTAGGGTTGGTTGCAGTCCACATATTTAGTAGCCTTGCACCACGTGGTCGCAGTCCCCCAATTAAAAACTTTCCCTCCATCAGACGACGCCGTCTCGCCCTCCTCTAGAATATACCAACCTTGGATCCCATACATTACATACTTAACCCCAGTCAAAACTTAACCTCGGGTTAATCTACCGCCTTTACGATCACGACACGTTTCGGCATCTAACGGTTTTGAAAGCCCAAAGAATAGGTAAGTCACCACTTCGTTTCAGTATTTATACACCCTTAACTCACCCTATCCTTGAGATAGATCTGAATACTTGGTGTTAGTGAAATTACCCAAAAAGCCCTGAGCCTTCAAAATGCCAAACCCTAGGGTATTCTTCGACATGGCCGTAGGCGGCCAGCCAGCCGGCAGAGTCGTGATGGAGCTCTACGCAGACGTGGTTCCCCGCACGGCCGAGAACTTTCGAGTGCTCTGCACCGGGGAGAAAGGCGTCGGCAAGAGCGGGAAGCCACTCCACTACAAAGGCTCCAGCTTCCATCGCGTGATCCCCGGCTTCATGTGCCAGGGCGGCGACTTCACTGCCGGAAACGGCACCGGAGGCGAGTCGATCTATGGAGCGAAGTTCGCGGACGAGAACTTCATCAAGAAGCACACAGGGCCGGGGATCCTTTCCATGGCGAATGCCGGCCCTGGAACGAACGGATCGCAGTTCTTCATCTGCACCGCCAAGACCGAGTGGCTCGACGGCAAGCACGTGGTGTTTGGACACGTGGCAGAGGGTATGGATGTAATTAAGGCGGTGGAGAAGGTGGGCTCCGGGTCTGGAAAGACCTCGAAGCCCGTTACGATCGCTGATTGCGGTCAACTTTCTTAAATGGTGACTTGATGATCTCCTGCGATGGGTGGTGTTTTCCCATTTCTCTTAGTGTGGGTTTAGTAAAAATAGGTCTTGGCGTTGACCTCTAGGGTCCGCGTCGTGGTTTTTGTTATCGTGTGCGTTGGAGTTAAAAATGGTGTCACTGAGACTTTTGTGTGGAGTCAGGCAGGCTACCATTAATAAGAAGTTTTATATCTTAAGTCATATCTCATATTTGATTATTATTACTGTTAAGAGATAAAACTAAATCCAATGACGAATATCCATGTCTAATTTGGTAATTGGCAAGTTGTCAGGGTGAGTTGACAGTAACTACCGTTGGCAAGTTGTCAGGGTGACTTAGGTTAATTATAAAAAAAAATATTTTATTTGAATTAAAAAAAGTAATAATTAAACATTTGAATATTTTTAATTTTAATCCGACGCTTAATTAATTAAATTGTGTGGACCATTCACGGGAGGGACAACAACAAAGAAACCGACAGCTGCCGGTTTTATCTTTTCTTCTCTACGAAGGCAACTCCAACAAAGATCCGACAGCTGCCGGCTTTATCTTTTCTTCTCTACGAAGGGTGATTTTACCCAATGACATCTTGACACTCTGATTATTGAAATCGATGTCATATTATATTAAATCTCATCCACGTATCTCTACAACCACTCAGGCTTCATCGCACGTTCCAACGGCTGGGCAGCAAGTGTAGCCTTTTCTTCAACTTACCGCGAAACAGGGGATCCCTACTCCACTCCGCGTACTGAAGTCGGAAACTTCCAGTTAGTTGTTTCCCCTCCTCGTCGTCGACAAGACAGGCGCTTTCTTAGACCCCTCTTCTATCACTAAAAGCACTTAACTAAGACCTTCACAACGCGGCGTTTTCTCAGAGAGATAAAGTTAGAGCTCTCCTTTTTTGTTTTGCGGGAAATCGAAGAGCGACTTAACGGAATTCTACGTTTTATAGACAGTTGGTGGTGTACATAGGACGTATGGGATTATCTGAAAATGCAAAGGGCTTGGTACTGGCTATGACTTCCACTGCATTCATAGGATCCAGCTTCATTTTGAAGAAGAAAGGCCTCAAGCGAGCGGCTTCTCCTGGGACTCGCGCAGGTTCCTGAATTTTAGGTTCAGAATTTGATTTCATCTTGTTTTCATTGAAAAACTGAGGAAAGATCGACTCTTTTGCTGAAAGATTTAAGTGTATATCGATTGTTTACGGAAACAATATGTGTATCTGAGCGGTATGGCAGTTTTCCTTTTGTCTTTTTTTTTTCAGGAGTTGGGGGTTATACATATTTGCTAGAGCCGTTATGGTGGGCTGGTATGGTGACAAGTAAGTGTAGGTATTAGGAATTCCAGTTGTGTTCTTTGTATTGTGATATGTAATCCAATTTTGTAATATTGTGCAAACAGTGATTGTTGGGGAGGTTGCGAATTTTGTGGCTTATGTGTATGCTCCTGCGGTTCTGGTAACCCCGCTTGGTGCGCTAAGTATTATTATCAGGTCAGTGGATGCAAACGGGTCGAAGAAGCTGCTTCTGTCTGAATTTGATGATCGTTTTGTTTGTTGCTGACTTGTTTGAAATTTTAGTGCCATTTTGGCACATTTCTTGTTGAAGGAACGACTTCGGAAAATAGGGATTGTTGGATGTGTGTGTTGCGTTGTGGGATCAGTCGTGATTGTTATTCATGCGCCTCAAGAGCATACTCCAGATTCTGTACAAGAAATTTGGACTTTGGCTACTCAACCTGGTTAATATTTATTCTCATTTTTCATCATTTCCGCTTGACAAATTCTATTTCCTTGATATTCACTCTCTCTTTTCATCATATACATTTTTTCTTTGCTGCAGATTTTTTGGTGTATTTAGCAGCTACACTTTCTGTAGTTTTAGCTTTGATTTTGCACTTTGAACCTCGCTGTGGGCAGACAAACATACTAGTTTACTTGGGAATATGTTCTCTGATGGGTTCAATCACGGTAATAACAAATTATATCTATTGGCATTCTTTATCAAGATTACAGTATTTCATCATAATTTGTTATTTGTCATTCGAATCACAAGATATCTTCTCTTGTCTTATTCAGGTTGTAAGCATAAAGGCCATTGGAATTGCAATAAAGCTTACGCTGGAAGGGATAAATCAGATAACTTATCCACAGACTTGGTTTTTTCTTACAGTTGCAGCAATTTGCGTCATTACACAGTTAAACTATTTGAACAAGGTAAGTTTTTCTTTGCCTCCATGGTTCTTTATGCCTTTTTGCTTTCCCTGTCATAGTCTTGAATTTCTATAGAGGGATTTGTTAAGGGTGCCCCTGCCACTTTAAGATATGCTTTTACTGATGATAGTGACACATCCTAATTTTTGTGTGTGTATGTGATAGTGAGAGAGATGCTGCCATCTTAACTTTTTGAAGTAATTATCTGAAAGTTGCTCTTGACTGTCTCTCCTTCTTGGGAAATGCTGGGTTTTCATCATGGAATCTCACAAATTTGCATGCCCAATCATTTGCAAAGGGAAAGAAATCTTAGGGAAATCATATTTCCATCATTGAATTATTCCAATTGTGATGCGTTTTAAGAAAATGATAGCCCTTTGAATTATCCTGCTTGCCACATGTTTTTTTTGAAATGGAGGAACCCGCAGCCGTTACCCCTTAGATGCGCACTGGATTAAACCTTCGGATTGACGCAATAGCCTACAGCAAATCACGTGAACCGGGTACTCTGCATTAGGTAAACCCTGTACGATAGGCTCGATCGAGATAGCGTAGATAGGGGGAATCGAACACAGGACTTTTTGGCCCCATGCCCCTCCACTCCACTAACTCGACCACCCCTTCTTTGACCTTCTTTATGTAATCTCTATTGTGAAACTGAAAATAAATAATAGAAAAGGAGAGGAAGAACTAACACAAGGTTTTACGGCTGCAAGGCCTACTTAGTGTTGCATCTTTATTAAGGTTTGTACAAGTTACATAATACTAATTTGTACAAGTTACATAATACTATCAATATTTTATCATAACTACATTCCTTATCTGGAGGATTGCATATTATATTCTTCTCTTGGATACTAAATCTCTAAAATATTCAACACTTCTCCCGATGCTGATAAGTAGATACTTTTTTTAATTATTTTCAGCTTGTATACAAATTCAACTAAAACAAAAAACAAAAGCTAAATATACTTCTGCCTTTTCTTCTCATGCTTTTCTTTTTTTTTCTTTTCTTTCTTTTCTTCATTTTTTGCTTTCTTTGTTCTGAAAAGAATTTCAGAACAACAGTCATATGCTGTGCTGAACTCCAAAATATGGAGAAGCTTACTAGTGATAGGAAAAAGATGGCCAGGGAAGATGACATGCTGGCAAAGAGAAAACTGAAGATGTTTCTAGAAAGAAGGTAGCTGGAGAAGATGATACGACAGCTAAAAAGTTTAAACTGAGTTCTGGCAAGATTAAATTTTGCCTTAGAAAAAGCAAACTTAGAAGAACTGAGGTGCATAGAAGTTGCAGTGCTCTATGATGGGATGCTAAGAAGGAGCTTGCCAAAAAAGGACAGGTGGCAACTGCAAATAGAAGAATAGGGGATCAACATGGCTCTGATATCATATGAAATAAAAAATTGAAAATAAATAATAGGAAACAAGAGGAAGAACTAACACAAGGCTTTATGTGGTTTGACTGTAAAGCCCACTTCCACGAGCACAAACCACTCTGCTTCATCGTTATTAGGGTTTTGTGTTAGTTACATGATACAGTTCAATCCTTGTTTATAGGGTGTAGAACATGTCGCATCATAACTACATTCCTTAAGAGGATACATATAATATTCTTGTATTGATTATTAAATGTCTAAGATAATTATCCATCTTTCAGATGCCTTTCATTTTCACAATTATGATGTTTGGTGATGTCTATTGTGTTGTTGACACAGGCATTGGATACATTCAATGCAGCAATTGTTTCTCCAGTATACTATGTTATGTTTACAACTTTGACCATCATGGCTAGTGCGATAATGTTTAAGGTTATTTGCTTGATCTATCCTTTGGAATTTATCTGATGAATCACCAGATTTAACAGACTCAAATAGTGTATCCGTTTTTTCATTTCCTTTTAACAGGATTGGTCTGGCCAAAATGCAAGCAGCATAGCCTCTGAGATATGTGGATTCATCACTGTTCTTTCAGGAACTATAATACTTCACGCAACAAGAGAACAAGAACCGGCACCTCTAGGTACAGTCATGCCTTGCCATTTTCCCCCATCTTTTTACTGTCAAATTTTGGTTTACTTATAATGGTTGGGGAAGATACTTGGTTTACTTAGGATGGTGCAGGGATATACTTGGTTTACTGGGGATGGTAGGGGCGAGATTCACCAGGGATGGTAGTTCTATACCTGATTTTGTAGCTTGCAACTTGCTTTTCTTGTTTCAATCAAGGAGTAGTGAATTGAGATGTGATGCATGCGGTATACAAGAATTTGGGGCCAAGTCTTTGAATGCTTAAATGATATTGAGATTCATAGTTGCCCTTGTTGGTGCAAACTATGCTCAATAGCTTTCTGATTCTTACACTTTACCTACTATGCATTGTAGGAACTGTCACACAGTATGCTCATGGAGATTCGTTGAAGAGTATTGAAGAAGAGCATTTGATTGATGTCCATAATGGAGATGAAGAATGAATTTTTGCTCTAAGATGACTATTGAGTTGAGATGATTGCTCCAATTTGGGCAGAGACGCGATCAGTTTTGAATAAATAAAATTTTGGTGTAACTCAATTCTCCTGGATCAATATAGGAAGAGATATGGAAGGTGCATTTCACGGCTACCAGCCATTGACAAATTGTGGGAGAACACGCAAGTAATTCAAGTGAGTTGTTCTCGATCTTTTTATCACCTAACCAACCGTCCCGTCCAATTCTCGACAGGCTTGAGGGTGCCTTAGCCAGCCATAAGTTGCAACGAGAATACTCGCTTATCTATATCTGTGTATATACTTCTTCGTTCTGTTCAATTTTGCCCTACTGCTTTTGTTTCCGAGTACTTTGGGTTAGTTCTACATTTTTGTATTATTATGATTACATTGTAAGAATTTTGACGAATCAAATTTAATTTATTTAAATCTGGTCATTAATTTTAATTTAACCTAAATTGAATGAAGTTGGACAAAATTATCATCTTTACATACAATTAGAAAACATTGAAATTGCAAAAAAAATCAGTCTTCGCATGCTAATCTTTTGTCACTGATTCTTGATATAAACTTGTTAAAGATATTACTTAATGAACTAAAGAAAACAAAGTACCGCTGCTGCTGCATGACTGTATACCCACTTCAAATTTTTACTAATGAATTGCAAAGCATTGGGTCGCGACGGGTTCCAGTCCCCTTTGGATTGGGTCTTAACTCGTAACTTTATCAAATCCAGTCCGAAGCTTGAACAAACTTGAGATTTGTATCTTGAGCTCGATCTTGATCATGTTTTGGGTGGCCCAAAATCTGATCTGAAATTCAATGCAATATAAATACTGACTCGTGACCCCGACGGAGAGTGACCAGAGGAGGAGATTGGCAGCAAGTAGATAGGGCCACAACGGAGGAGGTGACTGGCGGCCATGGTTTTGCTAATCGGGGAGAAGATGATAGGCGTGTCATTTGAACTGAGCTGATATTCGGTCAACTCAGGTCGAACGTCTTAATTTTAGAGCAGATCAGACCAAACCCGAGAAGAAATACCATACCTAGAAGTATACCAAATTATTGGTCAAATAAAATTAATTGATAATAATGGTTAATGGATAATTAAGAGTTAGGACACTAATTTCATAGGATGATTTAAAACAAATTTAGGGATATAAGAACAATTACGGTAACTCTAATAACTTGTAACATATATCTATTTAATATTATATTCAAAATACAAAATATTGTCACTTATTCTTTTTTTTAGTGTAGTTTCAAGGAATTTAAGTATCATCTTTCTATTATCTAATATAATAAAAGGAATGATTGACTTTTAAAAAGAAAATTATGGAACTTTTCTTATGCTTGAATCTATCCTTATTTATTGTTTGATCCTAGTTTTTTGGACTGATAGGAATTTCGAAGTTATAACTATAGTCTTTCTTAATATACATATATTTTATATCCTTATGTTGATTGATTGAAAGTTCTCTTTAATTAAGACCCTCATAAGAGTGTATTAATTCGTTTTATAAATTCTTATAACAACGTTCACTCAAATCCAAAAGAGTTATATGGTCCTAATTATAAAGTACCATGCAACTCTCATTATTTATAACTTGATCTATTCATTTATATAATCTTTTACGTTCATTACTTTAATTCCTATATATAAAACTCAAAATTGAAAATTTCTATATTCCTACTTCAATTCAATATATTAAGTAAACATGAATAATTATTAAGAAAATTAAGATCTTGCATTGAATCAAAAAAAATCAATCCAAATAACAAATTATAAGAATCCTCCCACTTATTTCTATATCCTAATTTAGTTCATAAAAAGTTAATAATAGACAATAAGGAAAACAAAATAAAAGAATGAGTTCTCATAAATCTCGATTGAATATTGATGAAATCTTGATCTTTTTTATAATTAAGGTTTTTTTCTTCTTGATATGTTTTTAAACCTCCTTTGGTCATCCTCTCGTCTTCCGGCCTTTTTTAGATCTAAGATTTATCCCTTCTTACCATTCTAGCTTGTCTTTGGCCCTCTTAGATGACTCTCCTCTTTTTCCCTATATCTCTCTCCTTTTTATCTAAAAAAAATCTTAAAATTTTGATCAACACTGGATTAACATGGGGCCATTTTTTTTTTTTGAAATTACAGGGCCATTATTGATCTCGTATTACTTTATATTTTATGACGAAATACCACTAACATAGGCCTGTGTTATGTGGTTTTACTTAGTGCCTCTTTTATCGAGTCCAGATCCTCTGTCTAATATTATGGTATTTTATTGTGTCCAATAAATCTCAGCCATTTATTTATGTGGGACCCGCATGAAGCCGCGTGGGTTCCGCAAAATAAATGGCTAAGATTCTATGAGACAGAATAAGACAGAGTAAAACTAGACAGAAGATCTGGTTTCTCTTTTATCATGCATTTGAGATTTCAACTGGTAAACATGGATCTGAGAGCCACGAACATGGGTTCATATTTTTTTTTTATAGCTACAACGGGAATAACAGAAAAACTAAAGACTACACTAACAAAACGCCTGAAATTAGCGGAGGGCTCTTCGTTATAAAGCGCCCCTCTGGTCGCGTTGTAGTTGGTTCTGGATGGTCACCGGGGGTGTCTGCAGGATATGCAAACCCGGACTGACAGTCATGGCTAGGGAAGCCATCCGATCGGCGCACTAGTTCCCTTCACGATACACATGCTAGAGATGCACCTCCCAGTCTCGTTGCAAAAGGCTGCGCGTACCTGCCACCAAAAAAGGGTCATCAGTTAAAAACGTTCGGGAAGAAGAGAAGATGTTGATCACTTCGAGGGAATCGATTTCGACAATAAGTCGTCTGTAGCTGAGGGCCTACACCTGGGTCAAACCCGAGTAAACTCCCCAAAGTTCTGTTGTGGTAGGCGATCCCCGCTCGATGTGGTGTAAGAAGCCACCACACCACTTTCCTTGCCAGTCACGGAAAAGTCCCCCGGCGGTAACATGGGTTCATATTTAAGTAACATAAGACCATACTTGAAGTGTGTTCCTTCACGTGGCAAGTTTTTGGAGAAGTAGAATGCACCGGGGTGGAGCACGATAGCCTATTAATATCTTGTTACTTCATTTGCCAAGTTGTCAAAGAAGTTGGATACCCCAATAGCTTACACGGGGTTGAACAAAGTACCGTGTTTATCTCATGTTAGAGAACATAAGAATATGTTTAAATCTCAAAAACTTCTCTAAATTGTTGCTGGTATTCATTCTTTCTTCACTGATAAGTTAAAACATGACCTGTAGGTAAAATATAAAGTAAGCACCAGGTCCTATACAAGTCATTAAAACACAAGTTAAATGATCTCAAAATTACGCTAAAAACAAAGACATAATTAATTTAAAGTAGTTTAGCCAAAGAATCTTGGACTTATAACTACTCTCTAAAGCTCCACTTAAGAATTCCTTTAATTAGTTAAGAGAAATGGAATCCTTAACGTCACCTTACTTTGTTAAGAGTAAAGAGTAATCATTTATAAATCTTTTCCAAGTTCTAGAAAAATGTTTATAATGTGTATCTCAAGCAACTTTTTCAATTGCAACACTAATGCAACCATATATAACTCAAAACCTCATTTTTGCTCTCACCAATGAATTAAGGATCAATACATGATATATCTATCTATTGCTATCTCTACCCTTTTTAGACTCCTAACAACTCTCTACCATATTAAAGGTTCTTTCCATAACTTACACTACAAGAAAAACGTCGTTTAGCGACGAAAATTACCGACGAAAAATGTTTAAATTCTGACAGTAATATAAATTAGCGACGGACAGCGGTATTGTGAAAATAGTCATAGGTAAATTTATCGATGGACATATTATGTAACCCTCGGTAAATAAACCGACGAATGGATACGACTGTCGATAAATTTACCGACGCTTCAGAGCAAATCCATTCGTAAATTTACTTACGAACCTAAAAATTCTGTCGAAATATTTTTTGATAGTACTGGTTATTCTGTCGGTGATATTCCGATGGTTATGAATGACCATCAGTAAACTGCAGTTTAAAAAATCCTTAATTACCGACAGAGCGAGGAGTAACGGTCGGTAAACATTATACATTTTACTGACAGTTTATAGTGTTCCGTCGGTAAATATAGTGCTTTTTACTGACAGACTTTAATTTTTTGTCGGTAAAGAAAATTAAAAGTTCTTTTAAATCTCAATATTAAATTTTATTTCATGATCTTATTATTAATGCATAATTTCAACAGTTATGAATTATCTGTGCATAATATTTTGATTTGCTTATATATTTAATTTGTTTAAACAGAAAGTTGATTGATGATATAAAGTTAAAATTATCTTAATTGATAATAAAAACATTATAGTGTACATAATAAGTCTTTGTAATTCAAAGCAAATGGCTACAACAATCCTAATGTCCTAGTGATCGCACGTGCTCTGAGGTGCTACCACTCACCTTCAACCCATCCACCTCATGTCTTAGCTGAGCTATGTAGTCCATCAATGTTTCCACTGTGGTTCGAAGCTGATTAACTTCATTGGTTTGCGATCGTCTACTAGATGCTGCTGTATTGGACGTGGAGGTTTGCGAATAATACATGTTCGCAAATGAACCTAACCCGAAGATCCTTCTACGACGGTCCCTACCACCCGCTGCATCAAGATATGTCTGACTCTAATCAACAAATTGTTCGTGCTGAGATTGTCGCTGAATGCTTTCTTGTATTTTATCCTATTAGGAGGCAATGTTTATATTAGTAAGTGATAATTATTAATAATTAATATTAAAGCATAAATTTTACTTACATTCAGTTTTCTACAGCAGGTGTTGACAAATGTCACACCGTCATGCTTCTTGGTGTGAGTGTGCAAAAACAATTGACGAGATGTAAGCCTCATGCCTAGAGACTTTTCCTGTATAAGAATAAAATGTTATAAGTAATCTAGAATTTATAAAAATTTCGGCTGAGTTTTCTCTATTTTTATAATATTTACCCCCTGTTGAATAAAGAAAATAACTCAACACAGCCATATATGACACCAGACATACCATTATCATTATCCATAATACACATGTTTTCATTCCAACATTCACACATCAGTTTAAATTAAAATACAATAAATTAAAACAATTAGAATATAAGTATGAAGTTTAGATACTTACAAGTCTCTCTGCATGCTTGTGGTGGGTAATTGATCCTCCCGTAGATACCGGAAGACTCTCTCCCCCCGGTCCTCTACATCTATTGGTCGAGTTACGCTGAGGCAATGTCTGATACTCCTACCAATGACTCTATATTTGCTCAGAAATATAAGGCGGTCGTACACCAGCCTTGTGTATCGCACCAATAAAGTCACTATAATGTGTACGTGCTCGTCTCTTCCATACATTATGTATGACCGCGTTGAAATTAGAATCCCAGAAAAATTCTTTCTGAAATAAAAGGAAAAAATTCGATAAATACTTATAATGTAATAATATTTATCGAACAAATGTATACAAACAATTAAAAAAGAAAATAATTTTTTATTGTACCTCAAACTCCTGAAAGTAAAATGCCTTTATGGCCTGAGAGATATTCTTCCATACATAACCCTCATGATCAATCCTCTTCTTAAATTTAGATTTCATATTTCTGGAACACTGTTCAGACGGAATCAACCTAATATAAGAACAAATAATTTTATACCATTTGCAAAAATTTAAACCTACAATTAGTTATAAACATATAGTATTTCATATAATTTCACTTACAGATTATTGACAATTGTTATGTACTCTTGTAATTCCACATCATCTCCCCAATACAACATACATCCCAATTTGTAACAATCAATCTTTTTAATTGGAAAATGAAGACCCTTAATAAGTTTCTTCATATTGTAAAAACTACAATTGTATGATTAGGAGGCAATGATTCATTATACCATTCAAGAATTTTATCAAAACTACTGTCTGAAATATGCCCTTCAGACTTTATGTTCAATATTCGAGCAAATTGAGTCATTGTCTTACAATTTGGCCATAATTCTTGATCAGCTGATTGTCGTAAGTCAAAAACTATTTTGCATGTGGGTTTGGTTCTTCTTCAAGATTTTTCATATTTTCCTCAAAGGTATAACCGACTGCATCATAAACCATTTGCATGTAAGGATTTTCATTTTCATCCATATAATTTGTTCTAATTCCAATCCCCCCTCCCTCTCAAACTCATTTAAGTTCACAGACGATTGTACTTGAGTATCTCTTGAGGTGCCACAAATCAACAGTTTCCCATGTCATGTCCACTCAAAATAATTGGGGACAAATCCTTTTCTTAGCAAATGCCCATACACTTCATCAGTAGGAAGGAAACTGATGTGTTTGCACTTTTTACATAGACATCTGATCATTGGCCCATCCATATATGAAGGTTGAGAACATGCATAATGAATAAAAGCTTCAACTCCCTCAACAAATTCAGGATTAATGAAACCATCAGGTATTAATCGTCTATACATCTGAGATCTATCAACATTACTCATTTATGCAAAACTGTTAATTTAAAACAGTGATTCCATAGTTAGTATCATTCATGTTCGTCAAAGATTACAAAACATCTAAAATAAGACTTGTGAATCAAGAGAACAAGTTCTCATTGTGAGTCCTAAGCTCATGGTATTTTTTACCGATAAGCCTCACGGGAGCTCCATCACGGGTTATGGGTTAAGGTTTATGGGTTAAGATCAAATTTATTTTTAAACTGAAGATCTATTTTTTGTTTGTTTGTAATCATATATGTTAGAAGAGAATTAATGTTAGAAGTTTGATATTTAACCAATATTAAATATGTACTAGTGCCAAATATAATAAGTATTCATAAAAATATAAATACTTATTTTAATAAATTATTGTAACATA
>JAOSBL010000212.1:35257869-35271179 GCA_027568915.1 Erythroxylum roraimae
GGATCTTAAGGCTAAAATTAAGGTACTGAAATCATGGAGTTGAACGTTGGGGCTGAATCACAGGGTATGCGTTATCAGCACTAGTATAGCCATTTTTTTCTCTTGCGCGTTTGTGCTTTAGTTCCCTGAACCAGTCTGGCTCACCATGGATTTGAAAACAAGTATCCACCGTGTGTCCCTTCTCATGGCAGTGAGTGCAATATTTATCTTCTTTCCTCACATAACTTCCTTTTCTGTTCATCGAGAAAGCTTCTCTGGTTTCTGTCTTCTTGTTGCCGATGGGTTTTGTTGTGAGAGCTACGTTCATCTATCCTGCCTCATTTGTGCACAGTCCAGCAACGTTTCTTTGTTTCTCAACTGTAAGGATCATGAAGTATGCTTTATTCACAGCTGGTAGAGTACCATTTAACATTACTTGACTTACGACACTGCCGTATTCTTCTCTAAGCCCCATCAAAAATTGAACCAATTTTGTGTTGTCTTCCACTACACTGTTGAGTTTTCCAACCTCACACGGACAACTTCTATAAGGCATTACACACCTTAAATCATCCCAAAGTCGTTTTAGCTTTGTGAAGTAGCTCGTCACTGACTCGTTTCCCTGTCTTAAGTTACTGATTTCTTGCATTAGTTGGTAGAGTTGAGGTCCGTTGCTCTTACTATACCTAGACTTCAACTCTTCCTAGAGATCTCTAGCAGTGGTGACGACAAGAAATGATTTTGCTAAATCCTTAACCATAGAGTTTAAAAGCCACGAGATTACCATATTATCAGCTGCTCTCCATTTTTTCTGTAGGGTAGGGTTGTTCTCAAGCTCTTGGCAGCTGCCGTTTACAAATCCTATTTTGTTTTTTGCCTTTAAAGCAATGATCATCGCTCTACTCCACGAGAGGTAATTGGTTTCATCCAGCAGCGTCGTTACCAAGACTGCACCTGGGTTTTCTGAAGCAGAGAGCTTGTACGATTCACTCTCATCATTGTTTGTATCAGGGTATGCTGGAAGGTACTCAAATCTCCTTCATTGGCCATTGTGTATCAAGAGTTTTCTGGATGGCCACCATGTAGAATATTAGGACAGATAGTTTGTGGAAGAGGAAACTTTCTCTCTTGCTCATTTTATTTATGTTGTAGTATTTATATACAAAGTGTACAACGAAAAGGGAATAAAGAAATAAAAGCTGTATATAACAAACTTGCTAATGGACTATTGACAAGCGTGAAAAAGAGAGGACGCAATGTACAGTTGGTTATTGTGGGAGTGCGGTGGTGCCGCTGGCGTCTGTAAGACGTGGATTCTACAAATTCTCATATTTTGAAAATTGTTATTTAATAAGAGAATATCATATAAATTTATCTATTATTATTTTTCATTTACTTTTATTCAAAATAATGTTAATTTTTATTAAGAGTTTATTAATGAACAACAGACTTTTAAAATATATGAATTAAAATAAAAAGTCTAATATAATTAATCTTAAATTAAATTTTAATTCTAATTTATTTTTAGTTAAATTTCCGTGTTATCCCTAATTCCGGGCATCGAAGAAAGAAGCTATCCTATTAAAAAAGCGCACACCTTGAAAGTGATTTTTAATCTATACTGCCATTACTTCGACTTTCAAAGGAATCTCCCTTTAATTTAATGGATTATGCTATAAACACCTTTAATATAATTTAAATTTTAAAATTTTTGTAAAAAAATTATTTTAAAACATTAATATATATTTCTAAAATAATCTTAAACTTTCAGAAACTTTGGAAGAGCAGCTAAAGATGGTGGCGGTCAAACATCGGCAACTCTCCGTCACCGTTCTTCTCCTTACAGCATTCCTGGGAACGCACGTCCAACCATTCGCGATAGAAGAAGCAACCATTAACGACATACAGCAAGCCTTCTCCGAAAACAAGTTGACATCAACTCAGTTGGTGGACTTTTATATCAACCAAATTAAAACTCTCAACCCTCTACTTCACAGCGTTGTAGAAGTCAACCCTGATGCTCATGATCAGGCACAGAAGGCTGATGATGAGAGGAGGAAGAATCAGGGCCGGAGATTCTTAGGAGATCTACATGGCATTCCTGTTCTGCTCAAGGACACCATAGATACCTATGACAAGATGAACACCACGGCAGGCTCGTACGCATTACTGGGGTCCAAGGTGGCACGTGATGCTGGAGTTGTGGAGAGGCTGAGACAGGCTGGGGCGGTTTTACTTGGGAAAGCAAGTCTCAGTGAATGGTACAAGTTTCGATCTTTGAGTCAAGTGCCTAATGGTTGGTGTGCCAGAGCTGAACAAGGAGTGGTAAGGTCTACTCTATTCCTGGTCAACCTAGGAATTGTTAGATCCTAATTAGTATTGATAGTGTTGATAGAAGCTGTACAAATGATGCACATATGTTACCTGGTCAACTATGAACTATGTTCAGATAAAGGCTGCTGACCTTATTGCAGGGCACGAGAACTCGGGAGCTTTTCGATTTCCTAATACTGGGTGATGAAATGAATTTCTATGTCTAATAAGTTTAGCGAAAATATAAGAGCTTTGAAAAAGAGTTGAGGAGGCTACTCTAGATTGTTAGTGGGGAGGAAAAATTCTAACTTTCTCGTAGTAGATTTTTAATGGATGGAAAGAGATGGAAAATTTATCAGCTTTTCTCCCACTGGGGATCATTTGTATGTTGGTTTAGTTCAATTGCTTTAGGCATCCCAACCAATGTCACCTCTAGGTGAAATCCCAAGACAAGGATCAGAGCAGAAGATACAAGATAGAAGATGCTTCTTCTGATCCTTATCTGATCACCGTTTCTTCAACACCTTCCTGTTTTAATCCTTGTTCTACTTTATCAACCTCTATTATCAGAAAGATATAGGGAAGAGCAAAATCTCACTTGAAAAAAGGAAGATTGGATCATAATTAAGAAGTTTGCTGGATTCTTCCTGAATGCTTGAATTTATTTCCCTATCCATACATTTTCTTTTAACTAAATCTGCCATTTCAATGCGTTGAGCATGCAGAATCCTTACCTTCCCGGGGGTGATCCATGTGGATCAAGCAGTGGATCGGCAATATCAGTAGCCGCAAACATGGTGGCTGTTTCTATTGGGACTGAGACTCATAGCTCTATCATCTGCCCCTCTGATCGTAACTCTGTGGTGGGTCTTAAACCCACTGTTGGCCTCACCAGCCGAGCGGGTGTAATTCCTGTTATGCCTAGCCTGGACACGATTGGGTAAAGAACATATATAGCTGTTGATAACCTGCTGCCATGAAACGAATAATTAGATCGCTGTTTATGTTTTCTGTCTAAATGCATACTTGGTACTGTTGACTCGTCACATGTGCATCTTCAGGAAAGTGTTAATCTTAGATGATGTACATACAGGCCCATTGCCAGGACAGTGTCTGATGCAGTTCAAGTTCTTGATGTAATTGTGGGTTACGATCCAAGAGATCATGAAGCAACAAGTGAAGCGGTAAAGTTTATTCCTGCTGGTGGTTACAAGCAATTCCTCAATCTACTAGGGCTGAAAGGCAAGAGATTGGGGGTTGTTAGAGACCCATTTTTGAGCTTGTTCAACGAATCTGGAATTTCTACTTTCGAGCATCATTTGAGCACATTAAGGTACTCTAGTAGTATAATGCTAACAGAATATTGTCCCTTATTATTATAACTCTACATTGACTGTTAGAATAGAATATTTTCTTTTCCTGGAAATATGCCTTCCCAGATTTCAGAATCAATTATATTTGATGTGCTATAAGAATTTTGAGCTTTACAGGAAAAGAGGTGCCATTGTAGTAGACAATCTGGAAATATCAAATATCAGCACAATTATGAATCCGGGAAAAAGTGGTGAAATAACACTTATGAAGGCTGAATTCAAGCTTTCCTTGAATGAATACCTGAATCAGCTTATCACTTCTCCAGTCAGGTCCCTTTCTGACATCATCATCTTCAACCAAAATAACCCTGAACTTGTAAGATAATTTTTGTTCTTTGTTCTGGAAATTTTATTCTATTTTGTGTAATGAGCTTTCTAATTAGTGAAAGGAAGCCACTCTGTTGAATGCAGGAGAAACTCAGAGAGTATGGTCAGAGTACTTTCATAGAAGCAGAAAAGACAAATGGAATTGGAGTGAAAGAAAAAAAGGCAATCGAGTCGATGAAAGAACTCTCCCAAGATGGATTTGAGAAGCTGATGATTGAAAACAGCTTGGATGCAATGGTAACACCAGGCTCGGGTGCAGTTTCCGTGCTGGCAATTGGAGGATACCCTGGGATAACTGTTCCTGCTGGATATGATGACAATGGAATGCCATTTGGAATTTGTTTTGGAGGATTGAAGGGCACAGAACCAAAGCTAATCGAGATTGCTTATGCTTTTGAACAATCAACAATGATAAGGAGGCCTCCTTTCCCAAAATCTTCTGAAGTGAGTCCACTGAGTACTGAAATTCTCTTTGGAAGTGTGTAGTTGGGAACTTCAACCACCAGTGTAATATTTTCCATAAAGAGAACAAACAGTTTGTTCTTTATTGTGGTCACAGATTGTTGTTGGATAGGCGGATAAGAAACAAGATGACCTTGGAAATAAGAATTACAGCACAGAACTGGTGACTGTTGCCTCCCATTAAATGAAACTAATGAACAATTGTAACGCAAAGAAAGTACCATGTTTTTAATGGATGATATCACACTAACCACTGAATTTCAAATGTACATCAGATTCTGAAACAGAAGGAAATTTGACGCGCATTAACATATATCAGGGTAGCGTAGACCACAGCTGTAAAGCAGACACCTTAGAAGTATGTATTTCTCATTAGCTTTTCCAGATGGAGAACATAACAAAATGGGCGGAAAATCTCCTAAAAGCTACCAAGTTTAGTCAGTAGTAATGCCAGACGGCCTTGGCTTTGTAATTACCAGCTAGTTTCATATCTTCGGATTTCAGAATACTCTATCAGCTTAATAGGACAAAGTAACTTTTTTTCTTGCGTAAAGAAAAAAAATGGTATCTTCACATGGTCACCGTCTATAACAAGAAATGTCAACAAAATAAATAACACGTAACTAAAACACTCTCACAAAAACAGAGGTTTCTCTTTTGGTGACACGAATTCAGCAGCTTTTGTAACGGGTGTGGATGATACAGCTCCAGCATGTTTACAGGGAAGGGAACCAATGCACGGACAGCCTCACTTACCTTGTTGGCATTTTCAGACCGGGCCTCTATATTCTCCAAGAGCCCCCTTTTAGAGTTCAGGAGCTTCTCAGCCATGATCCGCCAGGCGAAGTGTACCCCAAAATGATGGTTTAGTTTTGTAATTCTCTTTTGTAAAAAAAAAAAAAACTCTCACAAAATCCTAGGGTGCAGGTGAGTTAGGAAACGGTTGGTTCGTACAGGAAAATGATAATATGAATAGGAATGAATATAGTAAGGAATAAGAATGAATATTATCATTATAATTATGATGGTTGGTTAAGAAAAAAGGAATGATTACCATTACTATTGATAGTGGTTGGTTTGTAAAAATACTAAGAAATAAAAATTTATTATAGTTAATTAATTAATTAATTATATCGTAATTAATTAATTATAATATAATTATTAATGAATGAATGAATTATATTTTAATTAATCATATTGTAACTAATTAATAATATTTGAATTACAATATTTTAATTAATAAATAATTATATTTTAATTACTTATATTGTAAATAACTAATAATATTTGAATTACAATATTTTAATTAATAAATAATTATATTTAATTACTTATATTGTATTAATTAATTAATTACAATATTTTAATTAATGAATGAATTATATTTTAATTAATTAATTATATTTTGATTAATGAATTACAATATAATTATTAATTAATGAATAATTATATTTTAATTAATTATATTGTAACTAATTAATAATATTTTAATTACAATATTTTAATTAATGAATAATTATATTTTAATTACTTATATTGTAATTAATTAATTATATTTTAATTAATTATATTGTAATTAATTAATAACAATATAATTATTAATTAATGAATGAATTATTTTTTTAATTAATTATATTGAAACTAATTAATAATATTTTAATTACAATATTTTAATTAATGAGAAATTATATTTTAATTACTTATAATGTAACTAATTAATAATATTTTAATTACAATATTTTAATTAATGAGTAATTAAATTTAATTACTTATATTGTAACTAATTATTTATATTTTAATTAATTAATTACAATATTTTAATTAATGAATGATATTTTAATTAATTATATTGTAGTTAATTAATTATTAATAATATTTTAATTAATTATATTGTAATTAATTAATTAATTACAATATTTTAATTAATTAATAATTATATTTTAATTAGTTATATTTTAATTAATTGTAACAAGCATACTCTTAAATAACCATGATACCTATTCGTCTAGATTAGGAGAGGAATGAGGTATTACCAAAAAATGGGTAATCAAAATAATGACTCTATAATCATAGTCCCTTACTAAATTCAATATTTCATTTCATACCTATTCTCTTTTTTTTGTATCCACCAAGCAAGCACACCTTTAATAATGGCTCTTCTGATTAAAGTGAAGTCGCGGATTCGAACCGTTCTTATGTATACAATTATTTAAAACTTGGGATTAAAGTTTTGCCTCCTAAAAGGGACCTATTCAACTTAAGCAAAGATTAATTTGAGTGTGCACACTTTAAAAGTGTCTTATCATAATTACTTTATTAGGACACTCTTAAAATACCTAGGGAAAAAAAAACCCCTTACAAAAACAGTGCTCCAACGGTCGAAACTCATCGTAGAGGAGTCAAAGTCGTGATATCCAGGCTTCACGTTCGATGGAATAGGAAAAATATGAAGAGGTGACATTAAATAGGAAATGACAGCTGCAATTACTACAATCATTATCTGATTAAGATCGCGACACGTTGGAATGAAACATCTTGTCATTAGAACCCAAATGAACCAAATGCCAAACATCTCATCCCAAGTAAGTGTGGCCCAATGTAATCAAGAAACTTGTAAAATGGACTTTGAGACAGCGGCTCCAATAGAGGATCGTGGCATTGTACAAAGACAGAGAACTTGTCAGCCTAGCCTGCAAGTAAACATGCCCGACTCCTTCAAAAACCTCTTTTTAGTTCTCCATGTGTGTGATAATATAGAGGACCTTTAAACAATGTGCTCGTTGCATTCATTCTTAACTGATTATGTCAACGATTAATTAATAGTTAATTATATACTTGATTTAATTAGTAGATAATATCAGTTCTTTATTAAAGATATTTCTATTTAATATTAATTTTTTTTGAATGATCTGTTTAGTATTAATTGTTTATGTATAAAATAACTTATAAAAATATGACTTTAAAAAAATTATAAAGATATTATAATAATATCTTAGTATTTTTTAAATATTTTCATAAAATTTTAGATATTTAATTTAAAAAAAGCTAAGTTTAATGATGATGATGATGATAATAATTGATCAATTTTTAAATTTAATTTAGTATTTATAATTTAGAAATTAATTAAACAATTTTAGTAAATTAATCAATTTTCAAACTTTAAATTACTTACCTTATTTCCAATATTTAAGATATAATTTAATTTATTAAATTAAAAAGTATTCAAGTGAAATAAGTGTAAAAAAATTAATATCTTTTGATTTAGAATTATATTCTACAACAAATTCTTATTCTGTATTATAAAAGTTAATATATTATATTATCGTGAAGCTTTATTATCCTTATTTATTTTAAATCCTATTTTATCTTGTAAGTTGATGTTGAAAATTAGTTAAATAGTAGTATTTAAGAAATTATATGTTACTAAAAATAATTTATTCTAATAAAGAACAAATATTTTCATTGATAAATAATTCCAAAGTAATATATCTTTATTAAAAAATTAATTTTGAGAAATTAAAATAAGTTGTTGAAATCAAAATAAATTATTCCACATATATAATATATTGTATAATTTATTTACATTTCACAAGCATTCTAAGTAGAAAAAAGACTTTATCATAAATATACAAGATGTTTAATATTGCATTAATATAGAATGCAAGCTAATATAATAATTAAAAAATTAATCAAATTTTAAATTTAATTTAATATTTTTATAATTTATAAATTAATTAAACAATTTTAATAAAATTAATAAAATTTTAAACTTTATATTTTTTCTTAAAAATTTTATTAAAAATTAACATTAAAATCAAAAAAATCAAGATAAGTTTCATAGGCGTGACACAAATATAAAACTAAAATAAGTATCCTGTGACACTTATTTTGGTTTTTTTAATAAAATTAAAAGTAGCATAATTAAAATTAAATTATTTTAAAATTATTATTAAACTAATAGTAGCATAATTAAAATTACATGATAAAATATAAAAGTAAAAAAGACTCATGGGAATGATACAAGTGCCACGAGTGTGACATATACTCGTGGCAATTTTTGTCACAAACGTGACAGTTATATTTTAAGAGCAAAAATAGAGAGTATAATTGACTTTTACATATTACATTTTTAAGTAGCTGAGCGAAACGCTCTTATAATTAAGCGTTTTCTTTTTCGACTGATTGGATAAAATCCGCGACCCAATTAGTCATTTCTCAAATATTTTTATCACTTGTTTAATACGGTCAATTAGCTAAAAACTTTGAAATAACTAAAAATTAACTGATCAGTTGGTTACTAAACGAGGCCATAAACCGCTCCAATGGGCTAATGTACGAGAACGAGGGTAACATATAAGAAGGATATCTTCTGGCGATCCATGTGAGTCCGTGCTTTTTGTCAAAGTTCATACACGATACCTACAAGAACTCTTCCGGATATCCTGTCTTTACGAGTATGGCCAACCGAACATTTTGAATAATTCGCGTGCATAGGCGTCGGGGGTCACATGCAAAATTTTGAGACCATCCATGGAAGATCTCAAGCCATCATTTTGGACTCTTGTAATTATGGAAACTAATCAATGCCGTAATCCAAATACACCAAATTTGTTTAGATCATTATCCCCCGCGTAGTCACTTGTGTTCAGTGTAAATGAGAGAAAGCACATTCTTTTACAATCGAAGATTGTCGTATCCATAGATTGATCTAGTGTCAACTGCACCTTCTACAGGATCTAAATGTTAAAATCATGAAATCTCAGTTTAGGATAGGAGAAGCTTAATATATAACAAAGGAGAGCTTCCTTTTGTTTAAGCTGAAAACTAATCTAAACGTTTCTAATACAAATGTGCACAATATTGCATTCCTGTGGAGCATGGGCCTTCAGTATTGTGGGGGACTTCTCTACTTTGCAACATTGACTATTGTAGTTAGGCCGATGTCTTCAGTGACACACTCACACTCACATCCATACCTTGCGGAAGTGGGATGAACTTGTGACATAGATGTCAGAAACATGGCCGTAACTTAAACATTTTTTCTTTAGGGAGTTTCCTTGAGAAAGGTGCCAAGAGTGAGCCAAAAAGGGATCATTCATCGATCATGTATGATATACGATAATTGTATGGCCGTAATTATTTACATATATATCGATATTGATTGAGATATGATATGATAAACAAAAATGAGCACATCCCATTTTCCCTTAAACACCCCAAGTCCCTCTATATAAACCTGCCAAAGTTGAAGTCTTTTCAGCGTTGGAATAAGCTTCTTTGAAAACAATACAAAGGTTTAAAAACATGGTGAAGTGCTGCCTAGTTTTGTTGATCATTTCCTTAGTGGCAACTACCACATGGGCCAATAGAGTTGTGTCTCCCAAATACCGGGAAAATCTGATTCATCTCCAGTTTTACTTCCATGACAGAGTCACCGGCAATGACATCACCGCGGTTAGGGTGGTTTCTTCCCCACTCAAAAACTCCGCCACCTTTTTTGGAAACATAACTATATCAGACGATCCACTGACTGAAGGACCTGACCCGTACTCAAAGCTAGTGGGGCGAGCTCAAGGGTTGTATGCCTCGGTTGGGAGAGACACAATATGCTTGTTTAATGCCTACAGCTTCTATATGACTAATGGCATTTACAATGGTAGCTCTTTCAATGTTTTTGGCCGGAACCCCACTCCAAACAAGGTACGTGAAGTCTCCATCGTCGGTGGTACAGGTGCTTTCAGGGGGGCACGAGGGTTTGCAATCTTAAACACTTACTCGGTTAGCGCAACAATTGCTGTTGTTGGCTACAACGTCACAATATCGCTGGATTGACCAAAATGCAGCATGATCATCACAACCAAGTCATTGCAATAAAACAAGTCTTGTCACAAAAAAAATGACAATTGTACTTCATCTATCATCGACCCTTTTGTCTTTTTTTTATATAAAAATAATGGTTTTGAGATAAGCAGACTTTCATGGTTAATAATATGCTCAATAGAGTTACTGGCAGTTTTTGTGAACAATTTTTTTTCTGCAGTTGTTCAACCATTGACTAACAATTATAAGTCTACACAAACTTCAATTATCACGGGATACCTTAGAGGTTTTGAACAAAGTTGCGAATACTGCACTAAATTTGGTATCGGATTAGATTCTGTTTAAGGTATTGTACCGGTATCAGTCAATACCGAGTGTCGTTTATGGTAAATTTTTAAATTTATGAAATAGTTCCTAAAATTTTTAAAATTTACTAAATAGTCTATTGGTATATTATACTGTTGTATTGTATACTTTACAAGTTTACATCAACTCTGTTTCCAAAAATTATAATAATAAATAATAATCACAATTAATATGAAATAACAATAATTTTTAAATATTTCACATATGAATAATAACCACAATTAATATAAAAAAGACAATCATCATCATATAAATATAAAATTAAGAATAATACAAAGTATTTAAAATATTACAATAATACAATTTCATCATTTTAATAAATAATAATTACATCAAAACATCCAATAAAAAGAACAATAAATATCCTTAACTATTACAATTTACAAAAATAATTCACGACGAAGAAATAACCAAGTAGAAGTTAAACCTGAAATAAAAACATTTACAATTACATTATATATATAGAATTTAACATAAACATTAAATATAAGTAAAATTAAAAGAAGAGAAAAAACAAAAACTTGGAACGAAATTCAATCATCAACCGGAGGATACCTGCTATAACTGCACTAACCCCAGTTATCATTTGATACGAAATCCTCATCATTGAGAGAAGCTTCATCATTGTTATCATTTAAATTTAATGCACCAAATGACATGTCCATGCTTTTCCATCTAAGATTATCTTCCAAGTCATTGACATCTACCAAATTCAGTTCTTCAAAAATCCAATATGCCAAAAGATCAATATTATCAATAGAAATTGGATCAGTTGAACTATTTGTGCTATTAAGACTCCTAGTAAACAATTAAATTTAATTATTAGAAAACTATAAGAAATTATACCGAAGTTAATAATGATAACAACATACATTTCCCGAAGCTTTAAATTGTAATGAACAAAAATTAAGTCATTCAACCTCTTATGCTCCAATCTATTCCTTTTCTTTGAGTGGATAAATTCAAATGTGTTCCAGTTTCGCTTCAGCTAATTGATCTGTGCCTTCGAGCCAGATGCATAGGCGGCAGCGAGACGATTCCAAGCCTCCTGGGCGGAGGCTGCTCCAACTACTTGCTGAATCAAAGGATTGCTGATTAAACTCATAATCCAACTGAGCACGAGTTTATCCTTGCAAATCTAATTGGTGTAGAGAGGATTTGGTTGCACATCAACCATAACAGTAAGGACTAGGCAGAAGTCGATGTGATTGTTCAGATTGTAAATACTTAGAAGAAGATCAAATTGCATCTTCCAAGAGAGATAATTGGTCAAAGTCAATTTTTGGGAGCTTTGATGGTTAGGAGGAGGGGTGAGAGGAAGGGCTAGGGTTGCGGTTGTAACGGCGAGTTAATTTTCAGTTGACATATTAAAGGGATTGGGATGAGAGAACAAGTAGGGTTGAAGGAAAGAGAGACAAAGGTGAATCTTTTGGAAGAAGAGAGGTTTGCTTGGTGAGGAGGGTTGGTGGCTCTGATACCATGAAACACAATTGAGCTTTTCATACTACCAACTGGCAGCGACAATCTATTACTTTACAGTCAACATATACAAGAGTTACATATAGTAGCGTTACAACAGATTGAGTCAACTACTTACAATTGTTAAGGAAGATTAGTAGGAGTAAATCACTCTATACAGAATATGGTAGGGAATATGCTTAATATCCTTATTAGTTCGTCTTGGATGCTCCTGTGCCTCCTAATCTTCTGATAATTTCCTACTTTAATTCCAAATCATCTTATTGTTGCTAAGTCATTACAAATTATCAAAAAATATTTTAAAATGTATTGATACGAGCATTGCCTAATCTAGAATGACTCATAAAATTTAACAGGGTATTGATTTGTGATTTCATTTTTTAACCTCCTATTAATAATTAATTTTAGCTACAAAATGATATCTTACTAAATTTTAGGCATGAATTTCAATCAACATTCATATCAACAAATAGGATTTACAAATTTTTTAATGGTAAAGTTATAATAATACATTTTAAAGTATTTTTAGAAAATTGTACTATACTGGTGGGTACCGTCGGTACAAAAATTGAACAAGCTAGTAACCGTCGTTTAGAGAGAGAGAGAAGAGAAAGAAAATGTATCTTTCATATATTTAACTTACAACCCAGTCACTATTTATATAGACACGAAAACAGAGCTTAACAGAGCAACTACACTATCAACAGATAACGAACGAACTATACAGAGACTCAACTAACTATATAGCTATATTATTTCTACACTCCCCCCTCAAGTTGGAGATGGGGAAGAAACCAAGCCCAACTTGACACTAATACTGTTAAACTGAGGAGCTGCCAAGGACTTCGTAAAAACATCAGCAAGCTGCTCCCGCGTGGAAACAAAACGTGGAGAAATAAAACCTTCCTTAAACTTATACCTCACAATATGGCAATCAATCTCCAGGTGCTTCGTACGCTCGTGAAAGACGGGATTAGCGGTGATGTGGAGAGCGGATTGATTATCACACCATAGATCAATAGGAAGGGGAACCACCACTTTGAAATCCTGGAGTAAATAAGCAAGCCATTGAACCTCACAAATTGCGGTGCCCATACTCCGATACTCTGCCTCATAAAGGAGATAATGCAAAGCTGTATCTGATTTGTATTGAGTAAGAGTATTTAAACACAACCATATTACAGTTAAGGA
>JAOSBL010000212.1:35294037-35305776 GCA_027568915.1 Erythroxylum roraimae
TAATTGATTAATTTTGATATAATTAATAATTATTAGAATATAATTAATTAATCCAATTATTATTAATGATTATTGGTATATTATTAATTATTTGATTTATTAAAATATAGTTACTTGATTAATTAGTCAATATTAATATTTACTATATATTTTAGCCGTGCATATGTACATATATAGATAATATATTATAATTTAATTTAATTAATTAAATTATAACTCATTAATTTTTTGCACATTAATTATAACTCATTAATGTTTCACGACTCGTGGGGAACAGATCAACTTGTTTTGCAAATGTTTCAACCAACCAAAACCTCAGATCTCTCTCTCCCTTAATCCAACTTCAAGTCATACAAAAGTTCTCATGATTACTCATCCTTGTTAATTGCTGTAGAGGATTAACCGCATTTCCGGCTTATTTCTTCACATTTCTCTTTTGTTGTTGCCCTTCAATTGTCACCGCCAATCAAGCCCATCAAGAACTGTAACTCGTCTCTCCCTATTTCTTTGTGGCTTTCTTTATTAAAGGTTTGAACTTTTTTTGGTTTTTGGATCAAGGAATCGATCTCTTTGAGAAATTTTGACCTGGGTACGGGTCCGCCATGGCGGACTTGGTGAATCTTGGCAAAACCGATTCAATTAGCGAACCTGGTGATCAAAGTTGCTGATGAAGAAGAATTACAGAGATAAAGAAGAAACACAAGAGTAACTGAAAGAATCACCAACTCAAAACCTCGGTGTTTAAGACAGCGAGAGCGAGAGAGAGAGAGAGTGAGAGAAAACAAGAGTAACGAAAGAGAAGGGGGAAGAGTCCGGAGAAAATGAGACGCGAGAGAGTCAAGTGGAGCGAGGGCAAAATGGAGAGAAGGCCGAAAAAATATCGGCTGATGGGGTGAAACGCTCCCATTTGGAGGTGGTTCAAAATTAGCTGATTGGGTTGAATCAGCCAACCTAATCAGCTATTTACCAAACAAGCTTATGAGATCTTTTTTAAAAGTCAACCAGCTAAAATGAGTTGACCAGCTAAAAAAGAGCTGATAAACTCTTTACCAAACACCCCCTATATGTGAGTGTCCAACATGGAAGAAAGAAGAGAAAGAAGACTAACATATAAGTCTAGTAGGTTACTCTACTTATTATCGATTGATTTTAGGATGGAATTCTCTTGAGTTTATGTGTAGTCTAATTTTTATTCTTGTATTGAGCAGTAGGCCATTGAAAATTGACTATAGGAAAGTAATGCATAATTTATCCAAAATAAATGATTTATTAGAATTTTGGCATTTGAAAAAAGTTGTAGACGGATGATCTGTTAAAAAATTATTTCCTTTTCTCTTCTGAGTGTTTTGCTACAGTTCCACCAATAAATCTAAAGTCAACCTTTGTTTGAGCGGTAAAATAAAAATCTCCATAACGAGAGATTTATTTTAGGAATTTAAAATTTCAAAATAAAGAGTTTATATACAATGGGACGCCACTTAAAAAGCTAACTAAAGTATTGTTAGAAAAATTATGAAATATAAGAAGTATAATTTGGAAAAAACGTTATGATTTTTTAACAATAAACAAATGATAATATACTAATTAAAATTATCTCTTTTGCGTTAATCTAATTAGGCTGAACTGTTTAATTGGCATGCCAGGATGCAAGTAACTTCCATAGCAATCAGACTTGCTTAATCTTAACTTCTGCAGAAAATTAATGAATTGCCTGATTTATGTACAATGATTTAAACGTGTTCCTTAAATGTCAAATTAATCTCCTTTTAATGTCCATTCAATATCATGCTAAAATACGCAAAGCGGGAAATAGACACCACAGTTTACCAACCAATCTAACGGTCCATACATTGTTTCAAAGCTCCTCAACAGTACACTGTATTACACGTTATCACTTCTCCGACTGGTGTAAAAATCTTTCGCAAGCCCTCTCTTTTTGTCCCTTCAAGAGTCCACGTCAGCCTGACTTGGCGTCTTTCACGACCAACTACCGTTGGATCTGGACCCCCAAAACGCAATCTCTACCGTCGACCAAGTCCCCAGTTCTCCGTAAGCCAAGGGGAAGTCACTAGGAAATGGATACTGAGACATATAAAGGAAATGCCTAGCAAACTCACCGGTAGATATAAGGTTCCTTCTGTGTTCTCTCTATAAATTGCTCTCTCTCTCCCTATAAAGTATCAATTAAGAGTCAGGTAACGTTTCTTTTGGCCTGGGAATTGTTTTTTACTAGAATTTTTATTGATTTCTTATCGCATTTTTATTTGAGTTTTTTTTTCCCTTTTTCGGTTTTTGGGGAAAAACCCTAATTTTAAATGTTTTGAACTTGGTATTAAAGATCTGAAATTTCCTTCATTTTTTGTGTTTTCGTAGTCGGAAATGGAATTTTGCATCTGGGATTTCCGTTTCGTTGTGTTGTTTAATGGCTTTTGATTGATTCTTTGATTGGTTGGACTGTTTATTTTGTGGTCGTTTTCGTTTTGGTATAATGGGTAATGATTGTGGTTTTTGGTTATTTGCTAATCTAGGGTTTTAAGGAGGTGTTGAAAATGGAAAATGGGGCGGAGAGAGCATATGGTCAGGAGATTGGGGAGAAATGCCTTGTTGAAAATGAGGCTTTTGGGGATAAGGTGAAGGATGGGGTCTTGAGGGGGTCCGGTGAAGAGAGGGATACGGAAGAAGAGGTCTTTGAGGAGGCAAGTGACTCGCAAGAGCAGTTGCAGGAGCTGGGAGCAAAATTTGAATCGGAGGTTAGTTATGAATCTATTGGTGGTTCTAGTTTAGTGGCTGTTGTGGATAAAGATTCAACCGCAGAAACTTTTGAGGAGGCAATTGGCACTCATGTTGACGTTGGAATTTTGTCCGACTTGGTGATGGTTGTTGGCGAAGAAAAGGTGAATGATTTGGTTGGTGAAGAGACCAGTGATAAGATTGATGAGGGAGGCACTCCCAGTGAAGATGGAAATGTTGAACCAAATGTGGGAAAGGATGTCGCTGAAGGTTTGGTATTGGGTGGAGGAAGTGCAGTTTCGAAGGCCAGGGATGAGATGCCTCTTCAGTTGGAAGGTGAATCAAGTGGGGTGATTTTAATGGAAAGCAATGACAAAGAGGAGTTAAAGGTTGATAATTCAGAATACCAGGAGAATGGGGACTTGATAGGTGCCTTTGTTGAACGTCAAGAGGTTAAGGATGATAGACACAATGACAACCTGGCTGTGATGGATACAAAGCTTCAGGATGCTGAAAATGGTCAATTTATTGGCCATAAAGCTGCTTATGATTCTGGGAATAAAGCTCATAATGATGAACTTTTATCAAAAGATAGGGCTACTGAGGATGGGGAAGTTCAATGTGATTGCAATAGTGGTGTCAATGATACGTCAGTTGCAGCCCAGTCAGAGCTTGAGCGGGAACCTTGTGATCTAAAACCTGTTTCAGCTGTTGTGGAGGCATTTGTGTCAGAGGTGTCAAATTCACCTTCAGAGAACTCTGTAACTGAGGAAATCCATGCTGATGCAACTAATCTGGTGGTGGAGGAAAATGATAAGGAAATCATTGCAGATGCAAGTACTGTAGTGTTGGAGGAAAGAAGTAAGGATATTCATGTTGGTACAACTGATCTCGTAGTGGAGGAAAAAAGTAACGATATTCATGTTCGTGCAACTAATCTGGTGGAGGAGGAAATGAATAAGGAGATCCAGGTTGATGGTACTAATCTGGAGCCAGTGGAAAAGGGCAAGGAGATCCACACTGATGCGAGTAATTTGGTGGCAGAATATATCAAGTCTGCATGGCCGCATTCGGATGAAATAGTTAATGGAGTTGAAAAGAATAGTGTTACAACTGAACAGCTTGGAAACAAAGCTGAAAAAGATAGCAGAGCTAGTGAAGTTCACCCCACACCAGATCTTGCTTCTTCCTCTGGAAGATCTGCTAGTGCTACCAACCTACCTGCTCGCCCGGCCGGACTCGGGCGTGTTGCCCCACTTTTGGAACCTGTGCCTAGGGCAGTGCAGCCACCACGTGTTAATGGAACTGTTTCTCATGTGCAATCCCAACAGGTTGATGATAATACTAATGGGGAGACAGAGGAGTATGATGAAACTCGTGAGAAGCTCCAGATGATAAGGGTCAAATTTTTGCGACTTGCTCATAGGCTTGGGCAGACTCCTCATAATGTTGTTGTGGCGCAAGTTTTATACAGGTTGGGGTTAGCCGAACAGCTGCGGGGAAGGAATGGGGGCCGTGTTGGTGCTTTTAGTTTTGATCGTGCAAGTGCCATGGCAGAGCAGCTTGAGGCAGCTGGACAAGAGCCACTTGATTTCTCTTGTACAATAATGGTTTTGGGAAAAACAGGAGTTGGTAAAAGTGCAACTATCAACTCCATTTTTGATGAAGTAAAGTTCAGCACTGATGCTTTCCACTTGGGTACGACAAAGGTTCAGGATGTTGTGGGCACTGTTCAGGGGATTAAGGTACAAGTTATTGATACGCCGGGCCTTTTTCCTTCTGGATCTGACCAGCGACAAAATGAGAAAATCCTTCACTCTGTTAAGCGTTTTATCAAGAAAACACCTCCAGATATCGTGTTATATCTTGATAGGTTGGACATGCAGAGTAGGGATTTTGGTGATATGCCCCTCTTGCGCACCATCACTGAGATATTTGGCCCTTCCATATGGTTTAATGCAATTGTTGTCCTTACGCATGCAGCTTCTGCTCCACCTGATGGAGCTAACGGTACTGCTTCTAGTTATGACATGTTTGTCACTCAAAGGTCTCATGTTGTTCAACAAGCAATTCGTCAGGCAGCTGGGGATATGCGGCTGATGAATCCTGTTTCATTGGTAGAGAACCACTCCGCCTGTAGAACGAATAGGGCTGGGCAAAGAGTGTTACCAAATGGCCAAGTTTGGAAGCCTCATTTGCTGTTATTGTCTTTTGCATCAAAGATTCTTGCTGAAGCAAATGCACTTCTTAAGTTGCAAGATAGTCCAGCTGGAAAGCCTTTTGCAACACGGTCAAGAGCACTTCCTTTACCATTTTTGCTCTCATCGCTCCTCCAGTCAAGACCACAGGTTAAACTGCCTGAAGAGCAATTTGGTGATGATGATGATGGTGTAGATGATGATTTGGATGAGGCATCAGACTCTGAGGATGAGTCTGGATATGATGATTTGCCTCCTTTTAGAAGTTTAACAAAGGCTCAGCTGGGAAAGCTCACTAAAGCTCAGAAGAAAGCATATTTTGAGGAGTTGGAACTCAGGGAAAGATTATTTATGAAGAAACAGTTAAGGGAAGAGAAAAGGCGCAGAAAGATGATGAAGAAAATGACTGCTGCAGCTAAGGATATGCCAACTGAGTTCAGTGACAATGTAGAGGAAGAAAGTGGTGGCCCTGCATCTGTGCCTGTTTCCATGCCAGATTTAGCGTTACCCGCTTCATTTGATTCTGATAATCCTACTCACCGGTACCGTTATCTTGATAGCTCCAACCAGTGGCTTGTAAGGCCTGTTTTAGAAACTCATGGTTGGGATCATGATGTTGGTTATGAAGGTATAAATGTAGAGAGATTGTTTGTAGTCAAAGAAAAAATTCCTTTATCCTTTTCTGGTCAGGTAACAAAAGATAAAAAGGATTCCAATGTTCAAATGGAACTTTCAAGTTCTATAAAGCATGGGGAAGGAAAAGCAACTTCACTGGGTTTTGATATGCAAACTATGGGAAAGGATTTGGTATATACTTTACGCAGTGAGACAAGGTTCAGCAGTTGTAGGAAGAATAAGGCAACAGCTGGTCTCTCTGCTACTCTCATGGGTGATGCCTTGTCGGCTGGAGTGAAAGTTGAAGATAAGTTGATTGTGAATAAACGGTTCCAAATGGTCATATCTGGTGGTGCAATGACTGGACGTGGCGATGTAGCTTATGGTGGTAGTTTGGAGGCCCAACTGAGGGACAAGGATTATCCTTTGGGTCATTCGATGTCAACTCTGGGGCTATCTGTCATGGACTGGCATGGAGATCTTGCTGTTGGTTGCAATATACAATCCCAGATACCTGTAGGACGTACTACAAATTTGATTGCTCGGGCCAATTTGAATAACAAAGGGGCAGGGCAAATTAGTGTTCGCCTAAACAGCTCCGAGCAACTTCAAATAGCTCTGCTTGGTTTAGTTCCTCTACTTCAGAAGCTTTTTAGTTTCCCTCGAGAAATGCAGTATGGACAATGAAGAAAAATTAGGACCTGCTCAATACCCCATTAGGCTCCCAGCCGTCAGTCATCTTGTGGTGGCCATTGCTAAAAAGTGAGTTAAGTAAGATGCTCATTTGGTTTTTATGCCGCTCCATAATCCCTCTTTATTTCCAAGTTAAATTCGCCCACTATTTTGCGTTGATAGTAGCTATGCCTTTTCGTTATATTCAGATGGTTTTGTTCATGATGAAGCTGCTGTTCCCATGGATCCATGTTGAATCATGCATCCGTCAAGCTTGGTTGGGAAATTGGTTATACTCCCGTCTTGCAAAGCGCGATCTACCACTTAAGGATGCATTTACGTTTCAGTTAATCTCTTGTAGAGCTTTGGAGTATAACCATTAATGGGATCTCCAAGTTGAATGAGGTGGACTGGTGACTTTAGGATACAAACACTTGTGAATAGCTTTTTCTATGAGCTTGTATCAATCAATTGATGTTTAGTTTAATGGGAAAGCCTGATGTTGATGGGAGTTGGAACATCATTTTAATTATAATGGCTTGTTTGAAGCCATAGTGAAAAGGATATGGCTCCTAGTGATGGATGGTGTACCTTGTTCCTGAAATGAACGGGCCATTAGAGTCGACGCCATTTGCAAAACATTCAAAAATAGCTATAAAAGCGTTTATGATTGACTTGCCATCTTAGGGATACCTTTTCTCCATGGCCATGTTTCATACTAAATTACAATTCTGTGGCAACTGACAATATCTCTCTGATATAACTTTAAAATTGTGGTTGGGTATTCCAAATCTACTATCTCCCAAGAGTAACATGGAAAAATGTCTGTCCGCATGTGTTATTTCGTGGAATTCCAAGCATAATTGGAGACCGAAAGTTATCAAATGTTGAAACTTGAAAGCCTCTCACCGTCACAGAATAGCTTGGTAATAATACTTGCAGGGTTAGCTTAGGCTGCTTCATTTACCATTCTCTGGCTCTTACAATGGTTGGAATTGATAGGGCCTTTTACTGTCAGCTTTGCTGGCAATGCAGATTTGGTCTCTCTCAAGGACATGGTGCTTGCCAGGCTGCTCGAGATAGATTTGTGGTATTCCTTAGGTAAATGATAAATTGTGGAAACCCTCTTATCATAGAACGGTTCTATGGTGTAGTGGTTAGCACTCTGGACTTTGAATCCAGCGACCTGGGTTCGACTCCCGGTAGGACCTCTGTTTTTTAAGTGTTTCTTAAATAATGGTTGAATTTTCCCCTTCTAATGCGATAAAAATAATAAACGAAGGATTGGCATAACTGGATTTGGGTTAACTTCCAAGTTCTGTCCTCAATCTTTTCCAGTTTTTCCTATCAATTCTTTGGCTAGTCTTATATCAGACAAGAAAATGTATATCCATATATATATTGCTAGTCTTATAAGGTTGGCTGTATATTAGAGGTCACAGCCTGAGAGCAGTTCACAATTCAATATCATAACACAGTTTCACAAGGAAAGCAGAGTCTGAAATCAATTCTTTGGCTAGTCTTATATCAGACAAGAAAATGTATATCCATATATATATTGCTAGTCTTATAAGGTTGGCTGTATATTAGAGGTCACAGCCTGAGAGCAGTTCACAATTCAATATCATAACACAGTTTCACAAGGAAAGCAGAGTCTGAAATGATTCAACTACAGAATTGTAGGTGCAAGCTAATTTTAATCTTTGAACAACCCCATCAGAACAAGAATCTAGTCATGAAAAATTGTAACGTTGTACCCGATCACAGCATCTCCGGTGTTAGAATCCAGCGAGGAAGTCCTTGCAATCGCATAGCCACGAGCTGATCGGAAAATACCAGTCCCTCCGACAATCGGAATCTCACGCACCTGACTCTGTGCAGAATTCTTCCCCAGAAGATTGATGGAGCTACCACTATAGGTACCATCCGTGAAAGCATAGCTCATGACCGTGATCATAGATGTCTCAGTTTGTCCAGCTGATCCATAAAGCCCCTGCGCTCGGCCTATCAACTTGGAGTTCGGATCGGGGCTCTCTGTTAACGGGTCATCTGCCATGAAAATGGCACCAAAAAGTGTTGAAGACTTGTCAGTGTTTGAATCTTGAGCTACCCTAACTGAAGTAGGATTGTTGCCACTGCGAGTTTCGTGGGAGTAGAATTGGACAAGTGTCTGAGTTTCTTGGAGTCTCCTAGCCCAGGTCCTGGGACTTTGAGATGGCACGATTGCTGCCAGGAAGAGTAGCCGGAAAACCAGGATGAGCTTTGCCATTTCTTGGATTTTCTGCAAGTCTTAAGAGATAACTCTTATCTCAAGATAAAGAAGGAAAAGTTGGAGTCGTCCCTAGTAGTTGAAAAGTCTTGTATATAATTTCTAGCACCAAATCAATTAAATAAAAGCGTGTAACATTAATAATAGTTCTAATTCAATGTCAAAAAAAAAGAAGTTCTAATTTGATCATTGCATTAAAAGATTGTATCTTGTCACCTTTAATTATGGTATTTGGTATATCAAATTTTTTGTAGGTTAGAGATGCTCATGAAGTGGGACCATGACCATCCCACCAATAATTATTTGTTAGTTGAAAGTTAGGATGTTATGATCAAATCTTTTTTTTTGGTGCATCTAGGGTATCTATTGATGAAATCAGTGACTAATTCTTTTGCTGCAGGAATATTTTCAATATGGGAGGGCTACAGCTGGCCCAGGAGCTTGCTGCATTTCTAAAGGTGGGGATCGAACCCCCAACTACTTAGTTAAGCGACGAAGGCATGTACCACCTAGGCTCAAACCTGCTGCTGCTGAATCAAACTTTTCTCTTTAAAATTCATTGAACTAAGATTTGGTATAAATTTGTGTACTTGCGCTTCGAATACAAATAGTTCCTCGACAAAGTATACCGGCCCATTGAGTGGCAATTATATTTAACGCCCTACCCTACATCACTAATCCATGGCGTTTATGCTATTTTGTAGCATTTTTGATACCTGAGTAATTCCTTGAACATAGCCGATAGAATCAGCTAGCTAATAGAATCCGTTATTTGTCCAGGAGGGTTATTCTCTTACTATTTCTATACTGGGTTTTCTCTTGCTGTTTTTAAAAGTTAATGCAGTAAATAACCCTATTTTTCATCATGAATCTTTGAGCTCCACATAAATATTAATTTATGTTTTTTATACTTAGTTAAAGATGCATTATTTTTTTTAAAGTATGAAGATATTTAAATAACTCTTTTATACATTTTTATAATTTAATTTACATATTTAAATCAAATAAGGATGAAGACAATTCAATATTAGTCATTTCAACAAAATTGAATTTAATATATTGATGAATTATTTTGTAATTTTATAAAAATAAGATATTATTTTATACTTTTAAAAGTATACATATATATATGTATATGGTTCAGTTGGATTTTGCTGGGTCTGAACATCTTGGTTTGGATCTATAATGCTGTCTGGCTTTGGCTGATGAATTCCTGCAAAACAAATAACGGTGGGCCGGGAGTTGATTCCCGGCAGGCCCCTCCGACGCTCAAGTCAGTTTCTTTGTACAGGTTTTTGCTGCTAAAGTAGAGAAAAGTAGGATTGTAATCTTATACCTGTATCATGGTAGAATAGTACCTTATATACCGTGGATTACCACTAGGTTTAGGTCTTTACGTAGATCATTGTGTTTGCATGGGAGACTAACTCCTGTGAATGGGCCGTGGGTGCATGGATTGAATGCCTTGGGCCTGGGCCTAGCACAGCCGACCCGACCAATAACTATTATCATATATAAGTCAATGCCTTCAATTAAAATTTAAAGTTTTGAAAATAAATAAAAATGGAAAGGAACATTTCTGTGAGTGAATATGCTAGAAGCATCTATCCATCGAACATTCTTCTCTTATGGGAGTGCATGTGGGACAAACACCTATCATTTTTATAAAAGCTAGGGTTTTCTTTGTCCTATATTGTCGCCTCCTGCTACTTTATCCTTGGTACTTCTTCTTCTTTGGGTGCAATCTTCATAGCGCCATCATGCCTGGTTCAAGTCATTTCCTTTAAGGGTTATTGTCACCTTCTTCCAGTAGCGATTAACACCACTAGCTTCACTAATGACTAACATCATCGCTGGTGAAGATCCAATACTTAGACTAACAACCATGCATAACCTAACAAAATCACACAATCTAAAGCTATAAACTTTATACAAAAACCTAAAGCTGGGGGGATATGCATCTTATGTATTCAGAAGAAAGTCATAATATATAGCAATTTTAGAAACTTAAATCAAAGTCGAAACAAATGATAAAACCATTCTAGAAGCAAAACAAAGGGATAAGGCAAGCAACAAAAAAGTGTTCATATGTCTAGCCTTTAACGATATCTACATAACAGAGAAAAAGAACTTAACATTTGAAAGGGAAAGCAGGAATGCTAGCTCCCTTATGCCTTCCTCCTATTTATAGAGAAAGGCAGAAGAGTTTCTCTCTTATTAAAATTAAACTTCCTAATTTTAATTAAAGCTTAACATCAACTATAATTACAATTTAATTTTAATAAAATCAAATGTATCATGATCCCTGAAGTTTCTAAAACTTTATATTTAAGTCTAACTTAATTTAAATTAAAATTTCTCTTTTTAAGTGCTCTATTATATGTGACCCATTAGGTTCCTAATATGTTGATAATGATTATAAATTATAATTATAATTTATGATTATAATTAAATAAATTTAAAACCCCTTTTAATTTATACATAATTCTCTAATTAAACAATTTATAATTATAGATCAAGATTGATGTCTAACAATATATCATGACACCCAAATATTAAGAATGTCCAAATAATTAAACTCAACATATTCATGCATGGTCATGATGTCTAATTTAATCAATTATACAACCATAAAAAATATTTCAAAGAAACATTGGTAATATTCCATTTAAGATCCTCATAATTGTGTGATTTTAGCAAACTTATTCTCTAATAAGAACGCACAAGTTTGTTTAAATATCTCCACACATTAACTTATGAGATTAATTATTGTTTTATAAGAAAAAAATATAATGAGTGTTAGTTTTACCATTTCATCTAGTTTTACCATTTCATCTTTGCCCCTTTTTGATGAAACTACAAGTAACAATTTAGAATTAATCCATCAATGCAAATTGAATATCAAAATTATGATTTTATCATAATTTTAATTGCAAAGCAATTATTACAAAGAATTTATAATTAACAAAAAAAATGAAGATAAATAGTGTCTGTAATTAATTATGTCACAAAATCTACAACCATCCAATTGGTTATAGGGCATACATTGATAAAAATCCCCAAGACCCTAAATTCCTAGTTTCAGACAAAGATCAATCTTAGGAAATAGAAGTTGGATACTAGTATCAGCTACTAGTAAATTAATGTCACTATTTATCCAACTTTAGTGAATATTAGTTGTAGCGCCCCCTTACCGTAGAGTACCCACCGGAACGCCCGTAGGTCATTCCAGCACGTATCCTACAGTAAGAGAAC
>JAOSBL010000212.1:35305876-35320614 GCA_027568915.1 Erythroxylum roraimae
ATAACAAGAAATACAATCTAGAATAGAAGATGGGAGGGACGTCGGGCAACCTCCTGATCCGAGAAGTACTTCGAGTCAGCTTCTTCTCCTCTTCTCTTCCTCTATCTCTCGATGATTTCTTAAGGTGGCTGATGTAAAAGCTCCCTTCTGTCTCTTTTTATTTTTTTTTAAATTCCCTCTTATGTTTTGGGTAATACTAGGGTTTTTTTGGTGTCCGAAAGGTCTAAAAAATCCCTCCAAACTTGACGTTCTTGAGTGTCTGCGCGTCTACCCGATGCAGGCCATGATTGTGGGCCATTCCCTAGGCTTCTGTCATGATCGTGGGCCAACTCTGGTGCTTCTGTCACGATCGTGACCTGACATGCCACGATTGTGGGTCATTATTTAGACCCAAATGTCTTCGAAACTCCTCCGTTCTTCGATGTTGACCCTAAAACACTAGTAAACACATCAAGGTACCTCAAAAACATAATATTTAAGCTCAAAGACTTATACTAACCCATAAAACACTTAAAATATAAATAATTAACAAAATAACATAATTCTAACCTAAACACATACTAAATGATTGAATTAACAACTAAACACATATCAAACTATGCCCTAAAATATAATGCAATTTACACTTACCAACATACCATGTTGATTAATTGAAACAGGGTTTAGAACATACGTTTAATGTTGGTATGGTTGGCATTGAACCTAAATATTATGTAAGATATATCTATGATAACCTTCAAGCCAAATTGAAGATTACAAAGGTTATAAAGAATATAGTGTGGAGTGGACTTAGAGCATATACCTTTAAGGAATTCGAAAGGTATATGATTGTTTAATTTTAGATAGCACTTGAATTTCAATGTGTATGGTTATTTAATTCATATTAGAGCTCTTTTTTCCTTGAATAGGTAAATGAAGCATTAAAAGGTATTTATAAGTCGATCTATAATTGGTTGGTCAAGATACCAACCCGCAGTGGTGCAGGAACATTCATAATATAGAGCTTAAATGTGTCATGTTGTTGAACAATCATTGTAAAAGCTTCAATGCTTACATCAAGGATGCTAGGGATAAACCAATCATTATAATTCTTGAGATGATTAAAAGAGCAATAATGAAGAGATTTAACGAGAAAAATTTAGGGATGGAGAAACTTAATGGATCTGCTTATTCTAGGATGTAGAAAATTTGGGAGAAGTTTAAAAAACTTTATAGTAACTGCATGTCATACTTTAGTGAAGGGATATTGCTTTAAGTGGAGTATATGAATTTCTACCAACACGATTTTAATTTAGGCAATAGGACTTGCACATATAGAAGGTGGGATTTAAGTGGAATTTCTTCTCAATATGCTTGAGCTGCAATTAGACACGATGGTGGCAAGCCAGAAGATTACGTGGACTTGATGTATAGTAAAGGAAATTTTGAAGTTGCTTACGCATGTCAAATTTTTCCAATTCCTAGTCAGAATTTGTCAATGGCCCTTACTGAGTTTAATGGTTTTGAAATCCTTCCACTACAGTACATGAGAAGGGTTAGAAGACTAAAAAAGGTAAGAAGCAAGCAGGTAGAAGAGGAATATAACCCATATAAAGCTACTTGGAAACATATTATGCAAAATATGCATGCAATATGGTCCTAGTTTAAGAAAATTCAATCGAATAAATAACAAACTAGCCAATTGACACAAGAACGAATATAGTTGATAAGGAGAACAAGAAGAAGAAACTAACTTTTTTTATATAGTGCATATTGAGACTAGCTACCTATGTAATAGAGCTTATTTTGAACATAGATATACTTATGTATATGAAGCTTATTTTGTATTTTGGATATACACACTAAGGCTTTTTTTTCTTTATGGAGCTTATTCTAGATATCTACTTTTGTATATAGATCTTATTCAGATGATGAAACGTGGTGTATATTATTCAAATGTTTATAAATGGAAACTATAGTTGTTTACTCTATGTCATACTTGTCTAACTTGTTAATTTCCATTATTTGCAATCTTACTTCCGATATGTTCGTGGGTGTTTATCCATACTTACTAATGATAGAGCCAAATAATAAGATAATAATACATTAATATGCAAAAATATTTAGTATGAATCCACACATTAATAAGAAACATGTACATTGCTAAGTAACACCTGATAATTATAATAAAGATGATCCAACTACAAATCAATAGCCTCTTTAATAAAAATTCATCTCGACAATTCTAAAATTTGTCGTTGATCTCCTAAAGCTCATTGATTACATTTATACTTCTTGTGAATTTTTCGTCATACCACACAAAGTAATCACCTTTTCATTTACTCTGTAAATAAGATGTATAAAACAAATTCAGCAATCCGTCAATCTAAAATTTGACTTAAAAAAGGTAAATCTATTCTTTAATTTTACATTAAATTAGGCACATCCATAAAATTACCTTCTTAGTTGAACTTGGTCCAAAAAGTTCTTATAGGTGTACCAATCACAATAATATAAATGATTTTCAATCTTATTGCCTGCACTGCTAAACGAACTTGACATTTTCTTCAACTGTGAGAATAAGTGAATACAATGTAGGACGGTGACAGGATTCAAGCTAAATAATATAAAATAATGCAAGTAGTTGCATATTCAAGCTAAATGATATAAATTAATAAAAAATGATTCAAACTAAATAATTAATGTACTTATCCAAAATAAGATTATTTACCAATAACTAATGCACGTACGTCAAATTGGAACATATAAGAATTAAGCCTTTTTTTACGCTAATGTAGGAAAGAATCAAGCATTAAGCTTCAAGGAATATAAAGCAAATGCTTGAGAGTGAGCTATTGACAAAAACTAAACTATGACTAAATAAAAACTGGAAGTGTTGATTAAAGTACTATAGGATGTGTGAGTTGCATCCATATAAAATAAATACACAATAATATTTGTTGTTTTAATGTCAATACATCAATTGACAACAAAACCAATATAAAATTAAAGAGGAATAAACAAAATTGATGTTGCTTTTATATTCCATACAGAATAAATCAAATAGGCACTAATCATGGTTAAAGGATGAGACTTAAGAATTCCTTTTATATTCCATACAGAATAAATCAAATATCAATCTTCTTTTCCTTCAAGACAATTATTTTTAAAGTTTACAAATGTAAATGAGTAAATAATAAATTTTTATCAAACTTAAGTAGAAAGCTTAATAGAAGATTTCTTCCAAGGAAATTGCCTTAAATCATGGTTTTAATTTTGTTTGCAGTTGCAATATTAGTAGCAACAGTCAAGATTGTTATTGTGATTTATCAACCATATTTTCTATAGCTACTCTTATATCGTGCTCAATGATTGTATAGAAGAGCCTACAAATATACTAAGCATCTAAATGAAAGTAAGCTTTATGTTTTACAAAATTTTGTATAAGTACTAACATTCAAAACATGTTACAATACATAAGAGCAAAAGACAGTTGAATAATGTAAAAATGATCAACCTACCAAGAAAGGCCTAATAAATAGGTCAGTTTGTAAACTTTTAATGTCTTATTAAACATTAATCTAGGAATCTATAGACAACTCCTCAAGAATATATATATATATACATATACATATGTACATATATATGTATATATATATATATTATAATAGCTAAATATTACATCAATTAAATAAGTGAAAATCATAATTTCCACCATCTAATAGTAGTATACTTGATAAAATTTATTATTTAAGAAATAATAATACACTTAAATGATTTATTTGCAGTCTTCAAAACAAGATTTTAGAGTTTATTTTATATGTTAGTATAAATATTAATAGTATTGCATTGTATTAGTAATTTAAATAACATTTAAAAAATTTTCCAAACAAAAAATTTGAGTGAAAGAGTTAGTAATCTAATAAGATCGTCTCATATTTAGTCGTGCTAAGCTAATATATATAGATTATCTTTTCTTTAGAGAAAATGTATGAGATGAACAAAATTTTATTAGTCAAGCACATATTTTCATAGATTACGATCACTGTATGATTACAAGAATTTCAAGTGTTTTCACTTAATTTCTCATTCTTCAGGACTTTGAGCACATTTTATTGAAGTAGGAATGAACAATTTGCAATCACATACAATGTTACCCCTACCAATGACTAGTCCTGTAAACTGTCGAAAAGGACACACGGACTATTGAAAAGATGTAGCGATCATTATTCATTAGCCAATATTGACACTCAACTCAAGATCCTTTTGGAATTGAACCTGTGTTCTCTCCCCCATTTCGGCTCGACAGAGTGGTTCCGTCAACCCAAATGGTGACATTGTAGCCTACAGTGGCAAAGGTAGGGTTTATTGAATACGTCCGTAAGACTGCATGCCCACAAGCCGATCGGAATACGCCTGTCCCACCATTTATGGAGACCTCACGTACAGCGTTCGTTACTGGGTTCCGGCCTAAGACGTTGAAAGAGCTGCCATTGTAAATGCCATCTGTGAACACAAAACTGACGGCCATTGTCAGCGATAGCCTGTCCTTTCCAGTGCTGCCATAGAGCCCTTGAGCTCGGCCTATTAACTTTGAGTTGGGATCAGGGCCTTCCGTCAATGGATCATCTAGTATTGTTATAGCTCCAAAAGATGTCGGCGAATTGTTAGTGTTAGGTGATTGTGCAACTCTAACAGCAGTAGGGTTGCTTCCACCTAGTATGTCGTGGAAGTAAAACTGGAGAGAGATCACAGTTCTTCTGTTGTCAGAGACAACTCTCTCGGTCCAAGTCTCTTCCGCATAAACGTGAGCATGCGACAAGCCTGTCACTAGGGAAATGACCAACAAAACTGGACACAACTTTATCATATTTCTAGCTTCTTTTATTGTGTTCACTCTTTTGAAAGTAAGTTATTCCGACACTGAAAAGGACTCCAATTTTGAGAGGTTTATATGGTGGAATTGGCTCCTGGTAAGTACGAATTAACAATTCTTCCCATAAAGCTCTTTAGCTCAATAGTCAAAGGAAGTTGCGAAGTTTGTGGAACAGTAGTATGGGAATCCATAATGGACTGAAAAAGAAAAGCTTTTAACTAATACTAGTCAAGAATGTGCCTCCCGTTCAATGTGCCTCCTGTTCTTTATGACCTTTTAAGACTAATTAGTGCACTAAATTATTTTTAGTTATTGCTTCACTTAAATCAACAGGTGGATGGATATTCAACTCTGATACTTAAGAATCACTGTTCGTTCACGGTGTATCGTTTTATTCTTTGACTTATGTCGCGTCCACCCAACTTTCTTTGAAAATCGTCCTTCTCCACTCATTGGTGAGAAGATAATAAACATTGAATCCTTGAACGATATGAATTCCTGGAAAAGCTTCTTGAAAAAAAGGAGAAGTATTGATTGGTGAGAAGATATAAACTCTGACGAAAGGCATGGTCTGAGATCACGGAGGGTGCCCAACTTGCCATGGAAGGTATACTGGAGCACCAGTACAAGAGTCGTGACATAATATTCGGTCTTGTGGTGTGCTGCAACAATCGATTGTTGTATACAGCAAACTTGTACTCTAATTAGACTTAATTTCCATGTTTCTTTGATCCCTTGTGTCTGTCTCAAACTTCTTTTTTCCATGCCTATAAAAGTCGAGTGCTCTCATAACAATTTTTTTTTAATTTGAAGTAAAGACAATTCCCTTATTATGAGAGTTTTCTTGGTAAAGACTTTCCTAGGATGGTATATATAATATAATTAAAATTTATTGTTTTATTAATTTATCTTATTTACATATCATTAATAACTTTTAATATTATAATAATTTTTAATATGCAATATTAATTTATTTTATCAATAGTTAGTGAATATTATTATATATTTTTTGAATATATACAATAATATAATAATTTATATAATTAATTTTTATTTGTTTCAAATAATATTAACAAGTAAGATGATCAATCTTTTTTAGGCTAAAATATATTTAACCCTCTTATGTTTTATCTCTTGGTATATTATGCCCCCCTCTATTTTAAAAATAAATTTATTGCCCTTTTGACCACAAGTTAACGGAACTTAGAATTCCAAAAGACTTTTTTACCCCTGCATTATGATGACATCACTACAACTGTACATATTGCATTTTTTGGACAAAAAAAAACCCTTTTAATCTTTTGTTGACTAAAATACGTTAAACCCCTATATTTTTTGCTTTATTTCATTATGCCCCTATTAAAAAAGTAAAAATTATTTTAAGTACGAATTACATTTTGACTGTTAATAAATATAAAAAAATTACTAAAAATACCATTGTCTTCACAATTTTACTTTATGATCGTTAATTTATGAACAACAATTAAAAAAGGAAATTTATTTATGAAACAAAATTAAGAAAGGAAGAAAATTTATTGAAGGTACCATTTTTTCATAATTGCACGTTCTAACTGTTAAATGATAAAAAAAATTACAATTTTTTGTTTGTAGGTTACCTTCTTACCATTACTTTACCAAAAAATAGAAAAATAATAATAAGAATAATTGAAAATGTCATTTTCTTCAAAATTGCACATTCTGAGATACTTATATCCTTAAAAAAAAGATTTAAAAGTAAGAATTACTTTTTTGTGCAAAGAAAAAAAAATGCAAAACTTCATTCTAAATCTTTAAAGTAAAAAAACACCCTGGAGCACAATGAAACAAATATTGCCAGATTGAAGAAAACATAATAGCAATCTTAATAATATCATTAGATTAGCAATCCTTCAGAAAAAAAGGCAAACAATAACTTGTTTTCGCTTTGATCCAAATAAAAATATCAAAGCTAAACTCTGATAATTACAAAAGGGCTATTGATATTTCACATGTTCAGCTTCAAAAGTTACCAAAGTGTTATTCATATTTCAGTTTGCCCAAAATTAGCACATGAATAATAACTTAAATATCTAAGCAAAAGACAATCCACAATACTTAAACTACATTAAACTATTACTACTCAAAAATTGGACTCTTACAAATCAAAGAGATAATGGTGTTCCCCACTTTCTAGACCACCATCTCTACAAACATGCACTCCAACAGAAGAATGTTGATTGAAACACTAGTATTCATAACGCGTAGATTGACGCATCTCAATCTACAAAAATTAAGTGTGCAAGTGTAAAAAAATGTTACACAACTATGGAAATAATTAAATACAAATAATAGAAAACATACTCTAATATTTGTAGGATTCGAACAGTAGAGTAGAGAACATACTCTAATGTAGGTTGTTAAAGAAAATGCTCTAAGTGCAGGTTCTGATTGTTCACTTGTTCTAATAGTAACAACACTTCTTTGTGAATTATCAAATTTCTAAAAATCGCACACATGTTAAAAGAGAACATATATTGAATAATACAATAACAAAGGTTACGTAAGTGAAGTAGACCTTGTCAAAGGGAACAAACAAATGCATGTTTAAAAACCTAACTCCATTCCACACTCCTATTCCACACAAAGGCCCATTTTTCTTTGCCCAACCCTTATTTGTACCTCCACTTTGTCCTTTGCCATTTCCTTTACCCCTTCCCCTTCTTCTCCTCCTAAAACCAGGCACACTTGTGTTAAAAACCTCAGCATTTCTCCATCACCATTTCCCCTGCCCCCTTTATTTTCTGCCAGAACTAGCCACTCTTATTCCAAAACATTCACCATTATTTGTAGCACCATTTCCTCTACTCTTTCCCTTCCATGCTTCCCCCTTCCACCTGCTACTATATTCTCAAAACTTTGCGATGGATTCAGGGCATTAATTGAACCAGTATTTTCATGATTAGCACGCTCAGGTTCATCATTTTCATTATACACAAACTGGGGCTGTGAATTTTTAGCTCTTGGAGCATCCTGCATAACTAAAGTAAAAGCAAAGTAAATTAGAATTTTGTATAATACACATGTTTAGTAAAAACAGGTCTAACAATCATTACAAAACAAAATACCTTTTCTACAACAGAATTTTTGAGCTTCCTATTTGGATGAGAGGGATTTTTGCAAGTCTTTAAATTGTGACCTTGTGGTAAACAATTATTACATGTATTGCTATGGCACCTTCAATAAATTTTCTTTTTTTAATTTTGTTTCATAAATAAATTTTCTTTTTAAAAATTTTCTATAAATTAACAGTTATGAAGTACAATTGTGAAGATAATAGTAATTTTAGTAATTTTTTCCTTTTTTATTTATTAACGGTCAAAATGTAATCCATACTTAAAATAATTTTTATTTTTGAAATAGAGGGCATAATGAAATAAAAAATAGGGCTTAATGTAGACTAAAATGGTATTTTTGTCCAAAAATGCAACATGTACAGTTGTAGTGATGTTATCATAATACAGAGATAAAAAAGTCTTTTTGAATTCTAAGCTCCTTTAACTACCTTTGAATTCTAAGCTCCTTTAACTATATTTTTAAAATAGAGGAGAGCATAACGTACCAGGATAAAATACAAGGGGTTAAATATAGCCTATAAACAATTAATGATAGCCATTATCTCACATTAGTCAACTGACTTGGCAATTGGTTCTTGGTGGGACCCACTAAAATCATCAAAGTCGAACCGTCACATCACTTCATCAACTCAATAACAAAACCATCGTACTCTACACCGCAAGCAGTGACGCCAAGTTCGTCGCAACCACATTGCAACGCCGTGAATGATGTTTGATCCAATCCTTAAATTGGATCTAATCCTTAAAAATAGTTTTGTTTGTGGGTTATCATCTCACCATTACTTCACAAAAAAGTTGAAAATGTCATTTTCTTGAAAATTGCACAATCTGAGATACTTCTATTCTTAAAAAAAGTTTTAAAAGTAAGAATTTCTTTTCAATGCAAAGAAAAAAAATGCAAAAGTTCATTCTAACTCTTTAAAACAAAAAAACACCCTAAAGCCCAATGAAACAAATATTGCCAAATTGAAGAAAAACATAATAGCAATCTAAATAATATCATTAGCTTAACAATTCTTCAGAAAAAAGTCCCACAATATCATGTTTTTTCTTTGATATTTCTCGATTCAATAGAAGCCCAAAGAGGTGAATAGAATAGGGTCTCAAATAAGGAGATATATATGTAAAAAAATAGGGATTCTTATTTGTACAAACGGTACTTCGACGAACCTTGCGGAGGAACCCTTAGGTTTTCGGGGCCGTTGAATGGATCCATTCGAAAACAACTTGATGATGACAAAATTATCAAAGATTCCATTCGACTAGTTCCGGGTTTGAGTCCCGGGCAACCCATTATAACTATCTATTGAAATAGTATGAAATCCGATATGATATGTCTAGAACTATGCATAAAAAGAAAATATGATAAAATAAAAAACAAAGGATATACTTCTATAGTCTAGGATCTCCCCCCTTCAAAATCGGACGTGAGAATTTCCCCTCATCCGGCTCAAGTAGTTACACCAAATATCAAAGCTAATCTCCGGTAGTTATAAAAGGGCTATTGATATTTCACAGGTTCAGCTTCAAAAGTTACCAAATTGTTATCCATATTTTAGTTTGTCCAATATTAGCATATGAATAATAGCTTAAATATCCAAGCAAAAGACAATCCATAATATTTAAACTACAGTAAACTATTGTTACTCAAAAGCTGGACTCTTCCAAATCAAAAAGTTAGTGGTGTTCTCCACTTTCTAGACCACCATCCTTACAAACATGCACTCCAACATAAGAATGTTTATTGGATAACAAGTATTCACCACATATAGATTGACGCATCTCGATCTACAAAAATTAAGGGTACAAGTGTGGAAAAAAATGTGAAATAATTATGGAAATAATTAAATACAAATAATAAAAACATACTCTGCTACTAGTAGGATTCGAACAGTAGAGTAGAGAAAATACTCTAGTGTAAGTTGTTAAAAAAAACTCTAGGTGCAAGTTCTGATTGTTCAGCTGTTCTAGGTGCAAGTTCTTATTCTTTACTTGTTCCACTAGTAACAACACTTCTTTGTGAATTATCAAACTTCTAAAAATTGCACATATGTTAAAAGTGAACATATATTGAATCATACAATAACATAGGTTACATAAGTGAAGTAGACCTTGTCAAAAGTAACAAACGAATGCATGTTTGAAAACCTAATTCCATTCCACACTCCTATTCCACACAAAGGCCCATTTTTCTTTGCCCAACCCTTCTTTGCACCTCCACTTTGTCCTTTGTCATTTCCTCTACCCTTCCCCTTCCCCTTCCCCTTCCCCTCCTCCTAAAACTAGGCACGCTTATGTTAAAAACATCAGCATTTTCTCCATCACCATTTCCCCTATCCCTTTCTTTTCTGCTAGAACTAGCCACACTTATTCCAAAACATTCACCATTATTTGTAGCACCGTTTCCTCTATCCTTTCCCTTCCACGCTTCCCTCTTCCACTTGCTACTATATTCTCAAAACTTTGCGATGGATTCAGGGGATTAATTGAACCAGTATTTTCATGATTAGCACGCTCAGATTTAGCATTTTCATTATACACAAACTGGGGCTGTGAATTTGTAGCTCTTGGAGCATCCTGCACAGCTAAAGTAAAAACAAAGTAAATTAGAATTTTGTATAATACACATGTTCAGTAAAAATAGGTCTAACAATCATTACAGAACAAAATACCTTTTCTACAGCAGATTTTTTGAGCTTCCTATTTGGATGGGAGGGATTTTTGCAAATCTTTAAATTGTGAACTTGTTGTAAACAGTTACTACATATATTGCTATGACACCTTCAATAAATTTTCTTTCTTTTTTTTTAATTTTGTTTCATAAATAAATTTTCTTTTTTTAATAAATTAAAGATCATGAAGTACAATTATGAAATCAATGGTATTTGTAGTAATTTTTTCCTTTTTTATTTATTAACGGTCAAAATATAATCCATGTTTAAAATAATTTTTATTTTTGAAATAGAGGATGTAATGAAATAAAGCAAAAAATATAGGGCTTAATGTAGACTAAAAGGGTATTTTTGACCAAAATGCAACATATACAGTTGCAATGATATCATCATAATATAGGGATAAAAAGTCTCTTTAAATTCTAAGCTCCTTTCACTAGTAGTTAAAGATAATAAGTCTATTTTTAAAATAGAGGAGAGCATAAGAGATTAAATGTATTTCTTCTTTTTTATTCTTCTCTAGGGGTAATATATTTTAAACCTATAAACTATTAGGTGTCGTTTGATTTTACTTCTGTTTTTCTGTTGTAGTTTTCATTTTTTGTTTTCGTTTTCAGTTTTTTGTTTTTGCTTTTTTTCAAATAAAAACAAAAACCTTTTTGGTTGTTAATGTTAATATAGTTATATTTTTCACTGATAATAATTATATATTAGATAAAACTTAAAGATAAATTATTTTTAAATAAATAAATTTATTTAATCTCTTATATAATATTTATTACAGTAACAAATTATTAATAAATTTATGTTATTTTAATAAAATAAATATTTTATTTATAAATTAATATTTATTTGAAATATATTTTTATTATTAAATCAAATTTTATTTGAATATTTATATATTTTAAATTTAATTATATTTTAAATAATTATTAAATTTTAAGTACATATAATTTAATTATTAAAATTGAATAAAATTAAATTATTCATAATTTTATTGATAATTAATTTTAATTTATTAAATATATAATCTTGAATTAAATTATTTATAATTTGATTAATAATTAAATAATATTTATTTAAATAAAAAAAACTGAAACAGAAAATAAATACCATTTTTTATGATTTTTATAATTTTTAAAAACTGCAAAAAAAAAAGGCAAACAAAACAACAAGGCAAACAAAACATGTTTTTTCTTAAATTGAAAACAAAAACAAAAACAAAATGTATACAAACACCCCGCCGCAATATCACATTATTCAGCTGACTTGGCAACTGGTTCCTGGTGGGACCCACTAAAATAATCAAATTCGAACCGTCACAGCAGTTCATCAACTCAATACCAAAACCATCGTACTCTACACTGCACGCGGCGATGCCAAGCTCGCCGCAGCCGCGTTGCAACACCGTAAATGATGTTCGATCCAGTCCTTAAAACTTCATTTCACACTTATGATTCCACTCTCCAATGCCCTTGTCGACTCTGCCAAAATCCGCCGCGCTCTGCAAATTCTCCACAGATTACAAGAGAAAATCGCGTTCGTCAGAGCTTCCCTGCATAGCTCAATCGGTCATTAACCTTGCTTCTCAAGGCCAACTCTCGCAGGCTGTCTCGTCACTTGAGCTTTTATCGCGTAAAGGCATAGTCTTGCCCACTCGTATACTAGCTTTCCTCGTCAAGCAATGTGCAACAATCAGGTCTCTGAAATTGGGCAAATCGATACATCTCCATTTGAAGATTATTGGTCGGATAAGACGGCCGAATACGTCTCTGGCGAACAGTTTGATCCATATGTACTTTCAATGCGATGATTATAGAAGTGCTTGGAAGGTGTTTGATGAGTTGCGTGTGAGGAATTTGTACACGTGGAATTATATGCTTAATGGGTATGTCAAATTGGGCATGATAAAGCCGGCTCGGAGGTTGTTTGATAAAATGCCTGAGAGAGATGTTGTGTCGTGGAATACGATGATAATTGCTTATGCGCAGAATGGGGGTTGTGGACAGTCGTTAAAGTTTTATACGGAGTTGAGAAGGTCTGGTATAGGGTACAATGCGTATAGTTTTGCTGGTTTGTTGACTGTCTGTGTCAATTTAAAAGGGTTGGGACTCAGTAGGCAGGCTCATGGGCAAGTTCTGGTTGCTGGGTTTTTGTCAAATTTGGTGATATCGAGCTCAATCGTTGATGCTTATTCAAAATGTTGGGAGATGGATGGTGCAAGGAGGCTGTTTAATGAGATGAATGTTAAGGATGTTCTAGCTTGGACAACAATGGTCTCGGGGTATGTCCAATCTGGAAATATAGAAGCAGCTAGTGAAATATTTGATTTGATGCCAGAGAAGAATCCAGTTTCATGGACAGCTCTGATTTCTGGATATGTTAGACATGGACTGGCGCACAAGGCACTTGATTTGTTCACCAAGATGATGACATTTCGCATCCCACCAGATCAATTTACATTTAGTAGTTGTCTTTGCGCTTGTGCTACTATATCTTCCCTACGGCATGGCAAACAATTACATGGTTATTTATTGCGAATGAACTTCAGGCCCAATACAATAGTTGTGAGCTCTCTTATTGACATGTATTCAAAATGTGGCTGTCTAAATGTCGGTAGGTTGGTTTTTGATCTCACGGGAAATAAGCTAGACATTATCTTGTGGAATACTATGATATCTGCTTTGGCTCAGCACGGTCATGGTAAAGAGGCTATTCAGATGTTTGATGACATGTTGAGGTCAGACTTGAAGCCAGATAAAACAACATTAGTTGTCATCCTCAATGCATGTAGTTATTCAGGTCTTGTGCAGGAAGGCCTCAGTTTATTCGAGACCATGACTCAAAAAAATGGCCTCATTCCCAGTCAGGAACATTATGCATGTTTGATTGATCTCCTCAGTCGAGCAGGATGTTCTGAGGAGTTGATGAACCAACTAGAGAAGATGCCATGTGAACCACACAATCGAATTGGGTATGCTTTAATTGGTGTTAGTAGATTTCATGGCAATATAGAGTTAGGAGGAAAAGCAGCAGAACATCTAATAGAGATGGAGCCTCAATGCTCTGGACCCTCGAATGTATATGCCTCACTTTTGAAGTGGGAATTGGTTGAGAAGGTGAGAGATCATATGAATGAAAGACAAGCCCTTAGTTGGATAGAAATTGACAATAAGATACATGTTTTCAGAGTGTCAGATCTGCTAGATCCCATGAAAGAACCGCTGTATACACTATTGAAAATTTTAGCTAGCCAGATGGAAGAGGTTTCATCACCTAAAGCTGAATTTTAGAAGTTTTCTAATTTTATTTTTGCCTGATGATTGAAAGGCACCGAGTAGAATTATATTTCTGATTCAATTTTCCTTGTAACAATTTTGTTTTGTCAAAGGAACAAGACTGACTATGCTCAAGTTTGTACTTTTAAGTTTCATAGAATTGAATCTCCAAACTTTTAGACTCGCTTGTTTTTATTTTGTTTCTTTCGGTAACAAGATCCACTTCTTGACTCTCTCATTTTTTAAGTATTTATAAAAAAAAATTGACTATCAAAAATAATTTATTAAATTAATTCAACTAAAATTTAATAAAATATTTTTAAAATTTTTAATATTATAACATATTTCTAAATAATAAATAGTAAAATTTAATGTAAATAAAATTTAAATTTATTATTCTTCTTTTAGATCTTAAAGTTTAAAATTTGACGCTAATTTGGACGCTTATAACCTTAAGGTTTATGGCCCGTACTGCAGCTTTCTGTTTATTTGTGTAATGACAGCTAGTCGGCCTCGACCGTTCTGGACTTGGCATTCGTTTGTTTCAATGATGGTTTCTATATGTATCCTTTAGATTAAAACTAGTTTTGAACCCCGTGCTTTGCATGGGTTGTTACAAAGCAAATAATGAATTTTAACTATAAAATTGAAAGGCAAACATAAGTACAAAATTAACATATTGTATTTCATAAAATAAAATTATGATAAAATAGGAATCTGACAAACAAAATGAATCCAAAAACATGAGAGCCATATTTATACAAGTACAAAAGATAGATAGTTTACTATTCAAGTACAAAATACTTGCAGGCTCCAAAAT
>JAOSBL010000212.1:35330534-35340563 GCA_027568915.1 Erythroxylum roraimae
TTACCTCATTGAGTTCGCAAAACTCACCAAAATTGCAACGTTGTCTTTTCAGGACCGAGAGACGACTCTAGCTACTGAAAGGCTCAACTAGCCGTGTGAATTGTGATTGGCAAAAGGAGTCATGGCTCAAAGGTCGGTCAGCTGGGATTTTTGGGTGACTTAGATAGACTTGATGTATTTTCCTCTTTCATGTAGTACTCCTGTAATTGATTTTGGGAATGTATATATATAGAACTTGTTGAAAGACACAAAGTAGAATTCGATTTTTGTGAAATGAAATGAGGAAAGAGTCGGTTCTAAAAATATTATGATTTTCTTATGATGCTTTACAAGTTAATAATGATATGATGCCATATGAAGTGAATGTAGCGATCGATCGTAGCTCGCCCTTATCATAGGATATGTACCGGAATAACCTTCGGGCGTCTCGGTGTGTATCATGCGGTAAGGAGGTGCTACATAAACTATTTTGTGTAATTATATAATTAAAAAATAAACTCACATCTATACCCTATTTTGTATGCTTATATAATTCAATCATAAACTCAAAAGTCACTACTATAACTCATTTTGCGTTATTACATAATTCAACTATGAACTCACGTTTGTAATTCAACTTGTTTAATCACATAATTAAATAATAAAATTACAAATATTAATCATTTTGTGTGATTACATAATTTAAACATAAACTCACAACTATAATCTATTTTGTATAATTATGTGATTTAATCATAAACTCTTAACTTTAACTTATTTTATATGATTATTGATTAGTTGATTAAATAATCCAATCATAAACATAAATTCATAACTATAACTCAATTTGTACAATTACTGATCACATAATACAACCATAAGTTAACTAATATATTTTGATAATTACAAAATTCAATTTATAATATATAACCCAATTTATAATAAAGACTAATATTTCATTCAAATTTCAATGTATTTCAATCTTAAAGTTCATGAAAGAATAACCTCAAATTTATAATCCAATTATAAATTTCAAACAACAAATTATAACCTCAAATTCATAATCCAATTTTAAATTCCAATTCCCATTGGATAAGATCTTATCTTGACATATTATTTGATATTATCTCCTTTGTTTTGAATTTATTTTGGTGCTTAAATATTAAAATTAATGTTTGTTTTGTTTTAGGAGATGAAAAATAAAGATTGCATCAAATTGGGACACCATTGGTGATAATTGCAAAATTTGGATAAAGTGAAGAGATTGCTGCAGTGGATAAGACTGATCATTTGAAGAGTTTTTAACTAGGAAACTTCATTCTATCCTTATTATGTAGGAATTTGAATTTGTTTTATATAGACATCTTTATAAGGTAGAACTAAATTAGGATTAAATCAGAAAACTCTATATAAGGTACGTTTGTCACAACATAAAAAAGGTTCTCTCTTATAACATTCTTCGCAATTCTTTATCTTTCTTCGATTTTTGTTGTTGGAGCAAAAGCCATGTGTGGCTAAACTCAATTGTTCTGATTCAAGGTGGGTTCGATATTCTAGTTGTAACTTTGTGAGGTTTTGTGTTCTAAACCTTTTATTTATGTTTCAATTCAAATATTTCTCGTTTTGAGTTTGCATATTTGATGAATAATTAATCTGACAATTTAATTTAATATCAATTATTATATCGCTATCTTTGAATTCAATGATTCATAATTGTCCTGAAGAATTGGTACAAGTAGTAAATAGATTATTTATGAAATTGCATATTTAACTTATGATAAACTAGAAAACTAAGTTGAATAATTTCAACTATCTCAATTATTTAATTTAGGGTTAGTCTTTTTAACTAAGCTTATTGCTATCATTTATTTGATATAGAATGTCATCACACCTAGTTAATGGATGATAAGTTATGGTTTAGATGCTGGGTTTGAACCAATTAATTTAGAAAAATTTGAGAATTATTATGGCTATCCTAATATGTTTCGGACTAACTGCTTGAATTGTGAAAATATTTTTTTAAACCAATGATCAATGTTATAATTAGATGAGATCTTTCCCTTGAATTGTAGTTTTGTAATTTTGACTTTTTCACTTTTATATTAAGTTGATTTAATTTGATCTCTTATTAATTTTAATTAATCCAAAACCCCTCATTTTATTTTATTACTTGAAATTAAGAAACTAGTGTTTAGTTCTCGATAGATTTAACTTGGTTCCACAACTACTACAAGAAATTTGGAGGATCAGAATTATTTTGAGGGCTTCGACAATTCGACCAAAAATTTTGATTAACAAAAAAAAATCACTGAAAGTCATTGAATATGCTGTTAATTTCCAAATAATGCTGAATATGCTATAAATTTTTATGAATGACACAAATTCAAACTTGTTTCACAATCATAAATTCACAATTCACAAGTCATACATGGTAACACACCACAAGTTCACAAGCCTGCAACACAAGCAATTACATTATCAATTTCTCAATTATTACACACACATACACACAAAGTTCCATTTTGATTGAATTTTTGCTTGCAAAATACAGACTTGGCTTAAACTCACAAGTCACAACACTGCAATTGATAATGTGATTGCGTGAAGAGTATAAAATCATTACGTATATAATTGATTATTCAAAATTTTTGTTCATTTTATGATGAATTATCTATTGTTGTGTGGGTATTGATTATCTTTTTTTAATCTGTATATTTGATTTATAAAAAGAGGTATTATGTCTTTTTCCTGAAATTCTAACAAAAAAAAGAAAAAATGGAAAAGAAAAGTTTTAAAAAGCTCTTCTATACATTTGCCATGTGTCTTATGCCTACATCTTTACCATTTCGGCATAAATAATGAGTAGGATGACAGGATTTTTCAATAGTCTTTATCTAAATTAGATATTACACAAATGATATAGATAGGCAAAGTTTAATTTTGCTCAAAAATACTCAACTCATTAATCAGTCTAAGTATTTAGAAACAATAAAATATGGTTGCGAAGTTGACAAATCAAAGTTAGACCTACTGTAATTAATTATAACTTTAATTATTTTGGGGGAATAGTATCAATATCGTGTCTAAAGATAAGCCACTATCTAACTTATACATTGCTTACTACTTGATTAAAAGTAGGATTATCTAATTTTAATACACTTTAATTTTAATAAAAAATATAAAAATCTTTTAAAAATAAACTATGAAATTTTAAAAGAAAATTCGACAGTCTTGTCTAACCGAGGGATCATTGACTTGTACTCACCAAATACAATATTTTTAATTCCAAGTACTTCCAAATCAATCACAATCACAAAGAGCGGTAAATTACAAGCTGGCATGGTCATATGCTTGCAATTCTAAATGTGCGTTCTGATTATATGTCAAATGTCTATGCAGGACAGCTATCTTCAATTAATTAAATATAAGCCATGATTGTGCATTGTTACCCTCTCAATCATGGACATGATGATTATATGTTAGGTGGTTGAACCATAATTTGTAGGGACCCATATGAATATGATTATAATTGTATTGGTGGCCATGTGTATTAGATGGACATAAGCTCCATGGCCTCTTGGTAAAGATATTTATATCCATAATGTAGAGCCAACAAACAATAAGGCAAATTTGGACAGCCATACAACTGGACTAACAGAAGAGAGACATTGATTCTATCTCTCAACAAATACTTCATTGTCTCTAAGATAACATGTCCTTTTCTTCATCCACATATGCAAACCTAATCACTACACAAAAATCTTTACGAGTTAAAAAACAAAAAACATGATCTTGTTACCGTAAGAAACAGAGTGTCTTCAGCCTAAGAACTATAACCGTACAGTAAAACCATCCAATGAAGTTGCAACGTCTTATATTAAAACCCCATAAACTTGAATATTTGTATACAGCATTTCATAGTCATTGCAGGAACAGGAAATCGAAGAAGAGGGGCAAAGAAAGGAGGGTTCAACACCATTACCCTTTTCTTGTTCTTGAGCCTTAATTCAGGAGATAATAATGGGTTCTGTGGTGTCTAAGCAGGTGGAGAAACGTAAGGAAATCTCAACGGAGAAGAAAGCTTTATGTGATCTTCTTGATGGCTGTGGAGAGACGTTTCCAGGTTCTGATTATCGTCCTGAGGACAGAAAGAATTGGATGGCTGGTCTCAACCCTGAAAAGCTCCACATCAACCAGATTGTGTGGCCTGGAACTCATGATTCGGCTACAAACAAGATTGGTATTCCATGTGTTTCTCGACCTTTCGCTCAATGCCAATCTTTGTCCATCCATCGCCAGCTTTGTCTAGGAGCAAGAGTTCTAGACATTCGTGTTCAGGAGGATCGTCGTGTTTGTCATGGAATCTTAAAGACATATAGTATTGATGTTGTTATCAATGATGTCAAGAAGTTCTTGGCCGAGACTCAGTCTGAGATCATAATTCTTGAAATCCGAACTGAGTTTGGTCATGAAGATCCTCCCGACTTTGATAAGTACTTGGAGGAAAAGCTTGGAGAGTATCTGATTCATCAGGATGATCATGTCTTTGGTAAGTCAATTGCAGAGCTGCTGCCCAAGAGAGTTATCTGTGTATGGAAGCCTAGAAAATCCCCCCAGTCAAAGCCTGGAAGTTCCCTGTGGAATTCAGGGCATTTGAAGGACAATTGGATTGACACAGATTTGCCATCAACCAAGTTTGAGAATAACATGAAGCATTTGAGCGAGCAACCTCCGGTTTCTTCAAGGAAGTACTTTTACAGGGTGGAGAATACGGCCACACCAAAGGCAGATAATCCAATTGTTTGTGTGAAGCCAGTGACCCGTCGGATTCATGGATATGCTAGACTGTTCATTAATCAGTGCTATTCCAAAGGCTGTGGGGATAGGTTGCAGATCTTCTCTACAGACTTCATTGATGAGGACTTTGTTGATGCATGTGTTGGACTTACTAATGCAAGGATTGAGGGCAAGGCTTAATGAATCAAAATCCAGCACAGTCCATTTGTTAAGCGTGAGATTCTGTTTCCCGTAAATCTGTCCTGTTTCTATTCGTTTCCTCCTTTACTGTTTTCTAGAGTAATTAGCTACTTCTTTGGAGAAACTCCTGCATCATAGTGCAGGGTGCAACTCTTTTATTGGTTCTCTGTAATTAAAGTGTTTGTCATATATATTATATTATAGAGATGTTCGTGGATAGGAGAGGATTGCGTAAGGTTGGATCTCTTCCCTTTTCAAGTTCCAAACCCTGAAATTTGCTTTCAACCAGAACTCGATCTGGCAATTTGTATAGGCATAAATAGTAGTAAACATCTAGCATCAAGAAAGGATAACTCGCTAATGTGACAAAACATCAACTCATCAATTCAAGTTGCCACATACAACAAAAACGCGACTTGACTGAACAGAGAAGGAATTGCCATTCACAGGCGGCTATCTGGTATAAAGTGCATACAATCTTGCGAATTTAGTACATGGCTAAATCAAACTAATATTAACGGGGTTTAGCCTTTGTCCTGCAAAATTTACTAGTCAAATATTCCTCCATTTGTTCAACTATTGAAGAGAATAGTCCTGCAAAAAGAGTCAGAGAACCTAATAAGGCATCTACAAGCAGGAACCATCATAACAATTGGTAGGCAGAAATAACTTCAGTATTTTTTGGTATTCACAACAGATCGTCAAGATATTGCCAATCAGTTGTTTCCATAATGCTTAAGAAATAAGGTCACAATGTTTAAAACCTTATCAGCTGAAGGCCATTAATAGAAAACTTAGGAAGTAGATTTTACGAAGAGTATAACATGAAGAAGAATTACTATGCTGGCTTATTTACCTGAAAGAGGGCCATCTCTATGCTGTAATGATGCTTTCACCAAAAGGGTTCCTGGGATTTGCTGAAAAATCTGTAAAAGCCAATGTTATCAAAGAAGATTCTAACAGTATAACTAAAAATAGATCATGCCAGGCTAGAAGTCAACAAACCAAAATCCGAAAGCACAATAAGTCACCAACTGAGCTGTTGAATGCGTATTCCAAAGGTTTGGAACTGGCTTTACTAAGACATTGTGCTTCATTCTTAACAATAGTGTCACACTGATCGTTCGATGCCTTGATCTATTCAGAGGGGATAGTACATCATGTCAGGACACACAGATATCATATCCTGCCAATTAAGTGTTTTAAAAGTTAAAAGAGTGATGGTTCTTACATCCACAGTAAATGAGGAGGTATTTAATCTACAAGATGCACCACAAGTCAGGAAAAAGGACTCGACTGATAGTAATACATCCATGGCACTAGATTGGTGCTGAAGTCCCTATACAAAAACAAATTTCCACAATATGACGCATCATGATAAATCCAGAGTAAAGGATAACATTATGGCCCCAATACAAAGTGCTATAGGCTATTCAAGCCTAAAATAATTTATGAAAGCCTGGATAAGCACATTCCACTGCTGTTGTTCAGGGCAAAGATAATTGTGCCAAACCAAAAGCTGCAGAAGATGGGATCTTGAGTTCAACTAGATGATTGAATAAGCTTGAACAAAACAATAAACAAAAAGGAAAGAGATGCGAGTGTGATGTCTTTGTTGAGGCATAATCCCTTCATGGTTAGATATATGTGGATTTAAGTTTGTTGAAACTTGGAAGCAAGAAAAACTACATTTAGAGGCAGACAGATTGACCTCAAGTGTAAAGGAAAGAATGCTCTTCTCAGCTACCGGTGGTGATATTATCTTCCGGGCAGGATGCACAAATGACCAAGCAAGCCCCCACCGACATGTTTGTCCTTGAATAAATTCAGTTGTCTTTACTATGGTGACCCCTACCTCACGAAGCTTTGAGGTTAGGAACTTGAGATTTGTCTTCCTCCCTACCATAGATGTGTACCACCTACGGAGGAAATGTAATTACTTCCTACTACAGTATGAGCCAACTTTGACATATGCATAACTATTACAAATGCTTAGACAAGAACATTACCGAAATGACTCCTTCAAGATAACACTATCTTCAATAAGTTGATTAATAAATGCCTTCTCTCCACCAGGACAAACCATCTCTTCAGGTGTTCCACCGCAGGAAGTTTTCGGGTTCAGTCCAGCTTCATCCATCGACTCAAAAAAAGGAGGGTTACACATGCAGAAGTCAAACTTCTCATAATCTCTAACTACACCAAGCAGTATAGGTGGTCCACTGTAATTCGTATGCATATCAGTTGGCAGAGCAAATGAAGGTGAGGATAAAGGTTCTTCCCTGTATTTAATCAAATTACAGCTCACATCCAGTTTGCTGTCACTCATAGCAGACTCACCATTTTGTTCAACAGAGTTTGGGGCTTGCTTACTTGACACCTTCCTAATTTCAATTAGTTCTGAAATCTGTGGATTATCTTTAACATTTCTTTCTGCCCATTCTAACGCTACATCAGTTATATCTGCAACAAAGTTCAGCAACAATCTAATGGTATCATAGTCAGAAACATTAGAAACAGTAGGCTTTAAAAAGATTTTTGCATAGATAAAAGGATTAAAAGCTACCCGAGCCAACAAAGCTCCATCCCAAAAGAGAAGCACCAAGGAGCGGGTAAATGCAGTTTGCTCCAGTGCCTATATCAAAACCTCTTACAACATTTCCATTGTCATTATTCTTTGGAATGATATCGGAGGAAAGAAGATCTTCAATCCAGTGAATGTAGTTCGATCTATTTGGAACTGTGGGGCAAAGCTGCCCATCAGGAATCCACCTAGAAAAATTAAGAGAACATATAAAAATCAGGCCAGCAACACAACTGAACAATAATCAATAGCATAACACAACAAAGTGAAAAGCAACTTATATGCATAATGGACCAAAGGTAAGGATCAGATAAATTCTGTTGCCAAAGGTATAGCAACTCATCTGAAACAGAACTACCGGGAAGGCTATTTTCACGAGCCTTACCCTCAAACAGTTTATTTTTCAGATTAGTGAAATTTCGTTTATCTAAAAGCACTTAACAATTTCCGCATACACAATAACATTTACATGAGATGCAAACAAAAAGGCAATCTAGTTACCAAACATAGAGCAACTAAAGAACAAGTAGACAATTCTATAGGTAGTTGAGAAACTCCAATCAAACAGTTAAGTATTTCTTTCCCTCAACACGTAAACTCTGCAACTGCTAATCAACTAGGCTACCACCTCAGAAGGTTGAGAACCAATTGAATAACCTAAATTTGAAACTTTTACAGTCGTGACAAGCACCATCTTGAAGCAAAATCAGAATAAAAGCAACAAACGGGTAAAGTACAAAATGACTACTCATTTAAGCATTAGAAGTCAAGTACTTATCTTGCTTCCAAACAATTGAACTCATCAACTGTAACACAACATTCAACATCACAATCACCCTTTCAACACCAAAAACAAACCGCAAACCACACGAAAGAGAAGAAAACAAAGTAACGAATGAAGAACGGTATAGGGTCGAACGTACCAGTTAATGTCTTGGTCGTGGAGGAGGAGTACAAGAGTAAGCTCGCGTGTGGCGTTGAAGTCCGTCCAGTCGATTCTGGGTCGACCGTCACGAGAATAGAAAACAAAAGGTTTAAAAGAAGGGTAGAGAGAAGCCAAGAGAGCGAAGTCCGGAGGGTTCTCGGCGTATTTGTTCCTGGGGTGAATCGTCGGTCTAAGCTCCGGTCGCTTTCTCTTGTTTTTCTTGCTGGGCATTGTCTTTGGTTCACCGGAGAACAGAGGAGCAGTAATAATTGGATCCAACTTGAACGAGAAGAGTCCTTAAGGGTCGGTTTCGTTAACCCATAGAAAGGACTTACTATGTAGTCTGGTTCATGGAACCTTGAGCCTACTTCAACTGAAAAGAACACGGGTCGTGTCGAATGTGTTAGCCCACAATTGAAAAGTGAATGATTGAACCTCGAAGCCTAGAACTCGGGAAATCTACGTCGTAGGGCTTGAGTTTTATCTTGATATTTTTTATTTTTTATTATTAAGTATATATATAAAGGACGAGTTGGGATGGACGACCACGCAATCCATCCCACTCGTCCATTTAATCCCACGGTTTATATTTATTTCTCATTTCTCGTCTCTCTTATGCATCTCACACAACCTTATTTTATACCGACATTCTCAAATGTTTCTTCTCTCTCTTTCTGTGTATCTAAGAGCTGCGCTTCCTTCAACCTCATTGTCTCAAACCTTCTCTCTCTCTCCCAGTGTGAGTCCTTGATTTCTCGATCTCTAAGATGTAAGTCTCATCTACAGCCTCCTAATACTTTTTTTGCTTGACCGTCACAGACCTCGCAATTTTCGTCTTATTTACAGAATCCCTAATTTTTTCTGCTCCGTATCTTCGCTCTCAAAGTTTCTACCTTTACGCACTCACAACGCTCTTTCTCTCTCCGTCAGCTTCCTCTCCTTCTCCATGGTTGGTCCTCATCATATAAGAATAGGCGATTTTGGTGAATAAGATTTTCTAGGGTTTCGTTTATCGCTTTATTGTTGCTAGATTTCTCTTTGGTATGCCTCCAATCTCTTTCTCTTTCCTCGTGTTTGTTTGATTATTTTTTTTTGCAGATTCTTTATTTTTTATTCTGTGTTCTCAAGATCTGTTGCTGATACTCTCAGGTCATGTCGTGCTTCTCTATCTTTTTGTTTTATGAATTTTATTACCCTTATGGGTTGATATCCTTTGGGGTTTTGGAACTTTGTAGCTTTGTTTCTCGTGTTGTTCTTGATTGAAGGTTGTAATTTGTGTATATACATGCGTATGATTGTTTTTTTTTATTGTCAAGACGAGTTGCATGACGCGTTTTTCATGGTTGTTTGATTTGTCAATATTTTTTTGTAGATTTTGTTGTTCTGATTTTGTTTTCTATTCTTTCCTTCGATTTTATATTTATCTTTGATATTTGTAAAGTTGTTTTTTTGGAAAAATTTTACTGTTATATCTTAGGTGCGCCATTTAAATTCACCTTTCCCTTTTGTCCAGGTTCCAGAAAATCATATTTAGATATGGCTTGTATCTTGAGGAGTTATGTCA
>JAOSBL010000212.1:35361438-35378991 GCA_027568915.1 Erythroxylum roraimae
AGAAGTAGTAAGTACATTGGATGACCTACTATGAGATCATCACATGGATGTTCTATTCTAATGTCAGTGATAATCACGCCTGTCGATCTGGACCCTGGCCGTTGATGAATTCATAGGCCGAAGCGACTGAAAACCGCCCATTGGCAGTGTGAGCCCAACGAATGGTGTCCGTCGAACGGTCCTCGTCATCAAAGGAAAAAGTGGCAATTTGCAGACACACATCCTCAGGGAGGTAATGCTGGAAAAGATCCCACTGCCAGTGTCCATCATCGGTCCAATAATCCACCACTTTGTTGTGAAGGATCGCCTCCGGGATAGGGGAGGTGGCAACAGCTTGAAGGGGACCCCATGTAGGCAGCCAATGAACCAGCCAGAAAAAGATGTGGCGAACATTACCCAGTCTCCAGGAGATACCTTGACAGACTGTGGGCCAGTTCGTAGCGATTCCTTTCCAGAGAGTTGAAGCCCCAGGGCGGTCGATCGTCGGGGGTATATGGTACGGAGCCAGGCGGTACTTAGCCCTTAGAATACGGACCCAGAGAGCATCCGTGTTGGTAATCAAAGCCCATCCCAACTTCGTAGACAGGGCATCATTTGACACTCGAATCTTTTTAAGGCCGAGGCCCCCGGCGTGTTTAGGCTTACACACCGAGTCCTAATTCACGAGGGACAATTTCCGACGGTCAGGATTGGACCCCCAAATAAAATTCAGCATAAGGCGTTCCAGATTATCACAGAGGCCTCGTGGGTGCCGGACAGTTTGCATCGTAAAAATTAGAAGGGCCGAGATCACAGACTGAGTGAGAGTAACACGCCCTGCTAAAGACAAGTGTTGGGCCCTCCAGTCGGCTAATTTCTGCTGGGCTTGGTCAAGAAGATATTGATACGTTTGACACTTGGAACGCTCGTGCAATAAGGGTACACCCAGGTATTTACCCAAGTTGTGTGTGGGGGAAATGGCGAGAGTGTGGCTGAGGCGTCGCGTTGTGGTGGGCGGGACATTCGCAGAGAAGAAGATCTTCGTTTTGTTTCGGTTAACCTTCTGTCCGGAGGCCGTGCAGAACACCTCAAGAGTACGGGCAACTACGGTAGCCTGGGAGTCAGTAGCTTCGGCAAAGAGAACCAGATCATCCGCAAAGAAAAGGTGAGAAAGGGGAGGACTGGTAAGACTTAATTTAAGAGGAAGCCAATGGCCAGGTGTCACCTCCTTAGCGATGAGATGACCCAGCTGGTCCAGACAAAGGACAAACAGATACGGGGAAAGCGGATCGCCCTGATGAAACCCGCAAGTAGGGGTGAAGGGGTCCAATAAAGTCCCTTGCTAAGCCACCTGCATGGAAACCGTCGACACACAACACATAATGACCCGGATAAGCGGATCTGGAAGACCAATATCGGTCAAAGTATCCTGAATAAAGTCCCAACGCAGTCGATCATAGGCTTTTTCCAGATCCACTTTGATCACAAAATACCCCTTCTGGCCTGTCTTTTTGCTCATCGTATGGATGGCTTCTTGGGTGAGGATATTATTGTCCGTGATGTGGCGACTCGGGATGAAACTACATTGGTTTTCCTGCACGAGAGAATCAAGGTGAGGCTTAAGACGATTAACAATGACTTTGGAGAGAATTTTGTAAGACACGTTGCACAAGCTGATCGGACGGAATTGGGTAATAGAAGACGGGGAGGGAGATTTGGGGATAAGGACCAGGATGGTCTGATTGATTTTCGGTTCCCATTTGTCCCCGCTAAACACCTCTCGAAGAGACCCAGTCACTTGGGGGCCAATCCGGCTCCATTGCTTTCGATAGAATAGGACGTTGTAACCATCTATCCCAGGAGCTTTATTCGGGTTCATGCTAAAAAGGGCATTTTTAACTTCCAGGGGATGAAGAGGCCGGGCCAGATCCTGCGTACTGTCCGGAGAAAGAGCAGGGAAAGGGCCAGAAAGCGGGAAAATGGGTCGAGAATCAGGAGCGTGGGTGTAGAGGTGAGTAAAATACTCTCTGGCTAATTGGCTTAAGTGATCAGGGTCAGTGACCTCATTTCCCTGGGCATCCTGAAGCCGCACTATCCGCAGTTTCTGCTGTTTGGACTTCGTCAGCGTGTGGTAGTATTTAGTGTTACGATCACCCTGCGACAGCCAGGCACAGCGGGCCTTCTGATGCCAAAAAATTTCCTCTTCACTTAACTCCCGCAAAAGATCCCCACTTAAGTGGTCCTCCAGATCTAGTACGTCCACACGAGAGTCACGAGTCAGGGCGCGTTGGATACCCTATAATCTGGCCAGCAGGCGTTTCTTCCGAAAGAAAATGTTTCCAAATTTTGAAGCATTCCATTGTTGAAGGTGGGACGCCAAGTTAGCAAGATTCTTGTGGAGGGACTCCTCGGTTGTGTCCCAATGGGCCGCAATGACTGCATCAAAAGTGGGATGGGTGAGCCAAATGTTTTGAAAACGAAACAAAGAAGAGCGTAAAGGGGGGACAGACTCGGAAAGAAATTGGATGTACAGAGGATGATGGTCCGAACCGAGAAAAGGAAGATGGGAATTGGTCGTAGTTGGGAAACGGTGAAGCCAGTCGGTCGACCCAAAAACCCGATCGAGCCTAGCGTGGGTCGAGCCTCGTTTCCAAGTGAATTTGGAGCCAACATAACCCAGGTCATGTAGGCTACAAGCCTGGACCCGGTGTTGAAAGTGGCGATTCACGACACGCGTTGAGCTAGAGCCTCCCCGTTTATCATTGATCTTTAGCTTAGCATTGAAGTCCCCACCGATAAGCCAGGGAGACGTGACGGTAGACCCGAGACCTTCGAGCGCAGGCCAGAGGTACCGTTGGGAAGCCAAGTGAGGACTGGCGTACACCGCAGTAAAATCAAAGGAAACGTGGCCAGTAGCTATAGTGGTATGGACAAACTGACGGTGGGTGAATTTAATAGAGACATGGTACTGCTCCCGCCACAAGAGCTAGATACCCCTGAAAAACCCTAAGGCTTCGACTCGGAAAGAGTAATCAAAACCCAACTGCCTAATGACCCTCTGGGCACGGGGGCCACTAATTCGGGTTTCGAGCAAAACTAGCATCCCGGGTTTATAACTACGAAGATAATTACGCAGAATCATAAGGAAGCGGGATCCGCCCGCCCCTTGGCAATTCCAGATAAGAATAGACATAAAAGCAAGGCTAAAAATTATGTACCTCCCATAGGAGCGTTCGGAGGTCCCGAAACGGACAAAATCTGGACCGGCACATCAGGTGGAGACGAGGGCTGGTCCGGCACCTCAGGGTGAGGAAGCGTATCTGGGCCAACTAAAGGGGGATCGACAGGTAAATTAGGGGGGTTGGTACTGGTTGGGAGGCACCCCGGTTGGGCAGGTGCCCCCTGCCCGTCCACACCCTCCATAATTTGAGCAGTATTCTTGGAAGAGGCGACGGGGCCTTCCATGAGGGGGCTTCCGCCAATTATTTCCATATGAGTAGGGATCTCAACAGCCACATGTTTGTCAGTCCGGGAAGGTTGGAATTGGAACAGGGCGGATGGGCTAGCATTGGGAACAGGTGGGGAACTGGCCCGCGAGCTCTCTCCCCTATGGGCCGGGACAGGTCTGGGCTTGGAAGACCGAGCCCCCTTCTTTGGATGGGGTGAGGGTCCTTGGGTCGTGAAGCGCAGGCTAGCAGGAGGAGTGGGGGGGAGCCCAATCCCCTGGGAGAGCTGCTGCGGCCCTGGGCCCAGCCGCAGGCCTTGCTGGAGAGTTGCGACCGTTGCATGTTGGAGCGTTTCGATCGTTGAAGCTGTCTCTGTCGCCGTCTCCTCCTCCTCTGTCAATGCCAGAAACTGCGATCCGGTCGAAGGGGAAGTCGCTAAGGTGTAGGGCGAGGGAACGGTCGGCCTCGGACAGCGATGGTTGTGGGGAGAAGGACGGGGTTGCGCCGGCCACTGTCGCCGCAGGACCTGGACCCAGGGACCATAGCCTTTAGGTGGGTCGCCCAGAACCGGATCCGTCGTGGAGGGACAGGTGGCAGCAGTCGAGGGCTGGTCGCCCTCCGCCCGTGTTTGCAGTGCAGGAGCTGAGGGATCGGTTGTGACAGATCGGGAATGGGTCGGGCATGCGAGGATTTCGTGCCCCACAATACCGCAATGGTAACAAAGTTGGGGGAGGCCTTCATAAACAATCTGGATCAGGTCACCGTCAAGATTAAATGTCGTCTTCAATGGTTAGGTTAAGTCGATTTCCACCGCGAGCCGGGCGTAGCGTCCTCGACTAGCTAAAAGTGTAGCTTCATCAATCTTCATCGTCCGTCCGACGAGATGACCAATGGCTGTTAGAATATCAGGATGATAGAGTGTAATGGGGAGGTCCGGAATACGGATCCAGGTAACCGCATGAGTGATCTGTCCCTGCTTTGGGCGGAAGTTAGAAGTCCATCTTTGCACGGATAACGTATGGCCAAAAAGCATCCAGGGGCCATCGGCTAACGCGTGTAGGAAGTCTACCTCCTCCTGGAAACGAACCAAGAAAAAGTCATGATCTAGATCCACAATTTTGATCGGACCCGTCGGTTTCCAGAGTGTGTACAGACGTGAGCTCAAAGCGTGGTAGCCAATCCTGCGGCCCAGTAGCTTGACAACCAAAGTAAGGTTCCATTGGCGTTCCAGCCGGAGCTTGAATGAGTTGGACAGTAGCACCCCGCCACCGAGTTCACTGGAAATCGGGGGGATGTCCCCCTCCTCAAGTTCAATGGGATTCTCAGTGCACCAAGTTGGGGGGTTGGTTTGGGTGGCATCAGAAGGTCCACCGGTAACGGCAGCGCTATAGGACAGGGGCGTGGTGGTCGGCGAAACGTCCTCACGATTTCGCGTCCTTCCACATTTGGCCGAGGTGCCCTCCGAATCGGGGGACGCCATGGCCTCACCCAAGGAGAAATAGAGGGTGAGATGTGAATGCCAAAACGAACAGAAAAACCACTACGGCATCGAAGAAAAAATTGGATCAGACTTGCGCTATGGAAGTGGCCTAGTTTGTTTTTTGAGTTGTGATAACCTTTCAACGTAAATGCCACTTTCAATGAAACTTTTGTCCTTTTCTGGTTTGTATATGTCATTATTTGCACGGATTGTTTTGCATGTTAGATCGCAGTGTGACTTTGATGAATAAAGTGAACATATCTAAAGTACAAAGATCATAAAATCTTATTGTATTATTTTTGCCATTAAATTTATAGTTGCATAATAAACAAATTATATTTTTATTATGCAGCTATTTTAGATTAATAATTAATTACTGTTAAACCATGTTGAATGATAATTGTATAATTTATTTGGTTTAATAAATAAATCATAAGATTGAAATAATATAATGATATATTTAATAGGTATACTAGAATTCATTGATGATAAAATATTTAAGAATTGTCCAAAGATTGATTAGTTAGTTTTATATCGATGAACATAATCATGATTAATTAGTATACTTTGTTAAACATGTTTAGTATATTCAAAGATAACAAGTATATTTCTAATTAGAGTATATATAATTATCAGAATGTGAATATAATACTAAGCTTTCGATCTATGCTCCTTTTAAGTATTGTTGTTTCACTTAAAGAAAAACAACAATAAACGCGTATTGTTATTTGAATACATTTATGTGTTTAAATTATAATTTAAAGCACTAGTATATGAGTGTATTATGTAACATATAATTTTGTTATTCACTCGTAATCTACAATATCTAATTTGAAGTTTATTAAGATGAATGGTATAATAAAACTGAAAAATATGCTGATCTATTTGCTAAATTTATTGAAAAAATGTGCTTAATATATATATATAATGACAGAATAAAATGTAGTGAAAAAATACTTAATTTGTCTTTTGTATTCTTTTTTCTGCTTTCAGAGTCAGATTCTTTCCATTTTACCTACAATTTGAAACTGTCGGAACTCAATACAACAAAGTTGAGCTCCTGCTAGCTAAACTCAAATCAGTATTGCGCTGACGAAGCACTATCTCACCAGTCCCAGACCGCTTTTTTTTTTTTTTCCTTCCTTCTTTCCTGATAAACGTGTATCAATCGTCACGTTGGTTTTATTCATTTACGTATTTCCTTGTCTATTTTTCTTGATATAAATACATTCTTATTTGGACTTAGGTCCTCGTCTATGGGTAGGTGTTGACTTTCCGCAGGCACGCCTGCTAAGCTAAAGCACAAGCACGCCCCTTTCTTATATCATTATTATAAAGTACAATATCTTCTACTTTTTGGGCTCTGATACTTTGTGGATTCTCCATTTGAGTTTAAAGCATGTTCATGGTAAAGGCCCTGAATCTTCTGATCATTGTTTCCAATGAAGCACAATGCAACTTTAGAAGAGACTAGTTCATATTAATACAAAAACTAATGGGCATTAATTATGGATTGTACAATATGAGGTTAGTTCATAAGAAATATTTCTCAAATTTTAAAACTGACATTTGGGTGAAAACCAAAAACAGGATTTCTAAAAATTTAACCTCACACCGAACATTCTTGTAGTTAAGTGTTATTCTCCCTTCTATCTCATGGAGTTGACTTTTAGTATTGCTGGTGTGGGTCTTCCCATTGGCCTCGAATGATCCAGGTAAGTTTCTATATATAAATTCCTGAATTTCATTTTCACAAGGCTTTGGTTTTCTTGTTTTATTATAAAAGAGGGGTAGGTTGTAAGTTTAAGCAGGACTTAACTAGATCCTCTCTGTCATTGCTACGAAGGCCCGACAATGAGATTCCGTAAATTGAACTAGAAGGTTATGAAAAGTTTTACCTCATTTCAACCTAACCAACATGAAAAATTGCTGCTGTGAAAGAAAGATATTATATGGTTGATATTAACTTTCTCATTAATCTCCATTTAGGAGTAAGATGAGTCCTTTGTATATAAGAATAATTTTTATTTTTTTTTGTTAAATCAGAAAAATTAATAAATGAACCAAAATATGTACATAAAGGTCTTATACAAGTGCCTCAAAGGACACAATAAGCTAGCTCTTAATAGCATACTGAACTACAATCCTAGCATGAAACAAGAGCCTTCCTGCAATAAAAGAGAACTACCCACACTACTCAACAACCTAGGACAAAACGCAAGCAGAATCAAACTCAATTATGAAGTAATAGGGACTCCGAAGCCAGCTACAAATAAACCACAAATGCATCCAATGAGCTAAGGAATTGAAAGTGTCCAATACCCCTACTCTTCCTTCAATAGTATGTGTGTAGACAGAGGTGAACCGTCGACTTTTGCGCGGACATACTAGGAACCCAACCTGCAAAGTTAGAGAAAACCAATAATAGCCAACTGAAGAAAATTACTTCCCCTCATTGAAAAGGCTGAGAAGCTCCCTAATGTGGGAGATTACCCCGAGATACACTCGCTCTGCATCCTTGGCTTCATTCTTGAAGGACCTTGCATTACGTTCATGCCAGATTAGGTACACAGTAGTAGACAGAATGAGGGGGGAAATAAGGTAAGGCCGGGAACCTGTTACTAGAAGTACTGTTATACCAGGAGGGAATGGTTAAAAGGTTAGAAAGATTAAGGATAGGCAAGTGGAAGAAGGTGAGGCATTGATCCCAAATCTGTTTAGAAAAGGGGCATGCAAAGAATAAATGGTCTATGGATTCATTAGCTGCTAGGCACAGAGAACAGTGATTGGGAGTATATAGGTAGGGCAGTTTGTCCCTAGTTTGCAACTTTTGTAGGAAGGCTAACCATAAGGTAAAGGAGCAATGGGGTTTGCTATATTTTGACCAAACCAGCTTGTACCAAGGAACTTCCGGTAAGGGAGGACGCAAGATATTGTTGGCTGAAATATTGATATAGCGGTTGGTGGGGCTCGCTAACCATTCCAGACGGTCGGGAAGGGAAGAATTGGGGATATACCCTGGTGGGTCAAGAAACCTTATGATGTCCATAGACACCTCATTCAATCTCCAATTATCATTAAGTATGACTTCCGTCACTCGAGCTAAGAGTGGGAGCTCTGAGCCATTGATCGCTCTCCGTGTAGTCAAGGTCCTCAAGATACCACATGGGTGCCAAGGATCCTGCCAAAAAAGAGTAGAGATATCATTCCCAATCTGAAATCTGAATTGATGACACAACTTATCCCTAACTGATAAAAGCTTGCGCCAACTCCAAGAACTAGTATAAGTGGGCTGTGCACTCCAAAAATTAGGCCTCCTCAGAATGATTGTGTGTACCCACTTAACCCATAAGGCTTCCTTATCTATGAACAAATTCCAAATTCTTTTGCCTAACAAAACTTGATTCCAAGTAGTAAAATGCTTAACTCCTAATCCCCCTTCCCTCTTAGGCCGACATATATCACTCCACTTAACCTTTGCTGGCGTTTTAGACTCCGCCTTACTCGCCCATAAAAAAAATCCTAAGTTTGGTCTTTATATCCTTCAGGATGGAAGAGGGAAGGATGAAATGTGAGGACCAATACACATGGAAGGAAGATAGGACAGAAATGACCAATTGAATTCTACCCGCATAGGAAAGACTCTTATGAGTCCAGTGATTGATCCTATTATCAATTTGGTCTAGCAGAGAAGCACAATCCTGCCTAGTGAGACGACCCGCAATGAGAGGAACCCCTAGATACTGAAAAGGGAGAGCACCTTGCTGAAGACCAGAGATATATCTCATCCTGTGACTAAGATAGCTAACATCCGGGGATAAATAAAAATAACTCTTGGAAGTATTCATGTCCATACCCGAATACATAGAGAAAGTACACAAGGAATCGAGTAAAAGTTGAGCTGAAAACAAGTCCGCATGACAAAACATTAAGAGATCATCAGCAAAAAGAAGATGGTTGATTTTCAGACCTTGGCATCGCCAATGGTATTTGAATTGAGAAGAATTTTCTGTGGAGACTCTCAAATTCCTAGAAAACACCTCCATACAGAGAATGAAAAGGAAGGGCGATAACGGGTCTCCCTGTCTTAATCCAGAATTGCCCTTGAAAAATTAGGTGGGGGACCCATTTACCAAAATGGAATAAGAAGGGGAGGAGATACATTCTTTGATCCAATCAATAAACCTCACCGGAAGACCTACTGTTTCAAGAGTGTTAAGAAGGAAGTCCCAATGGATAGAGTCATAGGCTTTTTGGAGGTCTACTTTGAATGCACACCGCTTATGATTGTTGGATATGTGGTAGTTCCTAAAGATCTCTTGCGCTAAAAGAATGTTGTCCCCTATTCGGCGGTTCTTAATGAAGGCACTCTGATTAGGGCTGACTATATAGGAGAGAATGAGGCTGAGCCTATTTGCTAAAATTTTAGCAATTACCTTGTAGAGCATGTTGCAACAGGAAATAGGCCTAAAGTCTAAGACAGAGGCGGGATGAGTTGTTTTAGGGATAAGGGAAATGAAAGTGGAATTGAGCTCCTTGAGTAATTTGCCATAGAGGAAAAAGTTTTGAATAGCTTCCGTAACTTCCTCCCCAATAATAGGCCAAGCTTTCAGGTAAAAGAACCCATTAAACCCATCGGGGCCTGGGGCTTTGTTGGGATTAATAGAGTGAAAAGCCTCTCGAATTTCTTGAGGTGTAACCTTAGCAATTACAGCATTTGAATGGTTTTCTTCTAGGGGAGAGGGAAAAAGAGTCGCAACAAACTCCTTAGAGGAGTGGAGATTCTTAGTAGCCCCAATGGTACCTTGGAAGTAGGCTAGAAATTGAGCCTGGATTTCAAAAAGGCCCACAACCCTATTGCCATTCCCTACATCTAGAGTATGAATGGAATTTCTGTTCCTATGAGCGATGAGAGAGTGGTGGAAAAATTTAGTATTCCGATCGCCTTCTCGAAGCCAACGGATCCTAGAGGAATGTTTATAGAACAATTCTTGATCTGCAAGAGATCTGTAAAGCTCTCTAATAGCCTCTGATTCCCTATCTAGTAGGAAAGGAGAATTAGGGGAGAACTTTAGCTGATCCTGAATAAGATTAAGATGGGCCTGGTTACTCTCGACTCTAGCATTGATATTACCAATCTGACTCGAGTTTATGGCTTTGAGTGCTCTCTTGACTAATTTCAATTTAGTCACCACCCTAAACAAAGGAGTGCCTACAACTGGCGAGGCCCAAGTGGTCTCCACAATTCTCAAGAAATTGGGTTGAGTAGCTAGAAAATTGAAAAATCTGAAGGGGGGAGTACACTTCTGCAAGATCCCTATCGAATGTACCACTAAAGGAGAGTGATCCGAAATGTGAGGATTAAGAATGACGTAGTGAGAAGAAGGGAACCGAAGGCTCCAAGTAGAGTTGATAAGCGACCTATCTAACTTCCGAGCTCTGAAGGAATCGCCTAATTGTTTATTAGACCAAGTACATTGAGGGCCACTCGAGTTTAAGTCGAATAACCCATTGACCCCAACAAACTGTCTAAAGTCACAAATATTACTCAAGCCCGAAGGACAAGGAGGATCAGCTTCCTGAAATGTAGAATGGTGTTAAAATCCTCTGCAAGCATCCACGGGGCTTGGCCTATAGACTGGGAGATATGAGAAAGATCATGCCAAAGGAGTTGCCTATGGGAAGGAGAATTGGCACCATACACACAAGACACAAGGAAAGGCTCTGAACTATGCCTAGGAAGAATTTCTACATGCATAAACTGATCAATGCATTTAAGGAGGGTATATAAAAGGACCTCCGAGTTCCATGCAATCACAATCTTAGCATTTAAGGAATGTTCCAAATTGCTACTACTATCCCATCTAGGAAACAAGAACCTACAGAGTTTATTCAAAGAGCTAGAAGACCTAATCCTAGAATCACCCCAGTAACATTCCAAAAAATGAACTCCATCCACCAAAACCAGCTATGCCACAACCTACTACTTCTGTTTCTTTCTAGCTTTCCTAACAGTAAACTCCCCCTCTGTCCCTCCCACAGCCCCTGGAGAAGAAGGTCTCAATTTAGAAAGAGGAGAGGGAGGGGTACCTGACTGAGTTTCAGCAGGGGCATTGGCCTCCCTACTGTCTCTACCAAGCTCTTCCAGGAGAAGGTGAGATTGTTGAGAGTCATTCGAACACTATGTCATAGCTACCTCTCCAGCTGGATCACCCTTAGCTTCGGTTTCCTCCTGTAGAGTAGGATCTGTCCTCGGAGTTAGATCAGTCTTTGGACAAAGAGGGGAACTCTCATCCGAAAGATGAGTGGGTATATGGGTCCATGGATTTGTATTCGGTGGTCGCTCCTTGATGCGCTCCAATTCGTGATGAAGACCCGTGGCAAAAATCCTCCCTGTGGGGGTCCAAATCTTCTGCTGTGGCTTCTCAGGAGGCATCCATTCATACTAAACAGAAACCTCCATAAAGAAGAGTTGCCCATCCTCACCATACGTCGCCAGTTGGAACACCGATGGCCATTGCTGGTGTAGTTCCATCTCCACGCATAAACGAGCATAATGAATTCTTGACATACGAGCTGTGGGAGTGTCCATAAGCAACAAGCATCCAACCACACTGGCAATCCTGCCCAGGCCTTCGGTATTCCAGTATTCCACTGGGATGTTGAAGAAATGAGCCCACACTGGGGCCTTATGAATCTTTTCATGGTCTCCACCTTGTAAGCTCCACCTACGAAGGAACAAAGGTTTCCCCTGGATGTGCCACGGACCCCTTTCCATCACTACTGTCATTCCCTGTTCTAAGGCAAAGCGAAATAAAAAATTATTTGAGCCGTAATCAGTGCTTCCTGCAAGCCAAACTCAGCCCATGACTTAGTCCAAGCACGTTGCACCACAGGGTACGCTGGTCTCTTGGCCAGAAAAAATCCTACCAGCGCTGTTCTGAATTTAGACGCACCCTGCTATGCCAATGCTGGTGGAGGAATCACATATACCTGGTCATCCCGAACTTCCGGAGGGTAAAAGGTGAGCTCCTGGGCATTAGAGGGAGCCCCACTGCTAGCCTCCATTACGGCTTTCCAGGATCTGATTGGGGGAGGGGAATGGGAGATCGGTGGAGGATCGAGGAAGCATTGGTAGGGGAAAGTGGGGATTTTATGGGATCGGAAGAAAATGGGGCAAAGGGGTTTTCGATTTTAGGTGCTGATTATGGACCGAGGAAGATGCCGAAGTGTTTGGGTCAATGTTTTGGTTATAGATAAGGGGTCGAGCGCTAGGATTAGAGAGATCGGGGGAAAAGGAAGGAGATGGTAGGGGAGCAAGAGGAGAACGAGGAGCAGGAGAGGAAGAGGAAGAAGCCAAAGGAGGAGGAGGAATCTCGCTGAATCTTCGCCGTTAGGAAGACTCTTGTCGGTGAATCGCTCGCTCTCTACATATCGCTCTCTTGATACCCACGTCTTAGGTTGGCTTTATTCCAATTATTAACTTTCTCTTCATTATTATCAATATTTTATTACTATTAGTCGTTTAGTAGCCATCTTATTGGACCTCTTATTATTAGTATTTCACTGTTTCTGCTTTGTTCGTCTACATCACTAGTTGTTCCACTGCCCCCAAAAATTGGTCTTCACGTTGATTGCTAAGGTGCCTTTTGAGATCAGTGGATACTTATATATATTTATTTGTTAATAATAGTATTAATAGCACTAATATTTATATTTATTACCCTTATATTGAGTTGCTTCTAAGTGTTGGTTTTATTAGTATTACTATTTTCACTGTTATTATTATTACTTTTTGATTAAGCTATTTATTTATTGATTTTATTATTAATATTAATATTAATATTATTTTTATTATTAGTATTATTTTTAGTTTTTGTGCTAAGATTTTTCGTTCTCGCTTTATTGTTAGTATTATTTTGTATTAGTATTAATAATATTATTACTCTTATTTTATTATATTGTCTTTTCTAGGTGTGGGGTTTGTTTAGTTTCAGTTTTTAAGGAGTTTGTACGATTAGTACAGGTGGGAAACGTAGAGACTTGAGTCGAAAGTATGCCTCCAGATAAACCGGTTGAAATCCATGCAAACGGGTCGGTCAACACAACTTACAAAAGTAAGGACGGTGATGATTTACTGAGGATAGGCTCTTGGAACGTTGGGACCCTCACAGGAAAGTCCTTAGAATTGGTAGCGATTTTATTCAAGTATTAGATACAAATAGCATGCATTCAGGAGACTAAGTGGGCAGTGGCTAAAGCAATGGAGATAGGGGGTTCAAATTATGGCACTCGAGAAGTACGCGGAAGCAGAATGGGGTAGGTATCTTAGTGGACAGGAGGCTTATGGACAGAGTAGTGGAAATCACAAGGGTAAATGATAGGATAATGGTGGCAAAATTTGTTTTAGGCAGTGTGGTTCTTAATGTAGTATGTGTGTATGCACCTCAAGCTGGCGCAGACGGACATCAAAAACGTACTTTCTGGGAGACGCTAGGGGGAGTGCTTATTCAAATCTCAAATACTAAAAAGATTGTTCTCGGGGAGATTTTAATGGGCATATAGGGGCGAATTCAGACGATTATATAGGAACTCATGGGGGCCTCAGATATGGCACTAGAAATGAGAATGCGGTTGATTTATTAGACATGGTCATAGCATATGAGTTAATAATAGTCAATTCCTTCCTTAAGAAAAATGAAGCGCACTTAGTGACGTTTCAAAGTTGCACTACCAAGACGCAAATTGATTATCTCCTTGTCAAGATAAGTACCCGATCATGGTGCAAGAATTGCAAAGTACTCCGTGCCATAGGTCTATCAACCCAACATAAATTGTTAGTTTTGGATTTTGAAATTAGGGGATGGAGGGCACAACAATTTACCAAGCTAGGCCACAGAATCAGATGGGGAAGACTCAAATGGGCCATGGAGGAACTTTTTAGGAATCAGGTCAAGAATTGCAACACGGGCTGTGAGTGGGGATGTAAATCGGATGTGGCAAGGAGTAGCCCCCATAGTGAGAGAGACAGCCAAGAGACTCCTAGGGATATTGAAAGGGCAGGGAGAGGCGAATAGAATCCTGGTGGTGGTCAAACGAGTTCTAGGGGACGGTCAAGGCGAAAAAGGGAGCCTTTAAAGATCTGCTGGCAAGTGAAACAGAGGCAGAGTAGAATATAAGCAGAGTAAGGTATAAACTGGCAAAACAGAAGGCGAAGAAGACTATCGCAATGGCTAAAGGAGAAGCTTATGAGAAGATGTGCAGGGATTTGAAAATGGTCAAAGAAGCACAAAAAATTTTCAAGATAGCGAGGGACAGGGCACGTAAGATAGCGGATTTCAACAAAGTCTGCTGTATACGTGATGAGGAAGACCAAGTACTCGCAGACACCCAAGACATCAAGCGGAGGTGGAAGAGACACTTCCATGGCCTATATAGCGAGGACATTTTGGTCAATTTAGTGTTAGGGGAATCCCCCAGGTTGAGACATTGTCTCAACGGGTACTTATGGGGAAAAATCACGAGGGGAGAAATTATAAAAGTTTTGAGGAGGATGGGGAGTGGAAGGGCGCTAGGACCAGATGAAATTTCTATTGAGGTATGAAAGCAAGTGGGGGCTGTAGGTATTGAGTAGTTAGCTCAGCTCTTTAACGTGATCCTAAAGTCAACTGAGATGCCAGATGAATGGAATATGTATGAAGGAATATGTATGAAGGAGCACTGACTAGCGTCAGGATGATAGGAGGCGATACGAAAGCATTCTCTATTAGTGTTGGCCTACACCAAGGCTTGTCTCTAAGCCCTTTTATGTTCACTTTAGTGTTAGATGAACTTACCAAGCATATTCAAGGGGAGGTACCGTGGTGTATGTTATTTGTTGACGATATTGTCCTAGTGGATGAGACCAAGGAGGGGGGTCAATGCCAAGTTAGAACATTGGAGAGAAGCGTTAGAGTCGAAAGGTTTTAAAATGAGTAGGTCCAAGATGGAGTATTTAGAATGTCATTTCTTAGGTATCCAGATGGTACAACAGGCAGAGGTAGTGATTGGCACAGACGTCATACCACAGAAATCAAATTTCAAATACCTCGGATCCATCATTCAGAGAGATGGAAATATCGATGGCAATATATTACATCGTATTAGATCTGGGTGGATCAAATGGCAGAGTGCATCAGGTATTTTATGTGATAAAAAGGTCCTTGTAAAACTCAAAGGGAGGTTTTTATAAAATGGTGGTTCGGCCCACCTTGCTATATGGGGCAGAATGTTGCCTAAACATAAGCACATGAGACAGTTGGTGGTAGCAGAAATACGTATGCTTAGATGGATGCGTGGCATTACCATACGAGATAGGGTACAGAATCGGGTAGTGAGAGAGAGACTACAGGTGGAAAGTATTGCTGACACGTTGAGAGAAACAAGGCTTAGGTAGTTTAGCCATGTTCGCAAGATGCCCTTTGATGCTCCGGTACGGTGCGGTGAGGTAATAGATCTAAGTGGCCACAAGAGGAGGAGGGGAAGGCCTTACAAGAAATGGAAGGAAGTGATCAAGAAAGATATGTCAAAGTTGGCCCTCATTGAGGCAGTTGCTACAAGTAGGAAAATCTGGCGTGATAGGATAAGGGTAAATGACACATGTATTACATAGGAAGGTTAACTGAATGCTGGGGAAAGATTCTCGCGATGGTCGCCTAAATCGTAGGATAGTCATTATCCTCAGGGCCGCTCCGTGAAGACCCCTAATGCACCTAGCGACAAAAAAAGCCAGTCTCTACAAGGTGTAAGGTACCAACAGATCGGGTTATACATCAAGTATGAGAAGTTATATCATGCTCCTTTATTACCTTTGCCTAACTTTTATAAAACTTTTGAGAATGAGTGTAATGTCTCTTATAGTTATTAGTGGTATTTTGATGTAGGAAAATCAACCAATTGCCTAGTTTATTAAGAAACACTACATCAGAAATCATATTTTTCCTATTTAAAAAATCACCATTAAAAGTATCAAAATTGTTGCTAATAGCGACGATTTATATTCATCGCAAAATATGTCACCAAATCCTCGTTACTAAAAACTATAGACGATGTTTTTCTCTAATCGTTGCTAATAGTTTTTTCCTAAGTTTTAATTTCATAGCTAAAAATTATTAGTTAAGTTTTGAGAAATCATTGACAATACTTTTTTGATACATTTGGTTTTCGTAGCTCAAAACGTAGCCAAAAGGTTTTACTTACGTTTTGTAAAATGTAGTTAAATTTTTAATATACAGTTTAACGAAATGTTATACCATGTTAATTATAATTATTTGTGGCATTTTTAATCCATATTATTGTATATAATATTTATTTATTTTTTTGTTAATTTATTATACAAAAATAATTGATAATTTAAAGCATTGTATATATTAAAAGTAAAATATCATTAAATTATACCAACAAAAAGAATATTCTTTGTATACAAGATTTTAATTACAACTTTAACAATTCTCATAGATAAAATAATAAATACAAAGACCAATTTACAAATTATAAATGCAGAGATTATGAAAAAAAATTACAACATAACTAGGAAAACTAGCTAGGTTTGTTTATGTCGATGAGAGCAACATCATGCCTTAGTCATCATATACGACAGATAACTGGTGAGAATAATGAAAGCAACTTCAAGATAGTTAGAGTGTCGTTAAATGTCCCATCAATTGGGAGGTTTTACACAAGAAGCTGCGCATATGTTGTTAAAGATCAATGAGATTGTCACAGAAAGAAACTGCAAACATCTACAGAGGAAGCAACAAGAGTTGTGATAGGAAAGAGGGAAGACGACAACTGATAGGGGTGATTATTTTCTTTTCAATCTTGAGACTACGAATTGAGCATATGGACGATGACTGAAAATGGAACTTCGTCAAAAATAGGATGCTTGGCTTTTCAATTAAGTCAGCACAGAAATAAGACTTTACGTACTTTGTAATGAAGAGCCTCTCATGCACCCCCAGGGTAAAGAAGAACAAATGATTCTATGGAAAGTAATTTGAAAAGATTGCTTGCTGTGATTGGGACTGCACCCATCACTTTGATCCAATCCAGCACAGAAAATTGACCAGATAAATTCTCAAAGGTACCAAGTAGTGCATCAGGATGTCATGCCACATATCATTATCTTCTTTTCCCTTAAAAACTCTTCAACCAGGGAATAAACTTCAAGTCCCGTCAACATGTGGCAAGCGACAATTAAAACCGAACCTTCATTAGGAACCCCACCAAGGCCTTTCACAATCTTCCCATCATCCAAAGTAGAGAACATAGCAGAACCAACAGCAGAGCATAATAACATGGAGGTTCATTTGAATGTAATGTCAGCTCTATCTATAAATAAGCCTAGAAAAAAATCAGCACCAAAAAATGAACTTGAGGTAATAAATTCTTTGATGTAATGGGAAACTACTACAACAATCTAGAAAAGTCAGATCCCAAATTAGGAGAACATAGATGGGACTCGACATAAACTTATTTTATCTTCTACAACTAAAATAACAAAAATTTTCATGGTAGAGAACAAGATTCCTTGTGGTGATGCTGTCGCCTGCAACCAAATATAAAAGAAATCACTTCCGTTAAAACAAATTAATGTAGTAGCAGTAAGCG
>JAOSBL010000212.1:35396317-35434623 GCA_027568915.1 Erythroxylum roraimae
AATTAACCTTTAATTTCTCTCACATCTTAATTACACAGATTATATTTTCAAGGCACTTTAACATGTAATTAATAAGGCTATAACAGACATTTCATTAACTTTCTTAATAAGTGTGCATTCCTCTAAAACGACACTTATTATGAATTGGAGGAAGTATTTTAAAAGCCCATCACTTGATTAACATTGCTTTAAATAGGAGGCTGGGTTGGGCTCTTTGCCATCATTAACATTTATGTCTCAAAAAAGAAAATCCCATTAAATCAAGTCTAGGAAAACGTTTATTTCAAGCCCAAGAGTGAATAAATATATATATTAATTATATTTAGGCTTAGATTAATCCAAATCACGTTTTTAAATACATGCGTAATATAAAAACCCACCCTTTGCGTTTTATATTGAATAAACTTAAGCCCAAATAAAGATTTTTAAAATAAATATATTTTTTTGAAAATAAAATAAATATAGTTTTGTTTGGTGTGAATACAAAAGCTCAAAACCTTAAAAAGAATATAAAATAAGTGTTTGATTTTATATATGCTATGTGATTATATGAGCCACCGAGTAAGAAATTTAATAAATGAGATGATAAAATCAAATTAAACAAGTCTTGAATCAAAAGCTTTTTTTACCTATCATTAAGGGTCCATTCATTACGAATTCAAAATTATTTAGAAGCCTAAAATTTAAATTAAAAAAGCCTACAATAAGTAGTGAGGTTTTGTTCAGTTCATAATGATTGGGCTTGAAGGCCCATTTCTATCAAGCAAATGTGTTATTTCATTTGAGGCTCACATTTTAAACATATTTAATTTAAATGTATTATTTTCAAATCATTTAAATCTTCTTTAGGTTTAATATATCCGATTCCTTTAACCTTTTTTTGTAATAAGAAAACATTTCTTATTCAAAGCCAAAACCCTTTTTCTTTGTCTAATATATTTTTCATTTAGTTTAAAATTATAAAACCATTTTAACTTTTTAAATCCAATCAGAACCCTTTGTTTATTTCAGAGTTATTATATTTAAGTTTATTTTAACTTTCTTTTTAAATTTTTAACTTCATTTAGGTTTAAACCTTACATTAATACTTTGAGCTTTTAGTGTATTTATTAATATTATGACATAACTTTAGACGTCTGTATTTTTTTAATTCTTTATTGAAAGTACAAATTTATTGACATTTAATCGTATATTTTTCAATTCACACTTAAACCCTTTTTTTTATTCGTCTATACGGTGAAACTTTTTTGTAAATTTAGAAATTGTTGAACTCCCATGTTAAGTGGATTACATTAGGTAAACAAAGCATGTGGTTGAATGAATAAGAATTTGTAATTTTACTTAGAATTTAAAATAAAATATTAGATATGCATAGAGAAAACATATAATGATGATCTAAGATTTGAAAACAATATTAAATTATTTTTATGATTTGATTAAAAAAACGAATTTGAATGAAAATAGGATTAGGTCTTGAAAAAGAAATGAACCTCAATATCCTTCAATGGGCCAACAAATCACAACATTTTAAAAGAGGAGACAAAGGTTTTAATTAATAGCAAGACCAAAAAGATGAGAAGCATGACATATGGGATAAAAGAAGAAAATTGTGGTCGGAGGTTACAAAGAAGCTTTGTAGTTTAGGTAAAGTTTCTAGACTTTTAATAGAAATGTGAAAGGCCTTAGTCATCAAAATCCTTTATCTTTTTCCTACATTTAGTGGCTATTTTTACATTTATATTTAAAATTTTTAGCTAATTCTAGCTCTTTTTTTAACCCCGAAATTCTGTCTTCCCGCAACTAAGAAAACTTTAAGATTTCTTACATATTTGTAGTACTCAATTGTGATTATAAATTTATAATTTTTGTTCAACCAATATCTTCAAAAATAATGGAAATATCTTTAAAAACTTAATTGATGAAAAATTAATGTATAAGAATTTCAATTAAAATTTAATCATTAATTAAACTATATTATAATTAAATATTCGTAATCAAAATTTAAGTAAGACTAATTGAGACTTTAAAATATGGAAATAAAAATGATAAAATGAAGTTAAACTTAATACAATTTCAATTAGACTTGATAAAAATACAAATAGACATAACTAATATAAATTAAAAGTAACCGCATATAAGTATTGTTAAACCAAAGAAGGTTTTAATCAACAATTTGATGATAACAAAACATAATTACTACTAATAAGTTTATTATTTTAATAAAAAGCAATTTAAGAACAAAATGAAGGCACTCAAGAAAATAGTTTATAAATTTAATAAACAGAACTGCAGCTTTGTAATCGTCTAAATGAAGATCAAATAAAAAACAAAAGAAGGTTAAGGTTTATTAAGGTCATTTTGTATTTGATATTATTTACTGTAATCTTGCTTTATAAATTTGATATTCTAAAAGGTTCAATGTAAATAAACATTTCATTTCATTTTATTGTATAATTCTTTTCATTTATCAAGAGGCATTGAAGCTTTTGGTTTTAATAGAAAAGTCTTTTGATCTTTCAAACACCTTTTAGAGAACATCTTAAGAAGTGTTTAAATTATAATTACATTAAATAAATTGAATTTGAGCATTTGAAATTGTTAAAATCATTTTTACGGGGATCGGTTGACTTATAGATGATCAATATAAGTTAAAGTTCTTAAATTTGTTATGTCAAGAGTTTTCCATTATATTGATTAATGTATTAGTCAACCAATATACTATACTGACCGACTAGTACACTATAACTAATCGTTTTAATGGTAGTTTTAGGCACTAAAGGCTAGAGGTCCTTAAATCCTATAAATATTTTTTTCATCAGTTTTAGAATTAAGAAGCATTTGGGTGTATTTTTCTCACATTTTTAAGTGTTTTTCAATCATTTAAGTATCATTATCTCATATTCATGAAATTAAGTCTTTTTAGAGTTATCAAGTGATAAAGTAAGGTATTTTGAATTGTAACTTTGTCTAGGGCATTATGCTATTATACTTAGGGGTGTTCCAAATGGTATTAAGGTTTCTCTTCACCTTGGAAGAAGATTGTAAAAGTTTCCTTTTTGCCCAAAAAGATTGTACAAAGGTTATTTTTCGTCTTGAAAGTAGAATTATAATGAAATACTAAGAAGAGTTTCAAGAGTGGACGTAGGCAAGGGTTATTTTTTAAACCATAAATTGGTTTGCATTCTTTCTTCCTTATCTTCTTTAAGTTATTATTAAATAGTTTGATTGATTTATATTAAGCAATCCATTTATTTATATATATTTCGATTGTTGTTAAATTCAGTTCATTGAATATAAAATTTTGTTAAATTTTATAAACACTCAATTCACCTCCCTTTTAGGTTTTATTAGGGACTAACAAGTGATATCAGAGTATAGTCTATTAGGTTAGCATTTTTAATGACATCATATAGCAAAGATCTTAATGGCATATTTAAGAGTATCATCATTATCATTTAACCAAGAGGGATAAAGTATTAGTAGAACACCTTTCTTTGATGACAATGATTACCTTTATAAGAAAACTAGGACATGATTCTTGTTAATGATTGGAAGTGATAACCTATAAGAAATAATTTCAAATGGTACCTTTATTTCGACAAAAATTGTAAATAACAAAGAGATGCACAAATTAAAGGAAAAATGAAAACTCGAAGAGATTAGTTTTCTTGAATAATAAATCAAAAAAAAAGAGAGCAAAGTGATCATGCTATCACATCAATATGAATTATTTGAAATGAAGCATGATAAAAGCATATCAAGTATGTACTCTAAATTTTTTGAAATTATTAATGCTCTCAAAATGGTAAGAAAGTTGCTTAAGCCACTTCCAAAGAAATGAGAAGCTAAAGTGACGCTCATACAAGAAGTTAAAGATCTAACAATAACATTACCATTATAGGTGTTTATTGGATCTTTTCTTATATACAAAACTAGGCTCAAAGAGACACAAGAAGAAACAATGCTTCCAAAAAAAAAGAATTAAGCATTTAAAGCCTCAAAGAAAGATCGGTCCGACCTCGGACCACAGTGGCTTGTGGCCCGGCCTGACCACGTGCTGACCGTCCCGTGGCCCGATTTATAGCCCGACGAGCCACCGGCCGGCTAGGCCAACCCGGTTTTTTTAAGAAAAACTTTCAAAACGACGTTTATTTGAAAGTAACTGTCGAGTCATGGGCCGGACCCTTTTTGACATCTATATTTGAGGCAAACAAAAGAAACAACTATTATTATCTTACCCCATTTGGTGGGCTAGTATGCCTATCCCAACTTTGAAAGTAGAGGCCGACAACAGTTGGAAGATAGGATGAATTGCCTTGAGGTCTTACCGTATCGCTCAACGCCTAAAATGTGAAGCCGGTTATAGCTTTTCTTCTGCAAGGCAAGCACATCTAAATTCATTTACCATAGATGGTTTCCGTATAACTCCAACTGCGGTGAGTTGCCAAAGTTCTTGTTAACCAACGCAATTAGCTTGTATGGAATTAATTGCTACCAATTATCAGTTAAGGATTTGATGAACTGGACATTTGACTGTGTTCCTTACCCTACTTTGGACACTTACTCTATTTAGAACGGGAATGAATATAAACTTAAAGCTTAATGGTCGATTAATTAACAGTTAACGAGAAAAAGGTCTCCTTTTCAGCTGTATTTGCAGAATGAAGCTTATCCCTGTTGTCTCATTAGCCGAACTTAACTCCTGTTATTTTGAGGTCACAGGACCCTCTTTTGCCAGAAAGAAAAACTATGGATGATGTGAATATCTACAGCAATATAGGAACATGTCTCCCATGTACACATCATTGACTTTGTTGTCTAGTGAATAAAAGAGGAATCATGCTACTGATTCTTTTTGCTTGAAAAGGTAAAAGTCTTCGTTTTTATGGGGTCGCATGCACTTGTAAAGGGCTTGTGGTCTCTCCATGGCATGCACTGTCTCCTACATGTACATAAACTTTCGCGATATAGATAAACAGTAGATCATTAGATTCTCTCTACATGCTGATGTCTCAGCTGCAGCCTTACTTCTCCTTAAAAAACGTAACTGTAGCAACATCTCTCAACTCAATCCTTATACAGTTGTACGCCATTCACGCCACCTTTTTCACTTCTCTTTTTAATTATTATGGTTCCCTCTGGCCCTTGCTGGTCTTTTACAGGCACAGAATGAGCTTCGGATAAGTGACTGATAAAGCGAAATATGCTCTTGAATATATTCCATCCTGTTTTCACATGATTATCGTGTTTCAATGATATGTCATTTTCAGAATCTAGGCTGCCTTGTTTCATATGTCTTGATCTGTAAACTGAAGCATATACCATATACTTCTTCACTTGTTTAATGAAATTTAAAGCATCGTTAAAGACTGTGTCGATGAAATTGAAAGGTCCAGACTTGGAGAGGAGTGGGCATTGGCAATAAAATGTAGCAAAAAATACAAATATTTCTAAAACTTTTAGTACAACATTTTTCTTTTCCTGTTTCTGATTGGAGGTGGACAGTGGTGAGGAAGGTGGGTTGTGGTCGAATTCCTGAACTCATAATCTCATATAAGCTTAGTTAACAACATACTGATCATAGGAACATAGCGGAACGTGTTTGTATATGGTTGGCACAGCACATTTGGTAACTGGAGACACGAGCAAGTTGCTGGAGTTAGCTTTGTTGATGTGACCAAATCAAAGGGTGCGAGTGTGGTTCTGATGAGGATAGTGGTGGAGAGGAGGGGCAGCCGTGGCATTGTGGTGTGGCATCGTTGGCGGTTGTGCCACGGTGGGAGGTGGGCATTGGTAGCACTTGGCAAAGAGCCCAAATGTGTCAATCTGGCGTACAAAGTTGGTCATACTAGCCCACCCTCCAAAGCCAAACCCAACAATCAGAACCCAAACCACCACAAACACATTGATCACGAAAGTCCCTACCCATCTCCCGAAACACTTCGGAGGTGGCTCCACTGCGTTCTACATATCACAACAAAATAAAAAACACAAGTCAGTACATTGTCCTTACCTTTTTAGAATTTGCACATTCTACGTTTTATTAAGATTCGTTTCTTCTGGTGGGGCTCACAGTTTCTTGACCTCGTCCTTGTACACGGTATGATACTATCGGGTGTATTTTGTACGGTGTCTGCCAAAAAAAGACAGGTCTTTTGGGTACAAAACAGATTTCAGAAATCAGGTCTGAACAGATATTCTGCATTAAAGTGTTGCGGCCAGAATTTAAGCCAATTTTATTGCATCCTCGCTGAAAACCAACTTCAATTCTAGTAAAAGTTGTCATTTAAGACCTTTTCGTTAGACATCTATATGTTTGCTTTTGGTTATAGTTCTTTAGTTTAGGCCCACTTATCCATTTTCATGCCTACAATTATCATTTTAGGAGAGAAGTCAGGAACTGGTCTGGTAGACTGTGACCACACCAAAGGTTACCACCTGCATTTCTTTAGTGTTTTAGACATTTTTATTTTATTTTTTTCCTTAATAGCAATATTCAGTCTAACTTTGACCAAAGTGGGTTGACTTTTACTTCCCAGGCCATGTGGATTGACAATTAACTAAGAGTATTGAGTTTTGGAGTGTGTAGAAGAGCATGGTAATGAAGTAGCATACCTCTCTTGCAGCCGCTGATTTAAAGGTGAAGATGTGTGCCATGGCAGGGATGATGTAGACTGTGAAGCTGACGAGGAGTGATCCAACGGTGGAGTTTATTGGTCCGAAAAAAGGAAAGATGATAGCCAAAAACCAGATAGGAACGACCACAGGCAATCTAGCAGCAGCCCTCTTGCACAGGCTTTTGCATTCATGCATACCAATCGCCTTCTCCCACACAAAGTACAATGGTGTGCATGCGAACCCAAACGTTATGAACTGCAAAGTTGTGGATGACAAAAGCAAAAAAGGGACCCTTCAAGCCGTTAATACTAAAGTTTTCAGCTTTTACATTAATCGTAGCTTTTTACAGGAAAACAGTAATAGACATTTCATGTATGAACACTAGAAATGTGTGTAGGTTTTAATATTAATGTGTTTTGCTGTTTGTGAGAATGATTTATGAGGAGGGACGTGCCTGGTGGATGAGCATCAAAATGACAGCCATGTCTCTGAAGTGAGATCTTGGAAGGAGAGAAAAGGCATTGGAGTGGTCGAGAAGCAAGTCCCCAAATGCCCAATATACTGCCACTGCAGAGGGCAGTGTCAGTGTCAGTACATACAAAGTAGCCATTAAGTATATGGCCTTGAACTTCTGTGGCTTCCACATTGCATGCATGATTTCCCTGTTCCATAAGAATTTGTATCAGCTCCAATTCATTGTGCTTACCTCCCATACCGGCTAATACATTGCATTGCAGTATTCCTATTTCATTTTTGTGCTTTAAATACACACAAGCATGTTGAGGAGCCCAAACTCAGGTTTTAGCATAGTCTATGAGCATGCGTGTCTAAAATAATGGAGTGCTTTAAGAAAATTATGAGAAAAGGAAATGCAATCTTCTCTATATGAAAAAAAAAGGAACATGGAATCTAACAAGTAGCTAGAATTCACTGATATATTGGAACCTCTTTCTTGCCATCTCATGGTAAAAATAAAAGCAGGAAACACAAAAGATGATTGGCTTTCTACATAGAAAAAGCTATGAGAAAGGTTCCCAAGGAGACACTGTACTTTTTAACCACGCCTAAGAAGGGCAATTTCGAGAACTTATGCAACAACTACAATACAAAAAACACATATGTACGTGGGAAATAGGAACTGAGACAAGGTTTGGTCATTAGATCACATGGTCAGATTATGTCTAAACAAGTGGAGTTTTAGTCACTTCAAGAATGACGTTAAGCCGTTTTGTTTTAACCTTTGTTCCTTATACATGTGTACAAACTTTTTCTCTATCTACGACCAGGTTCATGCAAACAACTTAATACCATTCAAAGACAGAATTCTACATCTAAGCTTGTCTTACACAGTAACAGCATGTCCCCCAAATGTGTAGAGAATGTTTGTAGCACCAGTGAAGTATAGCACAATCTTTGCTGGACCTGTATGCTTCACACCCTCCACCTACGGATTATTATACATAAATAAGCACATTAACTTCTGTTTTAAGAGCTTATGACATCTAAAAACGTTAACTACATAAAAAACCTTAGTATAACTATCAGTCTGATTAGTGGTACTCTAGCATTTCTTTGTTAAGATTAGAATCCTTGTGATTGTAAAAACAATCGTGACTATAAAAGAAAGCTCTGGTCTTTTCCTTCAGAAGACATTATTTGACTAGGTTGGTCCAACTTTGACAGAGCTCAAACAAGGTCAACATGTGAAGGACAGGCTGTCCCCTATGCAATGGGAGACGTGATGTGGACCAGTTTGGCGGCAAAACATGCATTCTTAATGTCTGGACGGTCCAAATGGTCTGTGAATCTTAGGAACTAATTGATATTATATTATATTATATATATATATATATACACACACACATACCTGACCGTGGAGGAGAGAAGCAATGGTAAGATACCAAGCAGTGTAAGTAGTCATCACGAGGCCAAGAAACGACCAGATTCTGTAGTTGCGAAACGAAGGAATAAACACTGTGGTGGCACAACATGCCCCGAAAATGTATGTCCAAGTTCTCTTGTCCAGATTGTCGTTTATGTAATATATGTTACTGCAGGACAAAGAAAAACAAATTAAAATGGAAGATACTCTTAAGTGAAGATAGCGTTAAAAAGGAAGGGTCAGGGAGAAAGGTTACAATAGGTTAGGTACCTTGCACAAGCTATGAGTTGAATGACAGATCCAAACAGAAGAAAAGTGCAGTTAAATGCCAAGCCCACGTTCCTCCAGTGTTTCCCAAGGAGACCATCAAGAACTTCAAACCACTACTCAGTTGAGATAGTTTGTTTGAAAACATAGAAAAGATTGACGACCCTTGTTATGATATGAACTAACAAGCAGTACAATTATAAGAAAATTTTGTATCTTTCGTGAGAGATTCAAATTGTACCTGGATTACATGGTTCCTGAAATCAACCTTTTCTCTTTCTCTCCTGGTTCTGTACTCTACATAGAGTATGCTAATCAAATAAGCTGTCCAGCTACCCAGCAATCCGTAGAATAGCTGAAACATTATGCCCGATAGCATCCCTAGTTGGGAAAATGAGTATGGCAAGGTAAGCAACACTTGAGCCACCTGACGCAACACAAACCAAAAGTCCAAAACCAAAACAAAATTGTCAGTTTAAACAAACAACCTATGTGGAACTTATCACAGCAAACCCTCCATGAACTAGAAACTAAACATTACTGAAAGATTTGACAAACCTGATTAGAAGCGCAACTAAACCATGCATCATAAACAGAACCACCATGCCATAAGATCTTAGAGAGCCTTGTCTTGACGTCCGTAGGCTTGCCTTCAGTTTCCATTTCCACATAATTCCCTACTATTACAGTCTCCACGACCTTATCAGAAGCTGCCATATCTGATCACAGACTCACAAAAACACAACCAATGCTCTCTCACTCTTCCCACTACAATTCTCCAATGCTGACCTTACAGATATTGTCCTTTCAATGCAATAAGAGAAGGGTTTTTGTTGAAAAAATAGAACTGTGATCGATGAAGGGAAGCATGTAGAGATAGTGATATATATAAGACAGGGAAAGGCAGGGAAAAGCAGATGTTTGAAAGGTACACATGTATGTTGTTGGATGACAGGTTTTGGGGAAGAAAGTAAAATCCCCTTTTTGAGAAAATTAAATTTAAAAAAAAGGGAAAGAGTTCAGTGGTATTTGACGAAATTTCCTTGGTTTTTGAGCCCTTTTGTGATTAAAAATGCTTTTTAATTAATAGTTAATAATTAATTTAAAACTAATTATTACTTTTTGGTTTCGGTTAACATTAATAATAATTTAAAACTAATTAGAGAGCGTGAATCGCTTGTCCGCACGAGTGGGTCTCCGCGCTTATCGAGCTGATTATTACCAATGCTTTATTCTTCTTCTTCCTAATTTACCCTTCCTTGCTCCGCTTAGTTTCCATAGTGCCACTAACCTACTAGACAATAGAAAAACAAATAGCATTTTCTTAATGCATAATTTGGCTAAATGTTACCGTTGTTGTTATGAGAATATAAGGACTTATGTGTAGGATAATTAATTATTCATGTTTATGAGTAACCATAAGTTCGTTAAAAAAAATAGTTGAATAATACTTGGTCAAAGTTTACCTTAAATTTGGTCCTTATACCGGTTTTTTGCTTGATTGAAACTTCATTTTGTGCTTGTGAAATTATATTAACTTGTTTGTTTTATTCTTAATCTTATAGGGTTGGCATATCTAATAAGGTATTGAAGACATTAAAGTAGGTTATTACAGAATAGGAGAATGATTCTTATCACTTACTCTAACAATAGGAACACCAGCTTCATAATATACGAACTAATAGTTGGGACTAGAAGGTAAATAGGAGCCATTAGTAGAGGGGGGGAATTAAGAAAGATAAAAGAAGAGAGAAGAGGGTATGAAGAAAAGCAATTTAAGGCAAGGGAAAGAGTGAAGGAGAGAGGTGGGAATTATAACGAAGTAGACCGCATGATTGCAGGCAATGCAAGCGTGGTCCTTTCACAATGTTAGAAGAAAAAAGCTGCTTTTCTTATTTACATCACATGGACTTACTTACAAGCACATAGGATTACATGCTTACTGCTGTTATAAATTTATAAATAAGAAATGTATGTATGATGGTTAACGAATGAGGACAACAAACCAGAGAAGCTCTGGTTAATTTAGGTCATGTGACTTTGGAAATGGCATCTCCTTTACAATATAATTTGTGGTGTGGGTTTTACTTTGCATTCATATTCTCCTTCATCTATTTAGTAGTACCCCATATATATATTCTCTTCATTTCACTTTTCTTGCTTTGTTCTTTACACTTCATTTCACTTTCATCATCAACTTATTCTCTATGGCCTCTTCATAGGTTACGGGATAAAAAGATCTCTTTCTCGCTTAAAAAGTAACTAAATCTCCTACCCTTTTAAGTAGTTTAAGTTATAATTATATTTATAGACAGCTATAGACGCATATCTCTTTAACTAGGGGTTATGCAAAGCAACGATCGTGATGTTATTGTAGACCACGATAATTGTTCTAACATGAATCCCATTAATATACTATGCTCTATGTGCAACTTTTTCTTTTTGAAAGATTTTTGTAATGAAGTCTTTGTATCACCATGTTTTCTGATCTTCAAATAATACCCGTGCATGGAACAAGTTATTTCTGCAACATATTTATTGGAGAATGATGTCATGATAGCTATTGTCACTAACTACAAAAATGTCTTCCATTTCTTTTAATTTGGTCCATTTAAATGAATTGAAGTGGACCTTCTTTTCAGAAGAAAAATACGCAGGTTTCTCAGTTTCTTTGTGCATGAGGAAATAATGCACCGAAGGAAATAATCAGGATTGGCACAGGAAATAATGTACCGAAGGAAGCAACATTAATTGGTAATAATAGTTCCCACAGAGATAACTATTAGACCACCTCCATGCCTGTCTCTTTCAGTACTGGCTTGAGAAGTTATCGGGCCAGCTCTTTATTTTTGAATTTGAACAAACCAGTTACTCAGAGAGATTATTGATTATATTGCATCTCATGATTGTTGATCATAATGATTTTGTCTTCTTATAAATTAAGAAGAACCTCAGCATAGCTAAAGAAAAGGCAGGACATCACATCCAGGCGCAAGAAAAAAGAAAAAGCTTTGTGTTTGCTGCAGGTAAACATATTTATGGGCATTGTTGGGTACCATTTTTTCACTCCTTGTTAGGTCATGCTTTCCAACCACACTTGGCCCAGAAACATTCCCTGTAACTCCTGTCTCCTTTGACTAGATTGAGTGCAGACCAACGCACAACTATATTCCTGCATGCTTGCGTCCACCATAATCTCTGTCCTTCATCAATTCATATCCACCTTTTGATCGTATAGGAACGGACTTGAGTTTCTGATGCCTCCCTGTGAAACTTGATCAACTTGATGTTAATTGTCAGGAAGAATAGAGCAGTAAATGATTTTAGTTTTTTTTTTAATACCTGAAATGCTTGCCCTTGTCATTATTCCCAATTTCCAAGGTTAAAACTAAGAGATTCTACTGCTAGTTTCTTTCACTTCACATCCTCGCTATGCAAGAAATGTAGTTTTAGACCGCGTCGTACTTTGGTTTTACATTCTTTAGTATCCATACAAAAACAGGGAACTTTCAGTTCTTAGGAAAAACATTTGATGTAATAAGACAATCTCAATTATTGGAGATGAGAAACTTTTGAACCTATATTAAACCATCAAAAGAGAGAATAGGACATTAATTTCCCACAATTGAGGATGAGTCTAGACAAGGCATGCTAATTCTGTTACACACTGTCTTTGCTCTTTACTTGGAGACACAAATAGGGGACCATTTGGACAAGTGATTTTGGTCTGATAATTTAATTTGGCCGAGTAAGAAAAGAAACTATTAAATAAAATGTACCTTAACCATCCCCATTATGGACACAAAGACAAGCTAGGTAAAGATCTATAATTAGCATGTCTAAGAATTAATTAGGTCTGCCATGCCTTACAAAAGGCCACCAACTAATCAAAACTGTTGATAGATCATGGACAATGATTTATGATCCTAAGTAGTTATCATCCTATTCCATACAAGGATGCATAGAATTATATTGGCCAACACACAAGGACTTTAAAGTTGAAAATATCATCATGCCCATCAATTGTTTTGTTCAAAAATCGTCTCTCAATGATTTGAGTCCCACCTGAAATGAGATATTGGATTCATAACTGCCACAAAAAATGGAACATTTCCTAAACTAAAACTTTTGGTGTCAATATATAGCAACAAAAATTACATAATATAGGAGGACTTTTACATACAAAATGTTCCTTTATTTTGACGAGAAAGGATTCATAAACACATTATTGAAGCTAAATCTAATACAGATAAAGCTTATATAATGTTCAATTTATAACAAATCTAATGTTATATCTTTCCTAGTCCTTTTGGGTTCTGACCCTATTAATTCCTTTCGCTTTTTAATCAAAAGCTTGCATTGACTTGGAGAGCAGCTAAAGCCTAAAGTTAGTGTACCTTTGTAAGATTAATTCAATGGCGGTCAACACCCGTTTATCAACCCAACACAATCATGTTTGCTTCTCTTTATGGCCTCCAATAATGGAAACAAACAAATTTTGGAATCAAAGAATCCTATACACTTGAAAAAGGCCACTTTTATAATGTCAAAGAAAGTCCGCAAGTGTGTCTTCTCTTGCTAGCATTTCTTGGTATTTGATATGATCTGGACTTTTCTTTTCCCATTCTATTTCTTCAAATTCGTAGTTAAAGTGTGAAATGTAGTGTGCCTTAAAAGTAGTTTGTTTGCATAAACAAAAGGAAACATCAAACTTCAATTAATCTTTTACATAACTCTCGATCGACCCTTTTAACAACCAAACAAAAGGAAACATCAAACTTCAATTAATCTTTTACGTAACTCGACCCTTTTAACAACTACTGACATGCTAATTCTTTCATCATTCAAATACTCCCGACTTTGTATGACAGATGAAAAAGTCAATAGGCGCGTATTAATGCTTTGTATTTGCCCTGTTTTAAAAGAGAAATGGGCATGAAAATTGAATAGCCATGTATCCATTACCTATTTGTGTACGGCCTCAAGGATTTGATGGCCCATTTAACTAAGCCCAAAGTTTAAGAACTGACCTTATAAATCAAGTACAGACATGGCTATTATATCTTCCTTTTCTTAACATTAAAAGTACATTAATTTTTACACAATTTAAAGTGCATAAGAAGAGGTGTATTCCCCACCTTAACTTTTATAATAGTCGTAACTTCTTAACCTTTTTATAAAAATAATCTTCATGCCAAAAATCTACGTTAATGCCCCTAAGTTTTTCATAATAAAAGACTTATTTAAATTCTATTTCAACTTTATATTAATAAAAGCATTTTCACTAGTAATAAGCATGTAATTGATATAGAATAATAAAATAACAAAGCTATCTTTATCGAATTTATGGATAAAAACTTAATACTTAAATGAAGTCTTCTTGAAGCTTTACTTTCTCATTACATGATCAAACTTCCTATGCCACTATCTTAGTACTTTTTTCAAACCATACAAGATCTTCCTCAATTCCTAGACATAATCTTTTTTCCCGTTGACTTTGAAGCCTTTTGGTTGTTTCATATAAATCTCCTAATCCAAATCATCATAGAAAAATGGTCTTCACATCCATTTACTTAATATCTAGGTTATGGCATGTTGTTAAACCTAACATAACTTAGATGGATGACATTTTCACATTCGTATAAAATATTTCATTAAATCAACTCCCTTTTTATGGCTAAAGTCCTTGACAATCAATCTAATTTTGTATCAAGAATTGATATGAAAGACCTACTGGTTATTTAAGCTTTTCAATCCTTATATAGTTTAACCAAATCAAAATGTAATTATTATATAAGGATTTCATTTCATCCTCTATAACTTCTAACTATTTTCTTTTTGCTCACTATCCATAGCTTCTTTAAAGCTTCAGATTCTCCTATATTAGTAACAAGTATACACGCATTAGGAGGGTAATGTGATGACGACTTCTCTCTCTAACAAATCTCCTTAAAGAAGTTTATAGAGAATTTACGATTGTTAACTTTATATTTGCTAGTTATTAATCAGCTATAACATTATATATTGGAGTATTTAAAATGTCTACACTCTGCTACTCTTTTTATGTTTGATCATCATTTTCATTGTCGTCTTCGATGTTAGCATCCTGAAGATCATTTTAGTAGCATTTGATGCACATTTAAAGAAACTAGCTCAACATCAATCAACTTGTCATTCTTTAAAAATCATACTTGTTAGCCTTTTTAATATCCTCAATAGTTTGGTCCTCAAAGTACTAAACCATGGCTTCTAACAAGTTTCTTCTCTACTACTAGATCATATAAATAATAGTCAAATACAACTTAACTATAATCAACAAAGATACACTACTTAATTTTAACATTTAGCTTCAACCTCTCATCTTTAGGAACATGCATAAATACTTTACTTAACAAAAAAATTCTCAAGGGATCATAAGATACTTCCTTATGAAATCAAACTCTATTAGAGACAATACCATCCAAAGCTTAGGAGATTGATAACATGAGAAACTGTGCAAAGTGCTTCTGCCTAGATAGAATTTGGCTGCTTTGATTTTACAAGTAAGCATCTCACTCTCTCCATCAAAGTTTTATTCATCCTCTCTATTACTTAAACGAGGAATACTGAAAGGTATTTTGTAATGTTCAGTACATTGCTTTATGTAATAGTTATTAAAATGTATATAATATTCACCACCATTGTTATTGCATATGCATTTTAATTTCTTGTCAATTTGTTTGTCAACAAAGTTTGAAATTCAAAGAATTTCCTAATAACTCAAACTTTGTCCTTCAAAGCATAAACTCATAGTTTCTTTAAATGATCCTCAACAAAGTTAATCAAATCGAAGAGCTCAATACATTACCTTAAAAGGACAACAAACACTATAGTATGCACGATTTAGCAAATCCACTTTCTAAAAGGAGGATGACTCTTAAAAGAAATTCTTCTCTTTTTTTCCAGCTAAGCAATAAACACATTTATCAAACATAGCTTCCTTAATCCTATAAAGGAAAATTTTATTAGCCAAGTAATCAATCCCCTTTACATTTATATGACTGAGTCTTCTATGCTATAATTTTGATGAAGTATTACTACCCACCATATTCACTAAACCACTTGAAATAGAACCTTACATCATATGAAAGTTAAAGGATTTGTCACCTTAAACTACAATCAACGAACCTTTTGTAAGTTTTCATTGCCTATCATTGAAGATATTGCAATAACCATCATCATCAAGCTTTCTTGTAAAGATCAAATTCAAATGAGATGCCAAATGTATGTTTGAAATGTTTAAAAACTAACTTCGATAAATTGTTTTGATGTTAATCACCCTAAATGATGTCCATCGTTGACCATTTTCAATACTCCAAAATCACTTGGACTATAAGATGTGAAAAACTCCTTCCTTGGCATGACATGATAGGAAATACAAATGTCTATGACCTAACTTATAGAATACTAAATTAATGACATTTTCATCATAAGCAACAAGAATAATAGCAATATGGTTTTCATTACATCATCCTTATTTTTTCGTATCATCTCCCTTTTTAGCTTGAAACAATACTTCTTAATATATCTTGCTTTACTATAGTGATTATAAAAAAGTTCTTGTATTTGGACAATGAACTCCTCATACCTTTCTCTTTATCCTTCTAACCTTTGGATTTTCTTCTCACCTATTTTCAATAGTCAAAACATCTTATTATGATCTTCTTATCATTTTTTATTCAAAACATAAATTTTAAATATTTGATGTTCATCACACCTCTAACACTAGAATTGGTCAAAGAAATACAATTTTTTTAATAATATAGCATAGTATTAGGCACCAAATCACTGTATCTCATTATCATACTTTACACTCAAATCAAGACAACTAATTAAGGACACCTTGAAAATCATTTAAATGATCAAAAATAAGATTTTCCTCTACATATTTTAAGTAAGAAGAACTTGTTATTTTTTATCTTCAAAGCGTAAAATGTCTCGAACTTATTCTACCAAGTTTTAGCATATGTCTCATTAACATTATGATTAGTAACATGTCTTTTGCCCATTGCCTAATATAGCTACACTTGATCATTAAAATCCTCGTCTAATATAGATTGAGACTCTTGAGTAATAAGCATAAACGCCTTTTTTTTCACAAATAAAACTTCTTTTATCTTGCCTTTTCACTGATGGTAATGGATATCATTTAAACAAATTATTTTTTAATATTTATCTTTCATAATTCAAACAAAATTATCATAAATATTTAATCACAAACTATGATACCACAATATTGGGAAGAGAGAATCAATACATTAATCAAATATACAACATAATAAAATGCCTAATCAATTCCCTTTTTACTTGGATATACAATGTGCAAGTAAACCCTATTATAGTAATTATATTGTAACAAGTATAATATCCTGAAAATGAATATGGTAAAAGAAAAATCACAAATAAAAGAGGCACTAATATTTTTTACATTAAAAATTATTTTGATCTATAATGTAAGAGGGATGTAAAATACTCTTAAAAGGCAATTTATCAAAGAGGTTTTTTTTAGGGAAAGAAGCATGTTGTTTTAGGCTTAGTGGCAACAAAAATAAAGGTTAATCACCTCCAATCTCACTTAAGTTTTTTGGGGGCTGATTGGAAGGCTCTCTCAAATCACACTCATCATTTTAATGGCATAATTGTTATTTCTTACAACTCAGATAAGATAAAAATATTAAAAACTAGCTCCTTAGATCATCTTATACATTTATCTTATTGTATATAAAATACCTCATCATTGTTTGATATTTCCATAGTTTATGCCACTAACTTTGTATTCCAAAGGGCCAAGCTATGGGAGGATATAAAAAGTGTTCATACCTCCATAAAAAACCCTGAATATTAGCAGGAGATTTTAATTTTGTACTATCCCCTTTAGAAGCAAATGGGAATAGAGTTAAGATGAGAGGTATTGAGAAGGAGTTGAAGGAAGTAATTCATTTTCTAGGCTTTGATGATCTGAGATATAGTGGTAATTTCTTCACTTAGAACAACAAACAATGCAGAATGTTTTTCAAAAGAAAAAAACTAGATAAAGATATGGTTAATCAAATTTGGCTTATAAATTTCCCTTATTCTTTTGCTTACTTTAGTGAACCACTTTACTCTTATCACACCTGGATTGCGATACAAAAGCTTAGTGCAATAGCTAGCTCAAAGGCTATATTCTGATTCTTCAATTGTTTAACTAGTAGAAAGGGATTTTAGGAAGTGGTGAGAACAGGATGGGCTACTAAAGTGATGAGGCGTAAAGCTTACCAACTAATGAGGAAACTTAAGATAGTCAAGAAGGGATTAAAGGAGTTTACAAAAACTTTCAATTTAGGAACTAGTATAAATATGCAACTTGCTAAGGAAACCTCAGGAAAGCATAGGAGGATAGTTATAACTCCCCTCAAAACTCAGGACTTATTGAAGCTGTCAGGCTTAATGAATACATCTCATCTCTCTCAATGTACAATTCCATCTTAAATAAAAAGCTAGGAATTAATGTCTTAAAGAAGGGTACTTTAACTCCAAATTCTTTCATAATTCTATTCTTGCTCATAGGAATATGAATTAAATCTCAATGCTTCAGGATGAAAATGGAGCTACTTATTTAGATAAGGAGATGATTGAAGCAATCACTTTAGAATATTTCAAGAGTTTACTAAGACCTACTATTATATGTGAAAATAGGAACTGGAATTTAAGTTTTGATTATCAAATAATAAATCAATATATAGATGAAAGGATACCTTACCCAGTCAGTCATAGAGCATGAGATTAAACAAACCTTATTCAGCTTGAATCCATTAAAAGCTCTTAGACCTGAGGGATATAGTGCTCACTACTTTCAAGCTACATGGGGTATCACAGGAACCTTAATGGTGGATTCAATCTAAGAATTTTTCTCAAACTCAAGAATGTTAGGATAAATTAATAAAACTTATGTCTGTCTTATTCCTAAGTGCTCTAATCCAAGCTCTATGAAAGAATTTTACCTCATCTCTTACTGCTACACTTCATACAAAGTGATCTCTAAAATACTAGTTAGAAAATTAAAAAACTCCCTTAGAGGATTGATTAATCATACTTAGGGTGCTTCTATAGCTAACATTACAATTAGTTACAATATCTTGTTAGTTCAAGAGTTGATGAAATACTATGATTCTAGAAAACCTATTAAGAGTTATGATCTTAAGGTGGACTTCTCTAAAGCATTTGATATGATCAATTGCGATTTTATCAGAAGCTATCTAGTAACATTTGATTTCCCTATTGCTTTGTGAACAACATCAAGGAGTGCATCTCTTCAACATCCTATAACATCCTGATTAATAAGAATCCCTCCAAGACATTCAAGGGGATTAAAAGCATTAGAGAGGGGGACCCTCTTTCCCTTATCTTTTCACTTTGTTTATTAAAATTTTATCCAAAATGGTTGAGCTCTTTACTTTAGATAGTAGCTTATTTGTGTTTCATCATAATTGTAGGGGATTAAAGATTAGTCATTTGGCTTTTCCTGATGACCTTATGATATCTTGTGAAGCTGACTCATGTTCTTTTAGCCTCCTTATAAGAAGTCTAAAGTAGTTTTCAATATTTTTAGGCCTTAAGATCAATCTTAAAAAAAGTTGGCTCTATATTTCCTTATACTTCCAACATGTCGAGGAACTCAGTGGTATTATAGGATTAACTCCTTATCATATTCCTTTCAAATACTTAGGAGTGAGCATTACTACTAAAAAGCTAAAATTTGCATATTGCTTCCCCTTATTAGAGATTTTTAAATCTATAATCAGTGCTTGGCATAATAGATTTCTATCTATAGTTGGGGGACTGTAACTAATTTCATCAGTCATAAGAAATCTTCACATACACTAGAGTGCACACCTTTGTATGTTGAGGAAACTTATCAGGGAGCTAGAGTGATGTATCAAACACTTTCTCTAGACAAGTAAAGTAGATGACTCAAAAGGAGCCAAAGTGAAGTGGGAGGAATTGTGTCTCCCCAAATAGGAAGGAGGAATTTGTTTAGTCTTAATTTTACTTATGCAAAATTCCTACTTGTTAAGAGAATATAGAGATTACTCAATAATAAGGAAGCTTTGTGGTCAAAATGGATTAATGAGTATGACCTAAAAAATGCTAGTTTCTGACAGTTGAGCATCTCTAAGAAGTAATCATAGAGCCCTATTCAAATGCTAAAATTAAGGGAGCAGATTTAACCTATAATCAAATATCATGTGAGAAATGGGAGCAAAATTTGGTCTGGGTAGATAATTGGACTGATTTTAGTCTCTTGCTTGGTAAAAATGAACTAATGCACTTGACAAGTAAAATCCCGTTCAAAGCTAAAGTAAGCTTAATCTTATCTAAAGAGTAAATTGGAGTGCACTTTTCAAAGTATCCAATAGCTTAACAATCATGTTACCTCAGCACAATCCTCTATAAGAGGAAGATAGAATATGTTGGATGGGGATAGCTCAAGGAACTTCACTAATTCCTCCCATTTACATTTGCTTAGAACTTACTCATTTGAATTCCATTAGTTTGATTAATTTGGAAAAAAACTTATTCCTAAAGCATCTCTCATTTGTCGGTTAGTGATAAAGCAAAAGCTAAAAAAAAAAGGATGATGGTTTGGAAACATAAATCCTCTAAGTGTGTTACGCAATGTCTGACTTGAATCTATTAGTCACCTTTTTTTCCAATGCAATTATTCATGGGGCTTTTGATTCATCAAAAGAATTTCACTATACTAAAAAAAAGTGATTACAAAATAAGTGTTAAGTAAGAATAAATAAATAATAAAGATAACAACAATAAATAAGAAAGAAATAGAGAGAAATCACTCAAAGTCAAACTAATATTTATAAGCCGAAAATGTAGCTACATTCCTTTAAAAAATCTCAAATGTTGAAATTCTATAGTAACATCTTATGAATTTTTAAACTACATTTGAATTTGATCCAATAATAAATGAGCATTGTACCCTTCTTCCTTTTTCTCTCTTTTTTTTTCAATGTTGAATCTCTTGTGCTCATCACTAACAAAGTTATGAGTTTCGTAATGTACTAGCCGAAAAATGGTACGAAAGTATTTTAAAGATACTGATTGTCGGTATCGGTCGGTTTCACTTGATATTGACCGATATCGGTTAAATACTAGCCAAATACCAACCGATACTGTAAACTTTGAAAAATAGGGGGATTGTTTAGCAAAAATTTCAAAATTTTTTAAAAAACTCCTCATTCCTCTCACTAGTCCCTTTCCTTTCTTTTTTTCAAAGTTTTTTGGGTTAATTACCAAAAAAAGCTCAAACTTTCGTCAATTTTTCAATTATAGCCCGAACTTTAAAAAAGTAGCAATAAAATACCCAAACTTTCAATTTTTTTCAATTCTAGCCTGAACTTCAAAAAGTAGCAGTAAAATACTCAAACTTTCAATTTTTTTAATTCTAGCTCGATGTTAGTGTTTCTGTTGAGTTTGCTAACATAGCTTGCTATGTGTTTTAAAAACCTTAACTATTAATACATGTCAACCAAAATTAACACAACAAATGAAGATATAATCATGTAATTAAAAATCACATGATTAAAAGATATCTTAATTTGTTGTGTTAATTTGGGTGATTGTTTGAAAATAATCTAAATCAGATTACGCAGCCCCGATGACCTTATACTTTGATTTCAGTTTTTCTCTTCATTTTCAGTTTGTTCTCTCAACGTTCTTACCTTTCAATTTTCATATTACATAGGCCCCATGCCCTAACATTAAGGGCATCAGGAGAACGAACTAAAAACGAAGAGCTTACTGATATAGTGCGTTGTAATGTGAGAGTAATTTAGGACGTCAGAAGAACAAACAAAAAACAAAGGACTGAGGACATCGGGAGAATAATAGATAACATTGGGCTAGATTTGAAGAAAATTTAAAGTTGGACATTTTATTGCATTTTTTGAAGTTTGGGCTAGAATTGAAAAAGTTGAAAGTTTAGAAATTTTTATTGTTACTTTTTAAAGTTTGGGCTATAATTAAAAAATTGACGATAGTTTGGGCTTTTTTTGGTAATTAACCCAAGTTTTTTTAAATTAGTTATTTAGTTCAACTTTTATTGTGACTTTTTAATTTTAATTTTTAAAATAAAATAAATATTTTTAGTACTAATAATAATTATACATTAAATAAAACTTAAAAATAAATTATTTTTATCTAAATTTATTTTAATATTTTATATAATATTTATTAATAAAGTATTAATAAAACTATTTTATTTTTTAAAATAAATAATTTAAAAATTATTATTTATAAACTAATATTTATTATATATATATTTATTATTAAATAAAATTTTATTTGAAATTTATATATTTGAAATTTTTTAAATTTAATTATATTTTTAATAATTATTAAATTAATTTTATAATTAAATTAAGTTATTTATAAATTTAGTAATAATTAATTTTAATTAATTAATTATATAATATTAAATTAAATTATTTAAATTCTTATCAATAATTAATATATTAAATAATTAATAATATATATTTAATTGATAGTAAATTAAATAATATATGCCTTTTTTTTCAAGTTTCACTTCTAGTTGGTTATTTTCTCGTCACGAACTTTTGTTGTAAATTGTAATATTTAGAGAGTTAAAGATCTTTATTGTTTTCTTTATTTGATGTTTTGATGTAATTATTATTTATTATATGATGAAATTGTAATATTTTAAATACTTTGTATTGTTCTTAATTTTATACTTGTATGATGATTTAATGATCTTTTTTCATATTAATTGTAATTATTATTTATATGTGAAATAAGTGAAAATTAATATTAATAAAAATAAGTAAATTGTTGTTATTTTAAAATTTTATTATTATGATTTTTGGAGACAAGGTTAATGTAAAATTATAAAGTATACAGTACAATATATTAATGAACTATTTTGCAATTTTAAAAAAATTCAGGGGCTATTTCATAAATTAAAAAAATTATTCAAAACGGTATATGATATTAACTGATACCAGTACAATACCGTATCAGAACTCAATCTGATACTAATACCGATAAGGTATTCATAACATGGGTCGTTAATTCAACTTTTTTTTTGACGAGGGAAATAAAACAAAAGAAACTAATGCATCGAGTCTAATCCCCTACGAAGGGTTCGAGGGCATAGGGTTCCTCGCAAGTCATGGTGAAGTGCATCCAAGATGCTCTGGGGAGGCACCGGAAGTGTATGCAGTCCCGGCGTCGCGAAAGAAGCTAGACTCGCCAAATGATCCGCACATTGATTTCCTTCGCGAGGCGTATGCTCTACCTGCACGTCCCAATCTCGACGGATCAAGTCATGAATACCTGTTACCAAAACAGAATGCTCAGTTAGATCAGTCAGGCACGAGGAAAGAATATTGATAACCTCCAAGGAGTTCACTTCGACTATCACTCATCTATAGCCCCGGTCCCATGCCAGCAACAGCCCTGAGTACACACCACTTAGTTCAGCCATTAAAGGATCGCCGACTCCGATATGCTGTAAGAAGCCGCCACACCAGTGTCTCTGGCAGTTCCTTAGAAGTCCTCTAGCGAAAGCAATATTAGAGCCTAGTTTCACAGCACCATTTGTATTGAGCTTGATCCATCCTTCCAGGGGTTTAGTCCATCTAACTAAAGACCCCAAAGGCCGCCCCTGAGACGGGAAGACCCGGTTTTCCATCTCCCTGGCTCGTAAGATCCAATGAGTATAATCCATGACAATTGAAGGGCCAGTTAAGGGCCAAGTAAAACCCGTCTTAAAAATGTTGTGATTTCGCCATTTCCAAAAAAACCAACAAGCGACGCCAAAAATAGTAGACCACTCTGCCTGATTCAGACGTCGGTGATGAGTAAGATTAAAACTGAGCCAGTTGCCTTCCTCCTGGCTGAAAAAGCCCCCTCCAACCAGATCAGAAGGAAATTTATGCCAGAAGGATTTGACCCGAGAACAGTCCCGAAAAACGTGGAGGATCGACTCCTCTTGGCCACATAAATGACAGTCAGCCTCTCCGGACAGATGGCGGGTCACACGTTGCTTGTTGGTTAACAACTTCCTTTTAGGCACCAGCCAGAGAAAAGATCTGATGCGCTGAGGCCCCGCCCACTTCCAAACGATCTCCCACTGTCTGTTTAAGACATCAGTATTAAGATGTTCGATAAGCTCATATGCAAACGCTACGGTGAAACGCTGAGAAGAAGTTAGGCCCCATATCAAAATATCCTCCGCACCGTCGTTGATAGTGATGGATGCGATAGTCATACACACGGTGTCAGGGAGATAATTTTGAAACAACTGTCAATTCCACCTGCCATTCCCATCTTGAAAATCATGAATTGTAGCATTGAGCAGGTTCTCGAGGATGTCGGTCTGAGCTACTAAATAGAGAGGGCCCCAAGCCTCTAATCAGCGGTCCAGCCAGAAGAGAATACGTCGCCCATTTCCTAATTGCCATTGAGCACCTTGCCGGATAAGATTCCAAGTCGCTGCAATCCCTCGCCAAACAATCGAAGCCCCTTGCTCGGTGATAGTCTGCGGGATATGAGTCGTGTCCACCCTGTATTTCGCTCTCAGAGTCCGAACCCAAAGAGCCTGGGGTTTGGTAAGGAATGAAAGAGTGAAATAAAATATCCCAATGAATTCTTAAAAATAACGAGGTAAAATCGAATAAATTTGGAACACTTAAAATGCTACCAATGGAAACGTAAATTAATGACTTAAAATGCTTGAAGTACCGCGTCAACTTTTACAAGGATGAACAAGATGAACAATAACCGCCAAAACAGTTGTTTTCCAATTGCCAAGTGGCTGCCCTCTCCACAAAGGAAAGTAGTAAAGTTGATTCCATTTTATTTAACACTCTCTGACTGACATGCTCCATTCTAATTTCAATTTTCTTCAGCAAGATGGATACTCCAGTTCGCTCTACTTTACTCACTCTCCTCTTGATAGCTTCTCTTCCAGGTAACTAACATCATGTAACCATAACAACCTCAACTCTTATTTATGTTTTCTCAATCAGACAACATAAAATTAACATTTTTTTACAGGATTCCAAACAGCGACCTTCAAGTTCATTAACCGCTGCCGCCACACCGTGTGGCCGGGCCTCCTCTCTGGCGCCAACTCTCCGCCGCTTCCAACCACCGGCTTTGTTCTCCACCCCGGCGACTCCGAAACCGTCCAAGTGCCCAAATCGTGGTCCGGTCGGATGTGGGGAAGAAGCCTTTGCGGCCTCGACTCCACCAGGAAGTTCACCTGCCTCACAGGCGATTGTGGATCCGGCGGCGTGGAATGTTCCGGAAGCGGCGCGAAGCCACCGGCGACGCTTGCGGAGTTCACGCTGAACGGCGCCGGAGGGTTGGATTTTTACGACGTGAGCTTGGTCGACGGGTTCAATCTTCCGATGCTTGTGGTTCCCCGGAACGGCTCACGTGGGTGCAGTGCTACCGGTTGTTTGATTGATCTCAACGGCGGGTGTCCGAGGGAGTTGAAGCTGGTAGCGCGTCTCGATGGGGTGATAAATGTCGCGTGTAGGAGCGCGTGCGAGGCTTTTGGTGATCCGAGGTATTGCTGTAGTGGAGCGTATTCCACACCCGACACGTGTGGACCTTCGGCCTATGCTCAGTTCTTTAAGCATGCTTGCCCACGCGCGTATAGCTATGCGTACGATGATACGACCAGCACGTACACATGTAGAAATGGCGACTATATTCTCATGTTTTGCCCACCACCATACACCAGGTGAAATTGCGGTGTACCCGCGTTTGATCGTTGTCTTTTGAGGGTAGTTTCGTAACTACAGGTAGTAATATAATTGAGGAGTGACGATAGATGGATATAGAAATGAACCCAACTAAAGTGCCGACCCATGCCATGGAAGTGACTTGCTTTTAAGTAACTAATACTGACACAAACCAAGGTTTTAATGTTGTTAACACTTGCATTCGATTCTGTGAATATAAGTTGAGATGCTGTGTAAATATTCCACTAACTTATATGTGCAGTCAAATTATTGATATTTGTGTTTGTGAGCGGCTGGGCAAGAGAAGTGCAAACTCTGTTACTGGAGGGCACCGCAGCGAGACTTTTGCACTTCTTCTACTGACCAATTGTTTCTACCGTATGATATATATATATATATGCATAGTAAATTATTTACAATAAGTAATTTGAAATATAATGATCAGCCATTGTCTGTTTTACTTGGCAATTGCCCGTCATGAGTTGAACAAATAGTGTAGGCCTGGTCATTGTTATGTTGAGTTATGAATAGCGTCTCATGTATAAGAAATCGACTTGAATTGTGTACATTTTCGGTGGAACCTGCAGCCAGAAATTGCTGGGAGCAAGAAAAGATGGGGCAAAACTCCCTCTGGTGAACAAGACTATGATGTACATAACAAGCCATGCCAGCAGCTGAGGACAGGTGTGGTTCAAGTGCAACTTATTGCTGATGCAGCATCTACTTTGTGACAGTTTTTTGTCTCGGTTCAAATGTATTTCTATTCTGACTAACATTGGGTCGAATACCTCCAGAAGAACACCAGTTGAAGAAGGCCTCTTCGTCATCCATTCAGCAGAAGCTGTTCGTCAGTCTAAATCACTGTTCTGTCTCTCCTTTCCCAATCATTATTATGTAAGAAATCAGGTGAACTGCAATGCATAACAAATGGCAATATCACACGGATTTTCAAAAGCCACACATACTTTGTACATTTTTCCTATTATATACCTGTAAATGTAATCCTTATTTTCAGGAACATACGAGGTTATCAGCTCCTCAAACAAGGTTTTCTGCTTCCTTTTCCATCGCGTTATTTAAATGGAATCTCTATATGATATCAAAGCGTTTACATTGGTAGGCTGATTAACCATTGAAGAGACGTTAGGAAGGTTTTAAAATGTGCATATCACTGGTCCCAAGTATCTAGTTTTGAGTTGTTGTGACAGGAAAGGTGCCAACTGACAAGAATGAAGAGATATACTCTGGTTGGGGAGAGTTGAATTGGAGTTTGCATGGTATAAAAGCCATCCAGCTTTCAATATTGCCTATCATCTTGTGGAGTTTGCGTTTAATACGTTTTGCTTTCTGATCAAGAGGCTAGCTGATACTGATCGAGCTAATCTAAGTTGATTCTTGACCCTTCTAAACTTTGGTCAGCTCAAAATGACCAACTCATTAGAACTGCTAACAAATCATTTCCTTTCAATAGGCCCAAGTTTGGAATTCGGTGCTTGGGGTTATCTTTGGATACACTTTAAAGGCTCGTGGGCTTTCTATCTTCGAGGACACGAGCCTTTTGCGGTAAAATCAACACGACACGGCTTGTGATGGGAACATGATTGAAGAGTGGAAGACAGATAATAAAGACAGAGGAGCGCGGTCTTCCATGCATTGATAAGGCCCCCGTTGTCAATTTGTAGATTCCCTGCATTTTGGTTTGCATATGCGAGTGAGCACTGTATCCCAACAAAAACAAAAATCCTGAATGAAAGTACTGTGCAAATTTACATTAACCAAAAAAAAAAATTCCTCCTTAAGTAGTACTATAAACTATTATGGGGCAACGATATGAACAGGACTGTCCTAAACTACGCAGATACTCCGAGAGATGTTTGCTCTGTAGCCAATTCAAATGGTTTGGTCGTCGGATGAATTCAACATCTTTTTCTGCAAAGTGAACCTAACTTTTTCACTTTTCATAATTCTGAAAACTACTGGCTACAATTCATGATTCATCGTCTGACATGCATAAATTACTCGCAAGGATGAACTTTTTTTGTTAATAGTATAAGAGACAAAAAGCAGAAATTACTCCCTCTTTAATGTGCCTTTACTTGTACTGGGGTGGTAACCAAAGAAAAAAAGACTTGCGCTTTTAGTGATTCCATGAAAGGTATTTGTGTGGACCTCCAATATGATGCAAATCCCTGGAAAAGAGATGCATATATACACCCTTGGCTTCCTTTCAAAAAAATACACCCTTGGCTTTAAATTATACGACATTTTTCACATGTTGACTGGACACTAAGTGTTGAAAGGCAAGATGAGGAATTCGTGTATGAGGATCATTTATAAGAAGAAATCTTTTCCTTGACTCGTTAGCATTCACTCGTATGCCTACAACTAGCCTTTTCACTTCCACAAATGGTAATGACATTGTAATTATGTGAACTAAGTGCACGAACAAGACTCTTACGCATATTACTGGACGTATTGCCAAAAGCATTGACCAAAACAACGTTCTAATTTCTAATTTAGATGTTAACCCAAAATATAAGAAACGGCACTGGAAGTTGTCTGTTGTTTTTCGGTATATAGACATCCATGTCTTGAAGAAGTCATCTCTCTTCCTAGTTCTTACCCTAAAATATGCATTCCCTGTCTCCAAATCCAGCCTCGCCTAGCCGGTATTCTTGATCAAGTCATCTCTCTTCCTAGTTGCTTGTAATAATGTCAGCCAATCTATAAGAATCAAAATTTTAGTACAATTTTCAGCTCCCCAATGACACAACCATGAAAAGAAGAGAGAGCATGGAATCCGATGCCTTAGACCATAATTACGCTTCCCACTCATCAGCTTACACGAGTCAATCAGACCAACGGACATGATTGATGAAATATGGACAAAGAAGGCAAAATAACCTTAATTTTTAATGTTATATATAAATTATAATTTAGTTAAAAATATAATTATAATTATGGCTTGGCAATAGGCAATGGGCAATAGGCAACAGGCAATAGGCAATAGCTCTGTCCTGTATTTTACTTTGAGGAGTGTCACCATCCGAGCCTGCATGGAGTGTCATGGAACACCATCAGCATCCTCTGCTAAATAGCAACTACTGATATGTGGACATGACACTGACACTTGATGTAAATTGTGTTGGGTCCGCCTAAAAGTAAAAAGCTTTTCTTATTTTTCATTTAAATTGTATTTTGAACCCCTCTTTTTAACCTATTTCCATCTTATTAGTCTCCTGGAATGACACTATTTGGTTCACGGACCAGCTTTGGGAACTCTAAAGACCTATATGCAACGCCTCATAAAAGATTAATCGTTTGAATTATTTAGATAAAATTATAGATTATTTTTCTTTTTATCATATTCGGCTATCAACAAATGTTAAAAAGTAACCTTGTTTCGGATTTATTCCTTGAAAAAGGCACATATCCTTTTCAAGAAGATGTGAACAACAGGTTTCACGTAACAAAATTGCCAGAAAGTAAAATTATGGAAATGTAAAAATGTCAAGTAGGAAAGTGCAGCTAGCAACGTATGGGCAAGCTCTAATGAATGTCAAATTTGAAAAAAAGGAAGAATCGTAGCTCTGTTTTGATACAGTAGCATATTAACACGAGAGACAGAGAGGGCCACAGAGATAATTGGATTTCCCTCCGGCGCATTTACTGCCCTCTCTGTATCTCTCTCTTTCTGCTTCTCCCCAGTAGCTCCTTTGTCTGTATATGCTTATTGAATCGAGCCTCCAATCACACTCCCATCTATTCTCTCTTCAGCTTCCATTGCTGCTACTCCCTGCTTTCACTGCATTGTGCTCACCTCTTTGGTTACAACTGTGGATGCGCCATTAGACTGTTCTCACAACTTCTACCACATTACCGCAAGGTCTTTCAGGAACTAACCCAATAAGCTGCTGTGAAAGGCAAAGGAAGACTACATAAAGACAGAAGAAAAGAATTAATCCATATGGATCACTTGTGTCACTGCTCGTCTACCTTTCCTCTCTTCTTAGTTACTTTACTTGTGGCTACTAAAGGTAGGTTGCATAATGTTCCCCTCCAAATGCCTCCATTCTATAAAGAAAGAAATCTTAATGATGTTCTCCTGCTCCTAGTGCCCACTTTCTTAGAGATATAACGTTTATTGTGGAACTAAACGCTCTGAACTACCCAAGTTTTGATCTTTTATCGTTTCAACAACGGGAAATTAGCTACAAGTTTTGGGCATTCACTAACATTTGTCCCAAGGACACCAGAAATGTTGACCGTTTTGAGGATAGTTAACACTCAGAACAGCCAAAGTTTTAAACTTTTACTCGTTTCAACGACATTAAATCAATAAAAGCTTACAACTTTATCTGCAAGGCTAACAAGTTTTGATGGGTCAATGTGTACAGGCGCGTATGGTGCCACCTTCACATTTGTCAACAGATGCGAATACACAGTTTGGCCCGGTATTCTCGCAAATGCAGGCAGTCCTAGACTTGACAGCACAGGATTTGAGCTCCCAAAGGAGACTTCACGTTCATTTCTAGCACCAACAGGCTGGTCCGGTCGCTTTTGGGCCCGAACAAGTTGCAATTTCGATGATTCAGGTTCTGGGTCTGGGTCTTGCCTGACCGGAGACTGTGGCTCCGGCGAAGTAGAATGCAACGGGTTGGGGGCTGTCCCGCCGGCGACACTCGCGGAGTTCACACTAGGAACAGGCGGGCAAGATTTTTATGACGTCAGTCTCGTCGACGGCTACAATGTTCCTATGCTCATTGAAGGAAGTGGAGGGTCAGGTATGTGCGCTTCGACAGGTTGCTCCACTGATCTTAACCGACAGTGTCCGCAGGAGCTTAAAGTTAGTGGTGGTGAAGCTTGTAAGAGCGCGTGCGAAGCGTTTGGGAGTCCTGAGTACTGTTGCAGTGGTGCGTTCAACACGCCCGACACTTGTAAGCCGTCCGTTTACTCGGAGATGTTTAAGGCTGCCTGTCCTAGATCGTATAGCTATGCTTATGACGATGCTACTAGCACATTTACTTGTACTGGTGCTGATTATACGGTGACATTTTGCCCATCTTCTCCAAGGTAAAAGAAGAGCCTTCTTTGTGACTTTCCTAATGGTTAATTCCTGACGATGCTGGTATAGGATAGTGATAAAGATATGATCCTGCCGTTATTGTTTGTCTGCCTTAACTACATTCTTGTTAGGTTAGTATCATGATTTGTTACTTTCATAATGTATGATTTTTGTGTGGATTTGTGGTTTATTTTCTTGACTTATTTCTTGTTGGAAGCAATTGCATGATTTTCCTGATATTAATCAGCTGTTGAAAGTGATAAGGGACTGTGCGCTGGATAGTTAATTATGTGCAAGTGGTGATGTTAGATTCACCTTATTCTTTGGGGAGGATGATGGCAAATTGGCAATGCCAAAGATTTCCTTTTGTGTGATTACTTTATTTCATGTGGGATTAATTGAGGTTACTGTCAATGTTGGCTTTTATTTTGATGCCAAAGAATCTGTCCAGAATTAAATATTCCTGTGAGAGTAAGTGACATTTTCCTTAACATGTGCAGTCAGAAATCAACAAGTTATTCAACACCAATGGCATCATCATCAACATCTCAGGGATCAACAGTAGGAACTGGTTCGGGCTCTGGTTCAGATTCAGGGTCAGGGTCCGGGTTGGGCTACTCAGGTTCCATCTCAGGATCAGCAGGGACTGAAACTGGGTCAGGCGAAACCATGTTAACAGATGGATCATGGTTAGCTGGTTTGGCAATGGGAGACTCCAACCGGATAGCCTCTCCTACAGTTCTACAACATTCTTCCATGGCCTGTGCAACTTTCTTTGCCCTTGTTTCCTTTATTCATTTGTAGGTGTAGGTTGTTTTCGGTTTGCTCTAAGGTTCTGGCTCTTTAATGTGTATTCTTCCCAGATTTGCAACCTTAAAATATAGGTGTTTGGATTTTGGTTTTGCCAGGAAAGCTGAAAGAGTCTCCTCTCCAGATTGTAACTATCCGTCTAAAACTTTTATGACTTTATACATAAGAAGAACATGCTTTTCTTTTTTTCATTTTGGGAATCGTTATAACTTTTAGATTTTGCCTATGCAATTTCGATCTTGTCCTGCCTTTTCCATTTCTTTCACTGATGTTTGTGTTTAGTTCAGTGCCTGTAGATAAGCAAATGAAGTTCGTATTTGAAGCAAGAAGATTGTGTAATGTGAATGTATAAGTGGAATTGTAGGCTGATGTATTTAGGAGGGAACGCTATGCTGATGTAGCCTTTTTTGTTGTTGGTCTTGGAAGATGAATTTTTCGGAAGACTAATGTGTCATGTAATCATATCTTCTTCGGTGGATTGTCAAAAGATGTTGAAAAGTTGTCTGTTATGGGACCAAAGCACAAAGCAAATCTTATTTTCCTTGAACGCGAGTCCATGTAATGGGATCCGCCGACTGACCTATAATGCCATTTTGATTCTATTTACTTTTCTTATGCAAGGCTGCAATTAAAGCTGAATTTTTCAGGACTAGAAGGGGGGCTAAAAGTCAGCAGAGAGATTTGACTGAATTGCATTTGTGATCAAACCTTGTTCATTTGGTGGTTGATTTATTTAAACTTTTTTAATTAGAAAGAAATCAGAACAATTCTTCTTCAGTATTTATTGCAAGTTCTAACTTGTAAACAACAGGCAAGATAGAGCAAAAGAAAATGATGCCTCCCTCATCCTATTATCATCTATCCGTCAACTAGCATTATATGATGATAATTGAGGAACACATGGAAATGATTGGCAGATCCTTGTCACTATTATGGCCCAGTATTACTATCTTTTCAAGTGTAGTTGAGTTGTAGATCACCACCATAAAAATAAACCTCTACTCTTAGGCTTACATATAGGAATGGGATGGTTTTAATCCCATTAAATCAAAGCTCTAACTTGATAACGTCGGAAGGATTTTTAGAAAAGAGAGGATTGACTAGAGAGAATATATGGAGAAAGAAGAATTAGATAGAAAATATTTGAATGTTCATTAAAGTTTTCTCATTAACCAATAACAAATATATGCATATGTTAATAACAATTACATTGAGAATGTCAAAAATAAAAATAACAATGTATAAAATTTAAAAATTGATCAACCTCATATAAGCTATAGGATATGCGCGCGACATCAATTTATAATATTAATAGAACATTCACTGTGTTCTTCTTCTTCCTTCGTTTGATCACATATCAACTTTATTCCTCTTTAGAAAATCTTGTCTACAAGTTTTAGATGTAGATAACACTCTTGCAGATTTTTTTTTTTTCAAGATTTGACCACTTTACATGTAATTAGCTGACAAGTTTATCACGTCTTTTAACCATTTTTCTTTATAGGATGATTTTCATTATCCTTTCCTTTGCAATTAAGTCGTCTAAGTGAGAGAATTGGAGAAACTACACTTGTGGAAAATAGATGCTTCTTTAGCTGAAGACATTGTATATAAGTGCCTTAGGAGAAAATTTCAATTTATCGGCAACATATTCCACCTTATCTATAACTCTGAAGGGATCATAGAATCCAGGGAATAACTTTTAGTTGGATGTATTAGCTACTGTTACTTGTATATAAGGTTGAAGTTTAACAAACACCGTATCTCCTATACAAAATTCCCTCTCATTACATCTCTTGTTCGCTTAATGACACATCCTTTCTTGAGCCTTCTACATGTGCAATCTGATTACATAAGTTGATGCTTGTCTAAGTTGCAAAAGGTCGTCAACCAACATTAACGTAGAATATTTAGCAAGTTAAGGGACATATATTAGGGGAGGGTAGCCGTATAACACTTCAAATGGAGCATTGTTGATAGAAGAGTGACGGGTGGAATTATACTACCATTCCACTAATGGAAGCCATTAAAACTACTTACTAAGGAAATCACCTGTCATGCATCTCAGATAGGTCTCTAAAGAGCGATTAAGGACTTCTGCTTGCCCATCCATTTAGAGATGATATACAAATAAGAAATGTAATTCTACTCCCTGTAATTTATAACACTCTTATCAAAACTGACTCAAGAACACAGGGTCTTAGTCACTTATGATGGTCTCGGGTATGCCATGCAATTTAAAAACATTAGAGGAAGATCTTGGCCACTACCTCTATAGAATAAGGATGTTTCAATTATAAGAAACGAGCATACTTATTAGATTTGTCAATTACTACTAAAATCATTAAGCAATGATTCAAAGTAAGAAGATTCTTGGTGAAATTCATATGGATGCCTGTTCAACATCCCCCTGGAATGGGCTGAGGTTGAAGTATCCAGCTTAAGGAGTAGTTTTACTTAATAAGCTAACAAATTTGATAACTTCTAACATAATTCCTAACGTCCCTTTGAATATCTTTGCAGTGGAACAAGGTTCGCAATTTCTTGGTAGTTCCCATTACACTAGAATGTCCTATTAATGGACTTTCATGCATCATTGGTACTATACGTGTTCTCAAGTTATTATCATAAGCAATCACCACTCTTGCTTTTCACCGTAGAATCGCTTTAGCCCATTGATAGGAGCTCAAGATTTAACTTCCTTTAAACAATTTCCTTATTAAGTCATTCGCAATAGGAGCAGTTTCCTAGTTGTTTTGTAATCTCTTTCAATAGATTTGTCTAATCTTGATTGACAGTAGGATCAATTTCTTAGCTATTTTGTTATCTCTTCTAATAGATTTGTCTAAACTTGGGAGAGTGCTAATGTATAAAGCTCAACACAAGAAACTTGGGACAAAACATTAACTGCAAAGTTTTTCCTTCACCTTTTATACCTGTTATCGAAGTTATATACTAATAATCTGGGGAGTCATATTTGTTATAATGGTGTATGCATTCTTTGTTCTAATAGAAACTTCAAACTTTTGTGATCTATATAAATGATGGAGGGTCTTTCTTTCATGTACTAATGTCAATCTTTAGCCACCATAATGACCGCTAGAATTCCTTCTCATTCATAGATATGATGTCTAGCAAAAAGAAGTCTACTTACAATGGCTATAGGATGTCCATCTTAACTCAATGTTGCTCTTAAACCATATTCACAAGTATCTGTCGTAACTAAAAAATGTTTAGAGAAGTTGGTTAATTCCAGAACCAGAGCATTGGTAAGGGCTGTTTTTAAGCTTTAGAATGCTTCTTCAACTTTATCACTCCATTCAAACATATTATTCTTGAGTAACTCCATTAAAGACTTGCTGACAACACTAAAATGCTTAATAAATCATTAGTAGTACCCAGCTGAACCTAGGAAGCCACTTAAAAATAGTTTCCACCCTCTTAGGGTCAGTAGCAATCCTAAAAAGTGAGATAATATCCCTCTGGTACTCTACTTGGGAGGCATCAAAGCTACATTTGTGGCCTTTGGGAAGAAGATGATTACTCTTCAAATTTTCTAAAGTAAGTTTCAATTGTCTAACATGGTCCTCAAAAGTTTTATTGTAAATAAGGATGTCATCAAAGAAAATCAGTACATAGAGCCTTAAGTATCCTCTAAACAACTTGTTCATTAAGTCTTCCAAGATAAAAGAGGCATTAGTGAACCTAAAGGATATCATAAAAAACTTGTAATATCCTTCTGTAATATCCTTCATGCATCCTAAAGGTTGTCTTATGAATATCAAAGGAGTGCATTCTTAGCTGGTGGTACGATAAAATTTATCCAAGTTTTTTTTATGATGGGTATGCGGAATTTATCCTTAATGAATGTTATTCTTATTCAATTCATGTTAATTAACACACAAATTCCATGAGCTATCTTTCTTTTTAATGAAAATAGTTAGAGAAGAAAAATGATTATGACTATATGGGATGACTCTGTAATTCAAGATATCCTTTATCAATTCCTCTATGACGCTTTTCTACAAACTCTCATATCTGTATGGCCTTATGTTAACATGTTTCACTCCATTGAGAGGAATTTTTTGGTCATGAGATCAAAGAAGGGGTAATCCTTTAGGTTCTACTAACAATGGATTGAACTCTGCCAAGAGAAATGCTAAAACTTGTTGTTCCCCTTTCAAGAGGTTATTCTTTATTGAAAGCTCCTAGAATTGTTAAATTAGGGAACATATTACCCTTAACATACATAGTTGACTATTAATTGGGGTTTGGATAATAACAAGAAAAAATCTTTGGGGCTACTGATTTGGGTTGGCTTATATGATTGTTTAACTGAACATGTTCCACACTCTAATTAAATGCCATTTTTTGTTTTCCAAAGTTGCATAAGACATCATTAAGAGTGGAGAGCCATTGAAATCATAAGATTAAATCACATCCTCTTAAGGGAATATCAAAGCGTCAGAAGAAAAGACCATCTCTTGCATTTGCCACTCCAGCTTCTTACACTCTAATAGATTAACTGAGGTCTACCCCTACTATAAGGTTTTTCACTTTAAAACACTCATAAGTACCCTTTTAATTAGTGATGCATCCACCAAATTATGGTTGCTTCCATTGTCTATAATTATATGTATAGGACCTCCTACGTATTCTTAACACTCTCATTTGTTGAAAGGTCATTACAGAAGTTCCTGATGTGGTTTATAAAGATAAAATGGGTGGTCCTACCAAAGTCTCCTTATCATATTCAACCTCTATCATTGCTTCTAAGTCTTTATCTTCTACCAGGAACAAGTTTCATTGTTTGTTCTTACATTTATAACTTGATGTATATTTATCATTGCACCAAAAATAAACTTCCTTGGCTCTTTTTTCTTTAAACTCTTTAATGTTGAGTTATCTGGATAGTTTCGAGAGAGGTATATGGGGCATATATTTGAATTTTACTTTTGGAGGAATTGGTAAAAGCCCATCTTGGTAGTTCACAGTTGGTATAGAATAAGAAAACCAAAAAAAAGTGGGATTATTATGGGGTATAAGGTTTATTAGTTCCCATATAGTTAAGAAAACAGACATATGTTATAGGTTCTTGCTTCTTAGCTAACGTAGCCTTATTATAATGTTTTAGGCCTTAACAATTTTAGAAGCAACTCAATCTCATCTTTTAACCTCTTTAAGAAGAAACTAATCAAATATGGTTTAGGGATTTGAAGACAGAATGAATATATGTCAAATAAGGAATAGTAGTCATGCATGCTATTAGTCTAGTGTAGCACCTTGAAATCTCTTGTAGGATCCTCAAATCCCTCATTTCATAATCTTTGTGTGAGAGCTAATAAATACTTGTTCCATAATGAATTCTTTACGGAGCATTCTATGTCTGAGGAAGAGCTGATGCCATTTAGCAACTGCTCCTACTATATGAACACCAACTATATAAAATTTTTTGCTCCTCTCTACGCTTAATTATTAAATTCCATTCCATCAAACAATGGGGACTCCATTTAATTGGTTCTTTCGGGTACAAAATATATATGTTGGTTGACATATGAGTAGCCCATTTGTTGACCACCAATTTCTATGTGATTGAATAAGGTCATAAGTAGTTTAGTTTGGAAAACGAATTGTTGAAACATTTCCTCCAACTTCATCATTTCCTATCTCTATTGAGGCTGAGCACATTGTAGTTTAAATTATGCCTCTAGCACCTCTCTATGTGTTTCTTTGAGTTAACTGCAATGTGTTTCTTTTGATAACTTATTGTCAAGCATCTTCAACTTTGTTAATTGCAAAGTGTTTCTTCTGAAACCTTGGTTCCTTTGCGTGCGACGATGGTGCCTTGTTGTCATAGTACAATAGTATAGGCTCCACAATGCTATGAACCACCCCAAGTTCAATGTTGAACTTCTTGATCCAAACCACTTCTTTTGCTACCTTTGACACTATAATGTACTTTACCTCAATCGTTGAATATGTAACGGTTGGCTATTTAGAACTCTTCCAGCTAACTGTACAACCTTTTAAAGTGAAGATGTACCCTAACTGTGATTTACTATCATTTAAATCTGACTAAAAACTAGCATCTGAATACCCCAAACTCTCAGTTCAACTTCTCCATAGACCAAAAAAATATCTTTAGTCCTTATCAAATACTTTAAGATGTTTTTCACATCCTTTCAGTGACACTCACCTGGATTGGTTTGAAACCTGCTCGTTATGCTCAAAGCATAAGAGACATCTTGTCTAGTACATAGCATTGTATACATAATTGATCCAATTAGTGAAGCATTTGGAACATAATCCATTTTATATCTTTCTTATTGTGTTTTACGACACATGCTCTATGAGAGAGAAATCCCATGTAATATGGGTAAGAATCCCCTATTGGAATTCTCCATGCTAAACCTCTTTAGCACTTTGTCTATGTATGTGGATTGGGATAACCCAAACAACTTCTTTGATCTATCTTTATATATCTTTATTCCCAAAATATAGGCTGCTTCTCTCATATCCTTCATGGAGAAGTTCTTAGATAACTAAATCTTTGCAAACTCGAACATTGGTATGTCATTTCCAATTAGCAATATGTAACACCCCACTCCCGCGTGATCCAAACCCGACATCGTTGGTGATATCCACGTCCATGCCCCGCGAGGGTGGTGTGCTACATCAGTCAGTCGAAACTCAGTATAAAATTTTCTTTTTTCATTACACTTATGTGCGCGGAATAGACAGTAAACAATCTGAGCCCACGTTCATAAATAAACATTTTCAGTTATTACAATCATTCAATAATAATTTACAAAAGCCATTTAATGAACAAAAAGCCATAACCAAATTGGGCTCACTA
>JAOSBL010000212.1:35440211-35463792 GCA_027568915.1 Erythroxylum roraimae
TGAAGGGAAAATTAAAGAACTTCTACAGATTTCTTAAGAATTTGGAGAATCATTAAATTAGAATTTTTGATTTTTTGGGTTGATATTGCTTTAGGTTTGACTTTATCTTGATCAACGGGATATTATAGGATTTTGTGTTTCAGCAACCCTATCAATATGATGAACACTTTCTGGTGATCTGTTTACTAAATATGATTATCTTGATCAACGGGATATTATAGGATTTTTAATCTAGTATTTATTTTCATTTCTAACATTCTTGTTGAATTTGCATGGATTTTCCAGTGGGGTACAATGTGGATTATGATGCGTAGGGAAAAGAGGGATCGGCAGCACTTCAAGAGAATGAGGTTTCCTCCATTTGATGATGAAGAACCGCCATTAGACTATGCTGATAATTTGTTAGATGTTGATCCATTAGAACCTATCCAATTAGAGATGGATGAAGAAGAAGATTCTGCTGTCTATAATTGGTTTTATGACCATAAGCCTCTTGTCAAAACAAAGCTTATCAATGGTCCGAGTTACAGGAAGTGGCATCTTTCCCTTCCAATAATGGCAACTCTACTCAAGACTTGTTGGTCTCTTCTTGTTACTGCTCTTTGCAGTGGGCTTATTGATGCTACAAATGTTCATACTTATAACAATGATTTTATCTGAATTCCTGAGTAAAAATTTACTACTACGCAAATTCCTGAGTAAAAATTTGCGTTTGACAAAGCTTGTTATCATGTCTAAGTATTATTATTATTATATAATTTGTATTTATTATTATTCAAATTTATTGTTTTTATACATTTGTCAACTTATTTCTTAAATGTTATTGTTTTTGTTGTTATGAAAATAATAATAACAATTATTATTATTGTTATTCGTGAGTAATTTGTAATTTTTCCAACCGGTATTAGAAAATTTGTTAACTAATACAAACCATTCTTACTAAAAGTATCAATGAATAACATATTTCTAATCATATTAAGGACCAAGGGCATACTGGTCATTTAGAAAAATATATCGTTCTGTCCTCAGCAACCAAACACATCTGTCCTCGAGACGGAGACAATTTTCTTTGTTCTGTCCACCATAACCAAACAGCTCACTGTCTCTATTTTTTGTTTCGTTCCGTCTCCAGGAATTCTGTTCTGTTCCGTCTCCAGCTACCAGAGACAGCAACCATACAGGCCGTAAGTGGACTAACTTTTGTCACCTGAGGGGCGTACATTGTTTGCTTTTGCAGGTCTTGGCCGACATGATGATGAATCCTTTAAACTTTTTCTCCGTCCTTGGCAACATGCAGTAGCTTTTGCAAGGACGGAGAAAAAGTTAAAAGGATCATCATGTCAGCCAAGACCTGTCATTTTCAGTCGCTTTCTTTTTTTATCATAAGATTCATGTGCAAATTTAACCCAAGTTGGCATTTGTTTTATACAATCTCAATGGCATTGAAGTCTGTGCATAAGTTGAACCTCGGCCATCATTCTCACTTTCTTAACTTGCAACAAAAATCACTGAGGTAGAACATCAGTATTGTGACCAAAGTTTTATCCACCGTGTTCCATTCTTTCTTTCCACATCCACAAAATGCAAGAGAAATTTATTTCACGGGAAAAAATAGATATCCCTATGTTAATCGTAAAGGAATCCTAGTTTGTGCTAAAAATGACTGGTGCCCCCTCAAGTTCCGTTTGACCTGGGGTCGATTACAAAGAACGTGGGACAGAGACAAGCATGCACCAAGGTGTCAAAGTATAACTTTTTCAGACGGCCTAAAAGAATCCAACTATTTAATCACGTGCTTAATATAATTTCATTTTTCTTACCTTTTATATCAGGCGTATGAGTTATAATGCATCTAAATCCCCCTTTCATACCAACTACAAAAATTATTGATCATAGAACTTATCTTAATTTCAGTATTTTTTAAATTATAATAATAGATTTGATAATCTTCCTATTCATATAAAATTTCAATTTAATTTCATACTTTGAAATTTTCTATTTAACTCGCTCTACCATTGAAATTTATTAAAGTCTTCCTTCGGTAGAAAATTATTAAAGTCCTCCTTCGGTAGAAATTTATTAAAGTCCTTTGTCTCTTACAAAAAAAAACTTTTGCAAGTGCATCAACAAAAGATATCGCAGCACAATATGACACCCTTTGTTGATGACTGTCTAACTATTGCTTAACCAAGATCTTATCTAATGATGGCTATAAAGTTGCTAAGTAGTTATAAAATCTTACTGGTCATGTAAATAATTACTAAAGATGAAAGGAAAGACAAACCCATGTTTCGTGAATAGAATGAAACCTTTGGAAAAGAGAGCAAAAACTTGACAAACACAACATATAAATTGAGAGACATCAAACAATGAACTTCATCGATATGTTAAAAAGAAAGTAAGTCCAAGTAGCTTTCACAATAAAATAAATGAAAAGTGAACAAAAAAACAATAGTAGAAAAACAATATGCCTTCCTGTAACATAAGCATATTGACAATCAAGAAATCAAGCACCAAAAGTATACTAAAATTCAAGCACTTAAAGCATATTTTTTCTTAGTATTCTAATTAGTCTCTTCATCAGACATCAGGAGGGTATAACTCATCTAGCTTCGTTTTTGTTGTTTGTGACAGCTCAAAGTTTATGATTAACGATTTTGATGATAACTGTATATTTCAAATTTTAAATTAGATTTATTTCCTTGTGTAATTAACGATCTTATTCTAAAAAAAATAAAATCATAAGAAATACGATTTCTTTCTTGCAGGAACCTTCATTATAAACTTACCTTATTAGAAATGGTTTATCTGAAAGGATCCATCCTACTAATTATGAAGGACATATATTCACCCCGTCATTACTTGAAGATTTTTGGCAAAGATGACATCGAAGTTTTTCAGATTTAAATCTATCCAACTAACTAAAGATGCAAGTGAAGCAACGGCTAAGAAATTGAATATTTAAGGAAGAGCCAATGCGATTGTGAACAACAATTGAATAATACAGAAGCTTGCGAAGCTAATTTTGATCATCAAAAGCATATACATTCTTGAAAGTGATAACTTTGTAAAAATTCTCTTGTGTGTTAGAAAGTGAAATTTGATGAGAGATAATACTAAAGCTCATATCGAGCAAACCTCATTTTTATTTGAGAGCTTGTAGAGGCTAATGAAATACTACTAGTGTGGAAGGTCGAAAAGCCTTGAAAAATATTAACTTGTAAGCTTGGAGAGGCTTGTCAAATTACTATTTGATTTCATAGTGAAACACTCAAGTTGGATACTTGGGGACTTGACGTAGGCTTGGGTTGAAAGCCGAACTCGTATAAATCAACTACGTCCTTCTTTTCTCTCTCTCTCACCTTATCTTTTATATTTCCGCATTATATTATATGTGTGTTCATTTCAATAAGAGGCTTCTTCACTTTTATAATAGGTCCTATCTGTTTTCAACTTGCTGACGGTTCCTTTCAGTTTTAATAGACGCCTTCTGTTTTTAAATTGTTATGATAATATTCATCATTTAGTAGGCTTCTTTCATTTATACAGGGTCTTATCTTACAAAAGGCTCCTATTACGTAATAGGCTTCTGTCATTTAAAATTCTTTATCGTTTGACAGGCTCCTTCTATTTATTCGCTAACTAGGATCTATTTTTATATGAATTGAAAGTAACTTGCAAAATTTTTTTTTTAGTTACGTACAATTCACTCCCATCTTGTATTTGTTTGCTTTATCATTTGGTATCAAAGTGGGTCTTACATTTTTGTGTTTTACAGCACGTGATAGATCATGACAAACACCTTAAGAAGTTTTGAAGGACAATCTGTCTCAAAGCCTCCTTACTTTAATGGAAACAACTACTCATACTAGAAAGACAGAATGACCATATATCTCCAATCTGTAGACATCGAAGAATGGTAAGTAATTATAGTTGGAGCTACAATTCCCACTTTCGATAACATAGAAGTATGGACTGATGCTGACAGGAAAATGCACAACTAAACAGTAAGGCAAAACATCACCTAATATGTGCATTATCTCCAGAAGAATATGAAAAAAATATCCTACTGCTCTACAACAAAATAAATATAGGACAAATTTCAAGTTACCTTTGAAGTGACGAATGAGGTCAAGAAACATAAAATAAGTCTCTTAGTGCATCAATACGAAACTATTGGCATGAAACAGGGGGAGACCATAAACGAATTCTTCGGACGCTTCAACAACATCATCATGGCCTTAAAGAACTTGGTAAAAATATATCCCAATGACGAGCTCGTAATGAAGATTTTGAGTTCAATACCAAAGGAATTGAGACCTAAGACGATATCTCTAAAAACGACAAAGGATCTAGACACTATTTCACTTGATTGGCTACGAGAAAATCTGATGATCCATGAAACCGAGCTAAGGCAAAATGAAGGATCCTCTTACAAAAAAGGAATGGCACTAAAAGCAACTGACGAATCAAATGGTGATAAAAGTGACACTAAGATGCAAATAGATGGAGATGACAAATTAAACTTTATGGTTAGAAAATATGCCTGCTTCTATAAAAAGAAGCTGATGAAGAAACGAGAAGGAAACAAGAAAGCTGGAAACAACAGGTTCCTATCAAAAGGTAGCAACAATAATAGCATCACACAAAACAATCAAATCATATGTTATCACTGCAAGAAGCCTGGGCACACAAGACCAGAATGCCCTCTTCTTCAAAAGGATAAGTCAGAAAACAAAACATTCAGAGAGCAAGCGATGACTACAACCTTGTTAGATGAGGATTATGAAAACTTTGAAGAAGAAGAACCAAAAGAAGTCAACAACATTTGCTTCATGGTTGAAGCAGGAGACATTGAGGTATATCATTCTGACTATGATATTGAAGATGATGAATTGAAAAATGCATATCATGAATTGTATGATCAGTACAAAAGGTTAATAGTGAAGTATTTCAAAGAAGTTGAGAGGTCCAAGAGCAATGATGCATCTCTGAAGAGTAAGATTAATTGGAATCTGCGAATTAGAATTTGGCTACCAGGAATATGTCTCTTAAGGTTGACTATAAGCAAAAGGTTTCTGAAAAGGAAGTTCTGGAAGAAAGAGTAGCTAAGTTGGAAAATACACTGCTCAAAACTGATTATGATAAGGTAAGACAGTTAGAAGAAAAAGTTGTCACCTTAGAACTTGAAAAGGAGAAAAGCACTAGAAAGATCTTATCTTTAGAAAAAGATCTGAAAATTTTCATTGATGGGAGGAAGAATCTTGATGCATTGTTTGGTAGTGGTAAGTGCATTTTTGGTAATGTCGAAATAGAATACAATGAAAATAATAATATCAGGCCATACAAAAACTTATTTGTTAAATCAAGCAGTAATTATAGCCAAGACAGCAGGAACCTGCTAAGTGGAAAAAATCATAACAGCTATCATTCATCTGTTTTGTGTGATTACTATAGTAAACATGGTCATATTAGTAATTCTTTTAATTTTCGTAAAAAGAAATTATCTCAGATGTATGTTTGGAGACCGAAAGGTCAAACTACTAACCCGAAAGGACCCAGAAAAATTTAGATACCTAAAATAAGATAATACTTTATATAGATATGTTTCAAAATGGAGACAAAGGAGAATCAATGGATAGTTAATAGTGGCTATTCGAGACACATGACAAGTGAAATATCACACTTCAACTACATTGAAAGAAAAGACGAAGGTAATGTTATCTTTGTACATATAAATAAAGCAAAGGTCATTGGAATTGGTAAAATGGGTAATTCTGACTCTACCTCTATTGATAATGTTCTCTTTGTTAATGGTTTGAAACATAACTTGTTGAGTGTGAGTTAGCTATATGACGAGAGTTACAAAGTCATTTTCTATTTATCTCATTGTGAAATTGTTGATATTCATAATGACAATATTATGTTTATTGGTCCTAGAAATCAGAATATATATTGTGCTCAACTGGAAGATATGTCCTTACAAAGTGTTAAGTTTTTTGTCTCTCTAGAAAAGGATTCGTTTATTTGTTACAAAAAGATTTGGACATGCCACCATGCGCATTCTATCAAAATTGCCCAAAAACGAGTTAGTAAGAGGACTACCGACCTTAAAATTCGAAAGCAATCAGGTTTGTGAGGCTTGTTTAAAAGGTAAACAAGTCAGAAGCAGCTTTCCTCCTAAAAATATTATATCTACTAACCAACCACTTGAACTTGTGCATATGAATTCATTCGGACCCATCAGGACTTAGAGTTTTGGTGGTAAACATTATGATTTTGTTCTAGTAGGTGATTACTCCAAATTTACATAGTTTTATTTCTTATCAAATAAGATGATGCCTTTGAAGTGTTTGAGAAGTTTTATAGAAACATTCAGACAGAAAAATGGTACTGTATCACTTTAATTTGGAGCAATCATGGAGGATAATTTGATAACAAAAAGTTTGAAGAATTTTGTGATAGTAATGGTATAACTCATAACTTCTTTTATCCAAGGACGCCTCAACAAAATGGAGTTATAGAGAGAAAGAAAAGAACGTTAGTTGATATGGCCAGGACCATGCTATGTGAAACTGGACTACCTCATAAATACTGGACAGAAGCAGTATCCACAACATTTTATGTACTTAACAGATGTCTTATAAGACTTATTCTGAAAAAGACCCCCTATGAGCTATGGAAAGGAAGAAAACCAAATATTGCTTACTTTCGAGCATTTGGCTACAAGTGTTTTGTCCTAAATAATTGAAAAGACAACCTTGGAAAGTTCGATGTGAGATTAGACAAAGCTATTTTCTTAGGCTACAGTATTTTCTTGGTCTAGCAAGAAGCAAAATTACATAGCACTCTCGACGATTGAAGTGGAATACATAGCAGCTACCAGTTGTTGTGCTCAAATCTTATGGTTGAAGCATTAACTACAGAATGTTTCTCTAAAATTTTCTTATAATCCTATATTGTGTGATAATACGAGTTCTATAAATCCTTTAAAAAATATTTTGTATCATTCTAGAAATAAGCATATAGAAATTAAACTTTATTTTCTTATAGATCATGTTTTAGAAGAAACCATTGATCTTTTGTATGTTAATATTGAGAATCAAGTAGCTGACATTTTCACCATGCCACTCTCTGAAGATAGATTTTACGTGTTAAGAAAAGAGCTTGCATTTAAGGACATGCACAAAATTCTGACAAGTGGTTGTATGAATCTGTCAGAAGATACGCAAACAATCACACTTCTTGTATTGGTGTATGATCATTCATCTTCACATGAGATCAACGCTCAAGAAATGCTTAATATACTAGAAACATACTTCTCTCCTCTACTCACCCTTATTGCTCCTCGAAGTGCCGCTCTTGACTCTTTACATTCCAATTCTTTGTTTTCATCTCAAATCTTCTAAACCTCATCCATCACTCTTACAATGACATGACCTAGATTACAAGGACAAAAGAAAACTCCAACTTCTACTGATCGTCATGGTGAAGCTCATTTTATTAAACTTATCTCTTCTTAGCCTTAAGTATCAAAAGTACAGTGGGTTATAAATGATGATTTAGATGAACATTCTTGGTTAATTAGACAACCATGAATGAGAGGAAATCTTGCAAAGCAAGCCGCAAAAATTTCTAAATAAAAAGATAACCCTGATGATGAAAAGAAAGAGGAAGAAGAATTTAGAAAAAGAAAGAAAAAGGGAAAAGCGCGAAGGACTGAAGAAATTATTGATAGAAATAAGTTGTTTCATGAAGACATGATTCCTAAAGAAAAAGGGCAAAGAAGATGAAAATAGCTGCACAAAAAGGAAAGATATCAATACCATAAAAAATGATTCAATCAGCGGAAGTTGAAGTTTGCTATAAAATGCTATACAAGAAAAGAAAGGTGTTTGCTGGGCAGATCTTATCTTCCATGATGTTTAATGACATAGGTATACCTATCTCTCATTACTTTGTTGCCATTGGTTGGGAAAATTTTCGAAAATTAAATGAGATAGTATGCGATGAGCTAGTCAGGATATTCTACACACACATAAAAAAGGAAGAAATTAATAGAAAACTAGCCATTGTCTTATAGGTGAATAGATATGAATTTTTAATTTCTAAGGAAATCTTAGGAGATATACTAGAAGTAGCTCCTATGGGGAGAACTAATTTTTCCAGTTATAAGTGAGATTTTGATGATCTGGAGTTAGTCGAGGTTGTTAAATCCATTTTCCTTCATGCTGAAAACACCCAAGACGAGGGACTCTAGAGCAGACAATTATACTTAATATCACGATGCCTTGTGTTACTTTCAGCTACTTCAAATTTTCCCAAGAGTAGCTCAATTGAAAGCTGTAGCCTATTAGATACTTATGTGGTGTACAATTTGCTAAAAGGGAATATAATGAATCTTCCAACTATGACCTTGAGGTTTATGATGGATAAGGGGAATCATAAAAATACAACTGGTTGCCTACCTTATGGAATGTTTCTCATCAAGATTTTCAACCATTATGGAGTTCCTTTTGCAAATCTGAATTGGTATGCAACGACTAAGTTTCATCCTCCCATTCCCTATCAATTTGGATACAGATTGCAAAACAATGTCTGGGTCGACAAAAGATCTCAAAGAGTAGCAGAAAACTTAGATCCTGCTCTAGACTAACAAACTCTTATCCCTCTTCAGGATGAAAATAGTACAAATCTTCAACAACAGCCAAAGGATATTCAATTCAATCAAGAACAAATGCGATAACAAATAGATAGCATGAAAAATCAACTTCTTGACATGCAGATTTTGCTCAAAAGAATCCTTGAATCTTTTAAATAACTTTGTTTTTATTTGCTTTTTGTGTGGCTTATTTATACTAATCATTTTGTTTGATGCAATATTTACTATGTTCCTCATTTTTCATTCTTTTTATCTCACTTCCTCCCTATACTTTATTATTTTTTGATAATCGCAAAGGGGGAGAGTTTAAGTGGATATATTTTTGATGTAACTGATTATGCTGTTAAACTTATGAAAATCTGTGATATATAAACAATAGGTTCCTTTTTTAAGAGATAGGCTCCTTCTAATTATGTCTGAACATATAAAAGTCATAGGTATCTTTCGAAATAATCTATTATCTCTATGAATTTGGAAAAATATATCTATTATTACTTGTCTTCATCAAAAAGGGAGAGATTGTTAGCTCAAAGTTTATGATTAATGATTTTGATGAGAATTGTATAAATTTTCAAAATTCAAATTGGATTTATTTTCTTGTATAATTAACAGTCTTATTCTCAAAAGAAAATAAAATCATAAGAAACACGTTTTCTTTCTTGTAGGAACCTTCATTATGAATTTACCTTATTAGAAATGGTTTTTCTAAAAGGATCCTACTAATTATGACAGACATATATTAGCCATATGATTACTAGAAGATTTTTGGAAAAGATGACATTATAGTTATTTAGATTTAAATCCATCCAGTTGACTAAAGATGCAAGTAAAGCAACAACTAGTTGAAGAAATTGACTATTTAAGGAAGAGCCAATGCGACTGTGAACAACAATTGTACAATACAAAAGCTTGCGAACCTATATTGTCAAAACTCATCAAAAGCATATACATTCTTGAAAGTGATATCTTTGTAAAAATTCTCTTGTGTGTTAGAAAGTGAAATTTTGTTGAGAGAGATTACTGAAACTCATATTGAACAAACCTCATTTTTATTTAAGAGCTTGTTGAGGCTAGTGAAATACTACTAGTGTGGAAGGTTGAAAAACCTTGAAAAATATGAACTTGTGAGCTTGGAGAGGCTCGTTAAATTACTACTTGATTTTATAGTGAAACACTCAAGTTGGATACTTAGAGACTGTACGTAGGCTTGGATTATAAGCCAAACCAGTACAAATCGACTGATTCCTTCTTCTCTCTCTCTCCTTATCTTTTATATTTCTGCATTATATTGTGTATGTGTGTTATTTCAGCAAAAGACTCCTTCACTTTTTATAATAGGTCCTTTATGTTTTCAACTTGCTGACAGTTCCTTTCAGTTTTAATAGGAGCCTTATATTTTTTAATTATTTTAACAGGATTCATCATTCAATAGGCTCCTTTTGTTTAAGCAGGGGTCATTTAAAAAGCTTTATTGTCTGACAGGCTCATTCTGTTTTTTATTTGTTAACTAGGATCTATTTTTCATAATTGAAAGTGACTTGTGAAAAATATTTTTAGTTACACACAATTCACCCTCTGTCTCTTACTTGTGTTTGCTTTATTAGTTTGTTATCTTTTATCTACTTCTTACCATCACTAGTTTCTTTGTTGTTCATCACTTGAGTGTCTCTTTTAGGTTACTCCTTCTGCTCGGTAACTCCTACCTAAACTTCTAGTTATTGATCTTTATGCTGTGCACGAGCTCTTGATTGACTTGGTAGGCCAGGTTCCTTCTTCTTCTTGCTCTAACTCCTTTTTAGCTTTTTCAAGTTTCAATTCCCATATTTATGTTTTTTTTCTTATGTATCATATATAGTAACGATTTTTTCAACTTTCTACTTAGCCTCTTTCGTAACCATTTCTATTCAATTCGAGCACCTTTTCTTGGCCTAACCAAATCAGTACCCTTACTGACTTTTCTTTATTGACCTTGTCCTTTTTTGCTAATTCCTTCAGACCTGATGTATTTCTAGCTAATCCTTCCCAGACATTGAAATATCTAAATAAGAAACTTCTCAATGCTCTTTCCTCTTCTCTACTACAAGCTTCTGTCGAGGCTTTCAATTATTGCTCCTAGAAATAAATTGTGAACAATAGTTATGCAAATGTCTTTAAGTTCTTCCCTCCCTCTACTAGACTCAAGAATGGAGTCGTTTCTCCACTTTTGCAATTGCTACATAAGGGTGCTCTTAAATGACAATGTTCACTAATTAGCTTCTTCCTTGATAGACAACTAAAATTTTTCCCTCAAAATCTTAGGCACACAAACAACAGAACATCTCGAGATTAAAGGATTTGCTTTTTATATTTTCAATCTCAACTACATTTCCAGTGCATAAAAGATATCTGATAATAGGCCTTGGCATTTTAATAATATGTTGATATTTTTCCAACTTTGGAGAGTTAAAATTCAACTCTAAGAAATCAAGTGCAAGCAGGTTCCTCTTGAGGTTAATTTACATAACCTTCCATTATAAGAATGAACAAATATTGAACTTAGTCATCTAGTTATTTATATTGGAAAGCTAGTTGCTATAGATGAATTAACTGCATTGATGAAAAGGTTTTGTTATATAAGAGTTTGCATAATAGTTGATATAGAGAGAGATTTTGAACAATATTCCTTTGATGTGATTAAACGATTCCAATAAGCTATATCAAGATGAAGTGTTGGTTTCTTATCAATGGTAGCCTTTTGCACATAATGTTGACAAGATATGGAGGACTATAGGGAGGACTTTTACTATAGGCTATTACTATGAATTAATGAGCTTAGACTTTAGACATAAAATCAGTTAGCAATCATAAACATTTCCCTTAACTAAATCGACCTATGGAAGAAAGAAATTCTAATCCTTGTATTGTTATATTGGAGCTCTCTCAATTTGTTTCTCAACCACTACAATATTTTGCTATGAAAATTTTGATTGCAATGGATGCATCAATCATTATTAGTGCTTCGAAGTTGAGTGATTCTACCAACAATGCTAAAGAAGCACCTACTATTAAAGATTCCTTAGAATTAAGTGACATAGTGATAAAGACTAAGATGGTCTGATAAATAATAAACTTCTCTCAATTGCATCCTTTTACTGAACTGAGCTCTGATAGTCTATTAAACAAGATTAGCCTTGCAGTTGATGTTACTAGTTTGGAGTTGTTAGATATCTCCAGGACTAAAGCTGAAAGGAAATCTAAGAACTAGGTGATATCCCTCACTTCTTCCAAGTCTTGATATAAGCTTATATTGGAATATAAAGGGCTTGAATAACCCCAATAAGCAACAACTTCCTAGGGAGTACTTAAAGGATTTAAACCTTTATATGTTGCCTTTTAGAAACCAAACTATAACATGATGGGATGAGTAAGACCAAATTTCTAAATCCCATATGGCCTATTATTACAAATATTTGTACTCATCATTATAGGAGGATTGTTATCTCTAGCCCCGATAGAATGATAATTCTAAACTCTCTAATCATAGATCAAATATTACATCTATACATGGAATTAACTAAAACAAGAACTTTCGTTCATATATCCTTTATATATGGCTCTAATTTAAAGCACAAGCTTAAGGAGATTAAAGATCATATACAAGGTCCATAAATGGTGCTTGGTGATTTTAGTGGCACACTTTATCCTTTAGAAATTGAATGGAGTTGGTACTTAAGGAATCATAATTGGGACGTATAGCATTACTAATTTAAAAATGCAATGATACTTTTATAAATGGAGAAATAAGCAACAAAGGAGATAGTCTATAAGGAAGAAGTTTAATAAAGCCATAGTGAACAATCTTTGGTTGAATAATTTTCCTAAAATTGTTTTATTATTTAGGAATCCTTTATTCTCTAATCATTCCCAAATGGTCATTAGTGGCCTTAACATGACAAATACCAGGTACTTTCCTTTCAAATTCGACAATTTTCTAACTAATGGCCTTAAATTTGAAAGTGCAATCTTAAAAGGGATATCTCACCATTTTAATAGGAAAAAGTCTTTTATTGGCATGAGGAAGCTACAAAAGATTAAATAATACCCAAGCTATTATTATATAAGCTAAAGATAAGCTAGAAAAGGGGTCATAAATGCTTTATCAAGATCCTCTTGATATCTTATTCCAACATGCAGAAAATAGGGCTTTTTCTAGTTATATGCAAGTTGCTAAGGTTAATTTTCCATTTCTTAACTAAAGATTGAGGATTCAAAAGCTTAAGCAAGAGATATGAATACTTCCTTTTTTTTATATATAAGTCTATGCTTTTAAGAAGGAATTAAAATAAGATTACTTCTCTTCAAGGCAAGTTGGGTTTGTTATCTCATCCCAACCAGATCTTATGGAGGCCACTTATGATCATTTCAATAAATTCCTTAGGTCCTAATCAAATTGCTTCTTTTTTTTCAATTATTATAATCCTTTATTACTAATAAAATTTCTTCAATTGATGCGTATTAATTAACCAGACCTATTACAGATTATGAAGTGGAGAAAGCCCTCTTTGCTTTTCCTCCTTATAAGATCTCAGGTCCAGATGATCTAAATGATATCTTTCATAAGCATTAGCACTTGTTACTAATGCAATGTTGAAATTCTTAAATTATGGTTACATTCTTAGAGACATAAATAAAACCTTCATCACCTCAATACCAAAGATTGTCAATCTTAGCACCTTCAAAGATTTCAGACCTATATCATATTCCTACAAAGCTCTATTGGATAGCACTACAGAGGTGGAGAGAGTTAGTAATAGAGAAAGGTCTAGACTAGTAAAGAAAAAGGTGAAGATGATAGTCTAATAAGCTAAAAGTAGAGCTTACAAGAATCTATATCAATGATTGGATTCTAAAAATAAAGAGAAGGATATTTTTAAGTTGGAAAAATCTAAGGAATGGAAAGCAAGAGATTTTGATCAAGTCCCTTGTATAAAAGGTGAAGTAGGGTTGGTGCTTGTAGCTAATAATGATATCAAGAGAAGACGGCAGAGGTACTTCTATAGATTTTTTAATGAAAGAGGATAACATCACCTTAGATGACCTTTGCTCATCTGAGAGGTTCTGTAATTTTACTTGCTGCTAATAGATTACAAGGGATGAAAATGAGAAAACATTAAAGGAAATAAAGAGCAGTAGGGAGTAAGGCCTAAGAGATACTCATAGAGGTGTGGAAGAGCTTAGGTGAAGAGGGTATTAATTGGTTGCCAAGTTTGTTAATGTATCCTTAAATCTATCAAAATGACAAACAAGTGAAGATTTAGTATGGTAATTCCTTTATACAAGAACAAAGGGGACATCTAAAGTTGTAACAACTATAAAGGAATCAAATTACTTAGTCATACCATGAAGTTCTAGGAGAAGGTGATTGAGAAGAGAATGAGGAAGGATGTTTTTGTCTTGGAAAACCAATTTGTCTTCATAGCAGGAGGGTCTACGACAGAAGCTTTACATCTCCTTAGGAGGTTAGTGGAGTATTATAGGGAAAGACAACATAGGTTACATATGGTTTTTATTAATTTAGAGAAGGTATATGATAGGGTACCAAAGGAAATCATAGCAAGGTGTTTAGAAGTCAAGGGGGTTCCTATGACTTATATAAAAATTATTAGTGATATGTAAAAAGGTGTAAAAAATAGATTAAGGACGATAGGAGGAGATATAAAGCATTTTTCTATAGATATTGGGTTACACCAAGGTGCCTTTTTTAGCCCCTTTATGTTTGTAGCAGTGATTGATAAGCTCACTAAGAATATCTAAGAGAATGTGCCTTTGTGTATATTGTTTGCTGATGACATTGTTTTAATGGATGAGACAAAAGTGGCGTCAATACCAAGCTTAAACATTAGAGGGATACGTTAGAATTGAAGGGTTTTAGATTGAGTAGGACTAAGAGTGAGAACGTGGAGGGTAACTTCTCGGGACATCGAGTGGTTACTGATGTTGAGGTAAAGATTAGTTCAAAAGTTATATCACAAAAAAAGTGTTTTAAATATTTAGGCTCTATCATCTACAACAATAGAGAGATTGATGAAGATATAGTTCAACAGATCATATTTGGGTAGCTTAAATGGAGAAGTGCTTCAGGATTTATGTGTGACAAGAAGATACCACTTAAGGTTAAAAGTAAATTCTATCATTTATAGATTAGGTTGGCCATGCTTTATGGAGCAGAATGCTGGCCCATTAAACAAATTAATAGTCATAAGCCAATGGTGACGGAGATGAGGATACTCCAATGGATGTGCAAACTTACTAGAAGAGATAAGGTGATGAATGTAATGGTAAGCAACAGATTGAAGGTAGCTAATATTATTGAAAAATTAAAAAAGACAAAGCTTAAGTGGTTTATACATATTAAGAGGAGACACCCAGACACTCCAGTGAGAAGATGTGAGAAGGTCGTACTCAGAGACTGCTTCTCCCTTATCCTTCATGGAGAAGTTCTTAGATAACAAAATCTTTATAGACTGAAGCATTGGTATGTCGTTTCCAATTACCAACATGTCATCCACCTATGGCAATAAGAAAATGACTGCACTCTCACTAACCTTCTTATAGACATATGGTTTATCTATATTTTTCATATAATTAAACTCTTCTGTTTTCTCATCAAAATGGATATTCCAACTCTTTGAGGCTTGTTTAAGTCCATAAATAGACTTTTGCAACTTGCATACTTGATTAGGAAATCTCTTAGATTTAAAACCCTCAAGTTGTGTCATATACACATCCTCCTACAAATTCCTATTGAGAAATGATGTTTTGACACCATTTTCCAGATTTCATAATCATGATATGCAGTTATAACCAATAATATCCTTATAGATTTTAGCATAGCTACTAGTGAAAAGGTTTCATCAAAATCAACTCTTTGTTTTCGTTTGTAACATTTAGCCACTAACCTTACTTTATACATATATACATTACCATTCATGACATTTTTCTCTTAAAAATCGACTTGCATCTAATAGGTACAACACCATTAGATGCATCCACCAAAGACCATACCTGGTTAGTGTACATGGATTTCATTTCAGATCTCATGGCTTTATGTTATTTTAAAGAATCAATGTTAGACATTGCTTATTTAAAAGTAGTAGGCCTATTATGTATGAGCAATACATTATCCTTCTCCTTTTTAATATATAGATCCAATCTAGTTGGGGGACGATGTATCCTACTAGTACATCGCGGACTATATATCTTTTAAACCCTTGGTTGTACATCATAAGTATCAACTTGAGATTCTTGTTCCATTTGGATATGAATTTGTGACTCTTGAACTTCTTTAATTAGTACCTCACTCCCACTACTTTCTTTAAGAATAAATTCTCTTTCTATAAATGTAGCACGTCTTAAAACAAACACCTTTTATTCAAAAGGATGATAAAATTTATATTCGATACTCTCTTTTAGATATCCCATAAATTTGTATTTATCTTATTTAGAATGAAGCTTATTAGATATTGCACACTTTTCATAAGCATCACATGTTTAAATCTTTAAGTGTGACAGCCTTGATCTTGTACTAATCGACATCTCATATGGTGTCTTGTCAACCAATTTGGATATAGCTTTATTTAGAAGGTAAGCAATAGTTTTAATGGTATATCCTCAAAAGGAGATAGGAAGGACTGTCTGACTCATCATGAAACATACCATATCTAATAGAGTACGATTTCTTCTCTCTGATACTTCATTATGTTGTGGAGTTCCACGAGGAGTCCATTTTGAGAGAATCCTAATCTCTTTTAAGTACCAAGAAACTCGTGGTCTAAGTATTCACTACCTTGATCCAATCTATGTGTCTTAATACTTTACCAGTTTATTTCTCAACCTCAAGTCTAAATTCTTTAAACATTTCAAAAGATTCAGACTTTTGTTTCATTAAGTACATAAAACCATATCTAGAATGATCATCTGTGAATGTAATGAAATATGAGAATCCACCTCTAGCACTAGTAGATATAGGCTCATATACATCTGAATGTATTAGCTCAAGTAACTCACTGGCATGCTCTCCCTTTCCACTAAAGGGTAGTTTGGTCATCTTTCCCAATAAACAAGATTCACAAGTTTCATATAATCCATAATCAAAAGGATCCAAATATCCTTCTTTATGTAACTTTGTGATTCTAGTTTCATTGATATAACCTAACCTATAATGTCATAAATAAGATGGATTTTGGTCACTTAACTTTCTTTTCTTGCTATTTATGTTGAGAATTGACCTTTCAAGATCTAACTCATACAAACTATTTGTAAGTAATCCAGATCAATAATAAACATCATCTTTATAAGAAGAACAACTTTTTATTTTTAATAATAAAGACAAATTCCTTCAAATCTAAATAAGAAATGGAAATGATGTAGTTAGTAACAATTGAAACATAATAGCAAGTATTCAGTTCTAGCTCTAGGCTAGAAGGCAAAGCTATACCACAAGTTCCTATAGTTAATGCAACAACTTTTGTTCTATTGCCTACTTATAGGTCCACTTCGTCTTTCCTTAACAATCTACTTTATGATAACATCTTCATATTATTACATTCATGAGAACCATATCCATTATCTAACACCCAATAATATGGAACAGAAGTAGAAAGATTTTTATCTTACATGAGAACCAATAACACTTGAGAACCATACCTAAAAAGACAATTTCCTCAAGCTTTTTATCTTTCAAGGTACCAAGATAAGTTAGGCAGTTCCTCTTCTATTGTCCATTAACTCTGCAATGAAAAGCATATGCCCTTATCATTGCTCTTCTTCTTGACACTACCTTTTGGCTTTACTACTTTAGCAGAAGCCTTATGTTTCTTGTTATTATTCTTCTCAGAGCCATTTTTCTTGCTCTTGGAAGAATCCACAATAAGAACATAATAACATAATTGGGTTCCTTCTAAGGGCACCCTTATACATTCTAAGGGCACCCTTATACATTCTAAGGGCACCATAATGACATATCCTTTTTCATTCACGTGGAAGTTCATAAAGAACTATGTAAAGCTTGAACTGAGAGACTACAGCAACAGATTAACGCTTAACTTATGGTCCATGACAAAACTTAATTTTACTAATTTTTCAATATACCTAATCATCGTTAGATGTGTAGGTTCACTGAAGATCCTTATGCCATCTTGCATTGAAATAATGCCTCAGAGAATTGATACCTCTCCACCATGCTTTGTGCACCAAAAAATTCCTTGAGATGCATAATTATAATAGGAGCATCCATATTCGCATGCTACCTCTGAAGCTCTAGAAAGATGCCAGTCGACATCACTTGTAGTTTGCCTAACATCATCAATGTAACCTTGATGTCTCTCCCAAGCCTTATTAGTCGCATTTGAACTAGGCTAGTAGGCTTTGGTGGAACATGAGTGTCAAGAACATGTAACTTCTTTTCTTGCTTGAGAACAATTCTCAAGTTTTGAAACTAGTTTGAGAAGTTAGGTCTAGTCAGTTTATTAGCGTACATCATGCTCCTCAAATTCAGATTAATACTCATCTTCTAATTCAATAATCAAAAGACATAAAAAGAGCAAGTATTAGTTTATACCCAAAATCAAATAAAATGAGGACTTTAATGAATATTTGATTACTCCCACTATTTTATTCAAACTAATAGCCCTCACTATTAAATCTAGAAAAATTAAATAATTTCTTAGTGGATTAGAATCTTATTCATAAATAATTGATCTTGAGTTTGATCAACAAATCAACAAATTTGAATAAGGTAGATAACAAATTTACAATCACATATTCATAAATAATTGATCTTGAGTTTGCTCAATAAACCAACAAATTTGAATAAGGTAGATAACAACTTTATCAATCACATATTATGTGACTCCTGGATATGTTACCAAAAAACTCTTTCCTAAAATATATCATATATATTATTCATAACCCTGCCTCGAAATCCATATGAACATGAGTTTGCCCATCCAATTCATACAAATTTAGTTAAGTAGGACCCATTAATTTATGATAAAACATATTCAAGTTAAAGTGACCTTGAGTTTGCCCACAAGCCATGCAATAAATAAAACACTAATTTTATTTTTAAATAATGGAAGGAAACTATCACGTTCTTAAGGTGTACTTAATATTTAATTAAGGGATTTAAAATTGTTTTGGTCTCATCAATAATATAATCTTATTATATTTATAATCACTAATATAATCTATTTATGAAAGAAATCATTCAAAACCTTTGCTTTATTCTAATTATTGATTTGATAACTAATTTAATTTAATAATTCAATTTTATAAAATTAAAGTAAAATCCTAAATATCCCTAATAATTACCCCTTGAAACAATTTTCAAACATTTAGAAAAACACTTTTTCAATTTTATTAGGAAGATAAACCAATTTAATTTCCATTAAATTAATTTAACTGAAATTAAGTCTTTAAAAACATTAAAATTTAAATAAAAATTTGCACGCACCAGAACCAATTCATGGGCCTCAGTCAACGAAGAACGTTCACTAGCACGTGTTTGCTCCAGATGCGCTCCCAAAACGTTGGGTGCATCTGCGTTTTTTACGCCATCACCACCCTTTTCTTCTGCTTGTCGTCATCGCCTACTTCGAGAAAACTGTGTTGGTCTCCATCGTCATTGTAGGTGAGATATGCCACCTTCACCAATGGTGTTTCACCATTGCTTTCAACCTACCAACAGCAACAGTTTGCCGCTGATGGGTGACCCACTAGTGACAATTTGCCTCTGGTGATATCCAGTGCACACAAAAATAACACAACCAATTTTTCCAGAACAACATATCAGGCCAAAAGATGTAATTAAAGAAAAAATAACCAAAATAAAAATATAAGGGATAAGCAATATGTTTTTTGTTAATGAACTAGTTTTTCCATAACAACATAATTGCAATGCAAAAGCAAACAACGGAGCGATATAAAGGTTTTCAAAACAATTTCAAATTTAATTAAAAAATAAAGCCTTCATTTTTATCAAATCAACAACAATCAGGCTTTTAATTCAATTTAAACAATTAAAGAAGGCTCTAAGAACACTGTTGGAAAACAACCATGATCGAATTAAGGGTGCAGCGAAAAAATAAAAATTTTAGGATTTCTGATCGGATCCTGATAATTGAATTACTTGAATAATCAAATCGAACCATAAAATATAAAATAATACCTAATTCGATTTTCTTATTGAAATCCTTTCGAAAGCTTTTCGATGTGTCAATCATGAGTTGTTCATATGTCCAGCCTCTAAGAACATCCACAGACCCAGTTTCTCAACTCTTGAAAAGAAAAAAGCAAGAGTTTTAACTTATTTATACTAATGCCCTATTTATAAAAAAAAAGCATTAGGGTTTTTAATTTTTATTAAAATTATACCTCAATTATAATTAAAGTCAGACAGTGCTTGTAATTAATTTAATTTTAATAAAATCAGATATCTCATATTTATTTCCTAAAGATTCTTAAACTTTATAATTAAATCAACTTCTATGAAAATTAAATACATCAATTATAATTAAAGGTTAACTCCAATTATAATTAATTTAATTCTAATAAAATAAAATATTTCATATTTGATTCCTAAAGTTTCTCAAACTTTATAGTTAAGTCCAACTTAATTGAAATTGATTTTTCTCTTTTAAATTGATCTATATGTGTGACCCATTAGGTTCTTAATATATTGACAATGATAATAATTATAAATCAAATTCCTAATTAGAATCAGATAAATTAAAACTCCTTTTAATTTATCTTTAGTTCTCTAATTAAACAATTTATAATCATAGATCAAAATTGATGTCTAGCAATATGTAATGACCACCCAAATATCATGAATGTCAAAATGATTTGACTTAACCTATTGAAGCATGATTATGATGTATAATTTAATGTCTACTCTTTTGTATCCAATCATGTATGTTCTTTTTTTTAATGGAAAAGATTCATTAATAAAGAATTTAGTTAAAAGTTTACAAGAGGAACTAGGGGAATACCTTTAGACACTAGATAGATGCAGTGTTTTTTAACTACTCAAAAATATAAAGAGTATATGAAATTAATTGTTGGACCCCGATCTTTTAGTGGAATTTAGAAATATTAAATGAAATTAAATGGGCGTTTTTGAGTATGTATGTGTTGTGGGTGTTTGAGAGTAGAATGAAATTGATGTGAAAAGAAGTGGTTTTTGGTTTTTGTTGACTTGGAAATTTTGAATAAATTTGTGTGTGTAAGGATACCATGACAATTATAGTGATTAATTTGATTTGAGTGGAAGTTGAAAAGCAAGAAACGATTAGTTAAAGTGTTAAATTTTAGGGAATTGCAAGTTTGACTTTTTGGGATGAATAGTAACAGAGAGTTGACTTTTTGATGTGAAATCTTTGTGAATTTTTCTAGGTTGATCTGGAAGCATTTTGATAAAATAATCTTCATGAAAGTTGTAGTTTATGTTTCCAGCTTTCTAACGCCATGAAGTATGCAATTTTTCGATATCGGGGCTAGAAGTTATGATCGTTTGAAGTCTTGATGTTGTTTAGGATGAACTTTTGGGGACAGAAACTTTGAGTGACTTTTTGACCATCATAAAGTTAGAAATTGCTCTTAGGTTCTTCATGAAAGTTGTAGATTGTGTTTTTATCTTTTCATTGATGTAAAGTATGGAATTTTTGGACTTTGGAATAGGAAGTTATGATTTTTAGAAATTGTGTTGCTGTTTAGGATGACATGTTTTGGACAGCCAGCTTGAAATGACGTTTTGACCCTTTTTGAGGCTGAATTGGTTTGTGAGTTCTGCATGAAAATTGTAGAGCTTGTTTTTATCTTTCCATCGATACAAAGTATAGAATTTTTGGACAAGGGAGTGAAAAGTTATAAGGTTTGGAAGTTCTCATTCTGTTTAGGATGAAGTTGACGAACAGTCACTTTGTGTGGACTTTTTGACCCTTTTAGAGACTGAATTTGGTCTTAAGTTCTCCATGAAAGTTGTAGATCGTTCTTTTACCTTTCCATTGATACCAAGTTTGTAAAATTTGGAGTTCTGAGTCAAAAGTTATAAAAGTTGGAAGATAGGATGTTGAACTGGAAAAATTTTCTGGCCGACCGACCTCTGATCTTCTGGCCGGCCGACCTCTGATCTTCTTGCCGGCCGACCTCTGATCTTCTAGCCGACCGACCTCTAATCTTCTTACCGGCCGACCTCTGATCGTCTTGCTAATCCGACCTCTCTTCACTTTTTGGCCATAACTTTTTCGTCCGACATCCAATCGATCTGATTTTCGAAGCGTTAGATTTTTAAGACATCCCTCTATCTCTTCATACCAAGTTCATGATTTTGAGTTTTAACTGAGGAAGATCGATCGAATCAAAGTGGGGGGATCGATTAAAAGGTTATGAGTTAGATACTTTCTGAACATGCTTCAGTAATTTGGAGATATCTTAAGCTATAGAGCTCCGATTGAGTTGATTGTTGTTGCTAATTAAACTAGAGACATGGAGCTACAAATTATCTGAAGGAATCGAATTTCAATTTAGCCTCTAAGATGTTCAATTTCTGGAGTGAAGTTAGATGTAGTGTTTAGTCTTGGTTTAGTATTGGTCTGAAAGTGTTTTGGCCATAACTTCTTCATTCTGAACCAAATTGAGTGATTTTGGTGTCTATGGAAACATAAGACATAGAGGAACATTTTTCTAGAAGGAAGTGTTATCAAATTGCTTCATTTACCTGATCGAAATAAGGAGTTAAGATGTCAGTTTTTAGGCAAAAAGGAAGGGCATTGTTGGAAGATCACTTAAGGTTTTAAGTTATAAGGCTTACATGTAAGGGCAAATTGGACATTATGCACTCATTAATGGCATTTTGGTAAATAAGACAAGTGTGTTGGCAGATAAAGGAGAGGAGGAGCACGACATTAGGAGGAAACGAACAAGAAAAATGAGAAGAGTGGGTTCGGTAGAGAATGGAAAGAAAGAAGAAGCAAAGCTAGGTCTTGATTTTCTAAGCCCTTTAAGAGTGATTTTCATGGTGCTCAAGAAGAGAAAAACGTGGAGGATGATGAGAGCTTCCATTCAAGCCAAGAAATTCATTGTTTGGTGAAGGAATCAAGGTAAGAGTGTTTTTGGTTGGTTGGATTTTGATTGGGTTTTGGTTGTTATGGCTTAAGTATGGTATGGGTTTGGGAATTCTAAGGTCAATTTTGGTGATTGCATGGTATGAATTGTTCAATTTTAGATTTCTATGAATTAGGAATTTTGTCTTGGATGAGAAAAATTAAGAGAGGCAATGGAGAAAGAGAGGCATTGAACAAGTTTCAATCAAGGATATGAGGTGTGTACCATGTTTATAATTTGAATTATAAGCTATTTATGTGTTTCCGAAAAATCAAAAAAGTAAAATATTTTCAAACTTTTATTTACAAATGTTTTGAATAATTTGAAAATGTTGCTAAAGTGTTGCATTCTTTGGTTTTGAATGATTTAAGAATTGTTATGTGATTTTTATTGTTATGTGAATTTTGAAATTGTGGAAATTGAGAATGGAAATTTGTTTGATATATGACATGTTTATGAAAATTGAGTTTTCGAAATGTGCCTTTGGGCAATTAGCTTTCAAGTGTGAAAATATGTTATGTGGGTTTGGTTAGGTCCCATAAGATGTCAAGTGCACTTGTTAAGGCTTCGCTCGCTTTTCGTTAGTGGCATTGGAGCTCCGTTAAGGACTCCCATAAGTTTACGGCTACACTGGACCGTTATGCGGGAAGGTGTAATACGTTCTGTTTACGGCTGCACAGGACCACTATGCGGGAATATATAGTACGTTTTATTTTCTGGACCGACCCAAACCAATTTCTGATGTGTTATGTGCTTATGTTGTGTTATAAGTTTGAT
>JAOSBL010000212.1:35532152-35543022 GCA_027568915.1 Erythroxylum roraimae
ATGGGCGTTAGGCCTACACCCCATCAGTTGTTCTTGCATACGCACACCAAGAAACATGACGGTGTGACATTCGTAAATAGCCGATGTCGAGAACTTAATGTATGTTCATTTCATAGTTTAATATTCAATCTTACTTTTAATTATCACTTACTAATTATAATATACGCATTGTCTCATAATAGGACCAAATACAACAAACAATTGGGCAACAGTCGCAGGATGAACTACCTGTTGATGAGATCTAGGTATATTTTGATGCAGTGGGTGGCAGGGACAGTTGGGGAAGGATCTTTGGCCTAGGCTCATGTGCCAACACATTTTATTCGCAGTCTTCCATTATGTCGACAACAGCAGCATCTAGTTCAGAGCCGACAACGCGACATATCAATCAGCTTGAGGCCACAGTGAATACGTTGATGGAGGTAATAACTAAGCTAAGAAATGACATAGAGGAAATGAGAACGAAGGATACAGACTCACACCAGCCACGCTCACCAAGACAATAGGATTGTTGTTGTTATAACTTTGGTTTTCAGTTATATATTATTTAATGTTACAATTTGCAGTTAAGAATGGTTTCCCTTTTCATGATCATTTAACTTTTTCTATAAACAAATTCTATGGGTTCAAAACTCCTAAACTTATGTTACGATAATTTATAATTGTTCAAATTGGAATCCAATTTAACGACCAGATTTTCAGAAAATTGTCATTCAACTAGACATTAATAGAGATTTATAGGTGATTTCGGTGATCAAACAAGAACCACCTTTTGAATTAAGGAATCAAGGGTATATTTGATTAATAGCTAACATTACTGACGGTAATGTGTTGAGGACGCTATGTTCCGACGGAACCTTCGGTACATCGACCAAGTATCTATGACGGAACCCTCGGTATCTAAAAAATGTTCTCCAACGGTTCCGTCGAAAATTCTTTGCTCCTCCTCCGACGGTTCCGTCGGAGGCGTGTTCCTCACTATTCCGATGCTTTTCTTTTTCGGTCGGTAAAACATTACCAACCGTTTGATCTTTTCGTTGGTAATAAATACCGATCGTGCCAGTGCCGACGTCAGTCTCCGTCGCACTACTACGTCGGTAAATGGGATTACCGACGGAATCCCCATGCTTTCCGCCGAAAAATTTCGTCGGTAACTCCTTATTTTCTTGTAGTGTAAGGAAGAAAGTCATTGAACTGACCTAATTATGAGGATCCCAAATAGAATATTACTTATTTTCTGTAGATTTTTTCATAATGATAGTTGTATAATTGATCTTTAGACTTGAGATTACCAAGTTATCTCATATGAGAATTACTGCGTTTTGATGCTACTTATAAATTATCTTAGGATAATTCAGTCAACAGTATTTGGATGTAGTATGAACCATATAAAGATAGTTTGAGTAATTCAATAAAAGATTCGTCACTTTAAAGTAATTAGAGAGCATGTTCTATTGTTCTTAATTAGTAGTGATTAAGGAATTTTTTGGCAAGAGTGAATTGACATCTAAAAAGGTTTTTTCAAATATCAATTATAAATCAATTACTAATTAACAAGAACCAATATAATTGGATACAAAAGAGTAGACACTATATCTATATTCTGTCCAATTAGATCATTGGAAGATGATATATATCACAACCATGCATGGACAGGTTGAGTCAAACGACTTTGACATTTCTAATATTTGAGTAGTTATGATATGTTGCTTAATTATGATTATAAGTTGTTTAATTGGAGAATTAAAGATAAATTAAAAGGAGTTTTGATTCATCTAATTAAAATTATTAGCAATATATTAGGAACCTAATAGGTCACACATAATGAGTAATTTAAAGGAGAAAAATCAATTTCAATTAAGTTGTGCTTAATTATAAAGTTTAAGAAACTTTATAGATCAAATATGAGATATTTGTTTTATTAAAATTAAATTAATTACAATTTGAATTTGACTTTAATTATAATTGAGGTGTTAAATTTTAATAGAAATTAAAAACCCTTATGCTTTTTCTATAAATAGGAATAAGCATAAGAAAACTATCACTCTTACTTATTCCTCTCAAAAGTTGAGTGACTACTTTGTGAATATTATTAGCAGCACTCTTGCTTTTTCCTCTCAAAAGTTGAGTGACTGCTCTATAGATAATAATAGAGACTACACGCGTGAACAACTCATGATTGACAAATCAAAAAAGTTTCAAAGTTTTTCAATACAAATATTGAATCAGGTACAATTTCATATTTTATTATTCGAGTTTAATTTTTCAAGTTATTCAATCATCGGGATCCAATTGGAAACCTTAAAATTTTATTTTTTTTGCTGCGCTCGTGATTCCATCAGGGTTGGTTTTTATGGCATCAGATCCTTCTTTAATTGTTTAACTTAAATTAAAAACTTGATTGTTATTGATTTAATGAAAATTAATTCTGAAAATTTTATATTGCTCCCTTGTCTACTTGTATGTTGAAATTATTTTTGGTTCTAGAAAAAATAAAATCAAATTATGCATTTTTGTTTATTTTGGTTATTGTGTTGTATGTTCTTGTTTCTAGAAATTGGCTTATGCGTCTATTGTCCTTGTGTTTATTAGTCCTTGCGTTTATTTTGATTTTTTTATGGTTGGTTTTTGGGATATGACCAGCGGCAAGGTTGCACTGGTTTAAGCCATCACTGGAGGCAGTTCGCCACTAGTGGGTAACTCACAAGTGGCGATTCACCACTGGTGAAGGGCGTTTACCTCGCCCATAGCAAAAGAGACAATAGGCACTGGAAGTTGGCGTCTCAAGCGAGGGAGGCAAGCAAAGGAGAGCTGTGACGGTGCCATAAAAAACAAACACTAAATCTGTAAAGACAACATGCATCCCACGTTAGGCAAGCGCATCTGGAGTAGATGTTGTAATGCACGCGCCCCACAAAAAAGTTCTGGCGCGTGCACTTTCACTTTTTATTTGTTTTTTTTTAATGTTTTAAAGCCTTAATTTCAATTATATTAATTTAATAGATATTAAATTGGTTTATATTCCTAATAAAATTGAAAAAGTGTTTATCTAAATGTTTGAAATTTTTTTTCAAAGGATAATTATTGTTAGGAATATTTTGGAATTTAGTTTAACAAAAAGTTGAATTATTAAATTAAATTAGTTATCAAATCAATAATTAGAATCAAGCAAAGGTTTTAAAGGATTTCTCTCATAATTAAATTATGTTAGAAATTATTAATGTAATGAGTTTATATTATTTTGATGAGACCAAAAATTTTAAAATTTCAAATCTCTCAATTAAATATTAATTACACGTTGAGGATGTGATAGTTACCTACATTATTTAAGAATAAAATCAAAGTTTTGTTTATTGTAAGACTTGTTGAGCAAAATTAAGACACTTTAACCCGAATATGTTTTATCTTAAATTAATGGGCCCTACTTAACTAAATTTATATAATTTGGATGAGCAAACTAATGATCATATAAATTTAGAGGCAAAGTTAGGAATATTATATATGATATATTTTGAAAAAGAGTTGTCACCTGATAGATTTAGGAGTCACATAAGATGTGATTGATAAAGTTATTATCTACCTCATTTAAGTTTAGTTAATTTGTTGAGTAAACTCAAGATCAACTATTTTTTAATAAAATCATAACCCACTAGAAAATTATTTGATAATTTCTCTATTTAATAGTAAAGGCTATTATTTTGATTAAAATAGTGGGAGTAATAAAAAATTTATTAGCTCCTTATTTTATTTGATTTTACAATATAAACTAATACTTGGTCTTTTATGCGTTTCGGTTATCGCATCAGAAGATGAATACTAATCTAACATTGAGGAGCATCGTGGATGCTAACAAGCTAACTAGACATAACTTCTTGGAATGTTTTTGTAACTTGAGAATTTTCTAAGGCAAGAAAAGAAGTTATATGTTATTGACAATGTTGTTCCACCAAAGCCTAGTTTAGATGCGACTGATGAGGCTTGGGAGACATATCATCATTATATTGATGACGTTAAATAAGCTATATGCATGATGTTGGCTAGTATGTCTCTAAAGCTTCAAAGACAACATGAGAACATGGATGCTCCTATTATAATTTTGCATCTTAAGGAGTTATTTGGTACACAAAGTAGGATGGAGAGGTATCAATTCTCTAAAGCATTATTTCAATAAAAGATGGCAGAAGGATCTTCAGTGAACCTATACATGTTGAAGATGATTGTCTGTATTGAAAAATTAGCCCAATTATGTTTTTTCATAGATCATAAATTGAGCATTGATTCAGTGTTGCAGTCTCTCAATTTGTTATGAACTTCCACATGAATCAAAAAGATATGCCATTGCTCGAACTGTTTAATATGCTTAAGATTACAGAAGGGTGCCTTAAGAAGGAACCCGATTCTATTTTTGTTATGGATTCTTCCAAGAGCGAGAAAAAATGCTCTAAGAAGAATTATAACAAGAAATAGAAGGCTTCTGATAGAGTAGTAAAGCCAAAAGGTGGTGCCAAGAAGAAGAACAAAGACAAGAGCACATGTTTTCACTGTAGAGTTAATGGACACTAGAAGAGGAACTGCCCAACGTATCTTGCTACCTTGAAAGACAAAAAGCTTAATGAATTTTATTCTTCAGGTATGTTTATAATTGAGAGCAATCTTTCCACTTCTATTTCATATTCTTGGATATTAGATCCTAGATGCGATTCTCATATTTGTAATAACATGCATATGTTATCATGGGTTTGATCATTGAGGAAAGGCGAAGTGGACTTATAAGTTGGCAATGGGGCAAAAGTTGTTGTGTTAGGTGTAAGAACTTGTAGTATAGCTTTGTCTTCTGACCTTATGCTAGAACTAAATAATTGTTATTATGTTTTAATAGTTACTAGAATAATCATTTATATTTCTTATTTAGATTTGAATAGATTTGTCTTTATTATTAAGAATAAGAGTTGTTCTTTGGATAAAGATGATGTTCAATATAAATCTGGATTACTTGCAAATAGTTTGTATGACTTAGATCTTGAAAAGCCAATTCTTAACATAAATAGCAAAGAAAAGAAAGTTAAGTGACCAAAATTCATCTTATTTATGGCATTGTAGGTTATGTAATATGAACAAAGCTAGAACCATAAAGTTATATAAAGAAGGATATTTTGATCCTTTTGATTGTCAATCATATAGAACTTGTGAATCTTGTCTTTTGGGAAAGATGACCAAACTGCTTTTTAGTGGAAAGGGAGTACATGCCAATGAGTTACTAAAGCTTGTACATTCAGAAATATGTGGCCCTATGTCTATGTGTGCTAGAGGTGGATTTTCATATTTCATTACATTCAAAGATGATCATTCTAGATATGGTTATATGTATTTAATGAAATAAAAGTTCGAATCATTTGAAAAGTTCAAAGAATTTAAACTTGAGGTTGAGAAACAAACTAGTAAAACTATTAAGACATTTAGATCAGATCAAGGTGGTAAATACTTGGACCACGAGTTTCTTGGTTATTTAAAGGAGAATGGGATTCTCTCACAATGGAATCATCCTAGAACTCCACAACATAACGGGGTATTTGAGATGAGAAATCATACTCTATTAGATATGGTACATTCCATGATGGTCGTTCAGTCTTTCCTGTCTCCTTTTAGGGATATGCCATTAAAACTACTGCTTACCTTCTAAATAAAGTTCCGTCCAATTTAGTTGACAAGACACCAGATATGATATAGACTGGTAGAAGACAAAAATTGTCATACTTAAAGATTTGGGGATATGATGTTTATGTGAAGTATGCAATATCTAATAAGTTTCAAGCTAAATCAGATAAATGCAAATTTGTGGGATATTTGAAAGAGAGCATTATATTTCAAATTTTAAAATCCTCTTAAGCAAAAGATGTTTGTCTTAAGACATGTTACATTCTTAGAATGAGAATTGATTCCTAAGGAAAGTAATAGGAGCGAGGTAGAACTAAGAAGTTCAAAAGTTATAAATTCACATCCAAATAAAACAAAAACTGTAGGTTGATACATATGATGTACAACTGAAGGTTCAAGAGACACATAATCTGCGATGCGCTAGTAAGATATGTCGTCCCCTATTAAATTAAATCTACATATAGAAAAAGGGAAGCATAATGTATTGTTCATACATGATGAGCCTATTAATTTCAAAGAAGCAATGTTTGACATTGATTCTTTAAAATTGCATCAGCCCATGAGATCTGAAATGTAATTAATATACATTAACCAAGTATGGACTTTGGTGGACGCACTGGATGGTATTGAACCTATTGGATGCAAGTGGGTTTTCAAAAGAAATACTAACATGAATGGTAATGTAAAAACATACAAAGCAATACTAATGGCTAAAGATTACAAACAAAAAGAAGGAGTTGATTTTGATGAAACCTTTTCGCTAGTAGTTATGATTAAATCCGTAAGGATCTTATTGGCTATAGTCATATATCATGATAATGAATTCTAGTATATGGATGTCAAAACAACATTTATCAATGAAAATTTGTTGGAGATGTATATATGACACAACCTAAGGGTTTTGAATCTAAGAGATTTCCTAATCAAGTGTGCAAGTTGCAAAAGTCTATTTATAGACTTAAGCAAGCGTCACATAGTCGGAACGTCCCTTTTAATGAGATAATCAAAGAGCTTGATTTTGTAAAAATTATTGACGAAACATATGTATATAAGAAGGTTAGAAGGAGTGTAGTCATTTTTTTGTGTTGTATATGGATGACATATTGCTTATTGGAAATGACATACAAATGCTCTAGTCTGTAAAAATTTGGTTATCCAAGATCTTCTCCATCAAGGATATTGGGAGAAGCAACCTATATTCTGGGAATAAAAATCTATAGAGATAGATAAAAAAGGTTACTTGGGTTATCCCAATCCATATATATAGACAAAGTGCTAAAGAGGTTTAATATGAAGAATTCTAAAAGGGGATTTTCACCCATGTTGCATGGGATTTCTCTCTCACAAAGTATGTGTCCTAAGATATAAAAAGAGAGAGATAAATGGATTATGTTCCATATGCTTTGACAATTAGATCAATCATGTATGTGATGACATGTATTATAACATATGTCTTTTATGCTTTGAGCATAACGAGCATGTTTTAAGTCAATCAAGGTGAGTGTCATTGAATGGATGTGAAAAAGCATCTTAAAGTACTTAAGAAGGACTAAAGATGTTTTCCTGGTATATGAAGGAGCTAAACTAAGAGTTCAGGAGTATTCAAATGCTAGTTTCGGTTAAATCTAGATGATAGTAAATTACAGTTAGGGCATAACTTCACTCTCAATAGTCGTGCTGTAAGTTGGAAGAGTTCTAAACAACCAACCATTGCAGATTTTATGATCGAGGCAAAGTACATTTCAGTGTCAAAGTCAACAAAGGAAGCAGTTTGGGTCCAGAAGTTCATCACTGAACTTAGAGTGGTTCCTAGCATTGTTAATTCTATAATGTTGTACTGTGACAATAATGACACCGTTGCATAGGGAAAGGAACTAAGGTCTTATCAACAGTTTAAACATGTACTCAAAAAGTTTACTTGATCAAGGAAATTGTAGAGCGGAAAGACACAACATTGGAGCGAGTTCCCACTGGAGAGATCTTGCAGATCCTCTCACTAAGCCATTGTCTCATAAGAGACATAATCTATATATGGATGGATATAATATTAGATACGTAGGCAATTGACTCTAGTACAAGTGGAAGATTGTTAGTTTATGCCCTTACAGCTAATCAGTTAGTTGCAATTTTAATGTATGATGTTATTATTTAATTAATAAAAGACATTATTTATCTTTATGTATATATTTATTACATTTGATATTTTAATACTAATGGTAAAATTCATGGATTAATTCATGTATAATTGAAATTATGATGAGATCATAATTATGAAATTCAATTTGCATTTATATATTACTTTCAAATGTTACTAGTCATAGTTTCATCAAGATGGGAGATTGATAAAACGGTAAAACTAACACATGTTATGTTTCTTTCTTACGAAGAAAGTAATTAATCTCATAAATTAAAGTACGTAGATACTTAAACTAATATGTGAGTGCTTATTAGAGAATAAGTTCACTAAATTGACCCGATTATAAGAATCCCAAATGAAATATTTCTTATGTGTCTATGGATTTTCTCATAATGATGGTTGTATAATTAATCCTTAGACTTAAGATTACCAAGGTATCTCATGTGAGAATTACTGTTTTTTTATGCTACTTATGAACTGTCCTAGGATAATTCAGTTGGTAGTTTTTGGATGCAGTATAAACTATATAGAGATAATTGAGTAAGCCAACATGGATTCATCACTTTAAAGTAATTAGAGAGAATGTTCTACTATTCTTGATTAAAAATGATTTAAGGAATTCTTTGGCCAGACTGGATTGAAATTTGAAAAGGTATTTTCAAATATCAGTTACTAATTAATAAGAATGAACATGATTAGATACAAAATAATACACACTATATCTATACTTTGTTTAATTGGAACATTGGATGATTAAAAAAACAAATTATACATCATAACCATGCATGGAGATGTTAAGTCAAACTACTTTGACATTTGTGATTATTGATTATTGATTATAAATTATTTAATTGGAGAATTAAAGATAAATTAAAAGGATCTTTAATTTATCTAATTCTAATTATGAATTAAAATTATAATTTATAATCTTTTTAATAAATTAAGAATCTAATGAGTCACAGATAAATAGCAGTTTAAAAGAGAAAATTTAATTTCAATTAAGTTGGACTTAATTATAAGGTTTGAGAAACTTTAAAGGTCAAATATTAGATATTTAATTTTATTAAAATTAAATTAATTATATTTTGAATTTGATTTTAGTTATAATTGAGGTATTTAATTTTAATATAAATAAAAATAGTAATAATTTTTTCTATAAATAGGAATAAGCATAAGGGAGCTAGCACTTCTGCTTATTCCTCTCAAAAGTTGAGTGACTACTCTGTGAATATTATTAGAGGTTGGACGCATAAATAACTTATGGTCAACACTTCAAAAAAGTTTCAAAAAGTTTATTGAGTCAGGTATGATTTCAAATTTTATGATTCGAGTTTAATTTTTCAAATTATTTAATTATCGGGATTCGAACGGAAACTGTAAAATTTAATTTTTCCGTTATGTCCATGATTTGATTAAGGTTGGTTTTTAACAAGGATAACATGCAAACTTGACAATAAAGTTTTTACATACTGTTAGTTTCTTAATAAATCAAAATTTAAACTAATACCAATATAATTATCAAATAAACTGTGTCTTCCACAAAATGTTTGAATATGCTTGGAATATATAGAGGACTAGCTAAGTTTTCAAGTTAATAGTAAGCATAGGTATGTAAGTACATAGAGCAAACTGATTTTTTTTTAAAATGTTTCAACTAGAAAAGAATAACATGAATTGATAAGGAAGAATATGAAGTTTCACGAGAGAGCTTTAGCTAAATTCAGTTAGCTTGTATAATCTTTAGCTAAGATTCTCAAATGGGCTACTGTCGACAGGCCCATACCATCACACATTCCGCACCAGACAAATGAACTGCACGCAACAACAGGCTGTACATAATCATGCAGAATATTTGTTCGTTATATGAGAGAGAATGTTTTATTCTTTTGTACAGAATTGTCTCCTGTATATATATCAACATTCACTAAATAAAACGTTGTCTTTGTATTTCTTCCAAGAAGAATTATCATGGTATCGGAGCAGAGTTTCTGCTTTACCTCTTAAAAACCTTACCATCCTAAAAACCCTACCTTGTAAATGTAACGATGGAGATTCAAGACAGCACAGAAATCATAGTTGATGAGGAAGCTTACCACATCACAGCCACAGATAACCTAGGGAATCCCCTCGTACATAAGCCCCTCGAAGGAGCAAACTATTTATCATGGAGTAGATCGATGGTTGTTTCACTGAAAGCTAAGGGGAAACTTGGCTTTGTAAATGGAGAGATAGAACCATCTGTCGAAAACAAAAAGCTTATGAGGAAGTGGAAAAAGGCAGATAATATGGTCATAGCTTGGATCATTAACTCGTTATCGAAAGAGATATCCGACTCCTTCCTAGTGGTGACGACGACGAAGGATCTTTAGGAAGAACTGAAGGGACACTATGGTGAAACCAGCAGACCTCACCTGTACCAAATCACACAAGAGGTTAGCAATATGAGACAAGGTAACAACACCGTGACTATTTATTTTACAAAGTTAAAAGGATTGTGGAATGACCTCGATGCCTTGATGCCGATGAGTACGTGTAACTATGAAAACGCTAGAAAAAATTTAGAATTTTTTATCACAAACAAATTGATGCAGTTCTTGTTAGGACTTAGAAAGGAATACGCCACTGTGGTGAGCCAAATTATATTGCCACAGGTAAATGAAACATACTCCATGATACTCACGATAGAGAAACAAAAGAATGTAAACACTGAAAACATAAATCAGATGGGGGTAGTAAGATCTCACATTAGTTGGGGTGGAGAACGAAGCACGCCTTATAAGGGTGTGAATACCTTCCCCTTGTAGATGCGTTCTCCCGAGCGAGTGTGTGGAAAAACAAAAATGTGCAGGTTGGGCCCAAAGCAGACAATATCTGTGGGCAGATAGTCTGGGCTGTTATAATGGTATCAGAGCCAGTACCCGGGCTGTTGTGCCAGCGAGGACGCTGGGCCTCCTAAGGGGCTAGATTATAAGATCCCACATCGGTTGGGGAGGAGAACAAAGTGTTGGACCCCACACCCCACCTTTCGGTGTTTGGGGGTGATACCCCGGCGTGTGTTTGCGGGTGATACCGCGGCAT
>JAOSBL010000212.1:35543122-35553502 GCA_027568915.1 Erythroxylum roraimae
GAACAATTGTTAATTCGCGAGTGTGTGGGAGGAACAAAACCTTGATGGCTAGGCAAAAAGAGGACAATATCTGGATGAGTGGGTGGTGATACTAGGTGTCAACCCAACCCTGAAAGACACGTTTTTTATGCCCTAATGCACCGGATCCCATCAGAACTCCGAAGTTAAACATGCTAGGGCAAGAGCAGTACTAGGATGGGTGACCTCCTAGGAAGTTCCGTGGAAAAACAAAACCGTGCGGGCTAGGCCCAAAGCGGACAATATCTGTGGGCGGGTGGTCTGGGCTATTACAGTAGCTCTCATGGCAAACATAAACACCTTTAAGAAACAGGTAAACCGGGACTTCATTGGGAAAAGATTCGGTAATCGGAGAGATTAAAAATTTTGTGAGCATTGCAAGGAAAAGGGGCACACGAAGGATACCTGTTTCCAGCTACATGGAATCCCAGAGTGGTACAAAGAACTGCAAAAGAAGAAGGGAAAACCAACGTATGCTGTGATGAATGTGAACGGCCCCTTCGAGGAACAAAAGATCGAACCAAAGTCCAAAACTAAAGTCAATATAGCAGCCCTCATGCTGCAAGTCCAGGACCTGATGTGCATAATTAAGGGTAAATCCTCGGTTGAGATTAATCATGTAGCTTACAATAGCTACCCAGGTACGTACCCAAAGTTTTCTAGTTTTAGCAGTAACAAAAATGATGATGGTACATGGATAGTAGACTCTGGGGCCTTCACACACATGAGCCATAATCCTATGATATTTACAAATAAAACCAAAATCCCTCACCTTAAACCTGTAATCCTACCGGACGACACAACCAATTCTGTTGACCATGTGGGCACTGTTGATTTCCATAAAACTCTTCAATTAAACAACATTCTTCACGTACCAACGTTCCACCAAAATTTGATGTTAGTCCACAGGCTAGCCACCCAAAATAACCTTGCTATCATTTTTGTGACTGATAAAGTGTATTTACAGGACCTGTGGACTAACGAAATTGTAGCTGTGAGCAAGGCGGACAGAGGAATATACAAAGTTGGAGTGAACAACCTGCTAAACCCATGCACCTTAAAAGGTCCTTCTCTAGATTTTTATATTCAGAACCCAGCTGCTAACCATGTTCAAGAAAACTTTGATATTTGGCATTTACGCCTCGGACATATTTCAAAAGAAAAAATCACACATTTACCAAATTTATGCATTTCACTTCCTAAAAGTATTCTGTGTGGTGTTTGTCCATTAGCCAAACAAATTAGAAAGCCATTCCCAACTCACAACATAAGCACCCAACGACCTTTTGAAATCTTACATATTGATTTATGAGGACCACATGGAATCAAAAATTTCGATGGCTCAAGGTATTTTTTAACCATAGTTGATGATTTCACAAGAGCCACCTGGACTTACTTATTAAATAGTAAGGATCAAGTGTACGAAACCCTAAAAATTTACCTAGCCATGATTGAAAACCAATACCAGACATCCTCCATTTGTATTCGTACTGATAATGACACCGAATTTGTCAATATTGATTGCAAAGAACTCTTCTAAACGAAAGGAATAGCCCGCCAAAAATCGTGCCCTTACACACCTCAACAAAATGGCGTTGTTGAATGCAAACACAAACACCTTCTCCAAATTACCAGGGCCTTGCTATACCAAGCCAATTTACCCAAACATTTTTGGGGAGAAGCTCTACTCATGTCCACTTATATTATCAACCGACTCCCTACCAAAATTTTATCTTGGAAAACCCCACATGAAAAACTCTACCACAAACCACCCTCCTACAGTAATTTACGAGTTTTTGGCTGTCTCTGCTATGCAACAAATACCAAACCCTTTAAAGAGAAATTAGAACCATGTGCATAAGAATGCGTTTTCTTGGGCTACATATTTGGACAGAAGGGATTTAAATTGCTTGATCTTAATGATCATAGAATTTTTGTATCACGAGATGTCATTTTTCACAAAACTCATTTTCCTTTTTCCAATCATATACACCAACCTCACACTCCTATTTTCCCACATGTTCTTGACAGCCCCACCGACCATATTACCACTCTCAACCTACATCCTTTCTCCTATCAACTAGACAACGTTCTACCTACTTCCCCACCTACCTCACCAATTAACAACCAACCCATACCACTTCCATCAGAGACACATACTACTACCTTTTCTCAAATCGACCCAAACCCAACCTCACCCCATGTTCCACCACTTTGACACAGCACTCACATCAAGTCTCACCCTTCTTATTTATGTGATTACATAACCTCCCTTCCATCCCTCGGCACAGCTACAACATCATCACCCCAGGTTTGTTCCCCATCTCATACTTCTTTATTATCTCATTCTTCCAACTCCTTCACTTTCATGGCCAACGTTGCCACTGAACGTGAACCTTTATCTTTTGCTACTGCCATTACTAATCCTATTTGGACTGCCCTATGAAGTTAGAGCTCGATGCACTTGAACAGAACAACACATGGGAGTTGGCCACTCTCCTAACAGGCAAACGAGCATTACATACAAAATGGATCTTCAAAATCAAACGTAAACTAGACGGGTCGGTGGATCGTCGCAAGGCCAGATTAGTCGTCCATGGATACAGTCAAAAGGAAGGTCTGGGCTACACCAAGATATTCTCCCCAGTTGCTAAGCCCATCACAGTCCGAGTGTTGATCGCGCTAGCCACTGCCTTCAACTGGCCCTTACACCACTGCGACATCAACAATGCATATCTCCATGGATCTCTCACCAAAGAGTTATACATCGATCCTCCCCAGGGGTATTCCAAAGCTACTCCAGGTCAGGACTTCCGTTTACAAAAATCTCTGTACGGCCTTAAACAAGCCGGTCGACAGTGGAACCACGATCACCTCCAAACTTCAGGCTTACGGTTTTCTTCAATCCCCTTCGAATCCCTGTTTATTCATAAAAGGATTTGCTCAAAATTTTCTAGCTCTCATCCTTTACATGGACGATGTCCTACTTACCAGTCCGTCAGAGGCACTCCTTATGGACGTAAAAACTTACCTACACAATATGTTCACTATCAAAGACCTCAGACCAGCTACATATTTCATTGGACTCGAACTACATCGTTCCATCGAAGGCATATCCATTTCACAAGACAAATATATCCAGGATATCCTTACGGAAGCCACTTTAACAAACCTGAAAGACGATATTGTTCCATTTCCTCAAGGCAGAAAACTCACACCCGATGATGGCCCTCTACTGCCCAACCTTGATCAATACTGCTGGATAGTCGGACAGCTCCTTTATTTAAACTTAACATGACCCGACGTCGCTTTTGCCGTCCATCAATTAACACAGTTCACCTCTGCCCCACGCCGGCAACATTGGGACACATTACTCCATCTCCTCCGCTACCTCAAGAACACTTCAGCCTATCGACTTCTGTATCCATTACAACCAGCAGTTTCCCTCCAAGTTTTCTCCGACTTCGACTGGGCCGGATGCAATTATACCCGGAAGTCCCTTACCGGCTATTGCGTTATGTTAAGCGCTGCTTTGGTCTCCTGGAAAACCAATAAACAACGAACTGTCAGTCGATCTTCCGTAGAGGCAAAGTACAGGACCATGGCCAGCACTCTATGTGAAACTCGCTGGATCACCTACTTACTCTGGGACATGCAGTTTTCGGCCTCTCTACCTATCCCCCCACATTGCGACAATGCAGCCGCCATTCACATTTCAAAAAACTCGGTGTTTCATGAACGAACCAAGCATGTTGAAATCGACTGTCACATCGTCCGTAACGCTATCACCGAAGGCTTCATCTCCACTTCCTACACTCCATCCTCCTCACAGCTAGCTAATTGCCTCACCAAGCCTTTATCATCCCTGGACCTGTCTTCGAATGTCGTCAAGTTGGGTCTGCTTCCACCACTGCCAACTTGAGGGGGGCTGTCGACAGGCCCATACCATCACACATTCCATACCAGACAAACGAATCGCACGCAACATAATCATGCAGAATATTTGTTCGTTAGATGAGAGAGAATGTTTTATTCTTTTGTACAGAACTGTCTCCTGTATATATATCAACATTCACTAAATAAAACATTGACTTCGTATTTCTTCCATGAAGAATTATCAGCTACGCAGACTGGATTACATGAATTATAAGTCATAAATGGTATAATAAAGCTATAAGCCACCCTTTGTTAAATCCCTTATCGCTTCAGTATTAGCCAGTTAATGGAAATTAAAGACGGTAGGGCTCCTCGCTAGTTTTCTTCTAACTTATAACTTTTGTTTTTCGGTTGGAATAAGTTAGGTATCAGTGAATCACTCGATCAATATCATAATTAATAAAAATATTATTTTGATAATATAAATTTTTATTTAATGATAGTAAATAATTAATATTATTTACTAATAGACATATATAGTTGATCCTTTTTTAAATTTGTATGTAACATCTTCCATGAAATATAGACCTTATATCACAAATTTGGACAGAATAATGTTGTTTTTCATTTTTTCCCAATTTACCTTAATATATAAAGAAGAAAATCTATTCATTGCAATATTTCATGAGTAGGTGGGAGAAGTTGCGCAGGACAAAGTGAACACTGTCAGTAATGTGATTCTCGTTGACTCGCATTTCGTTGTTTCTCGTTTAAAGAAACGAAAAGAAATTTGTAAATTTCATATGAAATTTGAATTAAATCTCTTAATTATCTTTTTTTTATTAGATCCAACCCCATCTTCTTAATCGAATTATTTTAAATAAGGTTGGCAATTGGGCAGGTTAGGTTCGAGTTACCAATGACTCAAATGCAATTCAAATTTATCAATCCTAATTCAAGTTCCATCATACAACTTGAGTCCAAACTTAATTGAAATTCATCATATTTGAAGACCGATTCAAGTGGACCAAGCCTAAAAATTAAAAACAGAAAATGATTAAAAACAAGTGAATGAAGAGGTAGTTTAAAGATAAATGCATGTTTGTAGTGCTTAACTTAGAATGACTATTATAAATGAAATTGCTTTTTAAAATTTTGTAAGAAATTTAAAAGAGTAGTTAAATATTCAAATATTAATCAATTTGGCTAATTTAAGATTTATTTTAAAGCTTTATGTGTTTTATTTAAGTGAATCTAACATTGAGTCATCTAGAGTTACATAAAAGAATTATAGTGAAATAAAGACATAATTGTTAGTTTTTTAATGCAAATTTTATTATAATATTGAAAATATTTCTCTCTTTATATGTTATCATTAAGTACCTTTAAGTTGGTTATTCTAGAATTCTCCATTGGTACTATAAATAGCGATATAATGCTTATATAAGAGAGGAAAATAGTAAAATTTATATCGTAAGAATAGTGTTATTTCATTATATGAAATGTGTAAGTATTTGTCTGTATTTTATTCTTTTTCCAACAAAGTGGTATTAAAGCCAATTATCTCATCAAAAGGAGCCTCCATTTCTTTGTACTATATATTCACAACTCACTAAACTCAACTATGAGAATTAGGCACTTAGGATGAAGGCCATTTTCAATTTATAAGATATACGAGATATATTCAACAAAAGCTATATGGAGTCTTAAAATGAGGAAAGCTTGACTTAAGCTCAAAAAGAAGCCTTGAAGAAACAAAAGAAGAAACATAATGCACTTACCATCATGTATCAAGGTTTAGATGAACAAATGTTTGAGAAAATAGCTAATAAAACCACATTAATGAAGGAGTGGGAAACTTTAGAAAATTCAGTGACGGGAGTTGACAAGGTGAAGAAGGTACAATTTCAAACTCTAAACACCAAGTTTGTGACACTTTTAATGAACAGTGATGAATCCGTTTTAGAGTACTTTATAAGAGTCATATGAGTGGTAAACCAAATCAAGAGGCTTGGTGAAACAATATAAGATGTTCAAATTCTATGTAAGGTCTTACGATCTCCTAGCTCTAGTAACACACCAAACTTTATAGCATTCCAGTCCCACACTTTGAACCAATTCCTATCCCTACTTTCCACAATAACAACCACCAACATCCACTAGTATTTTATTAATGTTATATTATTTTAACCTAATTAATTATTTTTAGTTGCTTTAATTTTAATTTTAGTTATTACTAGGTTGTTTTAATTTTTTTGAATTAAATTTTTGTTTATAATTGTTATAATTATGGGATGTTCCAAAGATACTACATCAGTCTTAACACAAGTTGCCACAAGACCTCCCCCAATTACCAATAGAAAGTGTGCTTGGATAGGGAAAACCACATCAGTCTTAACACCAGCTGAATCAAACTTGTGCAAATATCTCACTTTCAACTCTAAAGAAAGAAAACAATAGTACGCTAGTCTCAAAGCCTGACATATTAATGTCAGTAAGTATGGTCACTGTCCATCTTTAGACAAATTGCATATTAAAGAAAATTTTGATGATTTGTTTACTACTATGAGTTGGAGATATTTTGTGTTAATTCGTTGTCCGGTATTTATTGAATTAACTAGGTAATTTTATGCAACCTTCAAATTTTATAAACTGGATAATTTTACTTTTTGTAGTCCTAATGTGATATAGTATAGATTACTAGGTGTTGAATTAAATAGAGCATCATTGATTTTAATTTGGCCTTAGGTTTGATAGATGAGGAATATGATAATTTGACCAAATACAAAGAATTTGTTTTAACCATGGTAATTTTAATTATTTTAGAGTATGGAAATCAATGTCTTTTGACTCATTGGTTTATCATCTAAGTAAATCTAAGGATAGTAATCTTAATGAGCTTGAATGGATTTATATGCAGTGTTTTTGGCTTTTAATTATTCAAGAAGGAAGGTCATGATGTTTGCTTACACTAAAGTTGGGTTGTTCTTTATTTGGTGTATAGTAAACAAAGTACATGATAATTTGGGTGCTTGGTTGGCAATGCAGTTTAATACTGTTGTCTATTTTTAACAAGAATTTATGTCTTGGTTTCCTTATTACTTATCTCGCTTTTAATATTAATCTATTTGATATGAATAACACTGATATGCATATCGCCTGTAAAATGGAACCGTTGGATAAGGCTTGTTTAAGCAGGATGTAGTTACTTGAGTAACAAAGGAGAACATTTTGTTTTATAACATGTGATCCCCTCTAAAGAGGTACATCATCAACATATTTTAAGAGGATCGTGATGTTCCATCATTTATATATCTTCTGGCTCCACTAATCCTACATGAGCATAATTCTTGTCTGGAGATATTGAAATGTAAAATTTCTAAATTGGAGAAGAATTTGGATTCTCTGTTCCAATTCACGGGGGTGATACCTCCATGTCTACTGAAAACCATAGTACATCTCATTTTAGATGCTCGCAACTTAGAGGGAAGTTTTGTACTAAGTGCTTGATTTTATGTTGATTATTTTTGTGGCATGTGAGCATCCCTAATGTATGATTTAGGTGGGGGAGCAAGAAAATATATACTATAATAAACTTTGTGATTTGTGTTTGAACTTATGAATACTATGATTTATATGTTGATTATTCCTTATAATAGCTTTAAAATTTTCTAATTGTTGTTTAGAAATAATCCCTAAGTTATGATACATTTTGGTTTAAGTAATTATGCATAAAAGAGACAAGCATGATTAGTGTTTTTCATTAAATTGCTTTAAGTATCTCATTGGTTTTTTTTAATTAAAGTGTATAAGACTTGATGCATTTTGACACTTATGTAAGCTTTAAGCCTAAGAGCATTCATCACATTTGTGCTTATACAATTATTTTTGTTGTATGATATCAAACGTATCTTATTTATGCTAGAACTTGCTTTTGAATGCATGTTGAGATCACATTTTTTATAAATTTGTGTATAAAGATAATAAAGGCACTTAAGATAACCATTTTTTACTTAAACAAGCACACTTTAATTTTTACCCCTAGAAAACCATTTTGAGCCTTTCTTTTCTTAAATACTAACCTTGTTACAAGCCACTTTTGCCTTTGTTTTTAATATCCTTAATAATTTTGAAACTGTATATGAGGAATTTTATTAAGCTTATTTGTATAGGATTTTGACTATTTTCATGAAACGTAAATTAGTTGATTCAAATTACATTATTTTGATTTTTCAAGAGAAGTACAAAAAAAGAGAAATATCCTCTTTGATATTTTTATATAAAAGGAAAAAATATATAAAAAGAGAAAAAAGATTAAAAAAAGATGAGTTGATTGAAAGGATGATATTTGAATCAATTGAGTTTTGGACTGATTCAAGTTGAAACTTGTATAGATAAATTTGTATGATTTCCGTCAATATCTTTAACCTATTTTTTTTTTGTCATACCTTACTTAAGTCACATTACAACCATTATCAAGTCCCTTTGATTTGAGCATTAGGTTCATATTTGTTAAGTGGTGGAGAAATGATTTATAAGCAAGCTTATTGAAATAACTCGCTATGCTTTGAGTTGATCACCTTAAGTGCATAAAGTGAAATCTAAAAGAGGGTGTCAATTCTTCTTTCATTTTATTTTAATGGAATTAATGAGATGCTATGTTTTCATTATAACATTATGTCCTATTAGTGCTTGTTCTCTGAATTGTTATTTTACCCTAAACCTTTAATATGTATTAGTGTTTGGGATATTTTTGGATAACAGGAAAGAAGAAGAGAGGTTGTTACGAAGATGATTGATGTATTGAATTGATGTATGCTAGATGACATGAATGAGTCTGGTTTGAGGGAATTTGATAAGGTGTTATTTAGTTATGTTAATTAAAATTATCTCTTTTATTTTGACAATTTTTTGGTGCTTAAATAGGAAAATTAATATTTGTTTTGTTTTAAAAGATAAGAAGTGGAGGTTGCATCAAATTGGAACATTATTGATGAAAAATCATGAATTTTTGGAAAAAGTAAACATATTATTACAGTGAAAAAGGCGAGATCATACCTAATTTCAGATTCACTTCAAGAGTTGGAATTCAATTAAGAACTTATTTCCATCCCTATTATGTAGGGATTTGTATTTGTTTAGATAGAGATCTTTGCAAGATAGAAGTAGATTAGGTTTTGAGTAGGAAAAGAAGACAAAAACAAGTCAACCACCTTCTCCATCATTCTCTTTTCATTTCTTTGCAATTTTCTCTCAATATTTCATCATTTCTTCTATTTTTGGTGTTGGAACTAAAGTCATGTGTGGCTAAATCTAAATATTCTGATTTGAAAGGGATTCAAAACTTTATTTGTAACATTGTGAGGTTTTGTTCTAAACTTATATTCAGGTTGTTATTCAAGTATTTTTTTTAATTTTATGTTCTTATGTTTCATGAATAATTAATATTGATTGATCTGACATATTAATTTGAGGTTAATTATTCTATAGTTATTTATGAACTCAATGATCGATAATTGTCATGAACAATTGGTACAAGTAGCAAATATGTAATTTATTAATTTACATATTTAACTTACGAAAATAAGAAAACTAAATTGAATAGTTGTAGTTATTTCAATTATTTAATTTAGGATCTAGTCTTTTTTACTAAGCTTATTCTATCATTTAATTGATATAGAACGATATCATACCCAATCAATTGATGGTAAGTTTTGGTTTGAATATTGAGTTTCAATCAATTAATTTAGAAAAATTTGAGACTTATTATAACTATCCTAATATGTTTCAGACTAACAACATGAATTATGAAAATTATTCTTTTTAAACCAATGATCAATATTATTATTAGATGAGATCATCCCTTGAATCGACGTTAATTATCATTAAATTTCTCACTTTATATTTAGTTGATTTATTTTGAATCCTTATTATTTTTAATTAATTTAATAAACTCTTTTTTTAGATTTCTTAGGATGAAGTATATTAATAAATTGATTCACAGGGGAATAATGTAGCACTCAAAATTGAAGATGAAGACATATCGTCATTTTATAGGAGAGATGATGATCATAATATTTTATAAACAACCAAAGTATATGATAATCTTGTCGTAGAAAGGGATGAAGACTATTTTAATGACGAATTATATGATAACGATGATACTTTAGTTGAATATAATAATGTAATTAACGATGATGATTTTGAAGATCTTGATTATGATGATTGAATATATCTTAAAAGTACTCCTATTACCTTATTATAATATCATCAATATTTAACTTAGTAATATTAATATTTGGATTTAGTTGCATAAGTTTTTACATATTGACACGTTTTTGTTGTTTAACTTTATTAATAATGTTGGACCCCGATCTGTCAGTGGAATTTAGAAATAAGAAATGATGTGCAATTAGTGTTATAATTATGCAGGGTGGAATGAAAGTATTTAGGTTTTAAGGAAATTATGAGAAAAGAATTATAGAT
>JAOSBL010000212.1:35555067-35570016 GCA_027568915.1 Erythroxylum roraimae
CTTGAGTATGTTTGTATAAAAATGAATGGAATGATATATGATTGTGACTTGAATTATGGATGGATATTATTGAAGTGTTTAGAACTAAGATTGCGTTGTGCTGGTGTTTGGGTTCCGGACAGAAGGTCCGATGTTGATTTGTGTCGTTTGGTTGTGGATTAGAAGTGTATTTTGTCTTTGTAGGAATTTTTGGGCTGTCAAAATACAGCCGTTATGCTGCCCGATTTTTGAGAAAATCGGGAAATGGCAACATATAGAACAAGATTTTTGAATAAGTTTAAGTGAGTTGATTAAGGATAAAGGTTAATATGAGTTAAATAGAAATGTAAGATGTTAGATTCTGATGAAATGAGAATGTTAATGAATCAAGTGAATTTTGTGATATAAGATGAATTAGTATTAGATTAAAAAAAAATATATATCGGGATTTTCGGATTAGTCTAAGGTTTCCGAGGTTGGACATCAGGGGATACGGGTTCCAACAAATAATATTGGTTTTTCTTTATTATATTTCACATATGTGATGTTTATTTTCTTAAATATGTTGTTTATTTTTTATAGGTATCCAACATTATGACACTTGATAGAAATAAAGGAATGATGGTGGATTTTAGAGGAGTTCTACAACATAGTAATGTGCAAATTAAACCAAATCAATCAATTGATGGTAAAAATTCAATTTTTAGACAATAAGAACATTATACCTTAAACAATAAAAAATCTAGTAATGTAGGCTTGAAATTTCTTTATGCCTTCACTTATACATATACTTTAATATGTATATTTATAGTTTAAACATTTTCTTTTCATATACATTTATTGTCAAATGAAACAAGGTGTCTTAGAGTACAGAGCCACAATGTAGCAATGTGTAAGTCCTACCAAATCAGTCAATTGAATATAGAAATTGAAATCCTAGATGACAATAACATTTTGAATTGTAATGCTAATATTATTGCCAAAGTGACTATGACTAACAATAAGATATTTTTGTCAATCCTACATATTACAGAGGCTATGAGTTTGAAGACTGGTGTTAGTGATCGTTTATGGATATGGAATATGAGGTATGAATATTTGAACTTTAATTCACTTAAAGCTTTGGGAGAAAAGAAGATGGTAAGAGGCATTCAAGTATAGTTCGTCTTAAATAACTATGTGAGGCATGCATGCTTGAAAAGCATTCAAGGAAAAGCATTCTAAACTAGTCAAGTTCAAGAGCTACCAAGCCACTCCAACTTGTTCATGTAGATGTTTACAATCCCATCAATCCTTCATCTTTTGGTAAATCTCTTACTTTATTCTCTTTATTGACAATTATAATATAATGACATGGGTGAACTTTTTGACATACAAGTCTAAAGCTTTTTAAATGTTTAAAAAGTTTAAATAATTGGTTGAAAAAGAAATTGGTTATGAGATTAAAGCTTTAAGAAATAATATAAGTGCAGAATTTACTTTTAATGAATTTAAGAGTTTCTGTAAGCTATATGGAAATCGTCCTTTTATAGTACCTAGATTTTCCCAATAAAATAGAGTAGTTAAAAGAAAGAATCAAATAATTTTAATTATAGAGAGAACTGTATTGAAAAGCAAGATGATGCCTAAGGAGTTTTGGGGGTGAAGTAGTTGCATATGCATTTATCTTTCAAATCATAGTCATACAAATAGCTTGAAATATGTTACTCCATAAGAAGTCTATAATTTAGTGAAGCCTTCTGCGTGACATTTAAGAGTGTTTGAATTTATTGCATATATTCGTTTTCTAAAGCAAGAAAGTACAAACTTGAAAACCAAAGTAAGAAGTTTGTTTTTATTGAATTTGATGAGATCTCAAAAGGTTATAAGGTGCTTAGTCAAAGAAACTGAAAGAATGTTATTAATAAAGATGTTGGATTTGATGAAAAAGCATCTTGGTATCAGAGCTTTCAAATGGATATATATATTATGGTTTCTTTCTATATTTTGAAGATCAAAAAGGAAAAGTAGATTGTTTAAGAAATTGAAAATGATTTTTCTTTAGTAACCTCACCAACTTCATCATCTTAAGTATCACCATCCACATATTTACCTATTAAGTGTGGGACCTTGAAGATATTAAAAACTTAACAAAATTTATGATGATCCTAACTTATTTTGTCTACTTAAAGATATTGAACTTTTAAATTTGAAGATGTCTACAACAATGAGAAGTGGATTCATACAATGTGAAGAAACTTAAGCTATCAAAAGGAATGATATGTCAAACTTATTTCTCATCCTAGAAGTCATCATGCCATTATAATCAAATGGGTATACAAAATCAAGAAAAATGTCAAAGGTAAAGTAGATAGATATAAGGTAAAGCTTATTGTCAAAAGACACAAGCTAAAGTAAGGCAATAATTAAAAAGATATATTCGTTTATGTTACTCTCTTAAAAATAATACTATGAAGAGATTCTTATTTCCCAACATTATTGAAGGATTCATCAATTAGATTTCAAGTCTAATTTCCTCAATGGATATCTAGATGAAAACTAGTTGGATATTTGGTTGAGGGCTAAAAAAATAAAATATTCAAGTTAAAGAAGGTGTTATATAACCTAAACAATTGGCACGAGCTTAGAATAGTCAAATCAATTATTATTTATAAGATAATGGTTTTACGAGATGCTTACATAACTATGCTCTTTATATTAAAAAGTATAAAGATAATTTTTTATTTATTGGTATCTATTTGTATGATATTATTTTCACAGGCAACAACCTATAAATGTTTGAAGAGTTCAAAGATTCCATGACTTAAGAGTATGAAATAAGTGACATGAGATTGATGTCTTAATAATTAGAGATCAAGGTGAAGTAAATGAAAGATGAATTTTTTATCACTCAAGAAGGTTATGTTAAGAAGGTGCTTAAGAAGTTGAAGATGTTAGAAAGTAAGTTGGTTGACACTCCTATGAAGTCTGGAATAGAACTAATTTTGATGGACAAAATGGTGTAGATTAAACTTTGTTAAAAAGTCTTGTGAGAAGCTTAAGGTACTTGACTTGCACAAGACTAGATATCTTATTTATAGTTGGACTTATTAGTCATTGGTGGAGATATCGTCTAAAGTTAACTTGAAGACAACAAAGATAATTCTTCAATATCTTAAAGATATAATTGACTATAACATGTTTTCCTCATTTCCCAAAAACTTTAATTTAATAGATTTTATAATAGTGACTTTGTCAAATATCTTAATGATATAAAAGGTACCAATGGTTTTTTTGTTCTTAAAACATAATGCGATCTCTTGGTGTTCAGAGAAACCATCCATAGTCACACTCTTTATGTGTGAATCATAGTATGATGTAGCTACTTCCTGTACTTATCAAGCTATTCGGTTGTGAAGGCCACTGAAAGAGTTTCATTTATAGCAAATTGAATTAACAAAAATGATAATTAACAATAAACCTGGTAAAGCTTTAACAAAGAATCCAATATTCTACGATAAAAGAAAGCATATTAATATAAGGTTACATTTTATTCAAGAATGTATTGTTAAGAAGGAGATTAACTTGGAGTTTGTGAAGTCTCTTGATCAAGTTGTTGTCATTTTTTTTAAGTTCTTCAAGTATTATATTTTTAAAAAATTACAGGTAATACTTGTAATTGTAAAAAAAATAAGTTTATAAAGGGGTGTCATAAATAAACTTGACTTTTGAAATTCTAAATCAAATTTGAAGTAGTCAAATGACCAATCTTAATCAATTCATCTTATTTAAATTTCTGTTAGAGGTTTTATGTGTTTAAATTCAAATGTATCTAACACTGAGTCATTTAGAGTTATTTATAGAGATTTATGGTATAATAAAGACAAAATGGCCAATTTTTATTATTTAAATTTTATTATGTCATTGCTAAGATTTCTCTTTTTGTATTCTATTGTTAAGCGAGTTTAAGTTGGATAGTCTAATATTCTTTATTGGCTAAATGTGTAAGTATACGTGAGTATTTTAACTTTTTGACAATAAATTTATAAAGCCAATGGCCATATTAGAACCATGATCACCTATATAAGAAGTGATCTTGAAGATTAATCATTGCAAGTGATGGCTTGTGGGATATTTTGTCAATGCAAATAGCTTATGAAAGAAGTTATCGGATACATTTGAGAGGCAAATATAGAGCAAACTCAAAATAATGTTATTTTGTTACAACAACAAAGCAGCTAGTTTTTAATAAAAATGGTCAAATTTCGGATTGGACCAAGTTGTGGAATATGAGGCTAAGTCTGATCCAAAATTAGAAATTAAAAAAAGTTTAAACTTAGCCAAAAACCTAAATAATTTATGTCAAATCCCTTATTTCAGACTGAGTTAATTTTTTTTTTGTCATGCCCAATTCTAATTGTGATTTTGCTAAGATTTATGTATGGAAAATTAAAGGATATCAATTAAATTATATCATTGTAATAATAAAATTAGTATGAATTCTTTTGTGACTAAGATAATGATAGCAAGCCAAAATTAAAAAATATTTAATTTTTTTGTTGAACAAAACTTTGATTAAATTCGAATATTAAATTGAGCATTATTATTGTAAATGGTTAATGATCGTCAAGTATTTTTAATTTTTCACATCATTTTGAATTTTTTAAAATTAATTAAAACTTAAATTTGTTTTAATATAATTTAATAAAAAATATTTTTAATAGAAAAAGAACAACAATATGAGAGTAAATTTATAAACATGCAATTCTCTTTTTGGCATTTTATTTTAATGAAAGAAATTTTTTATTATTAAGTTATATGTTTTAAAAAATAAAATTGAAAATTTTCAATGTGATAAAATTGGAAATAATTGTTTCTAAAGAGTTCTTATTCCTTAAGTAAACAAAAATATCATTATAGAATCATAAATCGTGTAATAAATCGTGTAATTGTCTTACCTCCGAGTTTGGAGTAGGCTTTCGTGGGTTCATCACATGCCCACTGACTCTGCAAACAATATGTTGGGCTTTGGGAGATCCCAAGTGCTTCTGTCCACAATTCAAGTCAAATGACTTGATGGGCTCAAAGTAATTAAAACAACACAACGACGATGAACGAGATCGGATTCAATCTCTGTTACCTGCAATTCTGTCACTCTTTGGAGGCCACTGTGAGTGTCCTCGTTGAAATTACGGGAAGAGGAAAGGTGGGCGTTTGAGATTTTGGAGTTTATGGAGATGGGATTGAAGAAAGTTGAGATCTTTATGGTGTAGGAGAGCAAGTAAGAACAAAAAAGTTGGTCATATATGATACGTGGAGACATGCCAGGTTGGGTTCATCCTAAGAGCCTCCTTCTCGTCACAGTCCTCTTGGTTTTACTCATTTTCGTATTCACCAACCCAAAACAGGTGTAATTATGTTGTTCCTTTCGATAAATTTTAGTGCTGCTTGATGTGTGTTGTGTGGATCTGATTGATGATTTCGGTTTTTGTCGTCTGGATGAGCATTAATGCACTTGATTGTGATGCGGGTTCTTGTTTTTGGTACTTTTTAATAGATTGTTGATAATTGAGACGCCCTGAGGAGCTTGTATGCAACAATGATATTGGTAGAATGTCGTTTACTCCATATTGATCTACGTTTAATTTTTTTTATTTAGCATTTAGATTATGTTAGGTTAGCTCTTCATGAATCACACTGTCTGGATCAGAAAAGGATTGAGGAATTATGTGGAGTTAGAATTAGGAATTTGAGAGACATTTTCCAAAATGAGTATATTAAATCATATTCTGGTCACATAAATGGTAGTGGTTGAACTTTTTTCCTGTTCGGTGCCATTGCATTGATATATATCATGCTGTTTCTTTGTTGCTGCAGCTAAATCCAAGCTCACATTTTTCGTTGTTTTACTAAACTGTAATGTATTTAACTTGTGAGCGCATGTCTTTTAATGTGTTTAACTTTGTTCTTCTTTTGGTGCTTGGGAAGAAATTTATCTAGTTTATTACACAGGTTGAAGACAAGCCAGATGAGGTTTATGAGATCACGCATAGAGTATACTTGGATGTTGATATTGAAGAACAGCGTTTAGGTATACCTCTTAGATCTGCACGATTAAAGATTTATCCGGCAGTACTTGACTTTATATTAATGTTTTAAAATCAGACTGAAAATTAAACCAATAAAATAAGAGATTTAAAGGTTTAATCGGCATTAGACTGTCATAAAACCGATAGATAATAAAGATTAATAAAATTAAAGAATTTAAAATAAGATTGGAGAAGGAGATTATCTTTGTCTATTGAAGAAATTAGAGTTTAATTGATGAAGAAAACTGTCAAATAAAAACTAACCAATTTATTATAGTTTATAAAAACTGTTTAGTTTACGAAAATCGATCGATTTTTAATAACAAAAATTATTAAGATAAACCGACCTAATAAGTTAAACGGTTCAAAATTTTTATTTTAAGCCAATCAAACTGGTTTGATTTTTTAATCATTGCTTTATATTTGCCATAATTTCTCATTCACAACCCCTTTTATCCAAATTTTTTCCCTGTCAAGATCAGTAAAAGTAGAATACCATATGAACCATGCTTGTCCTGTTGCAATTGACCTCAAATTGCAATCTCTACTTCGTTGTTGCTTTTTCATCCGGTAGTAACGTTGCTTCTCTTGCAGGTAGAATTGTTATTGGTTTATACGGACAGGTTGTACCAAAAACTGTAGGTACGTTGTTTAAATATTGTTAGTTTGTTAACACCTATTGCATATAGATCATTCAGAGTGTTTTTCTCCGGTAGTAATCATAACATTCAATTATCTGACTGATGCCTGCACTATGAATGGAGTTTGCTGTCGTATCCAGGTCACACAACTACCAAGCACAATCAAAACATTCAAATATTTGATTTCCAAAAGAAAAAAATTCAAATATTTATGCTGCTTCAAACAAGCATCACAAACTGATGGAAGAAATTTAGGAGTCACAAGATGTATCTTTGCAACTGAGAAATAAAAGTTGTGCAGAATTTCTTGTTGCACCTTAAATAATGATTTAATTATGTTGCGCATCTTGTGCTCATCATTAGCCATCAAGTGGGCTAGAATCATTTGAATTCACTGTACTGGTACAACATTGCCAAAGTATTTGATTCAATTACTTCTCTTTTTACTGATAACGCTTGAGCTTTTCTTTGCAGAAAACTTCAGGGCTTTGTGCACAGGTACTTAGACCTCTTTTTTCTGTTTATTCTTCTTTACTAAAGGAATGTTTTAAATAAATTCTACATCAAGGTTATAAGTTTACTGACTTGCAGGGGAGAAAGGAAAGGGTTCAAGTGGGAAACCTCTTTACTATAAGGGCACACCCTTTCATCGTATTGTATCAGGGTTCGTGATTCAAGGTGGTGACATAGGTCGTGGAGATGGGAAGGGAAGTGAGTCTATTTATGGTGGCACATTTCCTGATGAAAATTTTAAGATAAAGCATTCACATGCAGGTGCTTCAACAGTTCAATTTTTGACTTTTTCTTTAATCAGTTTACAGGTGGCTCCAAACATGAAGTCAGTGTTGTGGGAGCCATCAGTTTTTCTTGACTACCATTTTACAGAGGTTGGTCATTTATTTCTGCAGGAGTTGTTTCTATGGTGAATTCTGGACCTGATTCAAATGGCTCTCAGTTTTTTATCACCACTGTCAAGGCTAGCTGGTAAGATTTTATCTGGTGGACTGTCGAACAAAGGGTTGCATGAAACATCTTCGTTATCCCACTTTGATCAAGTGATTGTTTCATTTGGCTTTTTAGGCATTAAAGTGAATCAACTAGTGGCTAAATGACAACATTTTTATCCATTTCAGTTGCTTCACATTAATCAGTTCAATCAATCTTATGAGCAAGATTCATGAAGAATTTGCCTTTGATTAACCAATTATGCATTAGCCCAGACCTACTGTAGTATATGTGCATAATTTTCTCCACAAAATGCTGTAGTATATGTAGCAGATCAGATTAGAGTGTTGATATGTGTACAAAATTGACACTTCAATATATTAGGTTGGATGGAGAGCATGTTGTCTTTGGCAAGGTTATTCAGGGCATGGACAATGTTTACACAATTGAAGGGGGAGCAGGAACCTACAGTGGAAAACCTAGAAAGAAGGTAGTCATTGCGGATTCTGGGGAGATACCTAAGAGCAAGTGGGATGAAGAGAAATAGAAAACACCTGATTAAGTTGACAATAGCAAGTTTTTCCCATCAACTTCCCTAATTTTTTTCTTTGGAAACTCACAAGCTTATGTTACCTTTGTACCATGTCTGTGAATTGGTTGAGTTAGATGTTACCAATTTTAGGTTTTTACGGGTAATGTGGTAGTCTGCTTTTTTTGCATCTGACAATTCTTGTTAATACCAGCTTGCTGAGCCTTACATAAACCAGAAGTTCCTTCCTTTTACAGGATGGTTAATATCAGCCTGTTCAGGCTTATGTGAATCAAAAGGAATTCTTGTTACCGGCATTCTACTCTTTAGCCTTGAGCATGTTTATGGCCCTTGTTTATTTCCTCGTGTTGATGGGGGTGATATTAAACTTTGTATGAGTAAACCTTCAAGAGAAAGTATGAAAAATGCAGAATGGTTCATTGGTTCTTGATTCTGGAATAAAACATTACGGTAATCCCTTTTCTATAGACGACATGTCCTTTCGAACAATATAATAACTCGCTTCATCTCCAAACCCAATTTTGAATCTCTGTAATTGCCGTCGGTCATAATTCAAGCCACCAGATCAGGTACTGTGATCATTTTCTCCTAGCCTCTGCATTTAGTTTCCTTTTTCCTTTCCATCTATTTGTTCCCAACAATCACACTTTCAACAATTATTGGTCCAAAAATTTCCAAAACTGCTCCCAAGTGATGATGGGTTAACAACTTGAAGTATCAGAACTCTTAATCACAACTTGATAAAAAACATTAGAATCGTATAAAAATGAGTATTTTGATTATTATATGATTTAGTTCGTAAATGATTAATCAAAATATTTTATATCTATAATAATCGGTTAAATAATTTTTCAAAGATTCAATAAATTGTTTATTTTAAATAAATTTAATTATCTTTTTGATAAGAATAAAATTAAAGAATTATAAAAATTTTATTTTACTATAAATAAAATAAAATAACTGTTAAAAATTAAATATAAAAGACCATTATATCTACATTTACTTATTTTTTATTTTTTATTTTAATTTCAGGTTATATCCATAGTCCCTTTAAATAATAAAAATTTAAAATTCATTCAAGTTTTATTTTTTATTTATGTAAAGTAAAAAATAGATAATCAATTATATAATATTTTATTATTATAATTAAAAAGTTTATAAACTAAATTTCTTCGGAAGAGAGAGAACTGAAATAAGAAAGTTTAGGGTCCAAATAAACCCACGAAGTTTGTAAACGAGTTAAAATAGTACCTAAACCCAACAAGTAAAACAGCTCTTGCTAAGCGAGAAACGTCCCTCTTTGGATCAAGAACTTTCTTTCACACATCTTTCAGTCTCTCGCTAATATGGTTCTCGAGGTATCAGATTCTAATCTTTCGTTTTCATATAATTCTGATCAATCGATTACTGACAATAATTTATAATCTTGTAACTGTGTTTTTGTGTTCCGTTAGGCGACTATGATATGCATCGACAACTCAGAGTGGATGCGAAATGGGGACTACTCGCCGTCGCGTTTACAAGCTCAAGCTGACGCCGTTAATTTCATTTGTGGTGCCAAAACTCAAGTAAAATTTTTAATCTTGTTTTGGGAAAGTTTTTGAGCTTTTTGGTCTCTGGTGTGAATTAAGGTTCTGGGCTGCGGTTACTTTGAGGAAATATGTTTTCTTTATGTATATGTAAAGCCGAAGCATTTTGTTACTGTTTTGCAAGTTTTGTGCTTTTTGGTTGCTGGTGTGAATTAGGGTTCTGGGTTTCTGTTACTTTGATGAAAAGGGTTTTATTTTATGTATTTTATTTTATTTTAATTTTGTTGGTGAATGACAGTCAAATCCGGAGAATACGGTGGGAATTCTGACAATGGGTGGGAAGGGAGTGCGTGTCTTGACCACTCCTACCAGTGATCTCGGAAAAATTCTCGCTTGTATGCACGGTAATGTCATTGGATTCTTCTGTTTTGTTTTGTTTTGTTTTCTATGTCTTTGGCAGATTTGTTTTTCCGAGTTGGTGGTGGTCTTAGTGTTTGTTTTAATAAGTTGGGGTAGCTTTTAGCAGATAGAGGTTTGATCTTGACAGAATTTGGAACTTTTGCCACTACTAGGAAATTTTTGCAGATAAGGAGTTTGGTCAGAATTTTGAACGAGAGAGAAAAGTTTTTAAAATATAGGTTATATGGAAAGGCTTGAAGTACCTGAGTTGAGCTCTAGTAAGTGTTTTGTAGTAAATTTAGAGTTGAAGTTGTTGCTGATTGAAGAATGGTTTGTTTAGCTGATTGATAGCTGTTAAAATATTGGTGTGAATTGAATCTGTTCCTGAGCTTGAAATGAATGCATGATTAATTGTTACTACTAGTAGGCTTTTGTGATATGCCTGTTCAAATTGGAACTTTGAGCCAAAACTCATCATATGGATATCAGACTCGGGGGGTTTGTTCTTAGTTGTGTTGCTTTCTCTTATCTCAGTACAACAAGCATTGTATTTTCTTTCACATGAAAAAGACCTCTCTTTCTGGCTTTCATAGGTCTTGAAATGGGAGGTGATATGAACTTAGCAGCTGCTATCCAGATTGCTCAACTGGCTCTTAAACATCGTCAAAACAAACATCAACAGCAGAGAATCATTGTTTTTGCTGGAAGGTAGATTATATATTGATTGGAATTTTCTTGTGCATTCTTATTAGATCAAGGTTTTCTCACACTCAATGTGTCACAGTCCTGTTAAGTATGAAAAGAAGGCACTGGAGATCATAGGAAAGAAACTGAAAAAGAACAGTGTTTCTATTGATATTGTAAACTTTGGAGAAGAAGATGATGGGAAGCCTGAAAAGTTGGAGGCTCTACTCACTGCTGTTAATAACAATGATAGCAGCCACATTGTTCATGTTCCACCTGGTCCAAATGCTCTCTCTGATGTTCTTATCAGGTTTGAAAGTTCTGTCCTATTTGATAAATTTAGTACTGGGTGAAATTACGAGGATGGAAATCGGTGATTACTTGTCAAAAATGATATGGATCCAATGACTTAAGATTAGTCTTTTCTTGTCAATAACTTGAGCATAAACTGTGATATATTTGACTAGGGAAAGAGCAATACACATCAGAATGTAGTGATAGCTAGGGTCATTGGAAACTTAATGGTTATAGCAGGATATTTTGTAAGCAACTGACTCGATTTGCCCTTAGGAGAATATAGTTAATTCTTTATGGTACATCCCTTCAACTGAAATGTATATATTTCTCTGGCAGCACTCCTGTATTCACTGGTGATGGAGGAGGAAGTGGTTTTGCTGCAGCGGCGGCAGCAGCTGCAGGTGGAGGTGACTTTGATTTTGGTGTAGACCCTAACTTAGATCCTGAATTGGCTCTTGCACTTAGAGTATCTATGGAAGAGGAGAGGGCAAGGCAAGAAGCTGCTGCCAAAAGGGCGGCTGAAGAAGTTGGTAGACAAGAAGGAGAGGAAGCGTCATCCAACTCACAAGATGCCACTATGGTTGACAGTGAGAAAGTTAGATCTGTTGAAACAACTGAAAATGCTAAGGATCCAATGGTTGGTTTCTTTTTGACTTAAATCTTCAATAATGTGAATTTGGATGTATTTGTAGAGATGCTTAAATATTTAAATATGCCCATTGAATAAATATTGCCGATGTTGTTGTTTATATGCATCTTTCAAACTTTTTAAATAGACTTTGACACAATAGTGAGGTGACAGGAAGAAGCTAACACATTGCTACAGCAAGCTATTGCATTATCTATGGGAGCCTCCGGATCTGATCCTTCCGTGCATGATGTTGATATGTCTGATGCAACTAATGCAGATACAGAGCTGGCAATTGGTAAGTTCTTCTGTACGTAGCTTAAGGCTCTCTGCACTTGTAAGTGACTTTATCTTTTGATCAATTGCTGAACTTAAAGTTTAATAATAAAAATAGTTACCAATATAAGAATCATTTCACGAGTGGAGGAGAATAAATATGTCATGTCTTGTTTCTATACGTCAAGGATTTCTTAAACATAATTAGTTAACTGCACTTTTCCATTTTCTGCATCTGGTGCATGCAGCTCTTCAGATGTCCATGCAAGATGGCACGAAGGAATCCTCAAGTAAGTCTGATGTAAGCAAGGTGCTGGAGGATCAGTCGTTTGTTTCATCTGTTCTAGCATCAGTATGTGTCTCAAACTTGCCATAGAAATCTTTACCCAACTATCCAGCACATGGTTTTTAATCACTGTCTATATTCTCACAGCTTCCAGGAGTCGACCCTAATGACCCTGCTGTCAAAGATATGCTTGCATCTCTGCAACGCCAATCTGAGGTATCTTAATTAAATTAATGGCTTATTTTTTGTGTTTACCCATTCTGTTATGAATATCGAATTTTATCAACTGCTTATCTACAATCAGCAGTCTGAGGAAAAGAACAAGGAAGACAAGCCATCAAGTGATGGCAAGTGAGATGACGTTTGCTGCTGCCCCGAATTTTCTTAGCAATGGCGCCTATTTCACATTCTAGTGTTCTACCTTGTAGTAGCATGGATGGAGTCTTAACGTTACTGCAATCATGCATCCTGAGAGGGCTATGCCAGAAACCTAAAGAGGCAGATCTTGATGGAACATTTGTTGAATTTACTATGATTTATATGATACTATTGTTGGCAGTTGTCAGATTTGAATGATTCAATTGCCCAAATCATTTGATGTGAAGTATTTCGTGTATGGGATCTATTCAACATGTTGGTCCACACTTTCACTTCTGTTATCATCAAGTTGATTTATGTTTTAAACTTAATGAATGCTTTGGTTTTCTCTGTTTTCAAAGGCGGGATCAATCCGTTGCAACTCTGAGGTGTTGTTTGTTTCCCTTTTTGTCCCACGTTTTCTGTTGACACCGAAAAGAAGGAAACAAAATATTAAAACATGTTTGCTTTAACGGTGCCTGGTCTCTATCAACATTGTGTAAACAGAAAATTTTGTGTTTTCCTTCTCAGTTGTGGCAATTTGTTGCGAAAGCCAGAACAGCTATGCCTAACCCATCTTTCTTGGGTTTTTCTGATCATTTTCTTTACCAGTTGAAAGTATTCGGGCGCTGCCACCTCCTGTTTCCAGTCTATGACGCCACAGCTTCTTCTCTCAACCACAAACTCAACAGACATGGCCTCAGCTACAGAAAGTTTTCCCAACGTGTTTTGTTTTTCCAGAAATAATGTTCTGACCTTTCTAGCTAAAATCTCAAATATTGACATTAGAATTCTGGCAGTAGAAGAGAAGCACGAACCTTTCTAACAACTCTTCTTGAATTTAGTTTTAGATTTCTGAGTTATCTACTATGTCGGATATTTTATGATTAATGAAATTGATTTCATATATTCTTTTAAACAAATTTTCAATTACGTCTACAATTTAATTTGAAATTGCATTTTATGATATAATTAATGTCTACTTTATTTTAGTTCAATCACATTAGTTTTTTATTTTTGATAATTGATTTTGAAAGGGTCTTTTAAAGTGTCATTTCACATTAATCAAGATTTTTTTGAATTAATGCTATCAAGAATAATGAAACATTCTCCTTATTTATTTTAATGTTATAAATCTTGTATAATTTATGTTATATCCAATAACTATTGACGGAGTTACCCTTAATTAGCATAGAACATAAGTAGTATTAAAATATAACAATTTCTATATGAGATAACTTTGAAAATCTCAAGTTAAAGAATCACTTATACAACCATCACAATGATAATTTTCATAGATATATAAGTAATGTTCTAAATGGATTTTACATATGGAGTTAGTTCAATAAACTTATTATCTAACAAACAGTCTGATGTTTATTTAAGTATTTCCATACTTTAATCTTAAAGAATGATTACTCCCTTTATAAGGATGAAATATAACGAGTGTTAATTTTTTTACTTTTCATTAATGTTCAGTTCTAATAGAACAATTCAAAGATTATATATAAATGTAATATCAATTTTATAATTATGATCTCATCATAATTCATTTGTATTGTATATTTAATTTATCCTATAGATTTTATCATATATATATCTAAATATGTATAAAATAAAGACTGTTTTTAAATTACAATCAATCGATTGATTTTATGGCATAAACTAACAATTTTTGGGGTTATAAGTAGCTTGAGTTTGAAGATTTACTTGAGTTACCAGATCATGTGGAACCTTCTACCTGCTGTAAATAAACTATCAAACTGTTGGGCAGACAAGTAGAGTAGCTCTAACCCATTCTTGTTTAAAGCTATCTGTCATCCATATGGCTGGCCATATCTTCGTCTAGGGTTATAAAAAGGCATGAACAATATCCTTTTACATGATGGAATGATTCACTGATATTATTAATCCGACAAATATAAAATTCAAAAGGGAAATATTTTTATAGCTCTTCTAAAATGGCATATAATTTTTCATTTGTAAATAATTTATTTGCAAAGGTAAATTGTTTTGTCATAACATTAGGTTAGCCTTTGAAGCAATGTTATGAATACCGTACCGGGTTTGGTACCGGATTGAGCTCTGGAACGGAACTGTACCGGTACCGGTCGGTACCGGGTACCGTTTCGTGAAATTTTTTAAATTTATGAAATAGTCCCTAAAATTTTTGAAAATTGCAAAATAGTCCATATTGGTATATTATGCAGTTGTACTGTACACTTTACTAGTCTACTGTTTACATCAATCATGCTTTCAAAAATCTTAATAATAAATAATAATGACAATTAATATGAAATAACAATAATT
>JAOSBL010000212.1:35602812-35615000 GCA_027568915.1 Erythroxylum roraimae
GGAGGAGATGGAGAAGAAGAGAGAGTTGATGGAGGAGAGCTCTGCTGCTTATTGGACTGTGTTGGCTCCTAATGTTGAGGAATATAGTAGTTCTGTTGCGAGGATGATTGCTGCTGGTTCAGGACAGTTGATTAAGGGTATTTTGTGGTGCGGAGATGTGACTGTTGATAGGTTGAAGTGGGGCGATGAGTTTTTGAAGAAGCGGATGGGGAAAAGCTCGAATCTTGAGATTAGTTCTGGGGCTATGAGAAGAGTTAAAAGGTTCGAGTTTTTGTTTTGTCTTTTTGTTTATGCGTAGTCACGACAGAGTTTTTATTTCTTTGATTTCGTTTGAGTTTGATGATTAAATTGGAGTAGTTTTGTTACTGCCGTACTTTTTTATATGTGGTTTGTCTTTTGAGTGGAAGGCTTATTGTAATTGCGGATGGGTAATTGCAGGGTTAAGAAGATGACAAAAATGTCTGAGAAAATGGCTACAGGGATCCTTTCTGGAGTGGTGAAAGTTTCTGGCTTTTTCACGAGTTCGATTGTGAACTCTAAAGCGGGCAAGAAATTCTTCAGTCTCTTGCCTGGGGAGATTGTTCTTGCTTCTTTGGATGGGTTTAGTAAGTTCCTCATGTCTCACTCTTTCGCATGTTTTAACGTGCTAGCTTTTTACTGTAACAACTTCTGAAACTTCTGAGGAAGACAGAACTGGAACATTTGTAGTGAGCTCTTTCCACATCTTTTCCTTCACTTTCATATGTAGTGAGCTTATTTTTTATGACATTGTTTGTTGTACTGGTGCAGATAAGGTCTTTGATGCAGTTGAAGTTGCTGGAAAGAATGTTATGTCAACTTCTGCTATTGTGACAACTGGACTCGTCTCACAGAGGTATATCTTCATGTTTTTATAAAATTATAGATCCTTCTTCAGAATATATCTGTATTAAGAACCAAATCATAAATCTTATGCCATTATTAGATGTTCACATCCTCATGCACTGCCCTCCATAGGAAAAGGGATTAGAGACTTTTAATTTGGTTTAAGACCCGTGTATCATCTGAATAGTCGATCAAAACTCGTTGTAGCAGATCCTGAGAGATCAAATGTGTTCCTTTGCAGGTATGGAGAAGAAGCTGGGAAGGCGACAAATAAAGGGCTTGGTGCTGCAGGGCATGCCATTGGCACAGCCTGGGCTGTGTTCAAGATAAGGAAGGCTCTCAATCCCAAGAGTGCCTTCAAACCCACAACTCTTGCAAAAGCCGCTGCAGAGGCGAGTTCTGCTGAAATGAAGGCTAAAAGCAAGAAGTAAACAGAACCTGTTCTGTTCTTCTCCGAATTTATGTAAAGGCCTGGTTATTTTGGAAGGAATTTTTGATTTATAAACAGAACTGATTTGGTTTCTCCTTCACTTTGTTGTCCTTAATCTTGCAAGGACTTACCCTGGGCATGAATACGATGGAGTTAATTTACACTCTTTGATTTCATATATAAGTTTGATCAGTTCTAACTCATAAATGCCAAATCTCATATTAATTTAAATTATCTTGATGGCACAATGAGTTGAACTTTTAGACTGATTTATGAGCTACATGAAAGGTGAAAACTGGGTCTGAATCCGTTGTTAAACTCCTGCTGCGATTGTGACCAAGAGACAATTTACAACGAGAATCTGTAGTGTAAAGCACATCGGAAAGCAATGAATGTATGTTGGACTCGGAGGAATCTCTTTGTTAACCAGAATTTTTCGCCAAAAATGTTCATCTTGAAGAAAATCAACATAACGTGTGAAGAAATATCAACATCTGGTTTTGAGTGGTACCTAGATCGCACAGATTTATGGAAGTCGATTCTATCGAACACGACTTACTTGTTCCACCCACCTGCGCACTAGTCTGACAGGAGACGTTCCGAGGTCGGTTAGTTTAAGACATTTTGTTCATGTTTTCATTTGCGACTGCTTCGCTCACTTTAACAATTGTTCTATCTGTCTATTTTGTCAATTCTCATGCTTAAGAGATTGCAAGAATGTCAACAGAAAGGAGCCAACAAAATCCACTCTGAGGCTGTTAAAATTTCTGACTTGAACATTTTCATTCTGTTGCTTGGAGAATTCTTTCTTTCTTCATTTCTTGTAGCTGTAAATTATCGAGTAGTGAAGCATTTGTTTTAAAATTATTCTCAACCACGAGTCAAAAGATTGGCTTTATGAAATTTCTGAGATAGAACATAAGACATGGATATTCGAGCTACTGGAGCATTCATTATGTTTAGTTTCGCTTGCTTTCCCATTTTTGGACACTTGAAGAACTGTGGTGGTTTTTTGTTTATGCAAAGAGCTTGTGTGAAAAGGCTGTTTCGTCAACCTAGTCAGTTGTGTGAACTGGACTTATCTCTCATCGGATGATTCTTCGGTTGAATCATTGCCATTAGTGGTTAGCACATTTCATATTACAAAGCACGCATTTTCATATGACACTGTCATTTGCCTGGTAAGTTGGAATTGCTATTTCCACTCCTTTATATTGGGTTCTTCCTGTTTCTCCAAGATCGCTCGTCAATTTTCAGACTCGTTGGCTCCAGGCGTGTGCAGAAGCTTATCTTGTATCTTATGCCACTAAGTTACCAAAGGTCCATTGCTTTATACAGGCAATTCAATCTATGAAGATCTCAATTGGCGGCCATTAACACTATCGATCATGCTAAGATCAATTCACTCTTGGCTTGTTTATAGAAGGTTGATAAATTATGTAAATGATTGTCTGATTCAAACCCATAAGTTCCAAGCTTAGTGGTATTTATTGAAGTATTCCAAGCTTAGTGGAATTTATTGAAGTATCTTAAGGGCAACAATGAGATGAGACATAATACTATTACTTTGGGAGCTACAGGAAAGCTAACAATTGACTCAATCTGGTGCTCCCTGTCAATAACTAGTTTTAAATGGCTTGTATGTCTTGAGGTCCAGCACTACCCCAGCCATGGAGCCAACTCCTGCTGCAATTGTGACAAAGAGGCAGGTTGCACTGAGAATCTGAAGTGCAAACCACAGAGTTGTCCACCTTCCAATCTTCTTCTGGGAAATGTACATCTCAATAGGGAAATATACTGTCAACGGCCAGAATCCCATGGCACCGAGTATTCCCACAACATCATTGAAGAAGGGCATGAGCATGGCAATGAGAGTGGTCAACAGAACAAATATGGTTCTCCACACTAGCCTGAATAAGTTAAACTGGTAAACACCACAGAAGGGCACGGATATCTCATATTCTGCAGTCACAAAATCACTCTTTGGCCACTTACGAGCGCTCCATTTCTCCACAAATGCAAATAAAGGCTGGCAAAAGACCTGCAAGCTCACATGAGTATGCAACTTAGCATAGGATCTCAATTTTAACCCTGTCGTGAACTCTATACTCAGCCTGTACATTAAAAGTTGGTGGAATTGTATTACCTGGTACGCACCAACAAGGTGCACTACAATTGCAGCATTTGCTATGTCTAGTAGCCAGTATGGGTTGTAAAATCCAAAGCCAGTCAAAAGATTTCCAGGCGCATTATCTCCAAAGGCAGCGTAGCCCATGCATCCACAGAGTATGTAAAACACTGTTGTTACGACTATGCTGAACATTGTTGCTTTCTTCATTGTTTTGTGCTCAGCAGGAGGGGACTTTATGGTATCCTACCATCATAAGGGCAAGAAGAAGCATTGAATCGTTATTCAATGAATTTCATCTTGTGGAAAGGTTGTCAATTTGGAAACAAATACCTGGATTTCAATAAGGACGATTGAAAAGGAGTATGCAAAGGCAATAGCTCCCAAAGCCTGCAAACTTCTCCATATTTTCTGAGTTGATGTAACTGTTCCAGCATGAGTTACTGTCCCTATACTGATGCCGGTCAAGCTTCCTTTGAACTTTGTATTTTCTGATAAACATGCAGCAGAAGAGATAGATCATGCGAGTGAACTTGTTCCTAGTTCTGATGATTAGAATACATTTTCAGTAATCAGACTTGAAGTTCAAGAATCCTATCTAACCTAATCCTGTAGAGATCCCCTTTCTTGATTCTCAGGAAAGGAATGGACTTTGATATCATTACAAAGAAGAAACCTGATGATGAAGTGCCTAATCTAATATGTTTCTCATCGTGAAAAGCCAACTTTTAAATACCTGCAACTTTGCCAATGCCAAGACCCAGACCAACTGTAGAGTATGTGAAGGACATAACAGCTGCAACTATAGAAAGCCACCATACTTGATCAAAGTCTGGTATCTGAGAGAATATCACCTCTGTGATTCCAAATGCTATCATGTACCCATTGCTTGACATGTGGCATGGATTCTTTCCTCCACTCTTATAAAAGCAGTTTGCTCTCTTTATGGCCCTGAAGTTAGAGTCAACAGACAAAAAAGAGATTAGGAGACTCGAGATGGGAAATCCAAGTTGAATTGAATTTAGAAATGGTAGAAAGAAAGGAACTCAACATCATGCTGACTGATGCTGCAATAGTATATCCAATTGCTACGCCAAACAAATTCACGTACTGAATCAATCCGCATAGACTAACTTTCCATCCTCCTGCAGGGCAGAATATAAGTTCCCATGATCTTCATGAACAAATTTAACCAGTTAAACCTGATAGAAAAACTTACCCAAGTAAGCTTTGACCGCATCCATATAGGTATAATTTCTCTGTCCAGTCACAAGATCACCTGTCCTATAGCACTGTGCCAGTAAGCTGGAAGTGTACAGATTCACAATTGCAAAGAGGACCATAACTGTTGGACCTGCAACCCAACCAAGCTGTGCTGTGGCCCAGGCCAATGATAGAACTCCTGATCCTATGACAGCAGTAATAATATGGGAGCTCGCTGTCCAGAAAGTTCCTGCGTCATCAATCTCTCGTTAACATAATATTTTCCTACACACATGCAATAGTCATAACCATCTTCTGTATACAGCATCCGCATCACTAATAGAAACTCAGTAGATTAGGATACGTAAAGACACTATTGATTGCACGATATAAAGAAGAGGGATTTCTACTGCAAGTTTGGGCTAATAAGTGATAAGGCTCCAAATCAATAACTAGCTAATATTACATTGAATAACTAGCATATGTTGAAGGCACAAATCCCACCACTTCAGATTAAGAATACGAAGAGGCTAGTCGTTCAATAATTTTGTGAATACCTGCTCTACAATGTGACTAACTTCTTCAAATAGCTAGCCAAAAGCAAAATCTAATTTCACCTTGGTAAAACATGCCAAGTGTGATATCAAAATAATCATTTACCGGTTCTTTTCAAGCGTCCATCATCGTCAAAGCACTTGGAGTAATTGGCTTGAGGATTGATAGCTTCACTCTCGATATGAGCTCTTGGTTGGCCTTCCACTTGTAAGTAATGCCTGATATCATGCCTTTCTTCTATCTAAAACATGGAAAAGAAAAGGACTATAAGAAGGGAAAAGAAATTAGCACTTCCATGACAAAAAAAAACAATAGGAACCATGAAGCTCAGATTGATCTTACAACTCCATGGTGTATTCTACTTGGAAGAGTTCGACTTCTCGGCAACATGGCTTTGAAATGGAAGAAAGTACAGAGAAATGCCAGAGAAGACGAATAAAATTGGAGCAAGTACCAAGGACGTTGGTGGTTGATGTTTCAGAATGTAGGCAGGTGGAACATTCAGAGAAGGAAAAAAGAAGTCGATGATTGTATAAACTTCCTGAAGATAGAGCGCTGAGCTTTTATAGAAGAAGATAATGACCTTAGTAGACCTATAATAGAGATAACATGAAGGGTGGTTGCACGAATAGTAATCAAACGTGTTGCAAGCTTCTTCTTAATGGTGCATACTACAAAACAATTAGCCAAGTCGTACAGTATTCACCTGTTGTAATTATTAACAGACTAAACAGTTTATGGGGTAATCCTGTTTAATCGCTACTCGATGAGGAGATATGCAGTCATATCATATGACAGGCCAAACAAGAAGGCAGATGAAGTTAGGTAATGCCTATGAAATATAACAGAATCTAAGGGAAAAAGAAGGTATATTACTTAACAAGTTAAAACAGAAAGAAGCATTTCCGTTCCATTGAGTCAGTAACTTTTGGTGTACTTTTTGCATACATGTAATTACTTCTTACAATTATTGGGTTAAGGCCCAACTCTCCCGCTATTCCACTAAGGCACTAACAAAATGGCCTCTGACGTAAGCAAGATGATACGTTTGTGGATGCAGCTCCCTCTGTCAGGACACCTTGTCGGGCATGCATCACGGTGTGACTCTACAGTAAAAAGTTACTCAGATTGTTATTCAGATATTTTATGAGAACTTGGAAGCGGCTAACAGATGACACTTTGGTCAATTATCAACCAAGTTAAAGGAGAAGATACTGATGTCGATGACAAGGCCTTGTAAGTACATAAATTCATCAACATTTCCAGGATGTTTGTTTGGTTTTCATTTCTTGTAACCCTGATTTATTGGATACTTTAAATCATAGCATACCACGTAATTTGTAACATACTTCCATCTTATATATTAGACATTTGTATGAAATGAAAAAAGAAAGGGAAAAGTTTGGTCTTATTGTTCAGCCTTATTTTGTTAAATAACGCGTGTTAAAACAGTTTAACACCACATATATAGCTTCAAACTTTGAATAATCAAGGTTTATATGATTGGCTAGTAAGCAAGATGTCAGCTAATGAGAAATGGTATTTCCTCTTTTTTTACGAACAGAAGTGTAATGTTTAACTGTTATAGAATATCTCAAACAACAACTCAGCTCAGAGGGGCTATATGCAGTTTGGGGAGACTCCATCCTGGAAAAGAGAAGTCTTACTTTTCATGTTTCTTTCCCATAGTGGATGAGGAGTGGTGAGGGTTCAGTTCCAATTTATTCTGATCGAGTGGCATTATTTCCAACTTCTCTCCAGCAAAAATAAGAGATGATGTGCCTACACATTGTATTGTATCTTTTAGTTACTTTATAATTATCCTCTCTTCCACAATTAAGCATTGGGGATGAACTGAAGCAAATCAAATTGTGATTTGCCGGTTGGCCCGTGGAGTCCTCCATTCACGTCAACGAGTAGACATCTCTTAAATCCAACTTACAGGCCTACTAGCTTTCATGACAGTTTTAGGCTCCCACAATGCTTGCTGACTCTGTAGCCACAATCAACAGCTTCTGTAACCCCATGGATTTTTAGATAGAGGCCTTACCTACTTCCTTGCTTGTAATACCTAGTGCATACCTTCCTTTTCCTCTGGAGATATGCTCATGATAAGAAGCCCAATTCATGGTCATAAAGCAGACTGCCTTTTCCTGTCTTAGTTTATACCTTAGAAGCCAACAGTTTGATAGTCACTGCATTCTTTTGTAGTCATTGTCTTCCTAAAATGGTAAGCAAATAAAGTTTGTCAAAGGGCATACAGAGTTTTAGCGTATATAGGAAATCAGCAGTTGAAAAGGTTCTTTGTCCTCTTTAACTCTAAACTAACTAGAACGACATGCATTCTTAAACTGACCAAAAGAAGATGAAACCCAATCAAATATTAACAAGTAAAATGAGCTTTCTTTTTATTTGAAGTAATATATACGAATCGATTAATTTGGACCGTACATTTCTTGGCACTATGAAGCGAACTTCAACTGGGATATCATCAAAAAAACAAAAGCCATAAGTGGTAAGCAGAAAGTAAGCAAGCAAATATTTCATGACGGGAATAATTTATTTGATGAAAAGAGGCAACACCTCAATTCTTTCGTTTTCACACTGAGACAAGCCAAGTCATGAGTCTTCCACTTCCTCATCCACCTCACTCATCCACTGATCCAAAAACACACAACCGTAAGAAAAGGGTCATCTACAACTCCATGTCTCCCTAATCCCCAGTGTCATTCAAGATGCATTCCCTTCACTTTCTCCCACAATTGCTTGTCCTTCTTGTCCTTTCTCATAAAATTGGGCAAATATTAATTGCACTTTTTAGTTTTTTAATAACTTATCGGTTAAATTACGTAATTTGATCCAGATAAAGATAATAAAGTGGCCCAATAAATGATCTAAATCAATGGATCGAAGTCCGTGTGAAAAATGGGTCCCAATCAATGTGAACCAAACCCATATCGGTCTTGTGATGCGAAGCCCGATATAGATATTATATATATAAAGGTTAAGGTCTCCTGCAGTTGCTCACATATCAATTGTAAGCATAAGGATTCTCTAACTTGTTAAAAGAGCTTACGTTTTGAGAAAACTGTAGAAAAACCTTACCTGCATCTCAATGTGTAGTTCCCGTGAAGACGACGGTGAATTCGTGCTCATTTCGGCTTCAGAAAGTTCGTTTGAAGTTACAGAGACCGAAATTAGGTATTTTCTGCATTTCTTCGTTTCTTGCCCTTTCACGTTCGATCCGGGATACATAACTAAGTTACCGTTACGTGTTACACGTGATATCAGAGCAGTGACGTGATCGGGTGGTTAAAAACGAAGATTTTTCGATTTTCTCTCCATAAGGTTTTCAGGGATTTAACTTCTGTTTCTCGGTTTCTTCTTGTTTTTTATTGTAAGAAAGTAGTATATATGTGTTTAGTCTTAAGAAACGGGGTGAAAATGAGCTCAGGAGTGTGAAAAATCGGCCTGAAACTTGCTAGAAATTGCCATTTTCCGATGAGAACAACGAAGACTGTTAGTTACGTCTAGTGCATGTGATGCACGCGCCAAACATGGGTCGACACGTGGGTGTACCGTGTCGAGCCACATGTCGGAGTGTGTTAAGCATGTGCCATCGGAGTGGGCGTGGGTGCACATCTGACGCGTGCGTTCACTGTTTAGGCGTGTTGCTAGGCGGCACGTGCACTCTCCACTCATAGCTGACATCAGCGGATGACGTCAGAGCTACAGTGAGCTGAAGCAGTGCTGATGTCATGCTAACGTCAGCCGTACGAAATTTCTACAGTATTTAAAAAAATACACAAAAATTTAAGATTTACCTTAAGGGTGCCCCGAGGTGTTTTGGGTTAGTTTTCAAGTTCAGGAAATTCATAAAGTGAGTTTTTCCATTTTCTGGATTTATTACATTAGTAATAAATTAAAGTTTAACTCCAGAAAAGGAATTAAGGTATTCTGAATCCGATTTCAAGTGAATTTTCATGCTTCGAACATCACATGAGGGAGATACTTCAAGTTTTCGTGTCTCGGGTCTCATGCTCAGTGTTCGGGATCACATGATAGTTACTTGGAAAAGGAATTGAGACATTTTGAAGCCATTTTTTAGTGAATTTTCGTTCAACGAACTTGCCATAAGAGAGATACATGAGGTTTTCATGTCTCGGATGATCGGTTCAGTATCCGGTGATGCACGATAGTCACTCTACTGAGATTTTTCCTTTACAAAAGTCTCAAATGAAGTTTTCAGAGAATGTTTTCAGTACGATTGTGTGACAATGAGACTGTGCATTTGGATTTTTGCATTTATTGATGTTATATTGTCACATACCATATGGCCATAAAGAGTGTGAGGATAACATAAAGATGTATCTCTTGTGTTTGTGGACTTTTTGAGTGTTGATATGGATGTAGTCTCCACAGTGCCCTTTTGAGTTAGTATTTTGAATTGTTTTGCTTACACGTTAGGGGATGTCTCTGGTTTCAAGTTTGGTTATTTTGCCCACAGGTGTTGGCCTTACATGAGATTTTGAGATGTGCATAAAGACATTAGGAAAGTCTTTGCTTGAATGATCTATTCACCCACAGGTGGTAGTGTCATGAGAGTTGATAGTTTGTACTCTGATCGCTTTTATGTGAAGGTCTAGTTGCATATATTATATATTCAACCCACAGTTGTTTCATAATATGTGTGACTGGAGTTTTAGAAAAAAATACTATTTAAAGCTTTGAGTATCGTTGTTGTCCTACATTTGTGCTGATTTAAACATTATCATTTTATAGTTACCTTTTTGGTCAACACAATCAGTGTCACCATTGAAACCCTTACCGGTTTCAATATGAAGAAGTGGACAGAGGATGTATTGAATGCTATGAAGATAGCTGAGGTTGATATGGTCATATAGACGGATAGGCCATCTCTACCTACATCCATGAGCTCGAGAGCTCATAAAGCAGCCTATGAAGCCTGGGATCGATCTAACAGATTAAGTCTAATGACCATTAAGAGATCCATACCCGACCATCTGCTAAGTGGACTTCTAGACATAGATATAGAGAAGGAGTTTCTTGGTAATGTCTCCTAGAGGTACACAGTCTCACCTAATGTTGAGACTAGTGCCTTGATGAAAGAATTATTCTCCATAAGGTATACAGGAGATGGGGGAATAATGGAGTACATATAAAAAATGATTCATATTCACAGTAGAATGAAGATGTTGAATATTCCTCTTCTTGATGTCTTCATTGTTCACCAGACTCTGAACACACTCCTTTCAGAGTTTAGTAATCTGGTGATGACATATTATTCGCTAGATGAGGAATGGAACTTCAATGTTTTGATTGCCCATTGTATTGCTGAAGAAAAGAAACGCAAGCTTACTACTTCTACAACCCTCGAAGCAATTAAAGGGAAAGCAAAAATGAAGCCCGCTAAGATCAAAGTTAGAAAGAATAAATCTTCTCCATATACTGATGCTGGAATCTAGTGCTGGTAAAGGTTCGCATGACATCAAGAAACTAGTAGTATGAGGTTTAAAAGGAAAGATTGAGACCATCAGGTAACTCCTTGGCTTATCAATTAATGAATCTAATTTGTGATAGTTACATTAATTATTTGGTGGCTATATAGTGGAACATTTAATCATGATGCTTCCACGATGCAGTGGTTCATATCTAGGATAAAGCCAAATAAAAGGAACGAGGAATTGATGGTCCACAGCAATGAAGAAGTGGAAGTAATATCTATAAGGGATGTATGTACTGAACCTTGTTGTAAGGTTCATTTCGATTTTTTACATGACACATTTTATATGTGATCTTTTGATCAATTTTTGGACAAAGAAGGTTGACGTTTTGTGTTTAATACTTATGTTGTACAGTTGTGTTTAATACAAAACATAACAGTACAACTTTCTTATCATATGGTTAGTATAGAATGTGTCTTACCCCGAATTAGATATATGCTTCTTCATATCTTGCCAAACAAGTTATGAAATGTAGGACCCTGATGAATAAGAAGTCATACATGGTGTGACATAAAAGTTTAAGCCACATTTCCAAAGCTAGGGTTAAGAGATTAATCAAGGAAAGCATTTTTCAGTTCTAGATTATGATGATCTGGGAATATGTGCTGATTGTTGTAGGGGTAAGTTGACTAATAAGGATATTGATGTCAACTCATGGTTTTGACTTGTTGAGTCTGATACATAAAGATATCAGTAAACCTTATACATTTGCATTGTGCAATTCCAAATGTATTATGCCATTTGTTAATGATTATTCCCTTTATAGTTATGTGTTCTTGCTTAAAGAATGAAGGCTAAGAACTAATTGGAATTTTTTTTCAAGATAGTCAGATTTGACCGTGTAGGAGAATATCATGGCAAACATGTTGTTTCAGGACTTTAAAAGGTCCGTTTGCTAGATATTGGGAATCAGTTGGAATAGTGACTTAATTCACTATGTCGAGTAGTTCTAAGCAAAATGGTGTGTTGCCGAAAGGCATAACTACACCCTAAACAACTTGAAGAAGTCGATGCAGAACAGGGCCATTCTACCTGATTATTTAGAAGTGTGGAAACCTAGCTTTACACACATTCGTGTACGAGGCTACCCTACTGAGGTGGTATAATCCTTATAAAGATAAATTGCATGCTTGTTGTACTCATTGCTATTTAGTAAGATATCCTGACCATTTGAAAGCTACATATTTCACTGTAGAGAAGGAGGGACTGGAATAATGGAATAAAAAACAGCTAAGTTTTTAGAATACAATGTCTATGATGATGATGGTCTCTTTAAACCTTCAGATGATAGCAGGGCGGATACTACAGTTATCATGTACCCGTTACTTATACAGTTAGATCCGGTGGATCTAGGTCTCTGTACCGTGCCTTTATAGGAACAGGAATCTATACTTATACACACAGTGTGTAACATCCCACCCCCGATGGGAAGGGTAGTATAGTAATTTGGAAAGGGCTGAGAGTGTTTTGTATGGTTTTGAAA